>JAWZYV010013619.1:0-600000 GCA_038373885.1 Cheiracanthium punctorium
ATGTATCATTAGTCATTTTTCAGTTAATTTGAGATAAATTTTTGAGACTAAAATTTCAAAAGCATGCTTTTATTGGAAGACTACTTGGAAGTCCCTATTTAAGTGTTTTCCTGCTCTTGGTGTATTTTATCACTTTAAAATGCCTAATGCAGTATTTTTAATACATTTCTATAGTATTTCCAGGCTGTAATCTTCATGCTTATTCACTCCAAAGGATTTAAAACAGGAACAAGTTTGGTTTCAAGTCCTTCAGTGCTACTTCAGTTCCTTCACAGCGAATTTAGTTGAGTGTTCATACATCATCTACGTAAGTACAGCTTCATTACACATTTTTAAGATACGTGCAGGAAAAACTAATGGTTTGTTTATTTATATTCAAAGTGTATAATCTTGAATTGAACTGCGGCAGCAAGATTAGCATGAAAAATAGTTACTGTAGTTATCCAATCGGGTATCAAAGCTATTCATTTATTTCTAGATTAAATCGTGAAAATAGTGAGTTTCCACATTTCTATGTTTATAGATGTAATAAAGTTAAATGCCCGTTATAAAGAAAATTGGTATACTTCAGATTAATACAAAATAAGCTTTAAATCAAAGCTAAATCTTTAAGAATAGAAACAAAAAATTTGTATTTAAAAAAGGTTGTTTCAGTTCCATGGGCGAACTTCGAAAAGATCTGTCACTAAAGTGTAGAGTTTTTATTTTTGTTTAAAAAATTTCACTTTGATAATTTCACCACAATAAGTGTGCGTTATTCTGCTAAAATTAAGGTACAAGAAAAGTGATTGTAAAGAACGCAAGGAAATTTTTTAAGAGTCCCTTCAACGAACACTTAAGCATATTTGCTTCTACTCAAAATAGACTTGTACTGAAAATGAACCAGCAACTCAAAGCTGGAAGTTTGAAAATGGAATTCGATCCTTTAAAATATTACATAACTAAGTTTTAAAAGTTAATCGTCATTTTTTTTTAAGGTCCGACATTAGTTTTTACAGAAACTATAAAATTCAAATATTGAATAAGGTTGTAATTCATTACTAAGGCCGCTTTTTACCTCCATTATAACAGTGCAAACTGTAGATAGTAATGAGATTGTTATCGTGTGCGGCAGCAGTGAAAACATCAGATAGATTTAATGGGCATATATGCCCGTATGCTTGTACGATCTGGTAATCGCTATTGATCGGAGTCTAAATTTTGGTTTAAAACTTGTAGCTTGGTTTAAAGTATTTGCATTTTGATTAGAAAACCATATGTATTAAAGCGCATTATTCATAATTTTTAAAAACTAAAACTACAGGAACAACTTAAATTTACTCAACTTAAATTTGCTCAACTTAAATTTACTGCGCAGTATCAGTTTTGCGATAGTATTTGCAAGTAATAAAACTGAACATATTTACTTCGTACAGCATTGTAGTGTTTTCAGACTTCTGGTCTGAAAACTTATGTCTGTATAAATGAACCTTACTTTGTAATTTAATGTGTTCCCCCGGTATAAAATCTTCATCTGTTTATGAAGAGGTAATTAATTTTTCAGTCAATTGCAAAAGCTCTCCTACAGTCGTCAACATAAAAAAGCGATTGGCGATCAGCTACAGCTTCAGTTTAAAGCTGAGAATTCTACTCATGTAATTGTTCAGCATTGCTAAGAAATTTTAAATAGTATCAAATTATGTTGATATAAAGTTTGAGGAAAGATGAAATATTTTCAGTGTGCAGTTGGCATTGGGCCCTATAAAAATCGATTTATGCCAACTCCACGCTCAAATATTTCATCTAAAGGCTTAGTTAATGCGGCTAATTTTTAACTAAACAAGTATTTACAAAATTTTGAAGTGAAAAGTTCTTGTTGTTTAATTCAACAAATAGATATTTTGCTTAAAGAAAACCGCGAATTGTTTGTAATAGATCTGTATATCAATAACCCAAGTTTTTAATTAATATTGCTGTGTATACCTCCCAAACTTGTCGCCCGATGTTCGACAACACTTCATACTGAAATGAGTACACTATTGCCGGTCTAAAACTCCACAGCTAAAACAAGTCTTAATTAATCTTGCCTTCATTTTGCAAACTTCAAATAAAATTCCACTGAAAAAAAAGAATTGAACTGCAACTAATTCTTCGAAGACTTCATCCGAACATTAATTGCAGACTGTACTTTTGAATAAATCTTCATTTCAGATTAGGTTTTCAATCTTGGCTAGTTTAACCATTATTGGTGTAACCATGTTAGAATCTATTTCTGCACTCCAACAGTTATTCAGGATTTACTTGGAGTAAAATATTTAAGATTGCCATAAAATTTATATTGATAAGTTAGCTTTACTAAAACTGGAATTTCAATCCGAAAAATGACAAATTTTCGACTCGATAAAACAAAAGCTGGTCGTGCTAATACATATATCAGTGTTGTATATAGTTGGCTTGTAGAATGGCTTATAGAATTTTATGGGAAAACATACTGAAGCCCTGAAATCTTGAGCAAGGATATTTTCTCTTAAAGGGGCTTCAACATATTTGATTTTTAAAATCTACGATTTCCTCTTCAAATGGGTGGACACTGGCTACAAGCCTTTTGCTACTATTAAGGCCCAAACTGCTGGCCATTTTATGTGGCACCCAATGAATATCCAAGACTAAAAATTTGTTGCTCCTGAAATATGGTAAGGCATTCATTAAATCTCATCCACGAGGAGAGAAAGTCAATATTTTCAGTCGAGAATATTTTAACTATTAATTTGTTTTCCTTGATTGTATCCTTAGTCCTCTCTTGAAAGTATATTTTTCAGGGTAAGCAGCATAGGGTCATTACGGTGACTAGTTGAAGACATGAGCATGAAGAGTTGGAAATGGATCCAGAAGCGTTTGACTGGAGTGATGGTGCTTCATACCCAACTCGCTTGAGCAATCAAATGTCCTTTATAAGTGAGAACATTCATTTCATTTTAAATCTCAGTAATTTAGCTTCCAGCCTATATGCATTAAGAATATTCATTTAGTTTTTGTTAATTTTGCGTAGTAAGTTTTATTTGAATGAAAGTTAAAGCTGTAAATTAGTAGTAAACGAAGTTGATGCATTCTATCATTCTCGATTACGTTTTAGATTGTGAAAATTGAATGTATATACAGGGTCGCAACTAGAGGGGGTACAAGCTGAGGCCGGACGTAGTGCCGAGTGTTCCAGAATGGAGGGGGGTGCCAAAAATCGGATTAGTTCCGGGTGATGTAATCTCTATTTACGGTAATGTATTTATTATATATTAGTTTCAGAAGCTGTCATAGGCCCGTAAGTATAGTTTTGACCCTCTCCGTACAAACAATTACTCGCTTACTTGACGTTTTCGTTACCGGCATGGAAATCCAGCTGTAGAAGCATAGCTTTAAGTCTGAAAGCGAGTTTCAAAGTTGTAATAGTTACAAGTACTTTGTCAAATCGCCATAAACACCTAGATCAAATATCAATTAAGGTAGATATTTCAGACATTAAAAAAGAGATTATGTAATTATACGAATACAGAAATTAAGTATTTGACACTACTTTTAGCTTTCTTTTAAACTGATCGGTAGATTGGCTTTAAATAGTTGTCCTATTAGTCACCATTAAAGCTCTTTTGACAGTTCATAACGTTCTTATTATTATACCAAACGGTACCGCTAGGCTTTCCCTGATTAAAATTAAGTCTGGAGCTATTAATATCAAACTTTAGAAAGCTAAAGATGCAGAGGCGTATCCAAAGGGGGGGGGGTGTTTATTCCCCACATAGGGGGGAATTTTTTGCCTCACAAAATGTATTCTTCACTACATTATCACACACACCTATACATATATGAGTTGCAGTAGTCGTCCCCCCCATGAAAAATTTCTGGCTACGCCCCTGTAAAGATGCATATACTAATTCTAACATGCATGGCAAAATTTTGCTGATAAAAGTAAAGCACCCGATGTTGACTCGGTAAGTTTTTTTGTAAAGAAAAAGGATCAACTAAATTTAGTTTTTATAAACTTGTAACAATTTTCTTGAGTGATATGACGGACAGTAAGTTCCAGAGATTAATAATTTATTTGCATATAGGGTTTGTAGATGTAATTCAATGACGGTTATGTATTTTTATAATGTTTACGAGCTGCCTTTCGAAGTTTACCAATGTTAATTTCTCTTGTATGTGCGATTAGAAGTCTAATCATGGGAGTTTGCTAGTTTCCCCGTTAGTATCTGCAATTGTGGAAAGTTACCTGTTCAAGCAGTTGCGATGTTTTCAGCGTGAACAATCTGCAGCTCGCGTAATAAATTTAAGTCTATATTAAAAATAAATTATAGTGAGTAGTTGTAATATTTTGAAATGCCCATGTGCTGGAAGTTCTCGGTTCCTTTTCAAAATGCCGAAATTTAAAGCTTTGTTTCCTTCAAAATATATTGGGAGTTGCGCTGATAAAAACTTTAATGGCTGTTTGAATACTCTTCGACGCTCCCAATCTTCAAAATTTAAGAATTTCAATGAGGATATTTGCTTTTGAGTGTCATAATGCAGTATGGGCTAATTTTGCAGTTTCATGACACAATGGAGATTATGATCTAGACTTTTGCTCTCCTGTCTTTCTTTTTGGACTTCTCAGCTGGTGGAAGAGATGTCCCTGCTGACGCTGCCTAAAAATTTGGACAGCGCCAGCATTTATATCTCGATAAACAGCCAATTTATTTATTTTTCCGTTTTACTAACACTTTTTCTCTGGATCGGAATCTCCACTGTAAATCTAACTGTAAAATTAGCACGCGAAAGTATACATAAGTAATATTTCTGACCTAACCACTTTTTATAATGAAAATAATTCAGTTTCACGAAAAGAACCGTTGGCAGAGCCGATGCATCGCTGGATTTTAGGCTTTAAGAAAATTAATGGGAAACATAGCTTTTAAACTGCTGTTGTGAGAAGAAAAATGAAATTTCTCCCATGATGCAACATAAACGTTTCTGCGGATGAAAAAAAATCCGAATTGTAGTATTAAACTTCTATATCGAGGTCGGTGAAATGATAAGCTTGAAGTTTAAACGGAAGGCGCAGTGTTTTTAAGATCTGAAGCTGTTTTTTCAGCTTTTAAGATAACATTTCTTAAACTAATTCCTATTTAGTTAGCAAAAATGAAATCTAAGGAGGTTACTGAAAGACTATTCCTTGTGCAGGGAAGTTCTGAGCTAAAATAGTGGAACAAAATTGAAGTGAATCATGCCAAAACACTGAAAAGTTTTGCAGGACACGAATCTTTTGAAGTTTTAGCTTCACATTTTTAACAGCTATTTGAAAGTTGAATATTTACTTTTAAACTGAAAAATGATGCTTTATCTGGTGTTACATACGATTGTTTAATGAACCTGCTATTTTAGGTTAATTTCTCAACTGCAACCGAATTTATTAGATTTGTATTTTCAGCAAATCTTGTGTCTTCAGGCCTAGAATCAAAGAATCTTTATCCAGTCATTTATTTTACGGAGGATGCCGTTTAAAAGCAAGATGAGTAATCAGGTGGACAGACTATCCGGCGATCGTGACCTTACTTAAGATGTCTTGTTTGTACGAGTGCAGTTTAATCTTTTGGAACAACATGAAAGATTTGGAATGGACAGTTGACTCCTCACAGTACGTTGTCGAGCTGTCAGAGCATGAAACTGAAGGTATAATCAGCCGAACCAACTTTGCCTACATTGAACTTTCTGCAAGATTTCGAAGTCGCCGAGAATCCTTTTCACTGTTATTAGTTGTCCAGCACCCCGCATTGTGAAGGTGCAGCGAGTTCCCGGTTATACCAAACTTCGTCAGTCATTCTCTAGTTCAGAGATTGAACTATGGTAAATCTAAACTGTGAACAAAATCTTTTGTATTAATATTTGTGAACAGATATTACGACTAATGTAATATAACATGCAATTTGTATAATAAGTACATCGGATAAAACGGATGTCGTTCGTTTATATATTTAACTGCCATTTTAATCATCGTATTAATGGATTTTTTTAATCTAATGAATTGTAATTACTAGATTATTGTTATTGTGGGATAAAATGTACAGTCTACAAAGAACGGCAAATGCGTAAGTTTGTTGACATGCTAATTTTTTCCCCCAATACATTTTTATTGTAAACAGTATTTTAAACTGAATTGGTTTAGCGCCATTCTTAAAGTATATAAAGGCAGTACTTAAATTTTGTTTATAACTCTTTCTATTGAACATTAAAATTTTGTTTTGAATCACAAGTGCTACAGCAAAGTTAGGAATTTTGATACAAACTATTTCTGCATAAAGTTGTATTAATGTTTTAGTTTGGAATAGTATAAAGTCGGGGTAAAATGATCATAGTGCTAGGCTTGTATTTTAAGAACATGTGTATCATTTTTATTTTCTATCTGTATTAGATTCCATAAGATATTAAATAGTAAAGTGTGAATAAATTCCATTATTCTACTTTCATCTTCACCTCAAAATGAAATTACCGTAAATTCCAGATCTTATATACACTTATAAATAGGAGATATACTTAAAGATATTGAAATACCCAAAGAGCTTCACGCACCTTCTAGGCGCCTGTGCCAATATATTTTTTTTATAAGTACTTTTATTTTCCTCATGAATCACTTTTAAAATTTGTTGAAGGAATATGTTCAATAAAGAAGAAATTTTTCACAAGCCCGAGCCCGAACGCAGTTGTAAATTACAGAGCCCGTCTCATCTCTAGCATGTAGGGGAAGTTGGGGTACAATGAAACATGCTATCTAAAATCAATAGGATTTATCATAGAAAGTTGTAACTCTCACACCTATTATACAAATGTCTCTTCCAGATACTGATGTGATTTGGAGACAATCGTATTTTTTACAACAAGAGATATAGAAATTTATTGGATTCTCACCAGTGAAAGTAAACTTCGTTACTAAAAGTAACACAAGCGGCATCGCTCTAAATAATTATGTTTTACTCAATTAAGGTCAACTTAAATGTAAAGAAATGCACTCTGTTGGTGAATATAATAAACTTAAATCAAACGGAATGCGAAGTTCTGTGCGTCAAACGACAGAGTCCAAACTTCAAATCTGTGCGTTCTTTGGAAAAATACATTTTTGAAAAACTCAAGTTGTATCGGAGCTACCACCTCCTGTGCTTTCAGGTGGTACAGAAAGGAAAGCAGAAATTCTAAATTTTGAAATTGATTCAAATAAATCTTAATCTTAATCTTAATATATATATAAAATGCTAATGTCCGTTTGAAAAGACAGGGTTTTCTTTATCACCACCAACTCGAATTAACTTCCCGTTGGGGTGGTAAATACCCCTTGGCCTCACGGTGAAAGTAAGGGAGTTTGGTCGCGGTGGGTGGTTGTGGGTGGCGATTCCTAATCTTAATCTTAATATATATATAAAATGCTAATGTTCGTTTGTAAAGACAGGATTTTCTCTATCACCACCAACTCGAATTAACTTCCCGTTGGGGTGGTAAATACCCCTTGGCCTCACGGTGAAAGTAAGGGAGTTTGGTCGCAGTGGGTGAAAGTGGGTGGCGAATCTTAATCTTGATTTTAATCTTATCTTAATATATATATAAAATGCTAATGTTCGTTTGTAAAGACAGGGTTTTCTCTATCACCACCAACTGGAATTAACTTCCCGTTGGGGTGGTAAATACCCCTTGGCCTCACGGTGAAAGTAAGGGAGTTTGGTCGTGGTGGGTGGTTGTGGGTAGCGAATCTTAGTCTTAATATATATATATAAAATGCTAATGTTCGTTTGTAAAGACGGGGTTTTCTCTATCACCACCAACTCGAATTAACTTCCCGTTGGGGTGGTAAATACCCCTTGGCCTCACGGTGAAAGTAAGGGAGTTTGGTCGTGGTGGGTGGAAGTGGGTGGTTGTAGGTGGCGAATCTTATCTTAATATATATATAAAATGCTAATGTTCGTTTGTAAAGACGGGGTTCTCTATCACCACCAACTCGAATTAACTTCCCGTTGGGGTGGTAAATACCCCTTGGCCTCACGGTGAAAGTAAGGGAGTTTGGTCGCGGTGGGTGAAAGTGGGTGGCGAATCTTAATCTTGATCTTAATCTTATCTTAATATATATATAAAATGCTAATGTTCGTTTGTAAAGACAGGGTTTTCTCTATCACCACCAACTGGAATTAACTTCCCGTTGGGGTGGTAAATACCCCTTGGCCTCACGGTGAAAGTAAGGGAGTTTGGTCGTGGTGGGTGGAAGTGGGTGGTTGTAGGTGGCGAATCTTAATCTTATCTTAATATATATATATAAAATGCTAATGTTCGTTTGTAAAGACAGGGTTTTCTCTATCACCACCAACTCGAATTAACTTCCCGCTGGGGTGGTAAATACCCCTTGGCCTCACGGTGAAAGTAAGGGAGTTTGGTCGTGGTGGGTGGAAGTGGGTGGTTGTGGGTGGCGAAAATGTGAAAAAATATATATCTGTCCTTTTCTAACTCATGAGAACTTCTGAAAAGTTCTAAAAATTCCTGGAATGACCTGGAAAACTCCAAAATGTATGCAACTGTTACAGTCAATCTAGAATGTTCTAGAAGGTTCTAAAAATTTCTAGAAAGTTCCAAAACGTGTGCAACCGTTCAAATCGATTTAGAATGATCTAGAACGTTCTAAAAACTTCTGGAATGATCTAGAAAGTTCCAAAATGTCTGCAACTGTTAAAATCGATCCAGAATGATATAGAAAGTTCTAAAAATTTCTGGAATGATCTAGAAAGTTCCAAAATTTCTGCAACTGTTAAAAACAATCCAGAATGTTCTAGAAAGTTCGAAAAATTTCTTGAATGATCTAGAAAGATTCAAAATGTCTGCAACTGCTAAAATCGACATGGAATGTTCTAGAAAGTTCTAAAAATTTCTGGAATGATCTAGAAAGTTCCAAATTGTGTGCAACTGTTAAAATCGATATGGAATGTTCCAGAAAGTTCTAGAAATGTCTGGTCGAGTGAAGATCAATCGCGATGGATGATTGTCATTCGGAAATTTTATAGCATACTGCTTCGCAGCCTCTAGCTTATTCCGATGAAATTCTCCGTAAAGTAACACCATTTCAGTGTATTCATTAGTATTAAACATTATCTTTCGTCTTTTATACTCAATAAGCTACGAATTCAAATAGCATGAACTTTAGACAAACACTAACAAAGTAACTTAAACAACAGTTTTTCAACTCCATTAAAATATTAAAATTTAATGTTTATCGTCTGATGCCATATCAGCAGGAATACTTTCTATACATCGCATGTTTAGTGGTCGAATAAGTCTCTCAATATCTAAGATTAAATTATCTACGTTAAAAAATGGATCCTTAAATATAATTAATACCATTAAACAAGCGGTGTATTTTAACCTGAGCAACGCCGGGTTTCGCTGCTAGTATATATATAAAATGCTAATGTTCGTTTGTAAAGACAGGGTTTTCTCTATCACCAACAACTCGAATTAACTTCCCGTTGGGGTGATAAATACCCCTTGGCCTCACGGTGAAAGTAAGGGAGTTTGGTCGTGGTGGGTGGTTGTGGGTAGCGAATCTTAGTCTTAATATATATATATAAAATGCTAATGTTCGTTTGTAAAGACGGGGTTTTCTCTAGTGTGTTCTGGTACTAGCAATTTCGATGTGTTACCTATATATATGTGGGATCAGGTTAGTCACTGACTCCAATAAACTCACTGGTTTCAGGTTAGTCACTGACTCCAATTAACTCACTGGTTTTATTTAAAACGAGACATTTCATGATCTTAACCCATTTATGCCTAGCGTCCCTTTTTTGGGACGGCATTTTCGCTATTAGTCGAAAACGTTATTTATTTTTCCTAGCCTTTATTCATGAGTATTGAGCCTCACCTCCGCACAATATTTTAACATGACCAAGTAGGATGTTGATATTTCGATTTTTATGCAAAATGATTTTAAAATAAATCATTCCTTGTTCAAGAAGTTGACATCAGAAATTTATCTATTATTTCGGTTATCAGTAAAAATCTAAGAAAGTCACATAAATATCCAGGCACAAATGGGTTAAAGTGCATAGCAAAAAGTTGCACGCACAACATTTATTAACTACGTGAAAATATAAAGATTGGGTTGTTCTATAGATTTTGAGTGTGTGTATAGCATAAGTGCTGTTTAGCCAAAAGGGCTTGTTTGATAATTAAAAAGTATTTTTTTATTAGTTTGTTTATTTATTTAATTGTAATCAGCCTTCAGCTTCCTACAAATGGGGGCTCTTTACCGGGATTGATTTACGGACTAACGTTGAGTAATGTTATTGCAGCATTTCAACCATTGAGTAAGCCAAGGAACTGTGAGTAGAAATTTTATTACATCTTAAAAGAAGTTTATTAAGAAAATATGTCTTGCTTAACGAAAGCCAAGAAATGTGATTTGTTATCATTATGCGAAGAGTTAGGTATCAATGTTCTGCCAAATATAAAAGTACCTGCGCTTTTAAAGTTAATTAAAGACTCTGAGGATTTTGATGAAGATTTTGTCAAATCTCGCCTTGAGGTCATAAGAGAAGAAAGAGAAATGGCAATCACAAGAGAGAGGGAAGAAAGAGAAATAGCAATCGCAAGAGAGAGGGAAGAAAGAGAATTTGAGTTACGACGGTTAGAAATTACTTGTAGACGAGAAACCACAATAGAAAATCTGCTTGAGTCTAATAATGAGAATAGAAAACAAACTCCGCAAAATATTATGACGCGATTCGACGGATCGGGAGATATTAGTATTTATCTAGCACTATTCGAAAAACAAATCGGCCAATTAGACATACCTAAAAATAATTGGGTAATGCATTTATTAAGTTTGTTACCATTAGAATTCGTAAATATAATATCGAGAGAATCGGATCCGGTTGATTCCTACTTTAGGACCCCCACTCTCGCCAACGCGACGATAAATATTGATATACAGTTGCCATTACGATTTTTTGTATTTATATTGCAGCCATACGGCAAAGGGTTTATTCGTAAATTTCTCTCAGTAATCAGCCGGTATTCCAGTTGATTTTGCACGTGATCACTCATGAGTTTTGATCTTTGATAAGGCCGTTGCCTACGAAATGCTCATAATATGTAGTATTACGTAGGGAACGATAAGGTTTAGTATCCTTTTACGCATTTTCGATCTTTGTTTAGAAAATTTCTATTGGCACGTATTAATAGGAGCAGACGATTTCAACTCATTTATATTAGCATCGTCAAGCACAAATAAATCTGATACGGGAAATTTGGTTGCTAGGGTAACTTTGAATATTAAAGTTTATATATGTATTTTTATTTATGCATTAATGATATAATTTAATATCACGGACGCAAAAATTTCTGGCATCTGAAAATTGGTTGCTAGGACAATTTTAAATGTTAATTTTTTAAGTTATAAGAATTGAGTTCTTTTCGAATTTACTAGTTGATAACTATTTCTAAACAGCGGATTCGGTGAATTTATCTATTCTGTTTCTTAATTTGGTGACGTGTTTTAAATTTGCCTTGCAAATTTTTTAAAACTCATTGCAGAATTAGTTCTTTTGTTAATTATTTTAACATTCTGATTCCATTTCCTAAAATTGTTGCGATTCAACCTACTTCATAGGTTAAAATAAAGTAAAAATTCACGAATCCGCTTTTAATAAAGGAAATACATATGAATTTAAAGAATCTGCTCATAAATTCTTGTCAAATGAAGTCATTTGCAACATGTAAGTGCATCATTACATTTATTTTACCTGTCAACTAATTAAGTTTTAATAGTTGTCGTCAAATTCCGTATTTGGTGCGTTTAATGCTGAATTGTTCACATTAATTTCATCCAGTTTCTCTGGGAAACGTTGAAACTTGTGCGCATGCGCGATCATGGAATATTGACAGGAAGGTTCGCCAAAACGCGGCGATTTTTTACTTTGGCGAGAGTGGGGGTCCTAAAGTAGGAATCAACCTCGGATCCCTTAGCAGATGATTACGATCACGTGAAAAACCTTATTTTAAAGCGTTTTAAGTTAACGGCAGAAGAATTTCGGCAGAAGTTTATCTCTCACAAGAAACAACAGTCCGCCAATTGGCGAGATTTTGCTTTCGAGCTTCGTAACTATTTCGATGAATGGATTCACGGTATGGAGGTTGGCGATTTTGAAAATCTGAAGGAATTAATTATAACGGATCGCATAAAACAGAGTTTGCCGTATGACATTCAAGAACATTTCATTGATGACCTCCCAAGTATTAAAAAAGTTGATGCGTTAGTAAACAAGCTAGATGATTATGAAGCCGCAAGGCGTAGTTTCAGGAAGGGTAATCGAAGTTCAAATAATTTTGAAATGACTAATAAAAGATCCTACATGAAGGAATCGGATAATGAAAAGTATTTTAATCGTATCCAAAATAATAATAAATCCAGGTATTCAAATGGCGCGAATAATTCAAATGTTGACTGTGCGATAAAAAATAGGGACAGATCAAAAATTGAGTGCTTCGCCTGTAATCTCTACGGCCAATGTTGCTTCTCAATGTTTAAATAGAAAGAATGATTGCCAAATTTCCCGCCATGATTCTCGACAAAATAAAAATTTCAACCAAGTATCCACTTCACATACCAAAAAGGAAGCTACCCAGCAAACACAGCCGTATCGGGTTAGGGATGGGCCGTCATCGGCAGTACCGTTTCGATGTCGGCATTGGCACAATGGTAATTGGGACGGTGTCGGTTCTGTGCTGGCAAAACGATTTGGCGTAGGCAAATAAAAGTTGATTTCGGGCATGCAACGGTCCGATAGCGGCTAGCCTTTTAGGGTTAAGATGTGATTTTGGCGATGTACTGCACCAAACGTCAAAACCGATATCGGTCCAGAAGTGTAATTTCTAAACTGAAAGGTATAAAGCCAGCACAAGCAGCACATATATATTGTTATAGTAATTCTTTTTAATTTATGATTTCAATACTTACTACTTACAATGTTTTGAGCCCGGAGGATTCAAGTGCCTCCTTCACATGCGAAAAGAGGAGGGGAGGGGGGGGAATCATTCTATCTGGTTAATTTACTTGACGTCCTGTCCAGGGTTCTGGTCTACCGCGCATCTGTCAATCGACAGTTTAGATGTTGGTGATTTTCTCCAGGTGTATTGTGAATATGCGTTAGATAAGTTAACCAGTTTTTTATGACTTAGTATTGAAGGGGTTTCTAAGCGCCCACCCCAACCCCTCAATTGGGGCAGTTTCTGTCTAGTTATTCGCAACCCTGAAATAATTATATGACTATAAATTTCATTTTATATAAAGTGATGGTTGTTAAGTACTCCCAATTTAAAAATAACTATAAAATTAATTAATTAAAAATAAAATACATACAATGCAGAACATTAAACGCTGCATTTTAAAAGTTCAAAAAGGAGCCCACCATGGCCGAGTGGATAAGACACCGAATATGGTTGTAGTCATTGACGGATACAGAGCCCCATCCCCCCCCCCAGACGAATGAAGTTTACAGTATAGAGCATTGACTTGTTTTGTAAATTCAAGTCATTCTATAAGAAAATGTGACAAAAATTGTCTTGTGCCCCCTCCAGAATTTTTTTTTCTGGATCCGCCGCTGGTTGAAGTGTGAAGGTCCAGGGTTCAGGTCTACCGCGCATCTGTCAATTTACAGTTTGGATGTTGGGTGATTTTCTCCAGATGTAATGTGAATATGGGTTATATAAATTAACCAGATTTTTGAACATAGAATTGAGGACAAATCACCGTTGTAACCCCAATTCTGGAACAAAAATTTATTTATATTTTATTAGAGATATTTTATAAATTTTATATAAATTCAAAACATTATCTAATATTTATAAAATGAAGGAAATATGGTTGATTTTTATAAAATTAGGGAATAAATAGATATTATAATTACTGTTCAACCCCAATTTTATTGCTTATTAATTGTTTTATATATTGGAACAAACGCTAGAAGCCTTCTTCCGCTCAGGGCACCGACGCCCTAAGGATTAACTCCTGCGTTTTTGCCTTACAAAAAACACAAAATAACAAAACATTCTGAAATTAAATTGGATTAAAATAGTAGAAAAAATACCTTTTCATTAGTATTTCCATAAAAATAAAAAAATATCAGTATAATTTATAGTTAAGGAATTTTTTTATAATACATTAGCTGCTGTTGTTAAAAAAAAATAATAATAAAATTAAATAAATAAATAAAAGTTTTAATTCACTATACCGAATAATTATAAATTGAAAAAAGATAATAATAGTTCCATTTTAAAATTATAACTATGAATAATTAATTTAATAGCATTTATTTGAACAACATGTTTGTCATGTTTCTGTTCAAATAAAATAATAGTAAAAATTACGCCAAAATCATGTTTTGCTACAACATTGTAAAATGCTGTTACAAATTAAATAAAATTTAATGCTCTTATCTCCTTAAAAATGAATAAAAGTAACCATTTTTTGCTGATTATAGTACTTTATCTTTCTAAAAATTAATTGATTAATTCATTGCAGATATTGAAGTATAAACTATTTTGCAGTAGAATAACACTAATTTGTTTTGTTTTTTTCCACGCGATCTAATTTAAAGTGAATAATTTAAAAGCTAAAATCTCTCGGACTTTCTTTTCCAATTACCTCGTGTCCGCGAACACCTAACATGTAGCACAGTGCATTCCTAGGAGCTTTCCACCCCTTGTAGGAACCACAGTATTACGCAGGAAGACGAAATGGACCTTTCCTATTCTTTGGGTCCCCTATTCACAGGGTCATTCAGTCATCGAAGAGCGGAAGTTGGGTTTTTTTTTTTTTTTTTTTTTTTTTTTTTTTTTCGTTTGCCTGTCCATGTCCATTCCATTCCAAGGCTGTAACAGAAATCATCTCGCAACGTAAACTTTTCAGTAACATGGATTTTGAGTTTTCTCAGAGCAATGAAGGTGGAGTTTGCTGCATTTTTCTCTGGATAAATTGCGATTTTTTTTTCCTAGACTAAATGGCACTGACTGCAGCTAGACAAAAATTTTTAAATAGTCTGAATGTGGTTAGTGCTTTTTAGTTTTAAATAGGCTAAGTTCTTACGTCTGTTAGATCGGACTTTGTTGTAGTTTTCTCTGGATAAACTGTGATTTTTTTCTAAAGACTAACTGGTATTAACCTCAACTAGACAAAAATTTTAAAGTTGTCTAAATGTGGTTAGTGCTTTTTGGTTTTCATTTTGCCAAGTTCTCACGACAGTTAAAAAGGGGTAAGTTGATTTTTAAGTATATATTAAGAAATTGTATTTTTTCTTAGCTAGATTTTTTTTATGTTATCTCAGGGACTACTAAAATAAGATGTAGTTCAAAACTGCTAATTATTTCTAAATAATGCGAAAATGGAATTTATAATTCAAGTAAGCAAACTTGGAAACTATTAATAAACAAGCAGAACGCTATTTTTAATAAATAATTTACATACTGCATTGAAAAATGTGTCTACTTAAGTACTTAATTTCATATTACTCAAAACAACAGAAAAAAATAAGTATATTCTGTTATAGAAAGTTCCTTTCTTCTACTAAAGGATAATCATAAACTGTAAAAGTTCAGTAATATAAAATATTTACTTAAAGTAAGTATCTTCTAATAATAAACATGGTTTATTAATACTTATTAGTTTCATATATAGTTTAGCACTAATCAACCTATTAAAAATAATCATTATTATTATATAAATTACCTTACATCACTGGGGCTAATTTTGCCAAAAATACTTAGTTAAAATCCAAAAAATACTTAGTTTTGCCAAAAATACTTAGTTATTAAGTATAAACAAAATAATTTGTTTGTATATGAAAATGTTTAATTATTTTGAAAAGAAAAGGTTTTTATGATATTAACCGTTTATTTGTAGAATCAGCCAATATTTTAATTTCTTTTAACGTATGTTGTTTACATTCTTCTTTAAAATAATATATAAAATCAAAAGGCAACTTTATTTTGTATTATGACATAACTTAACAAAAAATAAATTAAAACATTTTTTAAAAAAGCATGTTGTATAACTTTATTTTTTTCTCTCTTTTTTTAGCATTGCATGAATGTTTATTTATAATCTTTGGTTCTGGAAAATTATAAATTTTCTTGGCTTCTAAAAAATTTTTGGAAAAAAAAGGAACATTGTCTAGTTGAGCCTAATATTTTGTTTAAAAAAATGTATATGGTCTGACAAACATATAATAACACGTTTAAAAAAAGTAAAACATTGGTTGATGCATAAAAAAAATAATACGGTTAATTTTAAAAAGAGCTTTCCTTCTTAAATTCATCAAATATTTTCTTAAAAACAAACTATTTTGCTAATTAGATATTTTTAATAAATTTAGTCCTAGTGGTGTAAAGTCATTTATATAATAATAATTATTATTACTTTAATTTGAAGATTAATACCCTAGAGAACTAACTACGGAGCTAATTAGGGTATTTTGGAAATAAATAAGGTGCTGGCCGGTTTTCGATATTTTGTCGTTGCCGATACCACACCAAAAACGTAATGGTTTTGGTTCAAAAGTGGCACAAGGCTGGGCCGACGCCGTTATCGTTTTTGCCGACACCGAACCAGAACCACCCCGTCCTTTCGGCCCGACAGACGCCCAGGCGGACGCAATTTTGTCGTTTTCGGTACCACGTGAGCGATATCGCACCGGCACATTCTGCGCCGGCATGCCAGTGTCGGCCCAAAACTTATCCGATAGGACTGTGTTTGCTGGGTAACTTCTATAACTCTATCTCAAATTCCAATAGGATGGAAAAAGATATTCAAATTAACGGCAAGAATGCAAGATGTTTGATCGATACTGGAAGCGAATTGAACCTAGTGAATTACGAAACTTATATAAAAATTGGTTCTCCAAAACTATTTTCTGATGATGTAAAAATATCAGGTATCGCCAAAGAAGTAGTACAACCATTAGGTTATTTTACAACGGAATTGTGTATCGATAATATTACAATTTCTGCTAATGCTTACGTTATGAAAGATCTCGCGCATGAAATTGTTTTAGGAGTCGACGTAATCAACAAATTAAATTTATCTATCGATGAAAATGGATTAAAGGTATTAGGCAAGCGCGAAAATGTTTGGATCGGCTACATTAAAGTAGTAAAAGAATTCGTAACTGGATATAAGGAATCGCCTAGAATTCAGAATATTGAAAATAAAAACGCTTTTCAAATAAATGAACTGTTGACGCATCAATATTCGCCTAATGAAACGGATTCAAGCGAAAATACTTGTATAAAAACATCTTATATAAATCACGAGAGTAGTGTAAACAAGGTCTTAAATGAGAATCAAGTTTTCCTTGAGAGCAAGGGGAAAGAATTTGAAAATGAAGGGTTACCAGAAAATAATTTTTTGATTAATCTATTCGAAGCTGTAAGCTCTGAAGAAATAGATTTGAGTCATTTGATTAAGTTAGATTGTAAAGAAGAAATCAGGAAGTTGATTGCAGATTACAAACCAAGAAAAACGAAGACTGCTGAACTGAAGATGAGCATAATTTTAACTGACGATATACCTGTGAGCGAGCGTCCACGAAGATTTCCTTTGAAAGAATAGAAAATAATAGAAGATCAAATTCATGAATGGTTAAGGGATGGGATAATTAGACCTAGTTATTCTGATTATGCTGCACCAGTGGTGTTATGTAAAAAAAAAAAGATAACTCGTATAGGTTGTGTGTAGATTATCGAAAATTAAATCGGAAGATAGTTAAAGACCGTTTCCCTTTACCATTAATTGAAGACGTATTAGATCACTTGGAGAAGGCGAAAGTTTTTACAACTTTAGATCTGAAAAACGGATTTTTTCACGTCGAAATAGATGAGAAGAGCAGAAAATATACTGCATTTGTTACACATAATGGGGAATATGAATTTTTAAAATGTCCTTTCGGGTTAAGCACATCACCAAGTCAATTTCAACGATTCATAAATAGAGTTTTCAGGGAGTTGCTGCGTGATAATACTATTGTTATTTACATGGATGATATAATCATTCCATCCAAAGATGAAGAGGAAGGAATTGAAAAGTTAAAGAGAGTGCTGACTGTTGCCTCTGAATACGGGTTGGACATCAATTTTAAAAAGTGTCAGTTTTTGAAAAGAAAAGTTGAATTTCTCGGTTATGTCGTGGAAGACGGAACGATACAACCTTCACCCAATAAGTCATTAGCCGTTCAAAGGTTTCCTCAACCTAAATCCATTAAGCAAGTTCAGTCATTTCTAGGGTTAAGTGGATATTTTCGCAAGTTTATACCCAAATATGCCCAGATAGCCAGACCATTGAGTGATCTACTACGAAAAGGCTCCACATTTAAGTTTGGTCCTGAACAAGAAGAAGCATTTAACAAATTGAAAGAAATGTTGTCCCAAAAGCCAGTATTACATTTGTTCAAACAAGGATCTCCGTTAGAATTGCACACTGACGCAAGCAGCCATGGTTTTGGTGCTGTATTACTACAGAAAGGAGATGATGAAAAATTTCATCCTATACAATATATGAGTAAGAAGACAACTTCTCAACAAGAAAAGTATTGCAGTTATGAATTAGAGGTACTCGCAATAATCGAAGCCCTAAAAAAATTCAGAAACTATCTGTTAGGTTCAAAATTCAAGATCATTACTGATTGTCAGGCATTTCAGAAAACGTTGAACAAAAAGGAATTAGCGGCAAGAGTTGCCAGATGGGTTTTATTCCTAGAAGACTTTGATTATGAAATCGAACATCGAACAGCAGATCGAATGAAACATGTGGATGCACTGAGTCGAAACACTGTTCTGATCATCACTAGATCTTTAGATGGGGTAACAGCCAGAATTATCGCTTCACAAGAGCAAGATGAACATATAAAAACAATAAAAACCTTTGTTGACAAGGGAGAAGAAAACGGTTACCTCCTTAAGAATAATGCATTATACAAGTGGGAAAATGGAAGAGAGTTGCTAGTAGTACCTGAAGAAATGCAAAATGAAATCATTAAAAAGATGCATAACAGAGGTCACTTTGCATGTCTCCAAAACAGAAGAATTAGTAAAGCAAGAGTTCTATATTCCAAAATTGAGAAAACAAGTCGAGACGGTAATAGCAAACTGTATTGACTGCATTTTACACAATAGAAAACGCGGTAAAGCCGAAGGATTTTTGAATCCAATTCCAAAAGAAAACTTGCCCTTAAGCACCTACCATATTGATCACATTGGCCCATTGCCATCTACAGACAAAAGATATCAGTATATTTTCACAGTAACAGATGCTTTCACGAAGTTTACGTGGTTTTATCCTGTTAAGTCTACATCAGCCAAAGAAGTCATAGACAAACTGAAACTACAACAAGTAGTGTTCGGCAATCCTTCAAGAATAATATCAGACAGGGGGGTCTGCATTCACATCTAAAGGATTTGAAGAATATTGTGCAAAGTATCGAACACATAAAGATAACGACCGGATTGCCTAGAGGGAACGGACAGGTCGAAAGAACGCATGCCATCTTGATTCCAGTTCTGTCAAAACTCTCTAAAGAAGACAGTTCAAAGTGGTACAAGTACGTAGCCGACGTACAGAGAATCATCAATAGTTCTACCACAAGAAGTACGAAATTCACTCCTTTTGAATTATTGATAGGAATTAAAATGAAAGATAAGAATGACTTGAGAATTAAAGAGATATTAGAAGATGAATATATGAACTACATGATGAAAGAACGAGAAGATATGAGAGAAGAAGCGAGGAAAAACATCATGAAAATTCAAGAAGAAAATAAGAAACAATTTAATAAGTGTAGAAAGGAATCAAAGAAGTATAAAGTTGGTGATATAGTAGCAATCAAAAGAACCCAATTCGGTTCAGGCTTAAAGCTGAAAGAAAATTATCACGGACCTTATAGAGTATCGGTTGTAAAGCCAAACGATCGCTACGAAGTAGAAAAGGTAGGAAATCACGAAGGTCCAAATAAAACATCCAGTGCCGCCGAGTATATGAAGTCTTGGGGAAAATGACTTAAGTTTCAGTCGAGGACGACAGAACTGTCAGGACAGCCGATCTGTGGGATCAGGTTAGTCACTGACTCCAATAAACTCACTGGTTTCAGGTTAGTCACTGACTCCAATTAACTCACTGGTTTTATTTAAAACGAGACATTTCATGATCTTAAAGTGCATAGCAAAAAGTTGCAGCACAAAATTTATTAACTACGTGAAAATATAAAGATTGGGTTGTTCTATAGATTTTGAGTGTGTGTATAGCATAAGTGCTGTTTAGCCAAAAGGGCTTGTTTGATAATTAAAAAGTATTTTTTTTATTAGTTTGTTTATTTATTTAACTGTAATCAGCCTTCAGCTTCCTACATATATAAAAATGAATGTTTCTGTGTATGTATGTATGTGGGTGTGTGGGACGTTGAAAAACTCCAAAACCGTTTGACCGATCACCATGAAATTTGGTACACTTAAGTCTTTTGTCACGGAGAAGGTTTTTATGCTATCCATTTTACTCTAGCGCACCGCTAGGTGGCGCTGCAGAACGTCGAATACTATCCAACCGCTTGCTATGAAAATACCGTTTAACTTATCTTGATGAAAATTGCTACGTATGGATATTTGAAAATGGAGAATATTTTTACGCATTCTATTTTGATATAACTTTCCGCTAGGTGACGCTGCAGAGCGTGGAATTCCATTCTGTTGGACCGTTGCTATGAAAGTACCGTTCAAACGATTTTTATGGATATTTGAACACAGAGAATATTTTCACACTATCCATTTTCCTCTAACTCACTGCTAGGTGGAACAGCAGAACGTCGAACGTTGAGTTCTATTCAACCGTTTGCTATGAAAATGCCGTTTAACTTACTCTAACGAAAATTGTTACGTTTTGATATTTGAACAGGGAGAATATTTTTACATTATACATTTTGCTATAACTTGCCGCTAGATGGCGCTGTAGAGAGTCGAATTTTATTCCGTTCGACTGCTTTCTATGAAAATACCATTCAACCGGTTTTGATGAAAATTGGTACACACAGATATTTGAAGATGTAAAATATTTTTACATTATCCATTTTGATGTAACTTGCCGCTAGATGGTGCTGCAGAACGTCGAATTCCATTTCGTTTAAGCTCTTGCTGTGAAAATACCCGTCACCGATTTTGATCACAATTGGTACACATAGATATATGAACATGGAGAATACTTATACGTTATCTGTTTGACTATAACTTGCCACAAGATGGCGCTGCAGCACATAAACTTCTATACCGTTCGACAGATCGCTATAAAATTTTTATACTTACACATTTGAGCGAGCAGAATATATTCTAACTATTCATTTAGCTGTTACTCACTACTAGATGGCACTGCAGCGCATTATTACTTTAACTTGCCATTAGATGGCAAAGCAACGCACCAACTTCTTGACCGGACAATTGACCGCTATGAAAATTGATATACATAGACATTTGAACGTGGAGAATATTTTCGTGTTATCCATTTTGCTATAAATAGCTACTTCATTGTGCTGTAGCACATCATTAACTTAACTCGCCAATAGATGACGCAGCAGCACATATTAAGACTGTTCAACTGATACCTATCAAAACTGGTACAGATAGATATGTGAACACGGAGAATATTTTGGCGTTATCCATTTTGCTATAACTTGCCACTAGATGCCACTTCAAACCAATAACTTCAGGACCGTTAAACTGGTCACCATGCAAATTCGTAAACATACATGTTTGAACGAAAAGAATATTTTCGCGGCATCCGTTTAGCTATAACTTGCCTTCTGTACCGTTCAATCGTTTGCTATAAAATACCGTTCAACTGATTTATGAAAATTGGTACTCACAGATATTTGAGCATGGAGAATACTTTTACGCTATCTATTTTGCTATCACTTACCTCTAGATGCCGATGCAGCACACCAACTTCAAAGCCGTTCAACTGATCACCTTAAAAATTGGGATACATACACATTTGAACAGAGAGAATATTTTTTTAGTATTCATTTGGCTGTACTCACAACTCGATGACACTGCAGCCAGGGGCTGGTTTCCGGGAGGGCATTCGGGGTAAGCGCCCGGCCCCCCCCCAAATTCTTTAAGTTTCAAAATTTTTAACTTTTGAAAAAAATTTTGAAAGAGAGTCCACTAATGAAGTTTTTACCGAGGGCCCCCAACTCGGCAAATATGCCCTTGTGTGAAGCACTTTATTATTTTAACTCGCTACTAGATAGCACTTCAGCAATCAACTTCTTGATCGTTCAACTAACTGCTCTGAAAATTGGTATACATACATATTTGAACACGGAAAATATTTTGGCGTTATCCATTTTTCTTAACTCGCCCTTTGATTGCGCTTTAGCGTATTATTACTTTTAATTTGCCACTAGATGGCGATGCAGCATATCTTGACCGTTAAACTGTTTCTATGAAAATCGATACACATAGATATTTGAACATGAAAATATTTTGATGCTACCCATTTTGCAAAAACTTCGACAGTTGATGGCGCTGCGCCGAATCATCTTCTTCACCGTTCAAACAATCACCATGAAATTCTTTATGCATAATTATTGAACACAGATAGTATTTATGCGATATCAATTTTGATATATCTATTTATTATGATAAATAGTAATTAGAACAAACCGTAATATAAAAAGAATCTATTCATTCCCGTGCGAAGAACGGGGCATTCAGCTAGTTTAATATAAAATGAAAAACTATAAGCTAACCTCTAATAAAAGTATTATGTTTTCATCTTAAGCTGTAACAATTTGATTAAATTTGTTTTTTTTTCATTTAAATTTCATATTTATCTCTTACTAATGTTAATTATAAATGTACATAAAACATACATGCTGAAATTTTGAATCATATTATTTGAGTGTTTGTGAAGTGTTATTAAGTGTTTCATTGTACTTTGGTATTTGGGGTACAGTGGCTGAAACGTGCGTATCCTCTTACCTATAACATCTTATGTGTGTTTTTTACAAAGTTTTTTATTTACTTTACTGACAGACATTTAACTTTTGTAATTTTTTAAATATGAAAAATCGATTTACTAAGGCGCCCCTGAGTATCTGGCGTCTGTGTGTGCCGCACACAGACGCATTGCACACATGGGCGGCGCGGCCTTGTGGCTATCCCCAAAATCGAGCAAGCTATCTCAAGCTTGTCGGCTTTATTGAAATATCGCCAAACTAGCGACTCGGCCCGGCTTCGCACGGATGCAATGTAGATACTAGTATGGGGTAGTGTGGAGTTGATTAATAATATGATTAGTCTGTACTACAGGATATGTTTGTGTGCAATATTTACAGCTGATTTTTCATGAGACAGTACAAACATGTTTTCTTTAGAGTTTATCCTCGAGAGCGCGACATATAACTAACTGGCCGTGTGAGAAACACTCAACGCTCAAATCTAAGCCTGCAATGTTGAATGTTTGACCCTGTCACTCATTAATGGTCATCGAAAAAGATAGCTTTACCGGAAATTGCAGTCGCTTAAACTGAAACGATAAATCCGATGGTATAAGAGGTATCCGAAATTTTACTACTACCACTACCACTACTTAAAGCAATCGTCCCCAACCTCCGGTCCGGGCCGCGGTAGCCTATAGTTGGGAGAGGCTCCGGTCTCGCAGTCGAAAGGTTGTTCGATCCTGGGACCAACCCAAGACTGCTTAACAATCAGTAGTGCTGCCATCTATCAGCTCCTGCCTGAATGAGGTAGAAATGAACTGTTCGATAAAAATGAACACTTGGAAGGTACTGCCGGCCGACTGATCGATCTAATCTGTTTTTGGGGTGGTTAAGGTAACCAAACGTCCCCATTTTCAGGACGTTTTTCAAATTGTCCCCAGAATGTAAAAATGGAACTGGGGACAATTTTTAATGGAGGATATCGCCTCCTTGGGTTCGAGGCTTTAAAAGTCACGTGACGGTGGAAAACAAACAACCATTTCTCCATAGGCTTATGTGCTGGACTCCTGGTAATAAGCGCAAAATCAAAAAAATAATAATTATACCTCTGTATTGTGCTGCCTACGAATGTTTTAATAACTCTCTGGAACCTGTACATGACTGCAAAAAGATATCTCTCCAAAGATTCCCATTAAAAAGTGCTAACATATTAAAACTTATACTGAGACGAGGCTATTTCAGCCACGTGTGGATGGAAAATATACACTTCAGCCAATCAGATTACAGGGCCACTCATCAACACAGCCGAAAGGTCACGTGTTGGTGGAAAAATGACGTCATATCGATATCCTCCATTATTGCATTGTTTTTCAATTAAATTACTGTTAATTATTGCATTAATAAATTATAAATGTCCCCAGTTTTGTTGTCAGAATCGGGGACATGTCCTCGATTCTGATCTGGGACAAATCTGGTCCCCTTACCTTAGGTTGGTACAAAATGCTATAAAGCAGAGGTGCCGATGTCCCCGTAATCCATGAAAACAAGGCAGAACCTCCGGTCCGCGCCACTTTAGGAACATTAAATTATTTCCATGTTATTTACTGTGGTGTGTTCCTCTTGGTTTTGTGTGACTTTTTAAATGTTTATTAAACATTTAAGGTTATGAATTAAAATTGTAGTCATAAAATTGAAAATAAATCCTGAAAAAAAAAACGAAACGAATAAATGAAATGAGTTTTATTTATTTATTAATGCATTGTAATTTAACTGGATTTTATTTTGAAGGCATGTTTAAGTACAATTTAATTAAAATTATTAAATCAAAACAATCTAAAACACTCAACGTCCCCCCCCCCCCTTAACGGGTCGCTGTAAAATTGTCGAAAGTTGACTGGTCCGTGGCAATAAAAAGGTTGGGGAGCACTGCCCTTAAAGGACCGAATTCCCAAAAAGAACGATTTTCATTTTGGGCCCGTTCGAGAATTCACCGGTTGGTTATGCACCGGTGCTACCGGTCGCGGTCATTCTCCGGTTAAATGACGTCACGGTTGTCAACCGGTTTCGGTCATCCTCACCACATCGGATTCTAGCCGAGAAAACAAAAATAAACGCTGGCAACACTACGATAATAACCGGAATAACCCACCTCGCTAGCAGGGTCATTCTGGTTGCGCTCTGGTCACGTTGAGCAGACAACCGCTACATGACCGAAACGTTTTCGAACGCGGTTACTTCTAGAGCTCCGCCTTTTCGAACGCTCTGGTCGTGCATCGGTGTTACCGGTGCACAACCGATGAATTCTCGAACGCGCCCTTTGTTTACCTTCGGATGTGTGATTGATGAGTGTTTAGGAAGACCACTTGGCCGCGTTCAGACTGCCACTTTTGAGTAACTCGAGTTACTCGGGAAAAACCCAAGCCGTTCACGATGCCCGATTTGAGCTCTTCGGGGAGATAAACAAAGCGTTCAGACTGCCAAGTTGAGTAGCTCGAGTTTTTCCCAACTCCCCAAGGATTTTCCTTGGGAAGTTGGGGAGATAGATCACGTGAGCTTTGTTTATTGTTATTGTTCGCTCCCATTGGCTCCACAGGTTAGTAAATACGTGCCGCTCCTTTTTTTCCTATTATAATCATATACCCAAAACCGTTCACGATGTCAATCTCCCCGAGTAAAACTCGAGCTGTTCGTGTTATACTCGAGTTTTACCCAAAAGTGGCAGTCTGAACACGCCCCTTATTACGCGTCCTTTCTCTTCGTTCCTTATTGGTCGATATTGTCACTGCATGTGTTGCTCGCTAGACGGACATATTGTGTATGTTTATAATACACGGACGTCCTTCAAGTTGCTTTATTGAAAATTCTGTTTTGGTTTTTGGAGTGTTTTGGCACCATGGGAGGTCACGAACTTCCAAAAATCCCAGATTATCGAATTTATAAAGTTGAAAATTGTCCTCAACTGATGAGAACTCAGAGAATGCTTGCTCAACATGGATTAAAAGATCCGTGGCTCAGGTTAGTAGACATTGTGTGAAATTCTTTTAAAAGTATTGAAAATAAAATGATATATTTTTTTTTTACTGTATTCTCTTTGCGTAATATTTCGTATTATATTTTGATGACGATGTTTTGACTAAGGAAATAATCAGTTCACCTAGATTTTATTAATTTGGTATCGATCTGGACTTGTTTCTGTTATCTTATTTTATCCTGTAGAATTTAACAATGTTAAAAATGGATGGCTGATTGTTACATTTTTCTCCTGATCTTGGGACCCATACTAATAAAAATCAACACTTGCCCGATTATCTGCGTCAACTTGCTCTCGAGATTATTAACCAAATTTCTGAAACTGCTACACAAATTTTTACTGATGGCAATAAAAATGAATATCTGTATATAATGACTCTTGTGGTAGCGGAATCTTTATAAAAGGCCAAATTTCTCACACAAAATCAAAATTAGAAATCCTGACTTCTGCTTGGTTTTTAGATCTGAGCTAATTGCCGTAGATGTGGCACTTAACGCCATTAAATCGGTAACAACATTTGCAGACATTTGGATCTTGTTTGAAAGCCGTAGTGCCATCCAGCACCTATGTAACTGGACAAGCGTTGGCAATAAAACTGCAGCACAAGATCTACTTCCACTGGATCCCGTCTCATATTGGACTGTATGAAAATGAATTGGCAGATCTCTTGGCCAAAGATGGGGACTCTGAGGTTCTGGTGTCAAGCAACACTTTGACTTACTCAGAGATCTGTTCCTAAATAAAAATCTCAGTCCAACAGCTATGGAAAACTCCCCCACCCACCCCTGGTATAATAGGCAGGCCTCAGGTGGTGTTCTTACCATCAAGGCAGACATAGTTATCCAGACCATCATTAGTAGTCTTCCAAGTGGATACATTAAGTCTCTTTCTTTCGATAAGGGGCAAAAGAACCTATCTGATATGTACCAACTGTAACTGAGTATGGGCCTCTCCGGAGCATTTGATGAACTGTGTGGGTCTTGACAAGGAGGACATATATACTATCTTCTTCTTGTCTATGATTATTTGAGGGTTCTTGGGCTCATGGACCTGTCCAGCCTGTGACTGGATCGGGTGGAACAAGTCAACAACAACAAAAATTGTAATCTGTATGGAATTTACCTGACTAGTCATTCTATTTGTAATTGACAACAATAAATGAATGAATGATGGCAGTCAATAAAATAGCACCAGAAGATTTCAGGCTATCTGGAACTGCAACAGTCACTGACAACTGCCAGTGTGTAAGGCAGAAGGGTACTCTTAGTAAGTATGATTTGTTTAAAATACTTGTGTTTACTTTTTTTAAATAATTGTGCACAGTGATAAAATGTTATTTTATTATTATTATTTTGACATGATGAATTTTTTATTCATTTATTTTTTCCTAACAAAGACTGTGCAGATAGGTCTAAAATCTTATCCAGTAATTATTAAACCTAATAATGTATTTAAAATCTTTCTTAATTTTTAAAGTCTTGGTGAATGATGTTGAATAAATACACCATAAAGTAATTAAAAAACTTTGTAAAAAACACACATAAGAAGTAAAAGGAAGTCCTTTTTCCTTTTACTTCTTATGTGTGTTTTTTACAAAGTTTTTTAATTACTTTTATCGTTTAACACCAGTATTTTGAGTG
Organism: Cheiracanthium punctorium; assembly: GCA_038373885.1. Lineage (NCBI taxonomy): Eukaryota > Metazoa > Arthropoda > Arachnida > Araneae > Cheiracanthiidae > Cheiracanthium > Cheiracanthium punctorium. Next base: position 27,681 of record JAWZYV010013619.1, read on the forward strand.
TTTTTTCAGTCAAATACACCATATCCAAATGAGACATCTTTTCATGTTTTAATGTTGAATTGAAGTTATGGTTGTACTTGATATAGAAACTTAAAGGTACTCCTCTAAATCAGTATTAATATCATATGGCTAGTATATGGGATAATTGTTATCCAAATGAACACACTTATCCAGGTGTGTGTGTATAAAGCTTAAAATTTTAAAATTCCCAGTCCAATCATCATTTGGCAATTAACAAAATCTTGCATACAAGCAAAACTCTGAGATGAAGCTATGAAGACCATCATAAAATCACAGCAAAAGCACTAGCATTCTGCATTTTCCCCCATAGACAAATTGCTACTATGCGTTTATCTACTGTATGCCTCTATATGACTCTGCTTGCTGCGTGAGGGTGATGTCACTTTCCACTGTATAATGTATATCTATCAACAAATAATTGATAGCATAACATCTTTGCAAAAAGTATCTGCATAGTATTATATCTGTCTAAGAGGTTGGAGTTCTGCATACTTTAAGGAATGGGCTATTAAAGTTGAAGAGTCTACCGGCCAGTGGCTAGTAACAAAAAGTTGGAATTTTAAGCTTTAGAGGGGGTATGATAAAAACTTCAAGCGACAGCTATTTCCTGAATGCTCAGGGAAAAAAAAAAATTAATCTGTATAATTTTAGATGTCTGCAAAATGATACGAAAATAATATATGTAATATGCTCTTTAACAATACTTTAGAAGGCATTTCTCCAAGTATAAACCAAGTATGTTCTGAGGGGATAGCCACAAGATGGATGATTACTGCATATTTTTTTTTTCTTAAATATTATAAAATAAATTTTTCTGATTACCATACTACAAATACAGGTAAAATCATACAAGCTGGTGCGTACCCCATGTAAACACGGCGACAGCCGCTGGAGCTTGGCAACCGCCAAGCTCCAGCAACTGTCGCTAACCATTTTGCACGATCAGCAAAGTATTTTAACACATTAAAATTGCACATATATTCCACTTACAAAAACATTAAAACAAAATACAACGTCCATATTTAACCAAAGGAACGTCTGCAAATTCAGTAACAGGCAATTTAAAATGAGCAAACAGTGGACCGTTTTTAACTAAAAAAAATACAGTGGATTAAGCAACCAGTGGATCGTTTTTAACTAAAAAAACCTCAGTGGATTCAGCAACCTAGTTGTACAGCTATGTAAACTATGCAACCAGTGGATCGTTTTTAACTAAAAAAACCTCAGTGGATTCAGCAACCTAGTTGTACAGCTGTGTAAACTATGCAACCAGTGGACCGTTTTCAACTAAAAAAACCTCAGTGGATTCAGCAACCTAGTTGTACAGCTAATGTAAACTGGGCAAACACTGGCCCGTTTTCAGCTCAAAAAAAAAAAAACATCGGTGGATTAAACAACCTAGTTGTACATCTCTTATAAAGTCAGTATGATTAGAATAGCACTTAAATAGCACTTACGAAAACATAAACACATCAAATATCAATTTAAAATTCACATTAAAAACCTTAAACATTGCAAAGATTCGTTAAAAAAGAGCACTTACCTATATATTTTTTTAAATAACCGCTCAGAAATGTCCCCAACACCCACCGGCTTATAACGTAACACCAGCATACTTTCTTTTATTTATCTGTTATATTCACACTATATTTCTAACAAACACGCACAAATTCGTTTCATATATTAACATAACACATTTCATTCCCTTCCATCAATAACAGAAACAATTTCAAATTCCCAAACCTGACGAAACAAGTTTTCTTTATGGTTGCCAGTCACAAATACCCCCGGCAGGTAACTTCACTTTGGCGGTGCATCGCTCACTCTAGCGTCAGAGTGTTCGCCAAGGATTTGTAAACAAAAACATCGACATGTAAACAATGCACCGTATACGGAATATAGTCCCAAATACAGTATAGAACATGTTATCCAGAATAGTCGGAACCAGATGTATTCTGGATAAGTTAATTTTCGAATAACTGGTTGGGCATTAACATGACATCTACTGATTTGATTCATAGCTACTCTACTTTTGATTATAATTAAACATTCATTGTTAAATAACTAGAAAAATAATTAAAAAACTTTTAATGAGATAAATAATAATCATATTTAAAGAGGAAGTAGTAAATGTATGATAGCTTCTTGAAAACTTTGTCATACACAGTAAAAATAAATTAAATACTTACCTGATTGTTTACATTTTACATTCTAGTTGAAGTATTCAAAAAAAAAAAAAAAAGGTTGGGGGGGGGGGGAAGAAAAAAACCTTATAGGGTATTCTTTTGGAAAAAATAGGAATTTAATCATTTGAAAAATGATTCCTGATAACTGGTTTTTGGATAAGAGGTTTCAACTAGAGGTTCATTATTCAGCAGTTTCATTCGGATAAGAGGTATTTAAACGAAGGATACTGCATTAGACAGAAAATATTTTGATAAATACTATTACTAAGTTTGTTAAACAATCTGGGACTTAAGTTTCTTTTCCTTTATTGAAGAACAATTCATATATTTCTTTTTAAAATTTTGAAAAACCTGATTTGTACTAATACTGTTTTAAATTAAAAATTTTTACATGTAAATTTTTCTTTTTATAGAAATGAAGTCTGGAGATATCCAAGTCAGCTGGGAGAGTATGAAGGTGTAAAGCAAGTATTTTTTCGGAAATTTAAATGGGGAGCTGGCCTTGCAGTGCTAACAATTCTTGCAGAGAAAACATATCACTATTTCTATCCAGAAGAACATCATCATCACTAGTTTTTTCTGATTAGTAAATGTAGGACTACTCTTTCTTGCTATATATGAATAAATGTTTAAATTGATTTCTTTTTTATACTAACTGTCATTTTCTCTGAAAAAAAATGTAAAATTTGAAACAAATAATACATCACAGGAAAGAAAATATTAAATTGCATGGATACTACTAATTAACATTATATGCAAGCCTTTTCTATTGTTTAAAAATGTTGTTTCATTTAATTTGATGCAGTTATATAAAAATCTTGGGTAAATATAAGTTGCATATGGTTGATTATTTAATAGTCATAAGATTACTGTGTAATATAAACTACAATTTGCAATCGGATGTCTTTAATCTTTTTTATTACACATGAATGTTAAAGAGTATTAAAATATTGGACCCTTTGGCCAACTTTGTTTAAATTCTCAAAATACACAATTATTGTTACGATATCATTGCTTACATGACAATAATTGATATTATATTAAAAAAAGCATTTGTTTTATAACAAATTCTATTATAAATTTTAGAAAATTATTTTGTGGGCACAAAAAATCATGAAAGAAAATTTCCCAAAAAATGCTAAAGGGTGTTTCCATGAAACTAGGGACACCAATGGCAAAAAAAAAAAAAAAAAAAAAAAAAAAAAAAATCTAATAAAAAAAAAATAATACTTTAGTCCCCTATGAAGTAAAAATATGTGATTTTCTATAAAATGATGCTAAAACAGTTAACAACACCTTTTTAAAAGTTTTATACACAATGTTTGGCAACATTACTTTTTTTACATGAGTTCTTGTCCTAAAGAGGTGTAGGAATTTCATCTTGTTTTATAAAAGAAATCAACAAATATGAATGAAATCCTATTTTTTTTTTAAATTGAAATTTAGTTTATATATGAAAAGATTAGACCAATGCAGAAACCTTTAACTGCAATATTTATCTTAATTTTTTTTTTGTAAGTTAGGCCTAATATTAATGTAATATCAGTCACAAAATTCAATAAAAGTTTTTCTTGCTTAAATAAAATGAGTCTCAAAAATACAAAAAGTCATTTTCTCTTCCTTTATGAAGATATCTTAATATTAGTCTTTTGAATATTTAATATTAGTTCAATTTATGAATTTTAAACCTATAAAGATATGTAACATCAGTCACGTATCTGTTTTTTAATTTGAAAACTGCATAAAATTATTTGGAAAATGCAGGACTACTGCAGGAAGACAGAAAAGGAGGAGAGATAAATTAAAGAATAAAGGGAAATATGAAGATTATAAAAAGAAAAACAAAGCGAAAGCAATAAAGAGCCAAAATAAAAAGGAAATGACCTAGTAAATTACCTCAATCAATTCAGAATACTCATTTTCAAACTTTTTCCTTAATTTCAAGATAAATTATTTTAAATTCAAGCACTATTCATATTCAATCAATGAATATAATGCCTGCATTTAACTCCGAAAATGAATACAAATTTAAATTGTAAATCTAAGAAAAAATGGATTGTTTGTACAAACGAGCGAAAAGCTACACAGATTGTAAATCCTTATAAGGTCACAAGGAACCAAAGTTGTGTTTTTCCAGATTAAGTATCATAAAATATATTAAAATAAGCCAAGATAGTGTGTAAAAAGATAAAGAAATCGAGATACTTACAGAGTTAGGCAAAATACATGAAAAATGTATTTTTGATACAAAATACAAACTACATTTATTCAAACACAAAAAATTACAAAATACGTCTAAAACTTCAATTAAGAATAAGTAAAATTTTCTACAGAAACTTCAAGTTTATTTTATTCCAATGCATTTTAAGATGAACAAACAAATGTAATAGTAAGTATTTTTTTAATATACATGAATTTTTCCTGGAATAAATTGCATCTTAAAAGGCATGAAAGCAAAACTGTGACAAGTATTTATTGAAGGTTATTTTTTAGTGATAATGAATGGAATTGATATATAAAATTAAATATTTTCTAAACGAACATGAGTTAAATTATATTTCTACTTTAAGATGCATTCATAGCCTCACCATGACACAGTGGTTATGTCACAGAAAATGGTAGATGGCCAAAGTAGCTGTTGATCTAACGGTCTGGAGTTTTGGTAGGTTTTCTCCAGATGTAACATGAATACTCGTTAGAACCCCTTAGAAAGTCCTCTTACCTAGGCACCCCCTCCCCATCCTTGGCAGATTGCCCTAGTGTAGTGTTGCCATAATCACACAAACACAAGATGCATTCATATGTTACTGCAAAAGAAAATTGTGTCATTGTATTAATTAACTTAGCAGTGTGCAATTTAATAAGGAAATTATATGATAGACCTTTTGGGTTGGCAAAGCTGGTGCCTTAACTTTTTCATTTGCATCTAGAGATAAAATTTGAAAAAAAATTCCACTTAGAATTGCACAACGATTCGCAAATTTATCTAAACTGGAAGCTTGATCCATCTCGTAATATAACTCCAGAAATGCTGACTGGCTTATTTTTCCGTAACTTGGTAACGCATTTGGAATTATTTATAAATTATTTTTCAGAAATCCAATGAATATTACTCAAACATGTTTTCCTCCTTTTTGGTATAATTATTCAGCTTCATTCACATTTATGAAACAGTTATCAGTAATACAGAAAGCCTCCTAGACCAAATATCATTAAACTAATCTAAATAGGTGCACAAGATTTCCTCCTGCTTCCTGTTTAATATATAACCTAAGCGTCGCAAAAAATCCTAATACCTCTTTAGTTACCATATATAACACTAAAATAAAATAGTGCAGATGCAACAGAATTGATTATGTCATGAACTGGGAAAAAAATTAATAACAGCAGTTCTATTATTTTTGTTTGATTTTCCCAAACCAGGCTAATTTTGATGAAAGATTAATTTAACTTCAGAATGAAAAATGCATTTTCAGTATTTTAAAAATACAAAACACATTGAAAATGTATTTTAAAATACATTTTCAAAATACTTTGCTATTTGTTGTGAAAATACAAAATACAAATGTATTTTGAATTTAGTATTTCAATTACATGTATTTGCGATGCTGCCCAACTCTGGATACTTGATCATTAATCAGTATTGATAGAATCTTCAAAAATCAAACATATTGCATATTTAGCTTAGTTCTGGAGAATTCCTATTCTACATTAGGACTACATTAAGTAATTTTTTTTATCGTTTTACAGCAAATGTAATGCTTAAAGAAGACAAGTTTCATGAAAAAAAAAAAATAAATAAATAAAGTGCTTTATTTTTATGAAAATTTTCAATTTTTCACAAACACACAAAATTTTGAAATTTTAAGTTGCTTGAGGAGGCAAAAAAGTTAATTCACAGACTCTGAATTTTAACCTGTTAACAGCCTTGTGGTAGGTCACCGTTTGCACACTAGCCGATTTTGAAATTTGAACCACCCTACTGTTCAGACTGTATAAAATAAAACAAATATGGTTTTTATTCATTAACTGTATTTCAACGAATTGGTTTATTGAGAAAAGTCTGGTATTGGGGGAAAATTCTTTTTTTTTTCTTTTGGCTTATAGCTTGTCAATTAATGAAGTTATATACAGTTTAATTAAATTTCTACAATTGTCATTGCACTATAAGAAAATATGAACAATTGCAAAGAACAATATAAGAAATTTCTTTTTAAATGAATAATTAATTAGTCTTACTTATAATGATGGCAGCCTTAGTTAAATTAGAAATATAATTTAATTAGCCAAAGTAATCAATTAGCAATGTTTTGATTTTTTTTTTTCACTGAAAATATTTTTCTCAATATGAATATTTAACTTGTTTACCTTTACAAGGCCCTCAGAATCTCCTTTCCAAACAGAAAAAAATTTCATTTCTGCAGTATATTATAGTGTTTCCAGAAAGTCTTTAATTTCACACTCGTCATCTTCATTCCTCTTCCTCAAACACACAAATCATTGTAATTCCTGCCCTTTTAGGATGCTTCCTGATTTCACATTTTTAAGAACTAACATGATCCCCGAAACTGCATCCAAAATGGATACAAATTTGGCTAACTTTTCACTGGATTTACAAGAAGAAAGCTGAAACATGCCTGAGAAAAAGCTCTCTATACTGGATTTTAAAACTGCAAATAATACCCTTAGGAGATGAGAAAGGAAGCAGGCAAAAGTCTTTGTCGAAACTACAAACTATCTGGACAATGTGTTTGAACACCTTGTTAAAACATTTGCTTAAAGGAAGTAGTAAAAAATATTATACACTTAAACTGACTGTTCATTAGCCAGTGTCCACTATTTGGAGTGTATAGAATAGAATGCCCTATTTTAAGGAAGTAGGACTCATAATAATGTGCGCTATTTAAAGGCATCTGCTATTCAGAAAAGGAGAAGTAACACGTATAAAGAAAACAGTCAATAAAGTAAGAAACAGAAAAAAACAACATTTATTATCTATAATGCATTAAAATTCATAACTACATAAAAACTTGATGAAAATAAGCATTCTTCTACAATGGATATAGGGAAAAAATCACTACAATTCAATATCACAAAACTTCATTGTGAATTTATAAATGCTTGCATTTTAATACACATAAAAGATAAAGAAAAAAGTATTACAAATGTATCACAGTCAGTACAATTTTTAAAAAGGTATATGCTATGGTTACATATACTCTAAAAGTATCAAGACAAGAAGCACCATCACAATGTCTAACATATCAAAGAATTTCTGGCATTCTTTATGAAAGAGATATAGTCTGATATGTTTACAAATATTTAAATAAAAAGGGGAAAAAAATCATCCAATGCATGAAAAACTAGAAATATTTATACCTTTCAACTTTATAGATTGAAAGAGAATATTTGATAAATACAGATTCATTTTAAAAGTTATGCATTTAAAAAGTTGTTTTTGACTACTTAATACATTAAAAAATTTACTTCTATATAATATTGCACCAATTTCGTAGTAATCGAATACATTCTAAACTTTTTATAAACATAACTCACAAAACTGTACAAAATTTACTGCTTTTCTAAAGAATTTACGTTATTAAGCATAAGAAATTTTACATTACATTACAAAACTACACAAGACAATAAAAATTTTGTCAAAAAATCTTTGCTTTACAATATACCAGTCATTATTTTACTGACAAAACATGCACTGTACATAATTAATCAATGGCATTATTTATTCAGAAAACTTGTGACTTTTTCTCGCAGCCCTAAATAAAATATTTCATAATTCATACAGTTTTTCTTTCTGATCAAGAAGTGCACATGAACTAGAGATGAGACGAGCTTGTGCTCTGTAATTCACGATTGTGTTCGAGCTTGGGCTTGTGAGAAATTTCTCCATTACAGAACATACTCCTTGTAAACAGATTTTAAAAATTGGTTCATGGAGAAATATACTAATTATCATTATTTGATAAACTTGAATATAAAGAATTAGAAAGTGCATTAAGAGATTGCTATTAAATTTGTCTTTAATTTACACAAACATCAAAATTTAAGATATTCTATCAATGAAGAAATTGATTAATTTATCTATTAGCTGAAATTTCAGGCTCAGGCTCAGGTGAGCTCGAATTAAAAGTCTTCAGGTTCGGACTTTAAAAAATGAGCCCGAACTCATCTCTAACATGGAATAACAAGTGAGACATACAGTTTAAATTCTTTTGTTACAAAACAGGCTGATACATTTATTTTACAACCAAAATCAAGGATGCAGAAAACTTCAAGGGGTTAAAATTTCTTTAAGATCATAATTTCTTTACAGAATTTTTACAAATAGTAATAGCATGTATATTGTAATGTATAAAAGGATAGTAAAACGTAGTTTGGATTTCAAGTGCTTAAAAATAGAATATTTTTACTGTATCTTTTGTTTTCAAGTCATACACAAATTTCTAACTCTTTCTTCGTAAAATTAGATTATTTGTTTTTTGAGCCTGAACTCACTGATGCTGTGTCTGAGCCTCATCTTCAATGCGAAAATCATCATATCAACTGTATTTGATTGAACAAGAGACAAGAGGAAGGCAGAATTGTTTCTCTCTAACCCACGTTATATCATTTACTTAAATAGGTCACCAAGTCAAAATCAGAAGCTTCCTGCCACTTCTATTGCTAGCAAACCTATATTATGAAACCCATATCCCCTCTCCTCTCTTACATAACTGATACGATATCAAATAAGTAATAAAACAAATTTATTAACAGATATACTTAACTAACAAATGTTTAATCAGTAAACTGCGAGAAAGAGAAAATGTTTATTCTCTAAATATATATATATATATATATATGCATTTCTAATAAATGTGTACATATATATGTATATATACACACATTTATTAGCAATGCCAGTTATGCCCCAAAAAGTAACCAACTTCCCATTGATCTAATGAGAGCTGTCAACCATATCAGTTAAAATACCATTATGTTTGGTATCCACACTGAAAATTACTAAGGATTTTAAAAAACTTCGACATCATGCGAAGGGCTTTATTCAAAAAAATGAAAACTTCATTAAAAAATGAGTAAAATTGGATTGGGGATGCCTTAATTGTTCAGATGGCTTTCCATTGTTATTATCCTATTAAAAGTACAAAACTTCTATACAAATGATAATTTATTATATAATTATTACTACTATGTTAGTTATATAAATTTTGTATGAAAATCATTGTTCTAACCCCTTCTATACCACTGTATGTGTATGAAGATTACATGCAAAACCAGTTTTTTGGGCATTTAGATTTAAAATATAGAGCTGTAGTGTTCAGATAAATATATATAAGATGTTTTATTCATATTAATATTAGGTATCAATATCTAAATCAATACATATAGAAATATAATATCCATGGGCATCTGCAGAATATCTTCCAGGGGAGGAGGGAAGGAGATTACTTGGTTACCAAATGGTTATGACATACACATGGTTACCATGTTGGAAAGAACAAAAAAGGGCATACAAAAATCCAGGGAGAGACAGGTGCCCCCTGTGCCCTATGCTGCTGATGCCCATGACAATATATTGATACATATAGAAATACAGTGATACCTACATCGATTTATGTTAAAAAATGACACAGAAAAAAAGTTCATTTACAGTTCCGTTACAGTTATATCAATATTTGTAATACAAAAATCGGTGAAAATTGCCACAATTCTTCATTTTCCATAGTGTTTGAGGAAATGCTGTGATGAGCACAATCTCACATAACTGAAACCCTTTCCAACATTCCTCATAATACCAGCTATACACAAATATTTTCCTGCAATACCATTATCAGTGGCAATGACAAAATAATGAATGGACATGGATCCACAGGTATGGAAGGAGTTAAACACATTTCTATGTTCTGTGTAGGATATATTTTGAATTAGAAAGAGAAATAAAATTCAATAAAAGAAATATTACACTTTAATATCTGTATACACCATATCCATGTGTAATTTGCAGTGTTGTAAGAAACTTCGTAGCGTAAATCGTAAGAGGTTGATAAAAAAGTCACAAAGTTAATGCCATAGTATGACATCGTTGGTTTTGATGTCCAAGATCAGAGTTCCACAGTGGCGTTTGTCACTAAGAGGTTACTTCTACAGTTCACGATTGACCTCTTGACAAGACTGTTACCAGAACCCAGAAATGTAATACAATTTCCACTGAAGATATAATTTAAAAACTGAATTAAAAAAAAAAAAAATAAGGAAGTAGCAATATCGTTAATTCTAAAATTCAGTAGCATGATTCTTTCAAAATTAGCAGAAAGTTGCAATATTTGACAATGCTGATAATTTCTCAACTTTCAGGCATGATACATCTCTGTGGATAAGATGTGATTCTGCAAATCTACTCAATTCACTGATTTGATTTTCGAATAATTTTAAAAAATAATTGCCTTTTTTATATAGTTTAAAACATTAAAAGCCATTAAAATCTCCGTAAAAGTTTAAAAACATGAACCATTTTAGCGCTTTCGGCAGCTAAGCCGCTGCCGTCTTCAGAACTGAGCCCGCTCGGCTCGCTTCCCGCCTCTTCACCAAATCCAGCCACGACTCCTCTATCTTCGAGGAGGAGTCGTGGAGGTCCTCTATCCACGACTCCTCTCAGTTCTGAAGACGGCAGCGGCTTAGCTGCCGAAAGCGCTAAAATGGTTCGTGTTTTTAAACTTTTATGGAGATTTTAATGGCTTTTAATGTTTTTAACTATATAACTAAGGTATCTCCGTGCTTGACTTTAACTAAATAATTGCCTTTTTTTTCTATACTTCATTTTGTATATGGCCTGTTAAAATAAGTAAATGGCCACTTGTGTAAAGTGGTTTAATGATTGATCCAGTCATCTAATGCCATGTTTTATATCTTGGGTGAATAACAGTGTTAATCTTACTGTGTTTGCAATGTTTCTGTATAGGCAAGACTTCCCTAAATATGGATGTAAAAACCTGGTGTCTGCATACAGATTTAGAGTTTTGTTTGTTTCACTTTTTTTTAAATTTTGGATATAAACTTAATATTTGTCATAATATATATAATTAATATCATAACATTACAAACTTAAATCTAGGACTAATGGTTGTGTAAGTAAAGGTCAGTCAACTTATACTGGATATGTTGCATATTTTAAAATGTGCTTTTGAAATAACTATGAAATACTCAATTTCTCCAAGAAGCATGGCATGCTAAATTCAACTGCTACAATAAAATTAACATTGTTACCGACTGCAAACTGAATCCCCTCAATCAAAGCATCTCCACAATAATTCTTCCAAATCATTTTGGTTCCAGTACGAGAGATGAAATCAGCAAATAAAAGTAGAGTTATAAATGAAAGTTAATCCATCAAAAATGCTTTGATGTAGCTATTTATTTAAGTATATGTACATCATAATCTAAAAATAACTTCAGATTTTCAACACTCAATATCTATGAGAATTCACTGTCACTGATAATTGAACTCATATGAATTGGAAAAATAAAAAATATATTTTATGAGTTTGCCTTAGTAGAACATATTATGGCTGTTATTAAGAAATAAAAATTCTATATCAGTCAGAATTATGTTACACTGATCAAACTTATGCATTTAAGAACATTTCATATTCATTTACATTAAATTCAAACATAATTAATGTAAAAATATTATTCGTACAATTTAATACTCATTTTTATCACTCTGCGAACAAGAGATGAGTAAAAGCAGCAACGAAAATAAAAATTACATAAAACACAAATGGAGAAAGAATAAACTTAAAATGCATTCGCTTATATATTTTAAAGAATTTTGATTTAACAGATCTTGATCAAATTTAATAAATTGACAAAAGCTTCAGAAAAAAGATCAACAACTTAAATTATTATAAGAGTAGCCAAGATAAAAATGGACATATGGATTGTATTGAATTGAAAGTAGCTATAGCAGCACCACCGAACAGCAATATATAGGATGGTAGGAGGTGTGCACAGGATACGGCATTCAACAGTGAAATTTGTTTGTGGTAGAGGAAACTGATTAAAAGTAAAGTCTTGCATCTAGAATGGAACAATTCACTCTATGGACCACTCTTGATTGACAAGCTGCCAGAAGGGAGCACAATTCATTCAAAGCAATGCTGGAGTACTCTGATGAAACTGCAGAAAGCAATCAAAAGCAAATGGCCTGGCCTTCCTATATAACAAGTGGTTCTTCTCCATGGCAATGTCCACCCACACATCTCCCTTAAAACCCAGATGACCTTAAACTAAATCTTCAGATTAGAGGTCACCAGATTGCAGTGGCAACTGTGGAATTATTCCTGACGACTGTAAAACGGTCTGTCTATTGCCAAAATTGGCAACCTTACAAACTAATCCTTTTGTAGACTAGAGCGCAGTACTAGGGATGAGTACCAAACCTAAAGCAGAACATTCCCAAATCGACAACGTGCGTTGCAGAACAATTTTGGATCAATTGTTAGATAACCAAAAATTACAGCCACTAACAGTAACAAAGTGGCCAAGAACTTTGTGAAGTCACAGGCCATTGACTGTTATGGAATTTTTTTAATCTGAAGCTTTACCTTAAACAAATTCCATTGGGAAGTGTTAAAACACCCATTATTTAGTTCAGATTTGTTGCCCTGTGACTACCACATCTTTGGGCCAGTAAAAGAGAGCAAGCACTACAGGAAAACATTTCCATTTGCATAAAGTGAAGGAAGGGTGCAGGACTTCTCCAAGAACCAAACATCCTTTTTCTACAGGTTGCTGAAATGATGAGACCCGTGTTACAACTCACACGGTGATTTCTTTTGATTTCCAATAAAGGAATATTTTTTTTATTGAACTTGTCCACTTTTAATTTGAGGTACCCTTTTATGTAAACTAAAGTACGACTAAGTAAAGGTTATATTGAGTAAATTTAAAAAATACAAAGCAAGTTATATTGCAAATTCAAAGATGTTTATTCAAATAAAGAATAAATGTTAATTAAAGAGTTCTAAAAACACAAATGCCTCATTTAGCATGAGAAGATGTACAAATCCCTTTGTAACAAATTATAGACAACTATATACAGAAATAGCATCTAAGTGATAAGATGATTTCTGATGATTTAAAAAAAAAAAAAACTTGCTTGTAAAGAGCAAACATCATATTAAAATGTAATTTTTAAAATATCAGAATTAAAAATAAAATTTTTATTCTGACTAGATCAAGTTTAAAAACTTTGATAGAAAATAAAAAAGGATGTATTAATGACCTATTTTTTACATTATTTTATAATGCATATACAACTTAGTTTTTATCTAGTCATTAAGTAATCATTAAAATAATTTTTAAATGATTATTTAAATTAATTAGCAGAAAAATTTACCAAATCAAGCTTTTTGGTATGATGATCAAAACCTTTATGTGCCCAAAACTTGGCATATAATGCAGATTTCAGAGAAAACATTTCAATAACAATTTCATTTTTCTTGTGGTTACAAAATTGTAAAATAAAGCTCTAAAATATTGGTATGTACAGAAAGAATAATAAAAACAGCTAAAATGAAAATAAACCTGCTTAGCTTAACAAAAGAAATTACAATATAGTTTATCAAAACAGCAGGTATTTCCCAACAGCTGAAAACCATCAACATATTGACAAACTTACATGGATATATATATTACAATATAACTTTTAAAAAAGTTTAATAACAAATTTGCTCTAAAACTTTTTATAAAAATTAAGCTTTTTTAGTTAAAAAAAACTCTCTTCAAAAGAAAATATTTTAAATGTTATAAAATTTCTGTACTGTTAAAACATGGGGGGAGGGGGAAATTGTATTAAACATATAGCATCAATTGTGTCATTTTTTCTTCAGTATTAGTCTATCAGTCTATTCCCATTTGCTAGATCCTGTATCTAATTCACTGATTGTGTATTTTTTTGCCTTTTATAAAATAAGGTAACTTATAGGTAAAACACCTAAGCGTTGTTGTTTTTATATATACAGTAAAAGCTCGACTATCCGGAAAGCACGGGAAGCGTCGAATGCCGGATAAGTGAAAATTCCGGATAGTTGAGCTTGTAAAAAAAAAGATAGAAACATTCGCCGGCAAAACCAGAGGGGGAGGGGAGAGGGGCATTATGCGTGTGCATACTGCTCAATTTTTATTTATGCAGTTTTGTAACAAGATTTTAATTGACTTTATGCTAATGCATGTTATATTGCAGAGTTTAAAGACGTTACAAGACTTTTATTATAATATGTCTTTGCATCCTTGGGAAGATTAATAATAAATTAAAGTAATAACACCTGCTGATTTTCAATGCTTAAAAGCTTTACACTAAGAGAGTGATAAAATAATAATAAATAGAGTGTTATTTCCTGCCCCCCCCCCTCCTTCCTCTTCAGTTTCTGTTCAGAGATAACATAGTCAAATCATTGGAATGCTTAAGCCGGAAAGTAGGTCACGAATCACTACATTTAAATAATCTGCAATCAGCATTTCTGCTATGTGTTTATTTTAGCGGGAAAGATGAAACATATCATAGTTCTGAGTTAATCATTAAAAAATATATAAAAGAACTTTTTGAAAATAATGTAAACATATTGCTATAGTAATGAACAGTATGATCACTGTTTTATCTCCTTGTTGTCCCTTCTGTGCTTGCAGACGCAACAGTGAAATGCTGTGTTTTTGTATTTTGTAATCATTTAGGCTGTTTTTCTTTCGTATTTTTAAACACACCATTGTAATTTATAGAAATATTAGTATTCTCTGGTAATTGGAAATTTGCACCTGTTGCCACCGTACTGTTTGGACAGCTGGAGAGGAGGGGCCACCGTACTAATCAATCTTTTGAGAAGACACAAAAAAGAAATAGAGGGAAGCTGAAAATTTTCCAGTTACTTGAGCTTTCCGGTTACTTGGATGCCGGATAATCGAGCTTTTACTGTATATATACATATATCTTACCATATAGTTATGCTGATCCCTGACTCACTCTCTAACAGTTCCAGGCAACCACTTCAAAATAAAACTTTTACTGCCACTACTCCAAGATAAAAAAGCGTAATAACATTTACACTGTTTGTACGATCTGCTTGAAATGATTCATAATCATGTATAAAACTATAGAAAACAATCTGCACTACTTTAAAAATCTGAAAATTCTCCTCACTCATTTTTAAGCAATTTTTTGCTCTTTTCAGCTCCATTTTACTTGAGAGTAAAAAAAGTGAATCATTTGCAGGAAAAAATTAGCTGTTTCAAAAGAAAATGACCTCATTGGGATTCCAATTTGTTTAAAATAGCTTTTAAGGATAACATAGTTTAATTGTTTTTTTCGTTAAAATGATTGTCTGCTTGTAGCATTGATATAAGAGGGATGTCAAAATGCTAACTTTCATTCTAGATCATTATAGAATAAAACTGTGTCCCATTTTCACTTTAAACCTGTTTGAATTCCCAAGACCTACTTCTACTTCAGAAGCAATCTTAGATTTAAAAATTGATGACATTTCAAAATGAATTTTTTTAGCTCCCCCCCCCCCCTTTACAAAATAAAAAATTTATTGGGGTAAAAAATATTTTCTTACTTTGTTTCCAGCTATTTTTGAATTTTTAAAATACTGAGAATAAGTTACTTGATGAACTGAAACTAACCAAAACAGGTGTGAAAATTTAAAAAATTCATTTTATATTGAATGAATTACCTTTTAAGTTTTAATTGTCTTCTGTCAAAAGTTTCATTTATCATATTTTTAGTTTGGTCAGAATGTGATATTAGTTCAGTTAAATACACATCAATTGTGCAAAGTTCTCTACATAGTTTCTAGCTAATAAATAATTCAGAGATAGAAACAGAGATATATTATACAAATTTCCAAATAACTTACAAGGTAGCTTCATGAAAGCTACAAAATAAGTATAATTCATTTTGGTAGAGAAGAATCTTTTTTTTTTCTCAATAAAATGTTGTTTTAGTGTATCACTGGGAAGTGTGACTAGATAGAATAAAATATAAATAATGACAACTTATTTACAATGTTTTTATGAGCTGGTAAGATAACTAAAAAAAAATGTGCAACTTGTTGTTTTAGTTCTTGGTGTATTCTTTATTATCATTAAAGGTATAACTGATACCTGTGTAATAGGGGTAGGCACTAGAGATGAAATGGGCTCAGCAGGAACTGGGCTCGGGCCCATGTAAACTGCCTCCTTTATTCAGCATACTCTTTGAAACAGATTTTAAAAAGTGATTCATCGGGGAAAAAAAAAAAAAAAGTATTGATGTGATGCTAGGACTTGCAATAAAATAATTGATGGGTAAAAAGCTAGCTTTTTCACATAATTTACTAAATGGTGTATTGTGCTATTTCATTTGTGTGCGTGTGTTAAAATGCTGTTAATTCAAAATTTTGGCCTCATTATTTACTGGTCTATCTTAGTTAAATGCTAGCAATGTATATATTCATATCGTATCATAAAATATTTTTAAAAGTAATTTTGTTCCTATTAACTAATTTTTTATATGCAAATTTCTTAAATTTATTATGCAAAATCTCTTTTCTGGATGTTTTAAATATAACATTTTTTAATGTCACTATATGAGATTTATGACTTGTATTTTTCTGTATCTAATATATCTAAGTACATATGAATGTTTGACACTGATGTGACTACTCAATGGGATTTTTTTTTATAAAAATTGAAACATTATTGATAAACATGGATATAAGGAATTAGAAAGTACATTAAGAGTTTGCAACTATATTTGTCTTTAATTTGCACAAATGGCAAAATTTATCGTAAAGAAGAAATCGAATTTTATTTATCTTTAGCTGAAATTTTGGGCTCAGGCAGGCTCGGGCTTCAAAAAAATGAGCCTGAACTCATCTCTAGTAGGCACAACCATAAATAAGCAATTTAATTTTTAAAAAATTAAATATCCATACACTTAAATGAAACTTTAGTTAAACAGTTTAGTTAGTAATAGTTTAACTAATTACGAAAAGTATAGCATGAGACAAGTTTTGTTAAAATTATTATTATTATTTTTTTAATGGTGGTTACTACTACACATGTTATGTAAAGTACATGCACTGGGAGCAACATATATATTCCTTATTAAATGCTACCTAAAACCAATACTACATTTATTTCTTTGTTTAGTTTAGGAAATAATTAAATTTTTATAAATTCCATTATAATGGCATTTTATTATGGATGTTTATGTTTGGCACTCTAAGGTTTGTTATATTAAGGGCCTGCATTGAAAGATGGAAGAATTTAATAACAAACTATAAACAATTTTTCTAAAACATGTTCTGCTATTTATGCTGTTTTAATGATATAACTATAAAATGATAAACTAATTCAGAGTACCAATGGTTTTGCCAAGTAAAATATTAGTAAATAACAAAAAAAAAAAAAGTATTATTATTTTTTTTATTTTAGTACTATGTTTAGAAGGCAAAAATGCACTATTAGACTTTTCCCCCCCCTCTTCTTTTGTAATGTCATTTAAACTAAATGGGGCAGTCCAGCACTTTAAGCAGATTTCTTCCTATCTCTATTCTAAGAAAACAAATTGTCAGCATCTTATTTCCTAACATATTTTCCTTAAATGCAATAAATTAATCTAAATTTTAATGTTCACAACTAAATGTCTGTAACACTTCCCCAGAAATTGCCATAAAAAACTAGTTCTTTATAAACCAGAGAACACATTCAGATTATAGTTTGCTAAAAAGATCGAGAAAATTAGTTTATGCATATAAAACTGACTTTTGCCACAAAAATTATGCAGTTTCTTCACAAGGAATTGTTTTATAAGTATCATTTGTTTCAGAATTTTGTTGGAAAACTTTAAAAAGCTCTTTGTCAGTTTTAGAACAATTTTTATCAGCATTTATATTTATGTTTTTTGAGAGAACACCACAAGAATTTTTTAAATAAAAATTAAGGTCTGGTGTTTCTTTGTCATATGGAAATGAAAAATTTAATGAAGTAGATTCACTTGTTATCACAGAAGAATTTGAAACATTTTCACACACAATATTTTCAGAAAGATTATCTAAATGGTCATTCATATCAGAAATTATATCTAGTTGTTCAACTGTATTAAAACCCATATTATCATTTTCTTGTTCGAGTATATCAGAATTTATGCTGCTGTCTAGATGTTTATGGGTATTAGAGTCTATATTGCCATCTTGTTCAGGTATTCTAGAAGCAACAATATCCTTTAATTGTTCAGGCTCAGAATCCACAATTTCACTATCTACCACATTAGGGAATAACTGGTTATTTTGTTCTTGTGCATTATTATCCGTTTTACTTTTTTGTTTCTCTTGTATACCAGAACCCTCTGCTTCAGTTTTGGAATGTGCATTTGATTCTTCATTTCTAACATGATCTTCAGGCTGTATATAGTCTTCTAAAACTGATTCTTCATTTACACGAGGTTCTGTAATCCTTAAATCTAAAGAAAAAAACATATAAAAGTTATAGAGAGTTTATTTCATTACTTGATAGAGATATCAAATAATAAATTCATTTTTATTTCACACTAAAATACCACACACATTATTGAAGAGATGGGGAAGGGAAACTGCATAGAGAAATATAATTTTAATGTAACTATTATTTTTTTAATGAAGTAATTATTTTCAATAACTGAGTTTTGTCAAAGTAAAAATTTAGTGGAATGGATATGGATACAAAACATTAAAACTCACTCTTTCTGAAATTAAAATTTCTTGGTTCTGTATCCTGGGCAGAACTAGGAGGACAGAAAAAGAAAAAGTTATCTCTACAATAAAAATGTAAGCATTATATTATTAGCCAAGTCCAGCACCACAACACCCAAGACTAAATGTATGATAATTTGAAGTTAACTTAAGTTTTATGTAAACCCTCAGAATGCACATACAGCATAGCTTTAAATGATATTTAATTCTAAATGAAAATACAAATACTAACTTTTATCAGAAGTAATGGAAATCAAATTAGTTACCAGTAACAAAGTGCAAAACCTAATCACAAAAAGCAAGAAGAAAAAGAGTTTTTTAAATTTTATTTAAAGCATGCAACATTAAGTATCCAAGCATTCAAAGAAATGTTTTTTAAAATAAATTGAAAATGACTGAAAACCATTTGGATTAAATCATAGATAAAAAAAAAAATATGCTTTCATAGGAAACTAATGAATTTTGATACCTATCCAATGGAAGATTATCATACAGAGAAACAAATTTAAGTAATGAGAAAAATGACAGTTTTGGTGTGATTTTCTTCAAATACACATACCATTTTATTTAAAATAAAGAAAACGGCTGTAAAACTATTAACAGAAATCTCACCTTTCTTCATTTTCATTTCTCAGACAGTTAATCTGTAGCTTAGACATTTCTAGAGCAATTAGCATATCCATGGTGGGATCAATATGAGCTGTAACTGTATCTGCATCTACAATTATCGAGGAGATGCACTCAATTAAAAAATAAATGCAATCAACAAGGGAACTTGCAAAAAATTGAAAATGGCTGAAGAATTTTATTCAACTTACAGCAAGTATGTAGGTAGAAAGCCATTGTCATAAAATTTGTGAAACTATTTTCAATATTTTTTCCCTACTGTGGCTGGCTTTGAGAGTAAGCAGAAATTTGATCTTCTATCGGATAATAATTGTTTGTACAACAAAATTGTAATCATAGGTGATTCAAAGTACCATCAAGTTGATGACTAACAAATATTAACTGAAAAAACACTCAAAATACTGGTGTTAAATGATAAAGTAATTAAAAAACTTTGTAAAAAACACACATAAGAAGTAAAAGGAAAGAGGATACTTCTACCCTTTTACTTCTTATGTGCTTTTTTTACAAAGTTTTTTAATTATTTTAACAAATATTAATTCCATAATATCTTTAGGAAAAATGTGTACAAAATTTAATCACTATTTAACGAAAGATTTTGCTATATATTTTATAAAAATACAAATTTAATTCAAAATTGAAAAAAAATGGTATAAAAATTTGTTATAATGATAGCACACTGTAAAATTTCATGAAAAATTAAACTCTTTTGTTTGCGAATATAATGCTTTGTGAATATAAAGTTTAAAGTTATGTGAATAATGTGTTTTAAACATCTCCGATGCGATTCAAAATTCTAATCACATTAAAATAAATAAAAATTTTAATCACATTATAAGTTTTAATTTTTGATAAAAAAATTTTAGAGTATAAAAAATTAAAAATATTAAGCAAAAAATAGGTAAGAAAATTTTGAGCCAGCATTGAAAACAAAAACTTTATGTAAACTATTTTTTTTTTAAGTGTTTCAGTCCTAAAATAATAAACATGACAATTAAAGTTTTACATACTAGATGATTTTATCATATCCCAATGTTTGCAAGCAAGTGAGCAAAATTCATGCATTTCCCCTGTTCGGCAGTTTTTAGCTCTGGGTCTGTTGCAGCCTTCACGTGAACAAACTCCTAGAAAACACATTTGGCCATAAATAAAAACATTTAAAGTCATACCAAAGAAAAGCCTGAAATACAATTATTTTGATGAAATATTAAAGACTTAAAATTATCAAATAATAAACAACCAATATTTGTATGAAAATAATCTTTTTAAACTACTGTAAAAGCACTTATTTTCACGCTTTAATTTTTGCGATTTTCATAAGCCGTCGTAATCGCAAAAATGAAATCCTTGAAAAATACTTTTTCCCCTTTAAATAATAATAAAAAATAAGACATTTTTCACACATCAAAATTTAATGATTTATTGCACAGTTACAAACTCTTTCTTGACAACTTGACAACTTTCTTTCTTACAACTATTTCTTGAATGTAAAACAATGCAAGTAATAGAATGCAGCTCATTCAAATAATATGTATACCAGCTTTTTGGAAGCCATTCAAAATGGGGAGAAAGGGGGCAAACTTTTGGAAAAAAGGAAGTTTCTTAAAATACCTTATGCAAAAGGGGTTCTATATTTAGGTACTTTCAGGATTTTACAACTTTCGGTTCTATTCACATAAAATACGCAAAATTACCGATAGCTTCATTTTTGAGAAAATTACGGCCTGTGAAAATAAGTGCTTTTACAGTACTTGATCGCACATAGATGCCTGACACCAAAGTGAGATTACAGGCTATATCCAAGTGAAATGCTTTTCTCTTGCATTTCCTTATGCATCCACAATTTTACAGAGCTTAGCATATGTTCCATTCCAAGTGAAACACTGCAGACCAAAATTATGGGTGTCACATGACCAGAATTTGTGGCAGAAACTGGTTTTTCTTGTAACTAATATGTCCACTGTTAGCTCCAAGATTACAACAAATAGGGAAAAAAATTTCTCGTGAAGTTTCTAAAAAAATGGTAGGAATCGATAGGCTACAGCCTATTGAGCCCAATGTATAATTTGACTGTCTGATGTAATGACTACTTATTGGACAAATCTTTCGTGGTTATTATAATGAAATTTTTAAAGAACCAACTACATAGAGATGAATAATAACACTTTAAGTGAGTTTAAGTAGTGGTTATTCATTTTTTTGTTTTGTTTTGTAAGTGACTTTATACATTAGAAGACACTTTTAACAGGATTTAGAGTCAAAAAATGCTATTTCATTTTCAAAACATAAATTTTAGAGTCTGTAAAACTTTAGTGCTTCTGAATTCAAATAGCTTGGCAAGGGCAAAAGAAGTACCAGTGGATTTTACTGACCACTGAAATTTCAATACCAAGCAACTGAGATATATCACAAAGATGGCGATGGTGCAATATCACAAAAATGCCCGCATTTCTAGAGACATTTGCAGTCTTAAAGCATGCCTAAGATTTTGATGTACTCTTAATGTCACCAAGCAAACTCAGTGGTTGCTATAATCCACAAGTACAGCAAAGCTTTCTTGATCAAACCAAAACAGAAGACAGCTTTTTAAAAATAATTCTTGTTTGTCTGTATTTATGTACTTACTTTTGTCTTATTATACAAAGACATAGCATCATAATTCATTTATATATGAAAAGTATTTGTCCTCTTACCTAATAACCAAGCACAATTGTACAGGCTTATTTTAACCCTTTGAGGCGCAACCCTTTCCCAATGCTGAAAAAAGGGCAGCCGTTACCATCGCTCGACTTAACTACCAGCAAGATCGCGGATGATCGAAACGTTCATCATGTGCCACAGATCTAGAGACCCTTTTTTTGACAACAGCTGGCTGGGCATAGCCAGCTGTCGTCGAAAAAGGGTCTCTAGATCTGTGACACACGATGAACGTTTCGATCGTCTGCGATCTTGCTGGTAGTTAAGTCGAGCGATGGCAATGGCTGCCCTTTTTTAGCATTGGGCAATCTCTCCAGCTGTTCTCGCGTTCTTCCATCTTTCGGCAGATGTCAGTGCTGTTAAAAATAATCGTGACCATTTTTTCACGGGAAAGGACGTGCTCAAAAGTTAAGGATTCTCGTGAAGCAATGTCACCCGGAACTATTTTTATAGAAATCAAATCTATTCTTCGTGACTGGCAGCAGTCAAAACGTCAGAGTTTGGTGTTCCCAGAGCGGGATCACTGCGCCTTAAAGGATTAAAGAAACTGACACTTGAAACATTTTTTTCTTTTAAAAAATTGAAGTGTAATTCTTAGAGCACCAATAATTCTTTCACAGATTAAATTAGATTTATTGTGTCACACATGCTGTACATATCAGTGCTATTAGCCCATTGTGGGATAAATACAATGGGTCCTAAAGGTCATAACCAAACTATAACCACCTAATTCTACTGTATAATTTGCTAATGGACTATTTTAAGAAACTTTTAATACTACACAGTAACAAGGCAATAATAATAAAAAATACTGTATTTCATTGAGAGTTATAATATTACCTACGTTATCAGACCATTAGCAAACAATAATAGAATGGTTCAAGTACGGATTTACTTTGAAGAAAGTATGACTATAAAAATATTAAACTTGAGGCTTATCTTAAGAGCCGCTAAGTAACTACAAAGTTTGGTTATACATATAAATCTTATCAACATACAGATATTAAAAAGAGCACATACCAAGAACAGATGACAAAAAGGGGTTTGAACTTTCATCATCATCACTGTCATAATCAGGCCAGTCACACACAGCAGCCACATTTGTGTGCTTGCCAGTTTCATCAATTATCCACGGATCATTAGGATCTATATTTTCCAGAGATTGTAAAATGGCTTGGGAAATTTGTGGCTAGGAATAAAGTCATTAAAGGTCACTAGTTTAGATGAACATTAAGCACAAATACATGGTCTATTAGAAAGCATACTGATAAAGAAACTATATTTTGCTAAAAAAAATCTTTCATTGCAGCCTATAAACATGTGGATTTAACATTAATAAATAGGGATAGAAATAAGAAGAAAGACAACAAACAAAATCTTGTTTTAACACACAGATAAAAAGTATTATTTTAGTAACATCATTAAAAATATATTAAAATTAGTTTAATTAACAATTAATAAACAAATGCATAATATATTATTGGTAGTTCCTAGGTTACTTTCTTTTAACTCAATTTTATAACATGTTACTTTTTAAGGGAAAGAAAAAAGATCTTCATCGAACATAATACTATGCAAAATGTAGTATTATAGTTTCATAAAATTTGCACTGAACTTTATAAATAAAATTATTATATCATTAAAAATATATTAAAATTAATTTTTTAAAATTAACAATTAAAAAACAGTTAAACAATATTTTAACAGTTTTTAAGTTAATTTTCCTTTAACTCAATTTTATAACAACTTATTTTTTTATAAGGCAAAGAAAAAAAAATCTTAATAATACTATGTAAAAAAGTATTATTGTTTTTATAACAGCCCTTAGAATAATTTCATTGTTAACTCACATCATCTTCTGGATCCATTCCCATTAGACCAGGCAACCGTCGCTTTCGAGATTTTCTCATACTTGGAGGTGTTTCAGGTGGAATCAGTCCCTTATGAACAGCAGTCAACAAATCTAGTCTTTTCCTTTTCACTTGTGAAGTCATTTGAATTATTTTACTCTGTGGTGTTTGTAAGTAGGAACGTGCTACAGCTTCGGATAATTTTACAGTTGCTTCTTCCAGGTCATTCTGACAAAAAATCAAATATCAATACTTACACGATGTTTCACACATAAATATTTTAAAGAATTTGAAATGTTTTTGAAAAATTGTGTAAGGATATTAATAAAACACATTCTAAATTACTTAATAAAAATATATAATTTTATATTAAGAAATATATCCTTATTTTAACTCTGAATTTATTTTCATAATACAGATATTAAAAATATTAACCATAAATGTGTACTATTACTATGAAACAAAATAAAGTTTACTGTAAAACAAGAGTGTCAACTTTTAAGAAACTCTTATTTTTTCTCTAACCTCTCCCCCCCCCCCTAAAAGTTACAACATAAAACAGATATTTATAATAAATTATGTGTTCACTTTGTTCTATGATACTTCTTAAAAAGAAATAAGTTAAACAAACATCAAGCATTCACTTTTTATTTTCTACCTAAGCACAGCAAAATAGATAAACAGATAAATTACTGTATTGGCCCGAATATTATGTGGTATTTTTTGAGTGATCATTTCCCATTAAGAGCCATTGCAAAAGCAAATCGGGCAGGTCAATGGAAAAATGTTCCCATCCCCATCTCAGAATTTCATGATTTTATTTTATTGTGTTGCCTTACCCAAGGAAAGAACAAATCTGAAATATTTTTGATTGATCTCCTTTAGTTTTGGAGTTATGGGGGGTCAAAGTACCCCAGAGGAGCAACGTCGAATTAATTTAGGGCCATTTTTGCCACTTTATTGTCTCGACTGTGACTGGCTCAGAGGTGCTTCAGAGAATTTTTTCATTTTATCCTATAATATACCTTGTATATTAACATCTCAAATTGAAAATTCATTCGAAAATTGTCAGAGCCCCAAATTAGGGCCCTCCAAAATATCCCCAATTTCATAAAAAATACAGTTTTAAGAATGCTTTAAATCTTAGCTCTGACGCGATACAGAAAAAATTTTTGCACAGTTCAGTTATATATCTTCATATAAAGTGAATCCAATGTTAAAAATATTTGAAGGGCCCCAGGGCCCCCCCGTACAGGGCCCCAAACATGGTTCTTAGTGCTAATTTACGCAATTTCGAAGCATTGGTACAGCTGAAGCCGACTTCCCACAGGAGAACTATTAACATGGAGATGTAGTATCAACATAGTAGTTTGATATTATGAAAAAACATTTCTTGAAGGTACAACTGTTTCCAAGAAAAATCCCAAAAAGTACCTCCCTATTTGGGACATTCCACTGGCAGGCATGGGGCATTTCGGCGTTACTTTTAGAAGTTTAATCGAGAGTGGCAATATTGAAAATTAACTTATTCTTCATATATCTCAAATATATCCTCCATATATCACAAATAGTTATTTTACCGGGACACTCCTAAGAATTACATTACACTATATGGTACTAAAACATACCATCTTAGAACACAGAACACACAATAACTATCCGCAAACATAAAATAACTTATTCATTCATAATTAGCATTCAGCACTATAGAAAATTGCAAAAGTACAATATTTCTAACCTTAACTTGAAGGTTCTCTTGCCGAGGAGAACCAGAAACGCAGACTTTAAAGCAGTTTTTACAGTACAAATATGCAACTTTTTAAAAAGACAAGTACAGCAGAGTATTACTATATAAGGAATGAAAGCCAATCTTAAAGACCAAGTAGAAGCATATGAGAAAAAAAAATCTCACGTGTACATTCAGTTCTCCTCAAATGCCCTCGAATTACGAGGGAGCATCCAGACAGTGGCGGCTAGTGGGTTATTTAAATGGAGATTCACAAAAAAAAAAGTCGAAAATTAAATATACAGATACGACGCACCTTACAAATTAAAATAGATTTTCGTTTCCAGCAGTTAAAGGAAAACAATGCACGCAACTGAAAGAAAACAAGTAATATTTTGTCTTACATTTCGTCACCAAGATAAGTGTTAGCAAAGGTGTAGTCTTGATTCATTTTATTTAGATCTCTGTAACTACTGAACCGATCCGAAAATTTTTTTCACTGATGGAAAGCTACAATATTCCTGAGTAATATAGGCTACCTTTCAGCATGCAGCATAACTAGTTCTTTTACAGGGACACTCAAAAATTCTAGCACATGACGCTAAATGGACATCTCTGTAACTACTGAATCGATTCTAAAGATCTTTTCACTGAAAGCTACACTATTCCTGAATAACATAGGCTAAAATTCATGCATGCAGCATAATTTACAGGAACACTCAAAATAATTCGTAAACATTGCCGTAACTGTCTCCATTCGTCACTCAAATTTATTCAAATTTTATTATTAAACTCCATTCAAATTTTTGAACAGTGATTCTAAAGATCTTTTCACTGAAAGCTACACTATTCCTGAGTAACATAGGCTAAAATTCATGCATGTAACATAATTTACAGGAACACTCAAAATAATTCGTAAGCATTGTAGTAACAGTCTCTATTCGCCATTCAAATTTATTCAAATTTTATTCAGATTTTATTAAACTCCATTCAAATTTTTGAACAGTGCAATTATATATCTTCATATAAAGTGAATCCAATGTTAAATATTTTTGAAAGCTCCCAGCTTTGCGGCCTCTACCTTCCAGTCATTTTAAGAAACATCGCAAGAGCAAATCAAGTAAAAAAAAAAGAACAAAGTTTCAAGCACCATGTCAGAATCTCATGTTTTTTTTTCTTGTATTGCCTTACACAAGGAAAGAACACATCTGAAATATTTTTGATTTAGCTCTTTTAGTTTTGGAGTTATGGGGGG
Source organism: Cheiracanthium punctorium (assembly GCA_038373885.1). NCBI lineage: Eukaryota > Metazoa > Arthropoda > Arachnida > Araneae > Cheiracanthiidae > Cheiracanthium > Cheiracanthium punctorium. The sequence goes on from JAWZYV010013619.1 coordinate 54,830, forward strand.
GGGGGTCAAAGTACCCCAGAGGATTGACGAATTTAGGGCCATTTTTGCCATTTTACTCTCTCGACTGTGATTTGCTCTGAGATGCTCCAGAGAATTTTTTTTTTTTTTAATCTGATAATATACCTTGAATATTAACATCTGAAACTGAAAATTTATTCGAAAATAGGCAGAGCCCCCAAATAAGCCCCCCCCAATATCCCCAATTTCATAAAAATACAGTTTTAAAGAATGCTTTATAACTTGGCTCTGACGTGATACAGAAAAAAAAAAAATCCCGGGCCCCAAACATGGTCCTTAGCGTCAATTTATGCAATTTCAAAGCAAAGGTACAGCTGGCTATGACTTCGCACATGAGAACTATTGGCATGGAGTTGTAGTTTCAACATAGTAGTTTCATATTATGAAAAGATATATTTTTTTATTACAGTGTTAAATTTTTCTTGAAAGCGGGGATGCTTTCAAAAAATATACCGGGGGGGGGGGGGCTGGGGCCCTTCAAAAAATTTTAACATTGGAGTCACTTTATATGAAGATATATAATTACACTGTTCAAAAATTTGAATGGAGTTTAATAAACAATGAATAAAATTTGAATAAATTTGAGTGGCGAATAGAGACTGTTACTACAATGTTTACGAATTATTTTGAGTGTTCCTGTAAATTATGTTACATGCATGAATTTTAGCCTATGTTACTCAGGAATAGTGTAGCTTTCAGTGAAAAGATCTTTAGAATCACTGTTCAAAAATTTGAATGGAGTTTAATAATAAAATTTGAATAAATTTGAGTGACGAATGGAGACAGTTACGGCAATGTTTACGAATTATTTTGAGTGTTCCTGTAAATTGTGCTGCATGCATGAATTTTAGCTTATGTTATTCAGGAATAGTGTAGCTTTCAGTGAAAAGATCTTTAGAATCGATTCAGTAGTTACAGAGATGTCCATTTAGCGTCATGTGCTAGAATTTTTGAGTGTCCCTGTAAAAGAACTAGTTATGCTGCATGCTGAAAGGTAGCCTACATTACTCAGGAATAGTGTAGCTTTCCATCAGTGAAAAAATTTTTCGGATCGGTTCAGTAGTTACAGAGATCTCCATATAGTGTAATGTAATTCTTATGAGTGCCCCTGTAAAATAACTATTTGTGATATATGGAGGATATATTTGAGATATATGAAGAATAAGTTAATTTTCAATATTGCCACTTTCGATTAAACTTCTAAAAGTAACGCCGAAACGCCCCCATGCCTGCCAGTGGAATGTCCCAAATAGGGAGGTACTTTTTGGGATTTTTCTTGGAAACAGTCGTACCTTCAAGAAATGTTTTTTCATAATATCAAACTATTATGTTGATACTACATCTGCATGTCAATAGTTCTCCTGTGGGAAGTCGGCTTCAGCTGTACCAATGCTTCGAAATTGCATAAATTAGTGCTAAGGACCATGTTTGGGGCCCCGTACCGGGGGCCCTTCAAAAAGTTTTAACATTGGATTCACTTTATATGAAGATATATAACTGCACTATGCAAAAATTTTTTCTGTATCGCATCAGAGCCAAGATTTAAAGCATTCTTAAAACTGTATTTTTTATGAAATTTGGGGGCCCTAATTTGGGGCTCTGACAGTTTTCGAGTGAATTTTCAATTTTAGATGTTAATATACAAGGTATATTATAGGATAAAATGAAAAAATTCTCTGACGCACCTCTGAGCCAGTCACAGTCGAGACAATAAAGTGGCAAAAATGGCCCTATATTAATTCGACGTTTCTCCTCTGGGGTACTTTGACCCCCCATAACTCCAAAACTAAAAGAGGTAAATCAAAAATATTTCAGATTTGTTCTTTCCTTGGGTAAGGCAACACAATAAAATAAAATCATGAAATTCTGAGATGGTGATGGGAACGCCCTGCCCGATTTGCCCCTGCAATGCCTCTTAAAAACCTTGCTTTAAATTTGAGGCCAAAATATAGGATTTTTCTAGTGATCTTGATGAAAAATTTTGGGATCGCATTATATTCGGGACAATACAGTAAAAAGCATAGTGTTTCAGCAAGCAGGAAATAAAAACCATACTCAACTCACGATAACTCAAAGTCTAAGGGACCATCCAAATAGTTTGAGTTACCAGTATTTGTCCTCTTACCCCTATTCAAGCAAAAGTTTAAAAATTTGTGGCTATAAAAAGTGGTTAGTCAATAGTGTACTACTTAATTTAAGAAAAAACGAGTTGTTAGTATCTTAAATGATAAACAGATAGTAACAATTTCAGAAACTTTCTTCTCCACTCTTGAACTTCAATTAGTCCCAAGGAAGAACATATATATATTATTTTTTCCCACTGCAAAATGAGCTAAATGGAAAGGAATACGTAATTTAAAGAAAGAAGAAAAAAATAATAATAATCTTAGTTTCTTTGTTTTTTCTTTTATTCTATGGGTTTTTCAAATATGAAATGAAATTAAAACTTTAACAAAAATATTTGACTTAAAGGGGAATACTCTGAGTAACAAAGAAAATTTTGTGTTGAAAATATTAAATTGTATTGGAACTTCAAGAAAAAAGAATATTAGACTTGAGAGACTGAGTCATCAGGAGTTCACTGTATTAGTAAACTGCACAATCTAAACCTACCTAGACTACTGATATGATAAAACTGACAATATTAATTTCACTATAAAACTAGCCCACATAATAAACATACAGTACAACATACTTTACATGATGCAATCAAAACAAAAATGACCTTTTAAAAGCCTTGGTGGAAATAATTTAAAATTGTTTAGTTATTAATAAAAATCAATTATGCTTAGTCCCTTTTTTCTAGGTATTGCAGCAGTATGTGCACCCTTAAACATTTCGTGAAGCTCATATACATTAACATGAATCTAACAGAGAAAATTGTTTTTTTTTAATTAAACTAAGAATGTTTCTAAACACTTAAAAAATAAATAAATAAAAAAAACCACTGTTCATATTTAGCACATACAAAAAAAAAAAAAAAAAGTTTATATTTGTAAGCACATATGAGAACAAATAGTACTGTATTAATAGCTTTTCAAGGAACAAATGTCTGTTAAAACACCTTCATAAAATAAAGTCTTACTTGTAAATATTCAAATATAGTTTTATTATAGCCATTATCTTCTAAATAAAATCCATATACATAAGCACCACATAGAATACGACGAGCACGTAAAAGTTCATAAACTGCCTCTTCAAGAAATGAGAGATTGCTACTTTGAAGACTGTCAAAATCAAGCAAAGTTAGCAAGACGGAAATCTTTTCTTGGGTGGATTTTAAAAATGGCTCTTCAAACTAAAAAACAAAATGTTTCAATAGAATATTTATTCTGAAAATTTATGTAACAATGATCAAAATAATCTAGCAAAATTCAATAAAGTTTACTACACATAAAAAATGAAAATCTATTATTTTTATTTAACTAAAAATACATTTAGAAGTTCACTCCTTACTTTAAAACTATTTTCATGGTTCTTAAATCTTGTGTAATACTGCAGAAATCGCTTCAGTTCTTGCATATGTTTGTTGTGTTCTTCAGCCTACATATATATATATATATATATATATAAAGTGTTACAGATGCATTATACATGAATAAAAATTGACTGTAATTGATATTAATGATTTATTCTATGAAATTTACATTATGTATGTTATTTCTATACACTCTTCCATTTTCATAATTCTGATAGTATAGTGAGTGATGAGATGGCAATGTACCTTATGTGTCAATTGAATAAGTTGTAATACTGGAAACAGTTACTTAATATTTTTATTTTTCAAAAGCTGTCAGGACAATTTATAATATTAAATCTATCATTTGCACCATTAATATAAACATATTTTCAAAATACATACTATGATTTCAGGTCACTTCAAGCACGACTTACAATCTTTTTTAGAATACAATCTTTTTCATATGTTATTATATGCAATATTCTTATAAACTTTAAACAATCTTACCTGTGACAAGAAACTATATTAAGTTTTTTATTTAAAAAAAGTAAAACTATGTCAAATTCAAACAATATATAACCACCCCACCTCCCCCCTAAAAAAAGAAAGCATACTTACTTGAGTGATCATACTTTCTGTTTTAACTTCAGCTCTCTTAACAGCATCATGCCTATTACAGCGAAAATATCCACCAGTTCCAGGGCCATGCTTTTTCCAAGATTCTAAACACACCCAGCAATATTCAAATTTGCACTATAAAATTTATGAAAAAGTCATTCATTAAAAAAAAAAAAAGAAGAAGAAGAAGAAGATAATTAAAGAAAATAAAAAGAAACCATTTACATAGACATATAAGTGTATTCAAATGTTGTTTGTGCCAAACCTACAATTCTGAGAGAAGACGGATTTTCTGTTTGATTTAAGTAAGCATTTTTCCCTGGACACATTCCTAAATATTCTGTTGTAAAAGGCTGGTTGAAAGTATCAAAACCCATGTGCTATTTTTGAAGCCCACAAAGTTCAAATCTAAATATTTTGCTTAACTAAACAAAAAATAAATTTAAAACGTTTGGAGAACTACAACAATTAATTTGATTTCTATTATTCAGTGTGCCAAAATATTGTTAGGTCAAATTTACACAAAAACCAAGAAGAACACATACATACCTTTGAACATTTCATGTGGTTACAACCTTCATTTTTTTGGATGGGACACTTGCAGTTAGGGCATGGTTTAGAATTGGTAACCATCCATAAACAATTTTCGGCTGCTTCTGTTTCAGAATATGTATTTTTTACTAAGAAAAAATAAATTGTTGTAAAGTAATTCAAACAACAATTTAAGCAATGTCAAAAGTTATTTATAAAATTAGCTTACACTCCTGGGGCTTTATTTCAGCAATTTTACCGTGCCATTCTCTCCACTTTTCACAGCCACTAGGTGCATGAGCCTCTCCTAGGCATTCCCTGCATAATAATATTTTTTAAATATAAAATGTACACACACCTTATAAATAGCAGTGCAAAAACACACTTTCCTTTGGCCACGTACTAAAAATACAGTTAAAGGAATTAATGCTTCAGTAATAGAATAACACAAATATTCTTCTAACTATGAGAATTATACACATTTTTTAAATTCAAAATAACACCAATAGGACATTTTAGCAAACACCGACACTGCAAAATAAATACATAACTCTTAGCCTTTTTCTATTTTAACTTAAAATGTGAAAGGTATTAAATAAAAATTTATAGCCCAGAGAGACTGATCAGCCAAGTGCAAATGAAAGAGGTTCTACTGTAATAATGAAAGAAAGTGAATACATACCAGCAAAAATAATGCCCATTTCCACAGTCTACAGAATGTGAAACAGAAGGTGGTGGCGTACTAAATGATATAGCCAAAATTTCTTCATTAACCTTTTCAATTTTAGGGACTTTTACAGCTCTAGCACAACCAGGATAAGGACACCATTTCATTGATGGATTACTCTCAACAAATGCCTAAAGACACATTCCATAAAGATTTACAGATCTATCTATATATCTATATATATATATATATTAATGACTAAGTCATTTTATCTCTCACCCCTTTATTGAAAATTGTCCCAAAAATGCGACATAATTTTACATATATTTAAATACTATTAGTTCACAACAGCTTTAATCTATTAGTACAATATTTCGTAAACTGTAGAGTATGCATCACATGTATTTTTCTATAAATAGGTTACAATCATAAAAATTTCAACATAGGGTTATCAGGTGAAATACACAAAAGATGAGGGATAAAATGACATAGTCAATTAATATTGTTTTAATATGACAATAATGAAACTAAAAAATTACGGGGGTTCAGGAGGGGTCTCCTCCTGATGAGGCTCAAACAGTCGTGTTTTATATACATACATACATACATACATATATATACATACAGGGTGTACAGTGCTAACGGTGCCCAATGGCTATTTCCTAAACTATTAGTCAGAGACACATAAGTTCCAGTTACCAAAATGCTTTAAATTGTATAATCTATTATATCAGAAACAATCGAAGTCAATAAAGCAATTCCTATAAAAATTACAAAATTTAAATTTTTATACAGTTCCCCAATCCTATCAGTTATATTTAGAAAATTTTTCCTCATAGAATTTCACGCTCAATTAAAAAAAAAGTCTTTTTACGACCAAAATTCACAGATTTACAGATGCTTAAAGTTAGAACACTTTTCGAGATGTGAAATAGGGGTTGTATACAAAATGAATTTGAGAAAAATTAATCTATATGGTGAATATATCAACCTTTCAAGTATATTAGGCAAGTTGGAGTGTATAGGCTGATTATTTTACCAACTATGCGAAAAATTCCAGAGCTGGGGCTCGAACCCAGGACTACCGCTTATATACATACGTATGTATAAAAAACTTCCGCGGCGTAATGGAGTTGTCGCGAATTAATTGTTTCATCTGTTCCATCTGTGGTTTGCAGAGGAAGATGATAAATGCCAACGGTTCAAAAGCGAGAAATTTCATCTGGGAATCGTCCCAGAGTAGCTCAGTGGTAGAGCACCCGCACGTTAAGCGGTAGTCCTGGGTTCGAGCCCCAGCTCTGGAATTTTTCGCATAGTTGGTAAAATAATCAGCCTATACACTCCAACTTGCCTAATAATCTATATGGTTTTGAGCCTTGTAATTCTTATAAGCAATTTCATCAATTATTTTACAGTTGTAGATTGCAATAAAGAAGATTAACGTTTAGCTATGTGCAACCAATAAATTAACATAAAAATATAGCTTATACTAAAAATAGAATTTTTTAAAGAGATTTTTAAATGAACTGGCATTAAATAACTTAAAATACAGAAACAAGAGAATAAAACACTTCATTAAACAGTAAATTAGAAAATGAAACATTTTAAAGTATGAATATATGCATTTTAGAAACGTAAAATAATATTAGACCCACAGTGGTCTCGGCGCTAAACTCTATTCCCATAAGAACATGCCAATGACGCAGCATCTGGCTTGGCCAGTGCTTGGGAGGGTCAACTCCCTCTCGGCTCGACTGCTGTGGGACCGTGTATGCTAATGGTTGCTGGTGCACATAAAATCTGTCGTGGGCCCAATGTCATCCAAGTTGTTAAACGATACCTCTGGGGGTGTCGATCTCAGGGGGTTAGTTCCTCCTCTGGAATTGGTTCAAAATTAGGAGACGATGGGCTAAAGTCGGACTTCCCCCAGTGGGCCTCCCAAAAGTAGAAGCCCCCATCCTCCACCCATCGCCTCCCTCCTGGGGGATCTGGCACTGCATGCAGTTGTCAGAAGGCATAAGCGAAAACAACAAAAAAATAATATTACAAATTCTGTTAATGTAACATTTGCTCTAAATATAGCTTCTTTTGGCTGCAATGCAAATATGCAACCGGGTAGAAAAATCTTCCAATACTTTGCGTAGCATACTTGGTGTTACACATCTGCATGCTACACATGTATACGATTCAGTAAATCTAATCCCAGTTACATTTTTATAGAGCCTGACTAAAACCCTTTGCTTAAAAATTAGTATTCTGAAATTAACTTGCTTCTTTCTCCGCATTGTGCCAGAAAATGAAATTATAACCTATAATTTAAAATTTCAATATTTATATGGTCCCTTAACACTTTACCATAATGAGACATTTTTGAAAGTGGGAAAGTGACTTAAGTCAAAATGTTTCCTGCTTCATTACTTTGTGAATTTTGATTTTTAGAAGGGCGATTTTTTAAAATTGTGCATGAAACTGTATAAAGAAAATTTTTCTAAATATAACTGATAGGATCAGGGGATCGTATAAAAATTTAAGTTTCGTAATTTTTATAGGAATTGATTTATTGACTTTGATTGTTTCTGATATAATAAATTATACAATTTAAAGCATTTTTTCAATTGGAACTATGCATCTCTGCCTAATAGTTCAGGAAATAGCCATTGGGCACCGTTAGCACTGGACACCCTGTATATACATACATATACGTATTCTTAATGCACGTTTGTTTTTAGAAATGTAATTACTAATTCCCAATATTCAATAGTCTCTTTGCACTAATAATTACAAGTCCGACAACTTAGAATTCTTGTATAATATAGCTTTAAAACAGCACTATCCTCATGGATTAAGATCTGCGTTGTTTCCTAAAGTGTTCAGTATATTGTTATGTCCAAATAGGAATTATTGGATGGAGAGATTGAGGAATGCATGATGGCACTATATAAATAATTATAAAAAGAAATAAAAACTAGGAAGTACTTGTATGTACATTTTATGCAAAAAAAAAAAAAAAAAATATATATATATTTTTTAAAAAAAATAGAATTGCTGATCACTGGTACAGTTACAATATCACTTAAAATTTAATTCCAGAAACAAGCCTGATAGATATGATTGCTACTTTTAGTGGATTGCTAGACTTAAGTTGATGGAATGTCTTTCTATCTTTATGGTCATTTCTTCCATTGTTTCTTTCATTGTTGTGTGTGTGTGTGTGTGAAAGAGAGAGAGAGAAGAAAAAAAAACAATTATTGCTTCCTTTTGCAATTTGAGTATTACCTCTGAAATGTGATAGTTTGACAGGTTTTTTTTTTTCCTTTTCAGAGGCATTTAAAAGTGGTTTAAGTAAATATATATCTATTTTCATATTTCCAACAACGTTTATGATGAAAGTCTGAAATTTTACACATTACCTCATTAATGTATAGTGTACATTTTACCAACTGGTAATTTTTTTGTACAGGGGCCATATAAAAATTTTAATTTTTTATTTATCAATACTTAATCTTCCGAAAATTTAACTCTACACCACAGAATTCTGTATCATTTTCTTTATGTTTTTAATTTAGTGCATATGTCCATGATAATATTTAAGGAATAAAAGCCTAGGTCAATGTTTTTGGGACACTCTGCGTATAAAGAACACTGCTCTGAAAATAGAAATACATAAAATGTTTACTATTGCATATGTAATACATCCTATTTTTAAATTTTACACAGTTCAAGCATTTTTAGGACTTTTTAAAACAAACACAGAATTTTAAAATCTAAAGTGCTTAAATAATTTTCAATACTTTTATATCAAACTGTAAATATCTTTTCACCATATCTGAAGATACCAGCCTTTCAATAACATCAACAGGTACTAAATGTGGGCATTCAAAAGCTGGGCAAAAAATGTGATGTGCTTCCCCTTCAACAATTTTTGCAGTTAAATACCTAGGAATACACAAAGATACAAAATATTTCATTTTATATGAATAATATAAAAATCTGTATGTATATGTATCTTCCTACACATATACAACTGAATTTTAAAAGAAAGGTAAAACAATGAATAGTACAATGAGGAGAAATGTATTTTACATAATTTTTATCAAAAGAGTAACATTTTTATGCATAGAATAACGATTTCCTGAAAACACAGTAAAACCGGCCTTAGAACAAAATTGAAAGACTATCAATGAATCAATATTTCAATAACATGGGGATTTACTGGATGGGGATATGTTCCTGTTTAAGACAAGTTTTTATTTAATAAATTATTCATGTAGGGTAGGTTTTATTTTAAAAGCAGGGGCTTGCTGACTTTTTCAATTTGTGGAGCCTGGGTATTCATAAAAAATTAACTATTTAGGGTCCTTTCCTGAATTTCTTTAAGCAGTAATACAAAAGGTTGTGAAAATACTAGTAAATTTATTACAGGAACATAAAAGTAGTTTCTAAAGTATGTCTAAGGTTCTAAAAAAGTGGGTCCAAGTGACTCAGCCAAAAAAAGGTCTCTTTTCAGAAAAAATGGATAAAATATGCACCATCTGCACAATCCCAGAAAATCTTTAAAAAATATATATATTTAACTTGAAAGAATATTATTATCAAAAGCAGTATGTAAAGCAGTAAACAGTATAAAATAAAATTACATATATATATAATCACAACACATAATAAAAAAGCTTAATTTTAAATAATTAAACATTTACTTAATTACTAGACCGTCATATCACTATAATTAAGAGCAGGGGTATAACCATACAGTTGAGACCCATGACAAATTCATCGAATGGGGCCTTCTCTCTATGGATCGGATGATGGCCCCCTTTTATTACAACACATTCTAAAACTGGGAAATAAATTTTCTTACAAAAATATTCAAATCCTCATGCATTTTTTTTCTTTCTGTACTTTAGTAGGTAACTTAAATTAATTGAAAACTTAAAATTTTGTACTAATAAATGATAGGATCCCACTGCACTCGCAGCACTCTCGGGACAGGGCCTGTGGCATCTTGCCAATCCTGTTACCCTCTTTTTACGCCACTGACTATGTATATCAAAATAATAATAACTTACGTTTTCCAACAATTTTTGCAGAACTGATGAAAACAGGGTACTTGAATAAGGTCTTCTGATGAAATAAATATCATACAAATGTCACACTGAAATACATTCAATAAAAATAAAATTCAATTAAATAGCAGCTACATTAATTTTTGATTTTAATAACATATTCTAATAAAATGAATTGAAATACTGTAGAGCTTCAGTTATCCTAGGTAGTCGGGACTGAATATATCTCAGATAATATGGACAATCATTATTTACAAATTTTACTTTACTTTTCTTTCTTTTCCTTCAAAAATTAACATATAAGTTTAATAATGAATGTTTTAACAGAAGATATATTTGTAATTAAATACTTCTAAACATCTGTGATTAAAAATCAAACTATAGTTTTGTTACTTGTTATAATCTAACATGTTTTGACTGGTTCAAGTTTGTATAGAGTTCTTCTGCATTAATCGAGGTGACGCTTCAGTTAAAGCAGACATGTCAATTGAGTTTAGTACCTTGGTTAACAGGAGCATTGAGAAAAAACTCAGATAATTGAGGTTTTACTTTAATAATAGAATACTATTCAAAATTATACATAGAAACACTTATTAGTTAGTTAAAACATATATTAACAGAAGTTAATGATAGGCAATGTAATTAAGCAGCAAAAATAGAACTGCCAAGTGTTTGTAAGTTCCTGCAGACATCAGTCATTTTTGTGTTCATGGATGCTCTCTTAACCCTTTCATGTGCAGTAACTAGACATTCTAGTCACATACTTGCTACCTTCATGCTGCTCATGTTGAAAATCCAGAAGCATTAATTAATTTCCTTATGTCTATCCACCAGATGATAATGAGATTTGTACAAAATGATAAAGAGTGACAAAGCATTATGCACATTTTTCATCGATATGACAGGTATTTCACAGAAAAGTTAGTGAAGTTCCAAGTTGTTTACTTTTTTATTACATTCCCCTTTTATAATCTCACCAGCTATAAAAGAATTTTGGCAGTTAAAAGCTTAATATATGTAGGTACTAAAAGAGCTTACATCAAAAAATTCTTTAAATAGTATAAAATAATACATAAATTACATCAGAGACCTTTAAGGAAATTAGATTATTTCTTTAGAAACTGTATTAATATTCATTGACAAATGATATATCCTTTTTGAAAATGAACTTAGAAACACTCTGCATAAGTTAATAAGATGCAAATTACTCAGGGTTGTTAAAAAAAAAAAAAAAAAAAAGAAAGGGGGGGGGTAAGAAAGTTTTTTTTTTGGTTTAGAAGCATTTTTTGTATTTTTTTAAAACTGAGTTATTTGGTCTTTATGCAATGTTAAGGAAAAACAATGTTATTTGAAAAAGACCAAAATATTAGAAAAAAATTTTGGAATTATGCAGCATTGATGTGCAGTTTATTGAGATTATGTGGCATTTATATAAATTTATTGAAATAATGCATATGAGTAGGGGCAATAACATTGTAAAAAAGAAAAGCAATATTTTAATTTGCAATTAAAAACAAATAAGTGCATCTTACTTTTGCACTAAAGTTTATTAAAACAGTGATGTTTGTCGATGATTCCTTCAAACTCTACCTCTGTTTTGTAAATATTTGGTCATAACATGAAATTGCTCTTTCACCGTCTACAGAATTAGGTAAAACCAGAGTACTTTCTTTGCTTTGAGTGTTAGTTCTGGAAACCCCTGTGAGATAGTCTCTGAATTCCAAAATCTTCCTAAGTTTTCAGCAAAACATTCCTTAACAAACTCCTTGTAAGCAGCATACTCAAGCCTTATTTGTGAATCACAAAATCCTTGAATCACTGATGAAGACTTCTTGATCATCACCACTAATGTTGGACAATTGGTCTGGGTCAAACACAATAGCCACTTTCATGAATTTCAAACCAGGTTGGAAAAACTTTGGTCCTCACTTTTTGGAGATGTCCATTTCTGGACAATAATAAATGTCCAATTTTGCTATTGTTCTGTGACATTTTCCCCATCTTTGGTCCCAAATTGGGATACAGAAGAAAATATGTTGAGAAAAAATTAAGAAATAAAAAGTTTGCTGAAAAATGTGGTGTTATGCAGAAAGTTGTAGTTTATGTGGAGAATTTTTTATTATGCAAAATTCTGCATTTTCTGCACTTTTGCATATTTTATAATACTTATGCATAATATTTTTTTAAAATTTAATTATACAAAAAACAAGTAATGCAATCTCTAACTGAATTGTTTTTATACATATAAGGATGTACTTTTATTATTGAAAATATAAAACACTTTTACATTAAATTTTTTATTTTAATGATGGCAATGATTTCTAATCAAATTTAGTATTTTTCTATTTCAAAAAATTATTAAAATAACACTTTTGGATAATTTTAAAATTTCAGAAGAAGAAGAAAAAAAAAAAGCTAAGTAATTTAAAATAATTTGAACTTATTTCTTTAAAATGCAAAACTTTGGGCATGGATATAAATAACACTAAAATTTATATTTGATTAGATCTGTTACAGTTTACATAAGTCTTAAAAAATTAGTTTGGAAAATGAAATTATTTTCACTATTATTGGGAGGAAAAAAAGAAGTGCTAGAAATGCAATTGAATTTTGGGTTAAAATAATAATAGATAGACTATATTAAAATCCTTTAGAAGGATGTAGCAAGAAGGAGGAAGAGGGGGCTGGAATCTGAAGGGAAAGTATTGTTAGCAAACTATCTGAAATGTACAAGTTCATGTAATTCTTTTCATTACAAGAAGTCAATGTGTTAGGGTTGAGCTGGGGCTCATTTTCTAAAGCCAAGTCTGAGGACTTGAAATCTGAATCCACACGAGCCTAAAAGATATTTGAGTCAGAACCCAAGGCTAAATTTGAAGCTAATTCATTAATGAAAGCCAATTACCTTAAACTCTGCCACCTAACACATTTATTATGTGACCTTTTCTTTACTTTCATGGCTTTTCCCATTTCCTGACTTCCTTAAATTGGTAGACTCATCAAAATAGTTAAACCACATTAAGCACATGAAATACCAGTTGAATCTTAGTAACTATTTCTTTCTTTTTTTTTTTTTTTGTCAAATAAATAAAAATAAAAATACAAACCACCTCTGCAAACAGGGGATTTTTATGCATTACAGAAAATTTGTAATTTAGTTTTTACTGCATAAGATTTAAAAGAACTTTAACAAAGAGACTATTTATTATAAAGAATGGAAATAGACATAAAAAAGACTCTTAAGAAAATCTTTTTAAGGAAAAAGGTTTATGAAATGCTAATAATTACCATGACCTCCTCTTTGACTATAACAGTTCGAGCAGGACTATTCAATGTTTCATTCTGATATTCATTCTGAATCTGTTCGCAGCAGAATTTGAGGGAATCTTGAGTGGTGGAAAAGTTTATAGCGCTGGAAGGAGGAGACACACCAGCCTCTTTGCAACAAGCAATGGGATCTTTTATCCAAGAATCAAGTAAGCTCTGACGTGACCATTCTGCAGAGAAGAGAATCAAATCATTAAGGTGGCAAAGACAAATAACTAATGATTTTACAAAATTATGTAAAGGGCAAATCATTGAAAATATTAAAAAATGTTTACCACTGTAAGAGGATCCCAGTGAAGAAAGTAGAAGCTGTACCAATAACTGAACTTTTAATTAGATACACATAATTAATTAACTATTTCTACTATCTGAATATTTTACCTTGTATTATATTTCCCCACATAAAAATATATACTTTCTTACATATACACAGAGAATTATTTACAATTTATTTTATATCACTACAATGCCAGGGGTCAGTCCAGGTTTCTTTCCCAGGGTCCTATTTTTGTGAAATTTTACCTAATTTTGTGAATTTATACCTAATTTTGTGAATTTTTTCTATTTTTGTGAATCTTTCCTTATTTTGTGAACTTCTTCCAATTTTCTTTTTCATTTTTGAGCAAGAAAGCAATCACGAAATAAAATTGAATATTTTTAAAAAAATTAAAAACAAAATGGGTATAGTTAGTTCCCTTAAAAAAAGTTGGCCAAAACTGAATAGTAATTCTTGTTCACTGAACATCCGGGATAGTCATACCCTGGAACAAGATTAAAAAAAAAAAAATGATTAAAATTAAAAATATAAAGCTTTAAATCTTTACTTTTAAATGATTAAAAAATAGATTTTATAATAAACGTAGGCCATGGTAGTTTTGATTTTAAATTGCACGTACTAAACACTTATTTACACCCCAAATTCAAACTTTAGTAATTTTTAAATATTACAATGTCTGTCAGTTTCGACTGGAAATACTCTAATACTAACGATGTGAAAAATGCAATTTTTAAATCTAGTTAAATTTCAACAATTGAAGGGAAAGCAAAAATAAGTTGCAGATAATTACAGATGGGAGAAATTAGCTAACATTTTTAAAAATTAATTTCAACTTGTACCATTAAAGAAAAATTACTGGTCAGTGTACACAGAATATCCCAAAAACACTGACCTGGGGTTTTATTCCTTAAATATTTTTCACAAATACTTAACAGTAAATCACAAATTTATGTTTGTTTTTTTTTTAAAAAAAAAGCACAGAATTTTACAGTAATGATTATAAATGTTGGAAGATTAAATCTAAATAAATACAAATGTACATTTTTATATGGTCTCCAAACAGAAAATTCCCACTCTGTAAGATGTGCCCATGCATTAATTAAGTTTAAAAAATTTAATTAAGTTATAAATTTTCAGTCTTCAATCAAAAATGATAGCTTCTAGCAAAAAATTGCTCGCTACGGCCCTGCCTATGCCGATAGCATTTCTCTGTAGTGTACCCCTATGACCGCTCTTTAAAATGATATTAAATCCCAATAAAATCACTCTTATGCTTTGTTGTTCACTCCCAAGAATGAAAAAATGCAGTATTACACTATTTCTACACCCCCCCCTTTTTTTTCAAGCTTTGAGTAGTGATTGACCTATATTTATCCCATTTCACATTCCACAGTGTGGATTCTCCCGGCAATCCTTTTTCTTATACAGGACGGCAGCTCCCGTTGTTTTGAATTGGATGTTATGCACTCTTGCAAGTTGTTCTTAATGATTGCTTTTAGTGTAATCATTACATGGCCTTTCTACTTCAGATTATTTATAGTAATTACAGATATTTACTAAACATTAGAGAAGTACGGATTCATTTCAAAATGCAAAACGAATTATTGCGAGTTAGAACGTTTGTGCGATTTTGAAACATTGCATTGATCTGAATTTATGTTTGTCTTTTAGAATAAGATTTAGGACTAAGTTAATCATTTTGAGATTGCAGCAAACGATTTCTGAACATTTAATGCATGGTGCATAAATGTGCCAGTTTGGAAAACAAAGTGCTTTCTTTTAATCTCCTCCCCAACCTGGCTGCCCTTTTTACATACGCCACTGGCTTTATTCATGAAGAACGTTGTAATTATCCGAGAATGACAGCTGTCATCACCTTTTCTTCTAGCAATGACCCTTATTAATATTATAGTGGAATAAGTCTTGATGTTTAATTTTTTGGCATAAACACAACTCACATGAAAAAAAATAATAAATGAGCGCTCGCTACTAGTCCGATTTTTATTCCCAGAAAGAGAGCTCCTACATAACAGGTGGGGGGAACTTAGGAGGAAGAACAAACAAGTGCAGGCGTCTGCTTCAAACTGCAATCGTAGGCGGTGTAATTTACCCCCCTGGCTTTAGGAGCCTCCAATCAACCTACCTCCCGTCATCATCGTCAACGTTGTTTACATTTAGGCCAAGATATTATTGGGTGCCGATCGGCGATCGCTAACTGATAATAATTCCTAAACTCAATTGAAAAGTGCAATAGTTATTTTGTGAAAGGGCCGTTTTGGTCAAACTGAATTTTGTGAAGGGTCCGTTTTTCTGATATTGAATTTTGTGAAGGGTCCGTTTTTAACTTGTTGAATTTTGTGAAGGGTCCGTTTTCGGACCCGATTTCGACCTGGACAGACCCCTGAATGCTAGAACTTCTACTGTAAAAAATATTGCTTGGCTAGCACGGGCACTTTTGTAATTGGGAGTAGAGTGCATTCTGCCAGATTAAAAGCACACCAGAATAGTCTTTTAATTAGGCTTTAATAATATTTTGGATAATTATAAATGCAAGTTTAAAATTTACTTCAGCTTTCATTTGCTTTGCTTTCGATCTTTTATTTAAGAGCTTGAGTAATTTCTCAATACACACACACAATTCTTTTAATTTCATGTGCCTTAGAAGAAATATATTCAATTTGTTGTGTATTGTGTGTATTAAGGCAAAACTGCACGAGGGGTATCTGACTAGCATGGGGAATGCCTTTGTCGGAGGACTTGCTAAGGGGTTCTAATGCATATTCACGTTACATCAGGAGAAAACTGACCAAAACTACAGAAGTTAGATCCACAGCCGTGCAGCGGGGTCTGAACCCAGGACCTCCACACTTAGGCAGTCTACCAGTGTGAATGCCTTATCCACTAGGACATGGTGAAGCCCTATACATATTCCATTATAATTACATTCAATTTGGTCTGCATCATTAATAAAACATTCTTAACGTACCATGGTTGCGCAGCAGTACTTCAGCAGTAAAGAGAGGAACATGAAACATATCAGAAGTTTCAACGAGAAGCTGATCCTTAGCTTCTTGCAAATCTTGTGCTCTCAAACCACTTTCAACCTGGAATCATTATTAAGAAAAGAAAAATGTTTATTTTTAATGCAACAGAATTGCTATATGCAACTTAAGAAATTTGCTAATGCACTTACTTCTTCAGTTATATTATCATTATAAGCCTGAATATTATCCAAATCATCAGTCTGAAATAAATATTTCAGTATTTTAATTGCAATATATAGTACATACTTCTGGTTAATCATAAATGCCAAGTACATATGATTAATAAGAACAAAAATTGTTACAAGTAGCATTGATCACAAATGCAACAGAATAACCAAAAGCAATAATGTCACTTTTAAAAATGTCACTATGAGAAACATAAGTTATCTTTATCCTTACGTGAAGTTAAGTTTAATTTATACTAGATACATATTTAATAAACAATATACAGTGAAACTTCTATAAGCGACCACCTCTATTACACAACCCCCTCCTCAAATGACCAATTTTCAGCTTTTTTCTTAGTGTTAAAAGGTCTTCTAGAAGAGGCCATACAACCCTCTATAAACATCTGGTCTCAGTTCAATGTCTGAAAATTTTCTTGCATTTTTCTGGAAATAAAGTGAACAAATACCACATTTCAAACCAGTATAAAAAACGGCGATTTTACCAGTGGAGCAATGTGGTGATGTGATAGAGTCAGATGAAAAGGAAATTCAGAGAGGAAGTTAGCGATTACTTTTGGTTATGGGAAAACCCAAAAAGCAAAATCAGAATGCATGAAGAATATCAGGATAAATGCTCTTTTGCAAGCTGTAAGAAATAAAGTAGAGAGAGAAGTACTCTCAAGAATAAAGAATAAAAAAATACGAAATTTCTAAATATTTTATTAAAATTTGAATTTTAAAAATATGTATGAATAATTACTTATGTATTAGTATGCAATTTCATAAATGACAAAACAAACAATTTTTAGTACTTTCCTTTCTTGTTTGCAAAATGTCTATACTTCTTTGAGCAACCACCTCTCTTAGTGACCAATTTCTCGTGGAATAGAGGGTGGTTCTCCTGAAAAGTTTCACTGAATTTTTTTCAACTGATCCTATATTTTTTGATTACTCAGTTTATATGTTAAATATGAATGAGCTTATTTATTTCAATAACCAATTAGCTATATTAAAGTTTTAGATAATAATAACCACTTACAGTTAATAACTGTAATTAATTAAAAACGTGTCAAACCAATGCAAATGTAAGAAAGAAAAAAAAAAGACATCATCAAAGAGAGAGAGAGAGTATTAACTTGCATTTATTCCTTTAATAATTAAATTGGCATTGCTGATTGTTAACACACAGGCAAAATCAAAAATATAAATTTACATATCAATGTACATTTTGTTTCACAACATTTAAAGTTTAAGTTCTCACATAGAATAACATCTTTGCTTCCAAAAATTGAGCTATTTCTTCTTGTTTGTTTCTCTCAGCAAGGTCACAGACTGTTTCTGATGATTTATTTACAACAAATAATGGAGCACCATGTGAAACAAGAATCTACAATAAAAGGTCTTTAACTTAATATATGGAAAAACAATTTAAAACAACTCAAGGTAAAATACACAGTATTTTTTTTAAACACATATATAAAAAATATAATAATAAAAAAAGTAAAATTCTAAAAAGAATGCACTGTATAAATAATTTAGTACATATTAAAATATACCTAAAAAAAATGTAGTATTAATTATTTGGGGATTGGAAGGTGGCAATACCAAAGGGAAGAAGCAACCCTCGTACAGTGTGACTGTTGAAGATGCACTGTTCTTCAAAAAGCACTCTACTGAAGAGAGAGAGAGAACAAGAATCTACTTTCTCATCCAGAGATCAGGAGGAGAAAGTAGCAAAGTCAACAATGGGCGAAGAGAGCTGAAGACAAAGCAGTGAAGCTGCTCTATCAACAACGAATGCAGACTGTGAAAGCTGAGGCTTGCTGCTGCTATGCCATCTTGTTCAATGTTAATGTCTTATTGTTTGTCATTAATTTAACCTGTCTTTCACTTTTTGTATTCTTTTAATCCATTATTAAATGTGTTGTGCTATAAAAGTGTTTTTAAGAGGCCTATAGAAACTCAGTCCAACCCATAATTATACATCAAGATTATAAATACTGAGAAAATTATCAGATCTAATGGTCAAATAAAGGAATACAGGAAAAAATAAAATACAAGGTTTATACTACATTTCTGAGATAAATATTTTAGAGCTGTCCTAGATTTGATAAAGAATTCTTTATACTTTGAAAAAAATAGAACTAACAACTAAAATTGGGTTACTCTGTAAGGATATCCCATAAATCTATGTATTTATACATCATATTTGAATGCAGCCATGTAAGTGGAAGGTAAAATCAGATTAACAACAACAACAAAAAAAAAACTTTGTATTTTAATTGGCTTTTGTCAAAATCATTTCATTAAAAAATAATTCAAATTGTTAGTCATTAGAGATTAATGTCAAAAATTGTTTCTATATTAAGATACAGTTGTTGATCAGTTTGAGTGTGAGATGGTGAATCATTGCTCTTTTCTCATACATTAAAAATATTTTCCAACTGATAATACAAGTACTTTAATTGCAAATGCATGTAGCAAGCACGTAGTCAAAAAGAAGGTTCAAGGGAGAGGGGGAATGGAAGAATTGTTCATAAAGAGGCTTGACGGTAAAAGGTCAACACCACTCTGAAAAACTCTCCACATTTTAGTCAAGTTAAAATGATTTATTTTTCAAAGTGGTGGGTGAATTTGGCTCTGGACTTATGTTATGGTGGCAAAAACTGAGCAGAATGTACTTATTGGCACATTAATTTCACCTTTTAGGAAACATTAGTAAAGTATATATTGTAACCATACACGTTATACAATTATTCAATACATATTACATACAATATTTTTAAAAGTGTTTGAATAATAAATAAGTAATTAAAATCTCAAAGAACAAAATAATTTATAAGGCTATTATTAAAAGCAATAGTATAAATAATATGACTTCGCATGTAGATGATGTCACTATAATTAGGTTTAATTAATCAAATGTCCCATTTTTATGAGTGACCAAGATTTAAAATAATTTACAGGCTTTAATAAATTATGAGCATGATATGAATTTTAGAAAATTCCATATTAAATTCCATTTAGCTTTGAAATGTTAATATACATTTATACGAGGAAAAAACTTAATTATAATATGCACTAATCAAAACTAGTATATACAAGTAAATTTCACAGCACATATTCTATCATTCAAATACATAAAATGATAATTAGATATTTTTGTATGAATATTAAATGACTACCTTCCAGATTTAGCTTAAATGTTAAACGCATTACAAGCATTTAAAATAATTGTGGAACTAATTAATTAACACAAGCATTAGTTAACATTACAAATAAAAATCAATTCCTTATACTTACTTCAACACACTTTTTTAAACCTGATGCAGCAGCATAATGTAAAGCAGTATTCCCTTCCTTAAAAAATAAAAATCCAGGAATAATAAATAACAATAAAATGTTCACTTTTTAAAGACTTTTGCATTCTATTAACAAACTAAATGGAAGTCATTATTAAAACAATTCTAAGATATAATGCACGTGAATATTTGAGTACAAATACTACAAACTGTTTTTATATAAATTCTTCAGTTTAATTTTATTACATAGGTAATACAGTTTATCAGATGATGACAAATAACTTTAGAATAAATAAAACAATCAGCTGACCCTTTATTAAATAGATTCTGTATTTAAATAAAATACCCTTTCATCCCTTGTTCCATTTGTTGTTCAAAATAAGCTTTTTTCAAAAGATTTTAGGCTTTAGCAAAAAAATTCAATCCCTTGTGTGGTTAAGAAAATTTTTATTTTATTTATATTTTATAATTTCATGAAATTTTCTACATATTTCATTAATAATTACTCATGAACATAAGTATCATATCATCATCATAAGTGAGCATTGTTTAGGAGGTCTAAGCTCTCAGACAATTTTGAAAGCTCTGAAGAAAAGTTATCTTTTATTGTAGGAGTTAAGCTTTCAACAGGCTAAAATTCTCTTTGAAGATCCTTTAATCACCTTCATTAACACCAATGTATTGCATTACCCTTAATTAGTAGCAGTAAACGCAGGCAATAAATAAAATAAACATGCATGAGATACAAACTATATGTATATATATTTTATATATATATATATATATTTTTTTTTTTTTTTTTTTCTGTCTTACAAAATGTTAATAGTTTTTTTTTTTTTTACATAATGTTATTTTATTTCATTCATTTCAGCTCTTATTTCTTCATTTGGTACTAACGTAATATACCAGCGGTCCACCAAGACGAGCAATTTTCCGCCAAGATAAATGCCAGACGCATGAAATTATTAATGGTTTGGAATACGATTGGCAACAGTTTGCCAGCACATTTGACGAAAAAATAATTTGGTGGAAATGATCGCCAGCATAATATGTAAGTACCCTTCATTTATATTCGAATAAATTTATGTGTGAGTAGATAGGCAAAAAGTCAATATCAACTTTCATTCCAGAATTAATTGCTAGGTTTACAGACTATCGACAGCCTAGATTGATTACAAAATATTGTATTTGTAACAAGACCTTGTGAATTATTATAGTAGATTTTGTATAGTGTAATTTATGATTTTAGATGAGCATTTTTATTACTCAATTAAAAAAATATGCCATACAATTATTACATAAGTATCAATAGCAAATCTATTGTATCACCAGCATGTCTATTTTTGCATTCACTCCACATGTGTGTAAAGTAATACAAATATAAAATAAAATACCAATACTTAAGCTCTGCTGATATTTTATTTTAATTATGTAATCAATAAGTATTTTCCTGATTTTTTTAAAATCAGATTTTTAAAATAACTTTATTTTTTTGAAATTTTCACATCCCAAATATGTATTATAATTTTTTGGGGAAATTCCAGCTACAGTACATACTGAGATATATCAGTTTCAAAACAAGTCATAATAAAAGACATTTTAGGGGAGGAGATCATGTATTATTTCTCTTTGAGAACTATAAAGAACTTTGAGAATAAAAATTGAAATGTTCTTACAGAATCTACACACGCTAGATCCACTTTTTCATCAACAGAATGCCACTGTAAAAGCAAGTTTAAACAGAAAGCTCTTCGTTCAAGATTTGCAACACTCCTAGTAAAATCTCCCTGACAAACCAAGTGCAAAGGAGTTTCGCCAAGAGCATTTTGTTTGTTTGGGTTTCCATTCAGTTCTGTTAAAAATATTCTGAAAGGAATAAGAAAGATAAAATTTAAGAACATGAAAATAAAACAATATACTGCACGAACACAACTGAAGAAATTAACAAAAAACACTCAAGAGAAACTGGTGTTTAACCCCTTGCCTGTGATGCCCGAACTCAGTTCGGGCAAATATAGTGTTTTCTCAAATATATTCCACAGGCAACGGGTTAAAAGATAAAATAATTAAAACTTTGTAAAATAACACACATAAAAGATATTTATCAAATGGTACGCATGTGTTATTTTATAAAGTTTTAATTATATTAACTGAAGAAACTATCGTTCCCACAATCCCTGTGCTTTAAAAATCTAACCAATCAAAATGCACCCAGCCTCTACCTCTTCATTCTTGTTATCCAGAGACATCTGCAGGGAAGAGCAAAATGCTAGTCAGTTTTGTCTGAGCTATAACAGGAATCAAGGCACAGGGATGATTTAGGCTATTACAGGAACCGAAGAGTTAACAAATATGTTAAGCTCATAAATGCTTCATTATTAATATAATAAATACTTAGTAAAATAAATAATTAACAAAATATAAAGGAATTATATTAAAATGAATGCCACATAATTCCCAAATGGTAAAAACGTACAAAAGTTGAAAATTCTTGAATTTTAATACAGTTAATAAATAATATATATTCTCTGGTTTATAAATATTTTTATAGTACTATTACCTTTTAATACTATATTTTATAGAATAAACTAAATCTAGAAAAAAAAAAAAAAAATGTATACCTTAACAATGGCTTCATGGCATGTTTAGCAACTAAATGAAGAGGAGTATTATGCTTTAGGGAATCTCCATAGGATGAGTTTGGATCTAAATTATGTTGTAACTCTGGCGAGTTCTGAAAAGCTTGCAATGCTGCATATTCATCTCCATTTTGCAAATACCGACGGAATTTGCTTGAAGAACTTCCCATTCTATTAGGATTTTCTATAAATATAACAGTATGTCAGCATGACATGGAATAGTACAGAGTCAATCAGATTTATTGAAAGCATTTTAAACGATATGTTCCCGATTTCTCTAGTTTCTCCAATTAGTTTCAGTCAACTGGAGCTCCAATCTTGTGTGATATGCTAAAAAAAGGGAGGGGTAGGACTGTGTACCTCTTCTTTTCAACAGAAGTGCAGAAAAGGGGTAGGGGATGCAAATTCCAAGGCACACAAAGCCTTGTATATGTTTTTTGTTACATAGCATCAGGGTGTAAATGATTTAAATCAGTGACTTAAATCAATTGATTTTAAAAAAATCATTGATATAAAACAAGAATGCTCAAACTGTGGCTCACAGATCATTATCGGCTCATGACTCCTGTTCCATTTACCTGCAAACTCAGTTGCACATTGAAAGACACAAACTGGAATCCATCAATTCAGTTTCTAAGGATAGGAATTAATGCGAATGCTTACTTATTTCATTTTTTTTTTTTTTAATTGCATGAACATGGCACCAGAAAATGTTCAGTTATAATTTAATAATAGACTTTATCAATATGCACTATCATATATTCAAGAACTTCTATATGATAACTGAATGCTTCTACAATGTTGCAAGTGTTTTAATCCATAATTTTTGATTGGTTATAAGTTATAACTGCACAAAAAATTGAATTAGGTTAACATTTTTTTTTCTTTTTGTAAACAATGTAACACTATTATAAGAAAAAGAAGAAAAAACCATTCATCACCTAACTCAATTTTTTGTTTAGTTATGACAAATTGAACTTGTTACTGACATGACAAACACTCACAATACTCTAGAATCACGCTCTTGCATTTCCCATACGTGCCATCATGTTTTCAAGAACTTTAAGTTGCAAAGAAACCTATTATAAATAAATATTTGGAATTGTGTCATAACATCCATGAATTAGTCTTTAAGACTAATTGATGGTGCATAAGCTGAAAGAGGTTGTGTAGAATACTATTATTGTTATTGCATTTAATTGACATTTTTGTCAAGTTTTATTTCTGAACTTTTCTCTTTCAAATTTGTAAAGTAACTCATTAGGGGAGAGGAGGGCACAGTGGGATGATGGATATTTTATGATTCAAAAGCTCAAAAATTAGGTAAAAAATCAATAATTTAATTAACCACTATTGCAACACTGTGGTAATTAGACACTGTCACAATTCATTTTGTAGGGAAGTTGCCGGTATTTTTGTTTCTACTATCACTCTTGGATAAAACAGACAAGTTTTACTGTTTTAGATTTGAGCAGTAAATTATAATCCAATAATCAATATCTTTGATCGAATTTAAACTTAAACTTTTTTATTGCATACGTGTAATAATCTTTATTTTATTGAAAAATTTTATACAACTTTTGAATTTGTATTTAAAAGGGATACAATGGGACAGTGCCCCACTGTATATAAACTTATGGCTTGTGCAAGTAAAGAAAAAGCAATGACACACAGGGCTGGATTTAAGGGAGGGCAACCAGGGCTGTAGCTTCGGGGTCCCCACAATAGACATTTTTACATAAAATTTCTTACAAACACCGAATAATTAAAAAGTAACATCATGATTTTTATTCCCAAAAGTTTCAGATACAAAACAATTGGTTCTTGCACACATTTCATAATACTGACACGGAATGTGATCCGTTGTGAGCCATATCGAGGTTATATTCAACAACAGCCAAGAAAAGAGTTTAACACCAGCCAAGAAAAGAGTTCAACACCAGCCAAGAAATAGAAATTATTTTCTCAGTAAATAAAATCCACCAAAAATCAAACACTGGACCACTAGGCTGTGTTAAGGTTGAATTTACTTCACCATACAGGTAGTCCAAAAAATTTCTTAACATTTGTTTGAAAAATTATTAGGGTGCCACTTCTTTCTTGCCCCCAGGGCTTCCACACCTTTAAATCCAGCACTGATGACACAGTTCTCATTTCCAGTAGACTTTTAATCTTCTTCGATGATAAAATGAACTTTTGCAAATATTTTGTTACCATACTCTTTAATTTGATGTTATTTTACAAATTTCAATTCATCAAACATTGTTGAGCAAAGAATTTTTCAAACTTAAATGGCCTGTCATTTAAAAACTGGTTTCATATCTTCTGTGTTGACTATCTCAACCTGTATTTAACTGTAGTAACAGTAATGTGTTGCTAATACATCTAATTTTGTATGTCTCACTGTACCCCAATCCCTGTCCCATTGTGTCCTGCAAAGGGTCACAATGTGACACATTGAGTATGTTATGAAAATTTATTTGGACTATATTCCGTATACGGTGCCTTGTTTACATGTCAATGGTTTGTTTACAAATCATTGGCGAACAATCTGACGCGAGAGTGAGCGATGCACCGCCAACTGCCGGTGGTAGTTGTGACTGGCAACCATAAAGAATATGTGTTTCGTCAGGTTTGGGAATTTGAAATTGTTTGCGTTATTGATGGAAGGGAATGAAATGTGTTATGTTAATATAAGAAAAGAATTTGTGGGTGTTTGTTAGAAATATAGTACGTTATAAGCCGGTGGGTGTTGGGGACATTTCTGAGCGGTTATTTACCAAAAAAATAGAGGTAAGTGTTCTTTTTTAACGAATCTTTCGATGTTTAAGGTTTTTAATGTGAATTTTAAATTGATATTTGAAGTGTTTATGTTTTTGTAAGTGCTATTTACGTGCTATTCTAATCATACTGACTTTATAAGAGGTGTACAACTAGGTTGTTTAATCCACCGATGTTTTTTTGAGTTGAAAACGGGCCAGTGTTTGCCCAGTTTACATTAGCTGTACAACTAGGTTGCTTAGTTCACTGTTGTTGTTTTTTTTTAGTTAAAAACGGTCCACTGGTTGCGTAGTTTACATAGCTGTACAACTAGGTTGCTGAATCCACTGAGGTTTTTTTAGTTAAAAACGGGCCACTGGTTGCCTAGTTTAGATAGCTGTACAGCTAGGTTGCTGAATCCACTGAGGTTTTTTTAGTTAAAAACGGGCCACTGGTTGCCTAGTTTACATAGCTGTACAGCTAGGTTGCTGAATCCACTGAGGTTTTTTTAGTTAAAAACGGGCCACTGGTTGCCTAGTTTAGATAGCTGTACAGCTAGGTTGCTGAATCCACTGAGGTTTTTTTAGTTAAAAACGGGCCACTGGTTGCCTAGTTTAGATAGCTGTACAGCTAGGTTGCTGAATCCACTGAGGTTTTTTTAGTTAAAAACGGACCACTGGTTGCCTAGTTTAGATAGCTGTACAACTAGGCTGCTGAATCCACTGAGGTTTTTTTAGTTAAAAACAGACCACTGGTTGCCTAGTTTAGATAGCTGTACAACTAGGTTGCTGAATCCACTGGGGTTTTTTTAGTTAAAAACGGACCACTGGTTGCCTAGAATGACTAGTAAACATGGCGACAGTCGCTGGAGCTTGGCGGTCGCCAAGCTCCAGCGACTGTCGCCATGTTTACATGGGGTGGGCACCGGCTTGTATGATTTTACCATTTATTTTATTCTTAAAAAAAGTTAAGATAAATTCTGAAAAGAATTACAATGAAAGCTAAGAATTGGCAAAATAAAGTTCTTCAATTAATTTTTAGTTTTAATTAAAAGAAAGGAAATTAATTTAATACAAGTAAAAATTGTCCCACTGTACCCCTTCTCTCCGATATAATTAGTGAATCTAGCTATGATTCCAAAATAATCCCCTAGAGGCAGTATTATTTTATTTGCATGTCAAATAAATATTTTATTTACAGATTTATACTATTAACAACTAGAAATTTAAGAGTTGTCTATACAATTTATATAAAACAGTTAAAATATCTAATCTGATGAGTGACTTTATAAACAAATCTTATTGAAATTTTAAAAAAATCATGATTTTTTTTTACACTCTGCATAGCATACCCAGATATATGAAACACTTTTTTTTTTTAAACCCAGAGATTATTTTCCAGAGACCAAGAGAGATTTTTTTAATTTTATAATACATAATCAAGATTTAAATTAAAGAAGAAACCAGTTCCTCCCTTTATTCTTTACACTAAAATAACAAATAAATAAATGCAGCTTTTGATCTCTCCCCATGATACAATCAGCTTTGTTCAATGAGAATGAGCTACATGTATTTAAACTATGTAACTTTATTCTTTACTGAACCGCAATATCAAAGTAAACACAAAATCCAATAAAAAAATACATATATATATTTACATAGAAATGCTACATTTCATTATCATAATAATCAAATACAGAAAAGTGTAGTTCTTAATGGATTTTAAATATTAAACATATTTATTAATAATCACAAATTGAAAAGAAACCTTGCATAAATGTACTTTAATATATTTTTTATGCAGTATTTATTGTAAAACAATATAAATTATCATACAGCTTTTTAATCAAATTCATTTAGATTGATAAATACAGCTGAAAGAAACAATCAAATCATTTAAAAAATATATCTAAAAGGGAAAAACATTGCATGTTACAAATATAAATTAAAAAATACATTTCAACATTATAAAAAGTCCTCATACCTACAGATGTGCAGTTCAGTATTTAATTGCGGATTTCCAGATATTTATTACTCATAATTATCTTTAAAATTATCTGAGAAAAATTAGGAAAGGAAATTTTACCACACATATAACATTTTATCACACTTATAAAAGTCTGCAGTGATGGTAACTGATGAAGACATATAATTTAATAAAAATCATATTATTCTTGAGCAGTAACAAACTGGTTACTTGCGTTTCCCGTCTGTCAATTGGACTACTGAAATCAAAACAAAGAAAAACAATTCATGTGAGCGCTGAAACTGCGCAGGATTAGTGACCTGTCTGTCAACCATAGCAGCATCTACATTAAAATTAATATAATCGAAAAAACACGAGAAAGAAATATTAAAGAACAAAAATCGCTTTAACTTAAAAAAAAAAAAATATTTCCATTACAAAGAATTTGCAAAAGACATTTTTTGGAGTAAAGATAAACTACTGTGGCAACAATACTTTGTTTACGTTTGAGCCAGCTCAAAACAAAACGTGTGCGGACGGAGTGATTTTGTATTGATTTTTAAAGAAAACAATAGTAGTAATTTATTTTTTCTAAATGAAAGAAAATTTTATTTTGATGATCTAGTAAAATATTTAATATGGTTGGTTTTTAAAGCTTTTCAACCGTATTTTTGAGTTTCTTACACAATGCTAAGTTATAGAAATAAACTTATTCTTGCTCCTATGGTTCGCGTTGGAACTCTTCCAATGCGTTTATTAGCTCTAGAATTCGGTGCTGATATTGTATATTCTGAAGTAAGAATGGTTTTTCATAAAGTATACTTGCTTTTATAAGGCTTTTGTGTTCTAATATAATTTAAAATAACTTATAATGTTTCAGGAAATCATCGACTTTAGATTGTTAAAATGCCAACGAATAGAAAATCGTACGTATTTATTGTTTCATATTTTATCGTATTCTTTGAATATGTAATCATGCCACAAAGTTAACTTTTTGTGGAAAGAGAAAAATCTATGGCGAAGCATAAAATTAATTTAGTTAGAGTTCCGTTAAAATCTTTCAAATATAGCTATAAATTTCTCTCTCTTTTTCCTAATTCTTTACAGATTTGATATTTTAAAAAATATTCAAAATGGAAGATGTAGGTTTTATGTTAATGATCTAAATTATGAAATATATTACAACTTTTTAAACTGACACATTGCATATTAAAATCATAACATTGACTATATTTTTCAATTATGTTTATATCTTTTGTTACAGATATCTTGAATACAGTTGACTACATTGATGAAGATCAAAATGTTGTATTTCGTACTTGTGAGAAAGAGAGAAAAAATGTAGTTTTACAATTGGTAATTATTTAGTTATTGTTATATTAATAAATAATGGTACTTACGTATTATCTCGGTGGTCATTCTTGCCAAACTATTTTTTCGTGAAATGAGCTGGCAAACTGTTGTCAATTGTATTTCGAATCATTAATAATTTCATCTGTCCGGCATTTATCTTTGGCAAAAAGTTGCTCGTCTTGGTGGACCGCTGGATAATACATAAGTACCTAAATAATTACTACCTTATTTAATCAAACTGATTTAATGTTATAATTGTTATTGAACTCTTTGTTTTTCTTCATTATTTAGATTGAAGTTATTTACATTATAGAAACTTATTTCACTTATAATGATTAAATAAAGTCACATTTTTTAATCATCATAGTCTACAAATTTATTTTTACTGTTATATAACATTTTGATAGCGTTAGCCCAGTTGGGAGAGGCGTCAGTCTCACAGCCAAAAGTTTGCGAGTTCGATCCTGGGACCAATCAGAGACCGCCTAACGATTGGTAATGCTACCATCTATCGGCTTCTGAATGAGGTAGAAATGAACTGTTCGGGAGTCTGTGGTAGAAATGAACCTTCCTAGTAGGTACTGCCGCTATCGATCTAACCTGGAATTGAGGTTTGTATAAAATGCTGTAAAGCAGAGGTGACGAAGCCCTTATAATCACGAAAACCAGACATAACAGAACAGATGTTTGCTATTAATTTTTAGAATGATAACGATCTTTCTTGGACACACTATAATTCTGCTCCTGGGCATCTCAGGATTTCTTAAACTGTGCTCCATGTGAAGGTAACTAGTGCTTTCCATAATAACAAAGTTATCCACATTTACCTTTCAAATTAGTAAACAAAATACTCTATCAAAATTCAAAGACCCTCAAAATGCTCCATCAGAGAAAAATGAGGAAAACTCTGTTCTAGATCATTCTTCATACAAAACAGAACTAGCACTGATTTATGAACAAAAAATTCTAAAAGGATATCACACCTTTTTTTCTTTGTCTGGTGAAACATTGAGGACATTTACAGCTCAGATTTGCTATAGAATTTTATTAGTTCCGTATAGTCTATACAAGCTTTTTAGCATTTTATTGCAGGGTTGGAAAAAAACCCGGTTTATTTGAAAAAAACCAAAAAACCGGGTTTATTTGGTTTAAACCGGGTTTTTTTGGTTTAAACCAGGTTTTTTTTTAATCCTTTTATAATTACATGTTACATATTTATAAATAAAATTATTTGTAAAATGTTCTAATAAAAATTAATATTTCTTCTGAAAATAACTAAAACAAAGTAAATAAAAAATTGTTGCTATACTTTATATTGTGGACATTG
Organism: Cheiracanthium punctorium; assembly: GCA_038373885.1. Taxonomy (NCBI): domain Eukaryota; kingdom Metazoa; phylum Arthropoda; class Arachnida; order Araneae; family Cheiracanthiidae; genus Cheiracanthium; species Cheiracanthium punctorium. The sequence continues at coordinate 85,348 of JAWZYV010013619.1, forward strand.
AAATCATTCAATTTTAATATTTTATTTAGAGATACTATTTTTTTATATTTAGTATCTACTTACATAATACGCCAATGTATGCGGTACCAAAATTGACGATATTTTTATGCTGGGAGCGGCAAGAACTAGATGTAAACATTAGCGTAATAACAATAACACACGTGCAAAAATCCAGATTAACAGTTCAATGACATCAAGTGAAGCAAGCCTATTTGTTACTGGTTACGTGTGTCACGCAGTAGATAGATTAAAAAATAACAATGTATGTGCAAAGAAGCAAAATCTTTCGGATTTTTTTACTTCACGTTTATTGCACATTTAAAAAAAACTACTTTGCAATGAAGTATATTTTAGCCATTTCGTGTTTCCATACACGAAAAAGCAAATTGTTTCTTTTTGATTTGATTAATGGCAACGGTACTCTGAGTGATCTGCCAAGGACAGGAGATGCCTTGGCAGGAGGACTTTCTAAGAGGTTTTAACGTGTATCCACGTTACATCTGGAGAAAACCTAACAAAACTCCAGACCGTTAGATCGACAGCCGCATGATGGGACCCAAATCCGGGACCCTCACACTTCGGCCATCTACCATTTTCAGTGACATTACCACCGTGCCATGATGAGGACCCCAAAATCTTTCGGATCTATTCACATGTCCCATGGTCACCATCAGCTTTTGTCATGATACCCTAAAATTTGTAGCAACCATAACCCAAATACATTTCATGACAAATACTGTTAAAACCATGAAATATGATTTTCGTTGAAAGGACTCCGATAATTTAGACAAAACTGACTGAGTAAATATGGTAAGATGTGGGGGGGGGGGGGGGGAAGCTGGCCACCTTGGCAGCTAGTATAATATAATACAATAGTAATTGTTTACTGCATTTTACATGGAATATTGCTCTTAGATTCATCAGTAATAATGGTGATATTTAGTTCAAAATAATATTTTTAAGGTTTAGATATAAGTTGTTAAAACACAAAACCTCTATTTTGGAAAAGTTCAAGTATCAAGCATTATTCAAGTAAAAAATGCAGCCTATAATTTAAGTTTAATTAATAATTTTTAATAATTATAAAACAATAAGGTATCTAGAGTGATATAATAAACTTATTCTTGATACTTATGAGGATAATTTAAAAATATATTAGAACGTATTCTATCTGTAGTATTTGTGATTTTAAATTATTCTTTTAAAAAAACCAATTGGTTTTTTTGAGAAAAAAACCATTTGGTTTAAACCATGGTTTAAACCGTGGTTTAAACCAGTCGGTTTAAACCATGCCAACCCTGTTTTATTGTTGACCAACTTGATTTCAGTATAGCATTATGTGAAGAGTCTAAAAATCGAAACTTTAATTTGAAGCAAAATATATTTTCTAACTAAAATAAAAGTTTGCTAGGTTTTATTGTCCCTAAAACACTTTTGACTTTGGTGGTGCAACAATTACCTTTGATTCATTTGCCTATGATTACCCTACCCTCTGTCAGCATGGCATATTTGCAGCTGATTATTTTGAGAAATTATCATTATCACTAAATTCCTCAGTTAATATTTATTTACATTGGATTTGCTAGAAAAAGGATTTTTTTTAAAAATTTCAGTTTTGTTTGAAATTGATCAAAAAACATCATTTTCAGTGAAGTTCTAGCTATCTGTAGAATCTACTAATAAGTCCTGTATGTTATTCCTGTTGATCTGTTATTATAACTAATTTTTACAATTTTTTAGCATTTTGATTCTGGTATGTTCCTTTATGTACTAATAATCAGATATTTTTTTTAGGGTACATGTTCCCCTGAAAGAGCTTTGAAAGCAGCAAAAATGGTGTAAGGAAAAAAAAAAAAAAAAAACATTTTTAGTTTCATTCTCAGCTATTTAAATTTAACACTATATTTTTATACTTATTGTATTATTTGTATGTTTATAATAGCTATTTATCTGTTACAGGGAAAATGATGTCGCAGGAATAGATATAAACATGGGATGTCCTAAAGAATTTTCATTAAAAGTAAGGAATATTTCTAATTTCTATGATTTTACACTTATGAAACTATTTCATACTATTCAAAACTTATCTTTCTTCAAATGCAGTAACACTCATCCTCTTTTTTTTGCTCCTTCACATTAACCACAATATTTTCTTTCTTTTTTTTTTTTTTTTACATATTATCAGAATATGATTAAAATTAACCTGCATGAAATATTTTTGTATTGATGGTTACAGAATATATAAACTATCTGTTTTCCCATTCTTACGTTTTATGAGAAACATCACTTTGATTCACAAGTCCTTTGCAGGGGCGTAGCCAAGGGGGGTCATAACCCCCCATGAGGAATTTTTTGCCATACAAAATGTATATTCTTCACTCCCTTATCACACACATGTATGCATATATGTGAGTTGCTGTAGTCGTAACACCCCCCCCCCCCCATGAAAAATTTCTGGCTACGCCCCTGGTCCTTTGAGATAATGTAGAACGGCAGTTTCTACGAGTGACGCAGCCAGCCCAACCAACCAACCGTAAAATTTCGCGGCACTTATATATACAGCTAACTTTACTATTTTCAAAAGTGTCTCATCTGGATCTCGGAATCCGCTCTGACGAATCTTTTACAATTAATATATGATTTTAATCGGTGCCAAATTCGATGAGTGACGTTGCCGGTTAAGCTAGGAAAACTCGTTTTTTTATTTAATCCAGTTAAAAGAGAGAACTATTTAACCCGCATAAGGAAATACGGAAAATGATCTTGTTTCAACAGCGGTAAACAAGGCAGGGAGTAGGAATACAGTGCTGTAAATCCGTGACAAGATTTGTACAAGTTACTTTATATCCTAAACCAGTTTGCTCGTAGACAGCTGGTGCGAAGCGTTTCCGCGTTCTGTCCAGAAAACTTAGGTTCTGTACCTAATGATGTAGCACTTTTGCGAGATGAGCTTTATGTTACTGTCGTTTTTGTTTTATTTCATTTAAAAAAATAATAACAGATTATTATATACTTTACTTATTTTTTCTGTAATTTATTTTGCTATAATTAATAATTAAAATAGTTAAGACTTTGAATTAAAAAAATAATTAATTTAAGTATTTTTTGGTAAAACTCCTTCCTAACTTTTTCTTTAAGTATTTCGTTTCCCTAGTATTTTGATAGCTATTTCTAATTAAATTAAGTCTTTATTTTTCTAATATTATTAATTCTATTTGGAAAATTCAATATGTAATTAATATTTCAATGAAATTTTTTTTCTCTTCAGAAACCTCACATAATTAATTAATAATAATTATTTAGTATTCAAAGTAAAATAAATAGTAGTTTTACATACTAACTAGTTTTAATAATAATTCTTTTACTCTTCATGTATATATAAAATTTATTGAAATTATTGAATTATAATTTTAAAACCAATATTTTTTCCAAATCTTAGGTTTTTCTCACTTTTATTTTGTATTCCTTTAATTACCAGATTTAAATTTGTTCAATACTTTTCAGATAGAAATTTGATTAATCTAAATTTATACATACATTTTATATTAGACATACATTTTGTATTAGACATTTGAAGGACGGAGATGGCATCTAAAACAAGATGTTGTGTCCACCCGAGCCGAGTTGATAAGATACTGAAGATGGTAGATAACTGAAGTATAAATGTCCAGGGTTCTGGTCTACCGGATGGCTGATAATCTAAAAATAGTTTTGGACGGTTTTTCTCACGATGTAACGTAAATACGCTTCAGAAGCACTAAGAAAGTCAACTGCGCAAGCGCAAGACCCTTATTCTTAAACTGGTAGTTCATCTAAACGTTCTCTAAAAAAATGAAATTATCAACTGATAAAAAAACATAGTATGTAGTTTTCTAAAAAGCGACATAAAACCAATTATAAACAATATTTTGAGTAATTTTCCATTTTATTAATGATTATAGTCATTAATTAATTTAATCAACAATTTTGAGATGTATCATTAACTTAGTTAAAAACTTAGTGTATCATAATATAGCTAAAAATTTAACTTAGAGATAGCTTTAAACTGAAAGCAAACATTGCATAAATAGATTACATTGCATTAAAATAATAAAATGAGTAACTAGATTACATTAATTAAGAACGAGATTATTAAATTAATAATTTTAACGAAACTTAATTTACAGTTATCGTTAAACTGAATGCAAATTAATGAATCACAATGCATTAAAACAATAGAACCAATAGTTATATATTGTTGTTGTTATTCTAGAATTACGGCTGATTATAGCTACACGTAGGCTCTAAGCCGAGACGTGGGGTGCCCTCCGTGGGGGTCTTTCTAAGGGGTCCTAACCCGTATTTACGCTGTTTTGGAGGAAACCACGTAAAACTCCGAACGATTAGGTCGGCGGACGCAACTTGGTTTCGAACCTGGCACCTTCCGTCTCCCAGTTCAGAGCGCTATGCGCTCGGCCACTGATAGGGCCCAATAGTTATGTAATTATAGTAAAAAAGTTAACTTACGTTTAGCATTAAACTGAATGCAAATTTATGAAATAAAATCAAAGATGGTGGCAGGGATACTAATCTATACTCGACCCAAATTATAAATAGAAAATTACTCAAAAAATTATTGATTATAATCAGTATTATGTCTCTTATTATAAAATTCTAACAAAAATATGTCAATTTTCTGTTACATGTTACAAAAGAACTTGCTGTGACTTTTTTAATCAAATACTCTGATACTGCATGAAAACAGGTTTGCATATTTATTTACATAACTTAGTGTCAAGCAAACTTCTGAAATTCGCCCTTGAAACTAATTTATTATCTTCTGACCATACCCTTAAAAAGTAATGATATCTACATGCAAAAACCCTTAACTGGTTAAAAATTTGTGACGCAGCATTTTACTTTATAGCTCTTTGAATTTTAAATATGGGTCTGAAAAATAATGATATCAAGTTTTGAGTGACGCCCTGCTGGGAATTTTAAAGACTTGTTTTTAAATTCCATTACAGTTACTTTCGTTTTATTTTCTAAAGAAGATTTATGCATTTAAGCAATGCTTTTAATTATGAAATACTCTGTCAAATATATCCCACTTTCACTGAGTCTATATAATGTATTCAAATGAATTTATTTCAATAATTTAATTTATCTTTTGCGTCACGATATCCAAAAGGGCAAGTAAAGTTTACGTAAATATTTAGTTAGTGTCATAGTAACCAAACTAAGTGCAATGTATATGAAAATTTTGCTTGTCCTTATGGATAGCGTGACGCAAAAGATAAATTAAATTATTGAAATAAATTCATTTGAATACATTATATAGACTCAGTGAAAGTGTGATATATTTAACAGTGTATTTCATAATTAAAAGCATTGCTTAAATGCCTAAATCTTCTTTAGAAAATAAAACGAAAGTAACTGTAATGGAATTTAAAAACAAGTCTTTAAAATTCCCAGCAGGGCGTCACTCAAAACTTGATATCATTATTTTTAAGACCCATATTTAAAATTCATAGAGCTATAAAGTAAAATGCAGCGTCACAAATTTTTAACCAGTTAAGGGTTTTTGCATGTGGATAAATTATGCTTTCAACTAACATAACAGACTTCAACTATGTTTGTGAATTAGATGGCCATATGCACCAGCTCTTCAAAATTTGCTAAGATTACATATCTAGCCCAATTTTAAATGTTAAAAACACCATCTTGTATTTAATATTTAAAATTGGGCTTGATATGTATTACATGTTACATCTGAGATAGACCATTATTGTCATCGCTGAAAAAAAGACAAAAATGTAATGAACATTTTTGAATTAAATAATTAACACTGTAAAACCTCAATATAATGATAAAACCCTTTAGTAGCAATTAAATTTTGCAGTCCTGTGAAATTTTTTTATAATACTTTCTCCTCAATATAGCAATACATCCCTCTAGAATAATAATTTTATTTGTTCCCATTGGTATTGTTGTATCGAGGTTTTCCTGTAATTGAATTTTATTTTCAATTAATGTTTTACTGTCATTTTTCTGTCATTTTCAGGGTGGTATGGGGGCTGCTTTATTAAACGAGCCAGAGAAAGTAAGAGCGATTCTTACACATTTGACTCAGAATTTATCATGTCCTGTTACTTGCAAAATCAGAGTGCTTCCTGATGTAAGTAATTAAATTCAATATACAAATGTGAAAGTTCATTTGTCCTCTACACAAATCTATATTGTTTGATCAATCTACTAAAAATTTTACGCAAATATGTCAAAATTTATATTGAAAAAGCCATAAAGGACTTAAAAATTCTGAAAATCCACCTAATTTCTTTCAGAGAGCTTCTGCAAAATCCTTGTAAAAGTAAAAAAATGACTTTTTTTTTTCTCTTTAAAAAGTTTAATATTACATTAATTGCCATGTTAAATCTTAGTTTTTGTCTAGAAAATTATGTTGTGAGCAAAAAAATTTCACAATTTTTAAAATTTCATCTTACTTGAATTAACTCTTTGAGATTACCAAGATTGAAAATTGTCCTTTTTCACAAGACCAACTTAAAAGCATTCCACTGGCTCTTCTATATAAACAGTGGATATAAGAATTATTAGATTCAGCACAGTTTGTTTTAAAAGCTCTAAATTTAAACTTCAAGTGAGATTACAACTGTCTTACATCATATACAGTCGACTTTGGGTATAGTGAACCTCTGGGAACTGGCAAATTTCATTCACTATATCCGAAGTTCACTATAAGCGAAGTGTCTCCCATATGAGAAAGGAATGCATTATATACATAAGTAAAAAATAGTGTTTTATACCCGCACTGAATATTTGTGTAAATCAAACATAACTAATCATATTTATGTCTTATTACTCCTAAGTGCTACAATAATTTGGAAGATTCCATTCAATTGGCTGGAAAGTGCTATAGCCAGTTAAGCAATAGTGAGCAGTGATAATCCTTAACCTGTGCTATTGCACCAGAAATGGAAAATGGAATCTTTCAAGGACGAGAGATATGTCCGTTCTTGTTCACCATGAAATGTACCCTACTTTTTGTTAAGTGCTTAGTAGCTAAAAAATTCTATTGATTCTAACCGAATAAGAATTTAATCCCCTTTTTCCAACATCCCCAGATAGCAAGCGTGAATACAATTAGGAAGGGCACAGTTTGATGAATTGGATTGAAGTGCTTGTGGACTTTTCTTTCTGGTCAAGAATGAGAATGAACAAAGTTGCATGTTTCTTTTAAAAATTGTCATTGCTACCTTCCTCATTGTGGAAGTGTGGCCTTTCATGCAGGGTGGAAAAGATGAGGTATCTTTTAAGCACTGGGGGTATCGGGCGAAAGGAGTATGGGGAAGAATACACCACAAGACTTGGGCTATTTTGCCAGGGAATTGAAAAGCTAAAGCAGTAAGTATGCATCATTGCAATGAATAAATTCCTGGTTTCACAGCGGTCAAGAGTCTAAAAGCCCTTCCTCTAGTGTGCTATTGCTCCTCTCTTTCCTTTGCCATATTAGCCCACAAACACCTCAGCCTAGCCACTTACAATTCCCCTTTATTTTGGAACAGATGTTTGATAATCTCTTTGTGTATTTATTGAATGCAATATAGACAACCTTTGAGAATGTAGACATCGAAAAACTTTATCTCTGCCATTTCCAGAATTTTCGAAGTTAAGTTTTTAAGTTCACTATAACTGAAGTCATGTTCACTAAAACCGAAAAATGCTATGCAAATTACTAATGTAAGTGAATCAGGACTAACGATTTGTGTTCACTATAAGCAGAGTTGACTGTATATGATTTTAAATCTTGTTTTTCTAATTATCATGACATATACAAGCATCTAACTAAGGAACCATTGTCATAAAGACTGATCACCAAAAATGTGAATTCTGAATGAGTGCCAAATAGCATCTTCGGATGGCAAAAATTATTTGAAAGTAGTTCTCCACAAGAAAATCTATGTTTTTGAATGTGAAGTGCAATTTTTATACGTATGTTTTAAAATTTATTTAATGTAAAGCATTTTATAACATTTAAGTTGGTTAATTAATTTTTGTATTGTTCAGAAAAAATAGTTTTCCTGCTTAAAAAAAATTAAGTGTGTTATGAACAATCTATTTTATAGCTACTTATGAAATTTTTGAGTATTTTTGTTTTTAACACTTTCCAGCAAAGTTAAAAAGTGTTTATGATTTCAGTTTGTCGGTCTGTCCATCTGTGTTCTAACTCGCATAAATATGCATCGATTTCTACGTAATCGATATATGTTGTTCCTAGATACTGTTCCATGTACCCTATCAAAAATGGTGTGCGTAGCATTTATAGTTCTAATGGAGAGCTCAAAAGATTTCCAATACATTACACTGTATGAACTGTCATTCTTTAAAGTGTATTTAAGAGATATTCGGCTATTTCAGATGAAACAAAATTGATACATGTTATTAAGGATTAAAAGATAAAGGTCTTCATCAAAAATAGTGTCTGTATCATTAATAGTTCTACAGGAGCACTCAAAATAATTCCAATACATTACATTCAATGGTAGTTTAGAGACAAGCATCTATTTAAAGCACAATAGTATCCTACTATATATAAATAGGTAATGATCTAACGACAATTGTGTGCCCTCTCAAAAGTTGCCAATATTAGCGACTTTTGCTATCAGGGTGCGATTTTGTTGTGTTGGGTTAAGTCAAAGCTACGCAAGCAAGGGCTATCTGCCTAGGAGGGGGGTTGCATTGGTTGGAGGAATTTTTAAGGATTTCTAATGCATTAACCGATTTACATGCAGCAAAATTGCAAATATTAATTTTTTAGACCGTGGAACATTAATTTTTGACTGCTAACTTTTAAAAGAATAAATTTCTTGTTCTCCATGTTCGAGCGATACCATTATTTTGTATAAGAATGCATATTTATATTTTCATCTTTCCAGCAAGATTGAAAGGTGTTTATGATTTCAATTTTTCTGTCCATAGATCCGTGCTCTAACTGCCATAAATATACACTAATTAGTGCAAAAATTATGTATGCTTTTCTATTTAGAGTGCCATGTACCGTATTGAAAATGATCTATGTAGCATTTATAGTTCTTTTACAGGAGCCAAAAGAAAACAAAATTCAGTACATCATGCTCTATGGTCAGTCATTCTTAAGCATATTTTAGAGATATTTGGTTTTTTTTTTAATGAAAGCAAAGTTGACTTACATGTTAAGGTTCATAAAATAATGTTATCCATTGAAGATAATGTCTGTGTAATAAATAGTTCTTCTACAGGGACACTGAAAAGACTTCCAATACATTACGATCTATAGCAGTTGAGAGACATTAATCTATTTCAAGTGCAATACAATAGGTATAAAAATGTTTATAGTAGTATCTCCAAAATCTCACCAGATTTAAGGACAATTAATCACCAAATTTGGCTCAAAAATACTGTTGTATTGGAAAGTGTTTTATAATCAATGCATTTGGCATGATTTATCTTTCTTGTTTTATGTGATCTCTATCCTCCACAAAGAAACAGGTTCGAGTGTATTGCACATATTAAATTTTTTAATAGGTTTACCAAAAGGAGCTTGTATTCAGATATAGATATGGCTTTACATTCATAAAAATAATTAATAAGAATTTCACTTTTTTTCTTTCTTTCTTAGTTAGATAAAACTTTGGAGTTTGTTAAAGTAATTGAAAGCACCGGTGTAGCTGCAGTTGCTGTACACGGAAGAATTATTTCTGAAAGACCTCAGCACAAAAATAGAAATCACATCATAAAAGCTGTATCTGAAGCTGTTTCGATACCTGTCATTGCTAAGTAAGATTTTACCATTAAATTTGTAATATAATTGTAAAATTTAATGTAATTCAAATAACTGATAATTTTTCATATAGGCTAAAAAGAAAAACAATCAACCAACATAGCACAAACATTTACTTTATTATTTAAATTTATATTATTGCTTGTTTTCTATATTACGTTTCATCTATTCTCTTTGTCTAAATAATAAGCAGGGTTATATTTGAAAGACTTAGCAATTATTTATCCATGCTATGAAAATTGCCTTAGAATTATCAGAAAATCATGCTCAGACATTAAATATCTTTGTATGCAAGGAATACTTACAGAAACATTTAAATTACAATCTGAAATGCTATGATAATGTATTAAGTAATTTTTGTGCATATAGTAACACGAAATATCATCATAGTATATCACAACATAGGTTCATATACACATATTTATTTGTGTGTTTAATGTGTATTGTGTTTATACAAAGCTGCATAAGGGGTATTTGCCTGGGGGGGGTGCCTTGCACAGATGACTTTTTAAAGAATTCCAATGTATAGTTGCGTTATATCTGGAGAAAACCTCCCAAAACTCTAGACTGTTAGATCAACAGCTACACTATAGGTCAAAAACCCTAGATTTTTGTACTTCAGCTATCTACTATGTTCAGCGTCTTATATTTTGGCCATGGTGGGGCCTTGTGTATTTTAAATAAAATGTGATTTTTTAATGATTAAATACATTGTGTTTTGTATCTTTCATATTGTTTCTTTTTTGTGTTAATTTATTTTGATGCATTAATATTTTTATATTCTCTAGTGGTGGATCTGGTGAAATAAATACCTATGAAGATATAGAGAAGTTCCGTGTGGAAACTGGTGCATCTTCTGTTATGATTGCTCGGCAGGCAGAATGGAATTGTTCTATTTTTCGCAAAGAAGGAAAGCTACCTCTTGATGATGTGATATCAAAATATATAAAATATGTAAGAAATTATAATTAACTTCAATTACCTTAAAACAACACATTATTCATCCTTGAAAAATATGTTAAGCCATTCCTATGAATGATGTGATAGCAATATATGAATAAATAAGAAAAAAAAATCAAAGTTTAACTATCATAAAATATTGAATTGTTCATCATTGACTTAGATTTGTTTTAGTATGAAGATATGATTGCATATTCTACCTGGTTCACAACTTTTGCTGTTGCAGTTAATGCTCAAAATTACGACTTTTTTTTGGCCACTGCTAAGGCCAGAGTTGTTGGTCACTTTATTATGGGGGGACCTAGCAGGTGGACCAACATTGCCCCCTATGAAGGGATGGACACAATGACATCCATGCTGAGTTGGGGATCAAACCTCTACCCCAGGAATTGAACCCAAAACTGTAGTACGGTGCTTTATCTACCAAACAAGCTGGTTGTCTCAAAATTACAACTTTACTGCTTTATTTGTGAGGTAAAGCAGAAATGAAGATACACATTGTTACTTAATCCTGTGATAATTTTATTTTTTTAAAACATAATTTAATTCATTTTTTTTTACAATATCATTCATTAGTACTTATTCCTCGACTTTTTTGGGGGTGGGGTGGGGAGGGGATATCTCAAAGATAGCGTTTTCCAGAGAAGTCCTGCAAACATTGATGAATGAAAGCAGCTCACAACTGAAAGCATCTCACCAATAACATCAACAATGTTACGAAGGGTGTCAAAAAAGTTGGTTTGACATGCTAATTTTTGCATTAAAAATGGTGAATAACATTTTCAACATTTGCCATAAGAAATGATAATGTAAAAAATTTGAATTAAGCTATGTTTTTCAAAAATAAAATATTGCAGTATTAAGTAAAATTGTTTGTCTCCATTTCTGTTGTACTTCACAAATAAAGTTGTAACTCTCCCCAACAGTGTTGGAAATTGTCCCCCTCACTTACAGTGTTGTAACAGTGATACTTCAGTGTTAGAATGCCACGTCCATCATATTTAATGGTAGTAAGAAAAACCAATGGGTACTCTTTTAAATTGATCACTCTAATTTATTGTTGTTTTGTCAGCATGTGAGCTCTTTACTCTGAAAATATTAAGCTAATGCTATGTGCTGAAATAATAAGTTTGTAAAACATGTCATTTGTCTATTAGTACAGTATATTGGCAGTACATTTGATTCCAAAACTTTGCATAAAAATATACATATATTTCTTTCTAATAATCATTTTCTTTACTCGTAAAATGCTCATTTAATTCAATTTTACACAGATTTACTTATTTTCTATGGTTTATTTATGTCAAAATTTATTAGTGTTGAAAGTTGTGAAATCATAAATAAAAAGATAAGACAAATATAGAAATTTGAACTGTGCTAACTTTATCCATACATAAAATACTTTTTATTTCTATAGCCGGTATGGGCAACCTTTTGAAAGTTGCAAGCTAAACTTTTTTATGATTTAATGAAGGATTTTAGGATTTTAAGTCGTGGCTCGCAGATAATGGGTAGTTGTAAAAAAATAATTATGAGATGGTTTATTTTATATATTTTGTATTTCTGATTTGTTTTACTTTTAAAAGAAGGTAAATGAATTTTTTTTTTTTTTCATTTTACAAAAGATCAAAAAGTTATGACAGATAGAATTACAGATACAACTGTTTTAAGATTAATACTTCCTTTTACAAAGTCACAGGAACTATAGTGATGGCGAAAAATTTCAGTATGCAGATTTTGATGAAATAAGTGATCTTGGCTATTTCTAAATTTACTTTGAAGAGTTTTGCGAGACATCATATGTATATTTTTGTATAAATGCATTGACATTTATACAAAATATACATTTGATGTCTCGCAACATCTCGTTAGACATCTTGACCAACTGCAAGTCCATTTTGCATAGTTTTTTTCCTTGTCTTCACGTATGTATGTATGTATATAACTTGCATATTTCAAAAACTATTGGTCATAGAATACTGAAATTTTCTATTTAGGATTGTTGTTAACACCTAGTTGTGCACCTCCTTTTTTTTGGTTCCATTTTACTGGATAGTTGATTTACAGGGCCATGCAAAAGAATTTCAATGCATTATGGTCTGTGGATATCTTTGATATATTATATCTATATGTCATTGTTTGGACCATGTGCAAAATCTCGCCAACAGTCATTGATCTTAGCAAGTTTTCCCGAAATATTGCCAAATTTGGTACAAAAAATAATTATGAATTTGACATAACTCTACAACTTTTAACCATAGAATGCTTTTTTATTTCAAGCTATTGTAGCATGTAATTGTGCATTTCTTTCTTTTTTTTTTATTATTATTGCAATCAACTGGGCAATTTATTTACAGGTTCACCCAAAAGGCTTTCAGTATATCAAGATCTATGAATACCTCAATTCAATTAAAGTCTGTGATCAATCACTATTTCAGCTATGTTTAAAATTTCACAAACTATCGCAAGGTTGGCAGCTTTTGGTCAAATATCACCAAATTAAGAGCCAAAAGCAATTTTTAAAACTGAGCTGAGCTTGGTGATATTTCAAATATTAAGCTAGAAATCACTAAAGTGTAGTATTATTGCAGTATTGTATCACTTTCAAATTAAATAAGTTTAGATGAAGTGCACCGAAAATATTTGTCGTTTCTCGTTCTTTTATTACTCTTTAGCCACTCCCACCAACTTTCATCAGTGTGCATGTGAGTAGTGGGGTTGACTGCCGTGACGTCACTCACTATCTCTATTGCTTCCATTTTTAGACTGCAGCTTTTATTTTTGTAGTTAGCTATTTTCCTTTAAATTAATGGTGAGGAGGGTGGTTTGGGCTAATTTTGATACAGCAGTACTTGACTTTCCAAAACATAGATCATTAATGTGTTCCATTTCTGTTCTTTAATTTTCCTCTTAGTTTCTCCAATATAACATCTATTGTTTTCTTTATATTTAAGATGAATTTTGTAGATGCCATCATCTATTTCTTCTTGGTTTTATTTATCTTCATCAGTTCTAGTTCTATTGATTTAATTTTTTTTTTTTTTTTTTTTTTTTGATAGAGATGTGAATTCCGATTTTGGAGGCTAATTTTGCTATTTTAGTGGCTATTCCTCTATTGTATGGGATTGCTTTAGTGAAATGCTGCTTTGATTTTTGTGCACCTATGTCTAATTTTTTAATTCTTTAAAGATTTTGTTTACGATTCTTTTAGGATAAGTTGTTATTTCACATTGATTTTTAATAAAGTTGATTTCTTCTTTTTAGAGGATTTGATTGGAAGAGATTTTAATTGCTCTATTGATGTATGACCAAATAGCTGCTGTTTTATATATAAAAGGTGTGTTGGAGTTGAAATTGGCAAGCTGATTATTGTTTGTGGGTTTTCGGTTAATAGTAATATTTATTTTATTTTATTTGTCTCTAATGATTTTAACATGATGGTAATTAAGTATATTGTTAATTTTTTTTTTAAGGTGAATTGGATGTTTAATAAAATCATCAATTGAAGATTTTACGCAATTACAAAATAAAAGAAGATGAAATCATGATATTGTTAATTTATATCCCTCTATTGATTTACAAGAAATGAATAAGGAAATAAATCAATCCATCTCACAATTGTATAAAAGTGAAACAGTTGCTAACACACTCAATAGCACCATAAACCTAATTCGTGCAAACTCGCATTTTCAATTTAATAGAAATTTTTATAAGTAAAAACAAGGCGTACCAATGGGATCTCCCATTTCGGGTATTATTGCAGAATGGAAAATGAGGAAGATCGAAGAATACATAAAATTAAATAAAACTATAAAAGTCTAGTGGAGATATGGGGATGATGTTTTTGCTGTTGTTGAAAATAAAAATCTAGAAAGCCTGCTTAAAGAGATAAACAAAATTGACAGAAACATCCAATTTACCTTTGAAAAAGAAAAGAAAATAAATACTACTATTTACCAAAAACTCACATACAATAATCAGATTGTCCATTTCAACTCCAATACCCCCTTTAAAAATATAAAAAGCAGCTATTCGGTCATACATCAATAGAGCTATTAAAATCTGTTCCAACCAAATCCTCTTAAAAGTAGAAATCACCCCTATTGAAAATCAATGTGAAATAGCAAATTATCCTAAAAGAATCTTAAACAAAATCTTTAAAGAATGAATTAAAAAATTAGATTTAGTAATAAGTGCACAAAAAACAAAACGTTTCACTGAAGCAATCCCATACTGTAGAGGAATAAATACTAAAATAGCAGATGTAGCCACCAAAAAATGAATCTACATCCCCACCAAATCAAATAAATTTTTTTTTATAGAATTAGAATTGATAAAGATAAAATAAACCAAGAACAAACAGCAGGCATCAAAGAAAACAATAGTTCAGGATGCTATATTGGAGTAACTAAGAGGAAAATTTAAGAAAGGAAAAAGGAACACATTAATGATCTACATTTTGGAATGCCAAGTACTACTCTATCAAGATTAACCCAATCCAGCCCTCCTCACCATTGATTTAGATAATATAAGGAAAATAGCAAACTACAAAAATAAAAGCTACAGACCAAAAAGAGAAGCAATAGAAATAATGAGTGATGTCACAGAAGTCAATGACACTACTCATGTGCACATCAACGAAAATTGGTGGGCATGGCTAAAGAGTAATAAAAGAACGAGATGCAACAAACATGAAGACACCTGATGATGGCTATGTACATGGCTGAAAGTGCTTGTAGTAATGCGAAAAAGTATTATAGTGTATTAACGTATAAAATACAAAAGTTTCAGGGATTGAAAGGGTTTCCATTAAATTATAAAATTAAATTATTAATAATGTTACCATAAACTTCTTGGGAATTAAAAATAAATTTAAAGAAACCCTTTTCAGTATGTCAATCACCAGTTAGCAACATAATATAATGCTTACAGAAAGACTGTAATTTCCATGCTCTTATATCCGTAAAATGTTGAGTAAAAATTAAAGTGTTTGTTAGACATTGGTATTGAGAGTGTGGAAATTTGTGTTATTAGGTAGTGAGACTAGTTCTACAAAATAAAAAGTTATTTTTATACTTAGAGATTAGTTTTAGTTTTAGTGTAAATAAAATGTTAATTGGTTACTTTTCTGTAGCAAATTATTGCTTTCTTTATAATACATGTAGTAGCAGACAGCCAGGTACTAAATGTGAATGTATATTCAGATTAAAAAATTTCATTACTAGAAATCCAATTGTATATTCTTACTTTATTCAGGCAGCTGATTATGATTTCAATGTATGGAATACCAAATACTGCATTCAACAAATGCTAGGATCACTCCAAGAAAGTGAAAGAGGAAAAATATTATTAAGTGCTCAACAAATGGAGGTCATATGGTAATTTGGAATTTTTATTACTGGTTATTTTATGTTTTTGTCGCAGTATTCTTACCCTTAAATAAGTATTAAAGCCTTCACGATCCCTCATGTTTTTTGAAAATAGACAGAAAATCACAAAACACTAAAAATGCATGCCGATTTGAAAGGAAAAAATTTCTTAAATACTGCTTTTTTATTTGAAATTTCTGGAAGTCAATGCAATACCTGTGTCAACAGGAGATTTCATTGCTGAAAATTTTCCACATTTGTCAAATGATTGATCTTCTCAATGATGCATTTTGATGTTCGGCTTATACTCAGGTTCTTGCTTTTTAGCTAGTTTTTGCTAGTACAGTTACAGGTTCAGCTTATTATTTGAATCGACTTATTGTCGAGTATATATGATAAGTTTTTCTCTATGTTTGTTTGCATATCTGCACAAATTTCAAACTGGTTAGTAGAGTCCTTTCATAGTAAACATTTGTGATTATGCATATCAGGGTGACTACCGCTCCGGAAAGTCTGGAAAAAACCGGGAAATTGGAAAATGGGTCCGGAAAGTCCGGAAAAAACCGGGAAATTGGATAATGGGTCCGGAAAATTCACCAAAAGAATCATTTTTTTTTTTTTTTTTTTAAACCCTTTCTCTCTAATTGTCAGACTCTAAACCAAAACCAACTGCAACGCATATTTCCAAGAACAGTTAGTTAATTCTATCAGAAAGTGCGACTACTTCTGTTTCTCAATGGATGAAAGCTTAATCCTGTATACTTCAGTTAAAATTGATTTCAAGAAGTTGTACAAAATATGCAAATATAAAGACAAGGGAGGGGGCATTGTGCAGTTTTCCAAAGTAAAATGCATTGGCCAGGAATTTTTTTCCCGGGACCTCCCAAAAGTCAGGAAATTGACTTTCAGACATTTGGTAGACACCCTGCATACACACACATACACATATGTATATTTCACACATATGTTCATTTTTTAAAATATAAATTATAACTTCTTTCTTTTACTCTTTGTCTCCTAATAAATTGCTATTATGAAAAAAATCTGTCATGCTAAGTTTTATTTGTGATTTGATCTTTCGTGTTTTTAAACCTGTGTAGAAAATTAGATTTAGTAGCTTTAAAATTCAAGAATTATTGTTCAACATTTACTTTTTGTCTTTCTAAAATTAGATGCTTATTTTTCAAATTTATATTTTAGTTGCTCATAACAGCTATAATTACTATATACTTTAAATACTGCTCCAAAATATTGGCATTAAAAACCATCATTATTCTATGTACCAAATTTGTTGTTTAATACAGTTTAAGGATATGCATTTAAAGTTTATTATGAAATTAATGCAGAAATAGTGATTATCAAACAAAATTAGGCTGTTCTTTGGCGAGAAAAAAAAAGAGAGAGAGAGTGCAACAGGACTTTTGAACAATTTTAAAAATGAACTACTCCTATTAAGCACTTGAGAAAATAAACACCGCCTATTCACAAACTATTCTATGCACTTTTACTTATAGTAAACCTGTATGTTTTCAAAAAAATCTTGAGCATAAAAATATGATGTGCCATCTGTGTTGGGAAATATTGCAAAATATTGTATGCTTAAGATTTATTCATTGATCTTTCATAATACTTATAGGTCTACTGTTTTTAAAAGTGCATAGTGCAGTTGTGAAGAGACATAGATTTTTTCAAAATTCTATTGAGTAATTTAATTTTTTGAAAATCTGTTTAAAAGTTGCATGATTACTTTAAGTAGATTTTCTAAATTATGGTATGATGTTTTGACAAATTCACTTTCTAATTTGCTGATGTTTTTTCTCTAGTGAATTGTGGAATTTAAGTGATTACTTAAAAGCTAAACAGTTTGAGAGGCAATTCAAAGCTGAAAATATGATCCATTTACAAGAAAGAGATATGGAATTACAAGCAGCTTTAAAGAGGAGACGTGTAATTGCTGATGATATTGAAGAAATGGATGTTAAATTTCAAAGGTTCAGCATACCACCATTCTGTTATTTTTAATACTATTCAATAGTTTTCAACTGAAGTATAATTCATTTGCATGCAGTCTTTTTAAAAATTTGTTGGAATAATCTATGGATATTTTATTCATCATTGTACAGATAGTACTTGTATAAATACGGTTTAAATTTAACATTTTCTCACATAAACAGATTATGGTAGTTCTAGGGAATGCAATTTCGATCCCTCACAAATGTTTTGTGGGACTAGTCTCACAGGCTTGAAAATGAGAAATCAACAAATCGAAATACCGAAATCCTACAAAATGAAAAGCAGCGCAGCATTGCATTCTTTGGGTAGTTTTATTTGATTTTTTAAGATTAACAATTAAAAATTCTATCTCCTCTTGTCTATTTCCTTTTCTGGTATAATAATTCATTCTAAAAATTAAAAAAATTTTTAATTATTCATATACTTTTAATTATGGTTGTTTTACTGTATTTTTTCCCTGTAGATCAAACTTTAGCATGGATGGACTGCCAAAAACTGTTTTGTGGAATTGGACTCAAAATCAGAAAATAGATCAGCCATCGTATAAAACTGTAAGCATTTAAAAAAATTTATAGCATTAATTTTCATGAAATGAAATGAAATGCAGTAAAACATGATTAACACAAAAAGAGTAATTACAGTAAATCTGCATGAAATTTTCCTCCCATAAAATATAAGATTGTTCATTTTATTGTCTCTAAGGAATTTAGTTTTTTATTTATTTTTTTTCTCCCCCCCCCCTTTTTTTTTAAATGCTGTATGTTGCCTAAATTATAGTGTAAAAGCTTTAAAAAGGCAGGTATCAAACGTAGAACAATTTCATAAATTTCTGTCCTCTTCTCTTGTTTCCTTAAGGGTGGCCCTGTGTACAAAAAGTCCAGTGAATGAAGGAAGTTTGAAAAAAAATTTGCACATATGTAAATGAAATATTTATGGCTAATAATAGTGAAAAAATAAATTAAGAACAAAGTGAAGGAAATATTTCTACAGTTTGGAACTGTGTGAAAAAATGAATGACGATCCATATCTGGCAATTATAAATTGAATGTTAATATTGTATTTTGTTTCTGTTTAGATTTTTAAAATGTTTCAGTAGTTGGTTGGGACTTTTGTTTTTGTTTCATTTTTCCTAGTTTCACAGACAAAAAGTTAGTTTTTATGTTAAGTTTTACTAACATTACCTCTGTATGATTAAAATAAATCCTAGATAAATATCTGTTTTGTATTTTGTAGGATTTCATTAATACAAGACACATCATTTTGTTCACTTAGTTTTTAAAAGATATATTAATTGTGAGCTGTAATGATAGTAAAAAATTGAATAAATAAATGATCTAGAGCTGAAATAAAATAAGTAAATATTTATAAAAGCAACCTGATGATCAAAGAATCTCCAAACAGAAACACACACACACACACAACAAAAAAAAACTATATTTAATTTGTTCACAACCCTTTAATTAGAGATTTTAAATTTAGATTTTAAGCACCTAAATAACAGTAATTTGCCACAGTTGTTTAAAAAAAAATATTTAATATATCATTATGGTTGCTTTTCTTTCAGGAACAGTATGAGAAAAGCTTTCAATCAATTGTAACAGTAAATGGAAAAAAATACACCAATAGATGCTTGTAAGTACTTTTAACATGCTAATATTAAATTTTTTTCTCTTTGTTGTTCTTTAAATCACAAATGAAGTATATTTTTGAAGTGATAATATCTTTGACATGGTTCTGTTTTTAAACATGCATTATATTTTTGAAAGCACTATTGCATATTAAATATTGGTATGCTATTTTCTACGTAATTGTGTAATTTATTTTAAAATTCTTTTTTACAGAGAGAAGAATAAGAAGAGTGCAGAGCAAGCAGCTGCATTAGTGGCTTCAATATCTTTAGGTCTTATCAGTCACCAACAGTTGGAAATGGCTGTCAAGAATGCTTGTGATGTAGCTTCTAGTTGTATTGAGCTTACAGAGAAGCAAACCAATAAACCAGAAAGTTTAAAGAATAAAAAGCCTGTGAAATCAACTAAAAATTTATCTTGTCTAAATGAAGATAATGTATCCATAAAACATTTAAATCATGTTCCTATTTCTTGATGATATCTATGTATTAGCCTGTAATATAAGAGATTGATTAAAAAAAATATTTATTAAATTTATTTTAAATATTTTATTATAAGCATTGCATTTGCAATAAAAATTAAGTACTAACAAACTACAGCATAATAAAACATTCAAAGGTGGAATGTAAATTCACCAAGGACCTTTAACATAAGGTCAAATGCAGGCTGTGCTCATCATGAACTACATCCCTAACCCTAAGTTAGAATTGTAATTAAAAAAGGAAAAAGAAATGCACACTTAATAGTATTTAATCATGGTCGGTAGAACAAGTGTCAGATAAGGACTCCGGTGTGACATTGACAGCCGCCTTTCGAATACAGAAGCCATCCTTAAAAGTATTCACATGGAATGAAGTAATCACCATGAATGGGATCATGACCCAAAAATTGAATACCATTGATTTATACAAAAATTAAAATGAGCCATTGAACACATTAGGCACGCGTGAGAGTTTATGAAATTTAGCATTGTTGAGTTGTGTTTTTTGTTAAAGCAAACAAATGTACAAGGGTAGCAAACAAACAAGGGTATCTGGCTATGTGTGTGTGGGGGGGGTGCCATGAGTGTAGGACTTTTAAGAGGTTTCCATGCATATTCACGTTACATCTAAAGAAAAATGCCCAAAATTCCAGAGATTGACAGCTGCATGGTAGGCCAGAACCCTTGACCTCCACACTCTTTACAGTTAAATTTACAGTTGCTTTCATGTTAAAAATGAAAAGATCACAATAAAGATACTAGGAGTGTTGGGTGGGGGCTCGAGCATTCTCTAAAAATCAGTATAGTGAGCATTTTTATAGTAGACTGAAATTGTTGTTGTTATTTTAGTATGAAACTGTTTGAAAACTCTGGATGAGCTTCCTTACATTAAAAATGCATGGGAACCACCCTTCTCTAAAACTATTTATGTGTCCATGACAGATTTCCTACAAATTTATCAAAAAGAACTGATAAATAATGTCTATAATAGATTTTTTTATTAAAGAAAGAAAAGGAAAAACTTTTTTTTTTCTAGATAAAAAATAAATGGACGATTGTGAGATTTCCAAGGAACACTGAGCACTCCTCAGTTCCTCCTAGCTATAGACCTGAATAGAGACATAAATCTAATTTAAGCACAATAAAACAAGTAAGAAGTTTATAACAGCTTAATCTCATATGAAAAAGATCAACATAACATTTATGGCTCTTTTGCAGGGAGTCACAAAATAAGATGATTAGTAAACATAGTTTCTGTAGATTGTATTCAAAATCTTAACCCATTTATGTCTAGTGTCCCTTTTTTGGGACAGCACTTTCGTCATCAGTCGAAAACGCCTTTTATTTTTCCTAGCCTTTATTCACGAGTATTGAACCTCAACTCCACAAAGTATTTTAACATGACCCAGTAGAATGGTGACATTTAAATTTTTATAGATAATGAATTTAAAAGAAATCATCCTTTGTTCAAGAAGTTGACATTAGAAATTTATCTATTATTGCTGGTATTAGCAAAAATCTAAGAAACTCGCAAAAATATCTGGGCACAAATGGGTTAACCTAGTTGCAAAAAATGATATATTGCCAAATTCAGTTTCAGATTCCTGATTTACATGCAACAAGATGCAAATTTTGACGCTTTCTCTTACAGTATTAATTTTATCCTAAAGTAAATCTTATAATAGCAGATCGACCGGCAATCTCTGCGTAGAAAAATATTATGCTCTCATTCTGGATAATGAAATAAATACTTTAGTGCATAGGTTCTTAAACTGTGGTCTGTGCACCACTGGGAGGGGGATCCATGAAACAATAAAAAATAGTTGCAAGCAGTTCAAGAAGATGAAAAGCCAAGAGATGCAGAAAAGTTTAAAAAAAATTAAAATAGTAAATAATGCATGAAGCTATTGTCATGCTCTGTGATTTTTAAGTTTTTTTATATCATATTGCTTTAATCTGAAATGCATGAACTGTTATTTTTAATAAATGAAATTTGAAATCAACCAGGAAATGGGTGTAAGTTAATGGGAAAAATACCAAAAAAGTCACTTAAGAAATTCTTTTTTCAATATTCGATAAAACATATTAATATATTTTTACATCACAAAAAAGCTGGATTTTCCTTGTATAAATTTATCAGTATGTGCAAAAATATAAATATTATTCATTACTCTTACCTTGTTCTAACTAAAAACAATTTATCCTGTATGGTTTTATTACTTTCTATATAAATAATTGTAATTGGTAACACCCATCGAAATGAAATTGCTTACTCAGACGGCATTTTAATTCAACTAAACGTTAAATTATCTTCATATTTGAAATTTAATATGTCTCATGTGACCTGTTGCACTAACATTAGTTGTTTCAATACTCACTACAAAACTGCTTCATTAAGAGGTCTTGTACTTTTTAAAAGTAACGAAAATTGATAAAATTTTGCAGAAATCTGTCAATAAAAATACATTAATACTAACGTCGTTTGATCAGGGTCTATTGTAACTTATTGGTTAAGATGTCGGTGTAACTGGAAGGTTGCGCAATAACAAACAATATTGACTACTGATATATAAAGATAACAAGATGTTGTACAGTGTACACGGGGTAGTAATGTGCCGCCACTGCATTGCTGTACATTACTACTCTGACTTGAGCAAGGTTGTGCGTAATCTTTACTGCACCCCTAGTTTAGTCAGCACCTCATTTGCACCCCTTGTCCAAGATCCACTGCCCTCTCCCCCATCAAGAGAAAGTGTTCTTAGTTACACCACTGGTTAAAAGTGGAACAATATACAAATGAAACGGCAACACATAACTTGAGAATAACCTGCTATGAGGAAAATGCAGAAAATTTTAAACTGGAAAAAAAAAAGTTGAAATAACACATTTTATTTCTATAGGTGCACAGAACATGTGTCTTTCATTATGTTTATTCTTATTTCTAATTGCGGAAGTCTTTTTCATCACCAAATCGGATCTTTTTTTCAAATTAATTGAAAATTTAAAGACAGCATTTTTTTTTTGTGTCACCCCCTCTGCTGGTGTCACCCAGCACGGTCCGCACCCCGACCCCCCCATGCGACGCCACTGCTCTATGGGTAGGGATGGATGCGAAACGAATTTTTTGCGAGACGAGACACACATTTTTAACATTACGATATAGGGATTTTCAAGACGAGACAAAGCTTTTTGGCTGTTTTGCGAGACGCCCGTTTTCCGTCTCACGTCCATCACTATCTATGGGCATCTCTGTAACTACTGAACCGATTTTAAAGCTTTTTTTACTGATAGAAAGCTACACTATTCCTGAGTAATATGTGCTATCTTTCATGCATATAACATAAATGGTTCTTTTCAGGCTTTACAGGTTCAAATACTTTTTTACAGGGACACATAAGAATTACATTATGCTCTATCTATGGGCATTTCTTTACCACGGAATCGATTCTAAAGATTTTTTCACTGATAGAAAGCTACATTATTCCTGTCTAACATAAGTTAAAATTAATGCGCATAGCATAAATAGTTTTTTTACTGTAACATTCAAAATAATGCTTATACAATATGCTCTATGGTCATCTCTGTAACTAACTACTGAACCTATTCTTACTTTTGCACCAATAGAAAGTTACACTATTCCTGGATATTGTAGGCTACGTTTCATGCATATAACATAAATAGTTCTTTTACAGGGGCACTCAAAATAATTCTAATACATTACGACGTCGATATCTAATACATTACGATTCTCGATATCTAATACATTACGATCTATGGGCATCTCTGTAATTACCGAACCAATTCTAAAACTTTTTTCACTGATAGAAAGCTACATTATTCCCGAATAATGTAGGCTAACTTTCATGCATATATCACAAATAGTACTTTTACAGGGACACTCATAAAAAATACATTATGCTCTATGCCATATATGGGCAACCTCCGACTGGAAGTGGCGCCGGATTTTGATCCGGCCCGCGGAACATATCAAAATCCCCTACAAAACCTTCAAAAACCCATATAAATCCCAACTGTAGGGCCCGCGATTTTGATAACATTCTAAAATTTGGCCCACAACTTTCCAAACGTTGCCCATACCTGCTCTATGGGCATCTCTGTAACCACTGAATCGATTCTAAAGATTTTTTCACTGATATAAAAAGCTACAGTATTTCTGAGTATTATAAGCTAAAATTCATGTACATAGCATAAATATTTCTTTTACAGGAATACTCAAAATAATTCTAATGCATTATGTTCAATGGAGAGATGTACCTTAAAGATGCAATATATGCTATGGAATGAATAGATTGGCTCTCGCTCGACTGGAAACTGAACAACTCTCCCTGCTGTGCCGATTTGCTTTCTCTTTTATACTTTTCGATCAGCTTTCTTAAAAGCTTGTCCAAATTTGTATCACTAGAAAGGTCCCCAGATTTCCTATAATTCGATCAGATAATGCCAATGCTTTGCTGGAAAGCTAACCATACAGGAACCATGCCCTATGCTAATGACCAGCTGGCATTGTTTTTCGGCAAAATTATGCCCTAACACCTACTGCACCCGGGCAAACCCGGGTACAAAGGCTATTTTGAGAGGTTATTGCCAGACCAAATCGCGAGGTCAACATCACTGTTAAATTAGCTTGAAATTTTAAACATTTATGCCAAAAAACACGAAGAAAAATCTTAATTTGATTTGCTTTTCTAAATAACGGTCTCTCGATATCTGATTGTGTAGTAAACACAGTGAGATATTGCAAGTGGGATCGACGTCATTTTAATATGAGCTTATGGGTGATGGCAATTTAATTTGAATGGTTCGTATTAGATGTTGCAATAATCTGCATTCCCGTGCAAAGAACTTACGCGGCACTTAAGGATTAAGGGGCGTGTGGGTACTTAAGGATGGGGATGGAGTCCACAAAAAATACCTTGTTCAAAATGGGGTCCACTTAAGTTTAAGAACCCTTGCCTTTGTGGCATTGTTTTGAATTTTTTGCTATGCAGTTAAATATCTACACAAAAGATAATTGTGCTAGAACGTGTTTAATAATCGATGCGTTTAACAAGATTTATCTTTTTTTTTTTTTAATTTAAAATGTGTTTTGATTTACTAGAAGTTGAACTTATAAGGCAAATCCAGATCATTTCAAAAAAAAGAAAAAATGATATGCAGGGCTCTAAAAGGCGTGGATGTTGCCATACCAAATAAGAATTGAGACAACTTAATGGAACTACGAGTCCAGTCACATATTAACATAAACAAATGCTTTCGTTGAAAAATAAACTTCAAAATGAGAAAGTTAAAACAAACATGAACATGAATCATTATAGGGACAATAAGATGTCGGAACAGGAAATCATCCTGTCTTAGTCATCCAATTATCTAGGTGCCTGCAGCAACTGCTTAGAACTCGTGCATAAATAAATAAGTGCGCCTCTGAAGGCAAGAATTGCTATCCGTCAGGGGCGTAGCCAAGGGAGGGTTAGGGGGGTCATACCCCCCATGACGAATTTTTGCCATACAAAATGTATATTCTTCACTCCCTTATCACAGAAATGTATGCATATATGGGAGTATGCATATATAGTCGTAACCACCCCCCCCCCCATGAAAAATGTCTGGCTACGCCACTGCTATCAGTTAATGAAAAGAGAAATTTGTAAGCATCTTTATAAGTCATGAGTTAAAACTGTTTCATTGAGCATTTTTTACTCTAAACATTTCTTCAATACATTTTATCTGATTTGGTATGGTATTCAGTCTCTACAAAAAAAAAAAAAAAAAAAAAAGAGTGTGTCGAATTTCTTTTTTTTTATCGTACTTTTCTAAATACTATCAAATTAAAAAAATTAATCGCCGAATACTGTATTTTATTTTTCACTAGAACAATTCTTTATTCATGAAAGTAAAGTCGATTTACCCAAGAATATTTCTTCAAGAAAAGTTTTCAAAAGTGAACTGAGGAAAAAGTTGTACCAGAAATGTAAAATTTAGACCGTTCCTTAAAAAAAAAAAAAAGGAAGGCTCAAAGAAATTATAGTATTTTTATTTTAAAAATCTTAGGAGGGCTATACATTAACTTGAAGACAGCGTAAATGATGATCCAATCTCAAGGTCGTAGTCCGAGGGGGGGGGGACTCCCAAAATTTTTGTTTCAGTTGGCATAAACTTTCAGTTTTTTCCCCCCCTGCCGACCGAGTTGTATGGTGGGTAAAGCACCGTATTCCGGTTTCGGGTTCAACTCCCGGCGGCCGGGGTTCGATCCCCGACTGGGCGTGGTTGTGATTGTGTCCGTCTTTTCATAGGGGGTAACGCTGACCGCCCACTGGGTGCCCCCATAATAAAATGGTCACACCTTCGGGCCGTTGTAAGGGACAATACCTAATCGGCAAGTTCCCGCCCGTTGTTTAAAAAAAAAAAGTTTTTTTTTCCCCCCATTGAGCATAAATTTTGTTAATTTGTACTCCACTGTATTTCATATAACCTTGATCACCTCCGAAAAATTCCCTGCCTACGCCCAATGGCGTCGCTAAGTACACCCGGTGCAACCCACACCAGGTGTCACCGACTGTTTTGGCATAACAACCCTAGGTCACCCTTTATAAAAGATCTCTAAGTGGCGTACACAAGGAAAGGGTGGCGGGTTTATTCCCTCTCCCTTTGTAGAAAAAACTATTTTAAATTTTAACGTAAAATATTATGCCCATACCTCCATCCCTTTAAGGAAGTCTACGTGCGCCACTGGATTCATTGTCCCCCCCCCCCTCCACCCCACAGGAAGGGACAAAAAAATGAAATTTTGAAACTGAAAGAGGCAACTGGGACGAAATAATGATTTTTAAAACGTGTGTCTATATTTACTTTTATTTCTAATCTCTGAAGTTTACTTCATCATGGAACTTGAATCTTTCTTTTTTTCCCCCGGCAAATTAGTCGAAAATTTTAGAGTGAATACTATTTTGGTGTCACCCTGTGCGGTTCGCACCCCCCCCCCCCCCTCGTGGCGCCTCTGCCTACGCCCCTATCCATTGTACGGATCTTAAAAAGTTGAAAAAAAAAATTAGAAGTTATGTATGAACCATTTTTTACCCGAAAAGCTCATCTGTTTATAATTTACTTTTGAGCAATTATCATCTCTGAAGCTGAAGATAAACTAGCGTGCAATTTTGACTGCATTTCATCATCTATCACGGCTCGATAACAGTTGAGTGAAAGCACTGAAGAAGGAAGAGAATAATAAAAAAAAAAGTCTAAGTATATATTGTACAATAGAGCTCCTTCTTCATATCTTGCTATAAAACTGCAAACGGAGGATGCCTTTTTTTAGTTTTCTTTTTCTTTTTCTTCTTTTTCATCTATTTTGTATAAACAACCTGTCAACTGCAGCATTTCTGATTTCAGAGGGTAGATAAAGA
Source organism: Cheiracanthium punctorium (assembly GCA_038373885.1). Taxonomy (NCBI): domain Eukaryota; kingdom Metazoa; phylum Arthropoda; class Arachnida; order Araneae; family Cheiracanthiidae; genus Cheiracanthium; species Cheiracanthium punctorium. The sequence goes on from JAWZYV010013619.1 coordinate 113,037, forward strand.
GCTCCTTGTTTTTGACTACTGTCTGACATGTCATTTTCGTAATTTCCAGAGGGAAAAAGATCCTGCATGAAAGTAACTCCCCCCCCCCTTCTCCTTATTACTTAGCGAATAGCATGAAGGCGTTCTGGGATCTTATTCTGAGCGAACTCACCTTTTTCGGTCGCTTTACTAATATAAGACCCGCATAAGTTTCACGTAACAATTTTGAAAAATCTGGAGTGACTCCACTCGACTTTCCGAACACTTACGATTAAGATCATTACCAAGCATTTAAAAAAATTTAAATCGATGAATAATTCAGCAAAAAATCTTAGTTTTTTTCAATTTGAGCTGAATAGAATGTACCGTTTAAACGCTAGCGCACTTTCTAGAATTTTTCCCCATATGCGATAGTGTAAAAGAAATCTGTCGTAGACCTGTAGAAAAACTGTAAGTCCTATACACACCAAAATCAATACCGGTCTTGCGACGGTGGTTTATGACATATATACCCAATTTGAGCTCAATCGAATGCCCCGTTTAGGAGCTATCGTGTTCACTCACAAACACACACACACATACATACATACATCTCGTAAAAAATAGCATAAATGAATTCAGAAGACCTAAAAACGTGTCAATACACCAAAATCTCGAAGTCGAATTTTTTCATGATTACAATACTTTCCTTACATGGTACATGTTCGGAAAGTAAAAATCATTAGACATTAGCTAACAGCTAACTCGACGACGGGTAGATGTAGAATATTTATACCGTTGAACAGATCACTATTATGACCAATTGCAGCCCGGGGCAGGTCCTCCCTATATTTTCTTTTCTTACCACCCCGGATAAAGGAGCATGTTTATGAATATTTATTTTACAGTATATGGAATAATGCATACTAATGAACACTTTTTATGCAGTATGTAAAATAAGTTCTATTCAAAATTAGACTTCACTTTTTTCCCCCTTGATGAACTTTTTATTTTATGTACAGAAGGGTTTAAAATAAAACAACACTGTAAGAATTATCTTATAAAAAAATCTGAAAATCCAATTTTTTTTTTAGAAACCTCTAGTTACCACTTTCAACGGAATTCGTTAATCAGCAGAGTGGTGTTTGTTTTTTCCATGGAAATTTGGGTTTATCAACATAAAAAATCTGGAGTGACTCCACTCGACTTTCCGAACACTTACGATTAAGATCATTACCAAGTATTTAAATAAATTTTAATCGATGAATAATTCAAACATATATACCAAACTGAAGCTCAATCGAATTTGCCATTTAAACGCTAGACCTTCAAGAATTTACCTCCATAGGCCATAATGTAAAAGAAATCTTTGTTGTAGCCCTGTAGAAAAACTAGGGTCCTATACACCAAGTCCCTAGTTTTTCTAAGTCCTATACAAGTTCTTTAAGTCCTATACACATCAAAATCAATATCGGTCTTACGATGGTGGTTTATAACATGTATACCCAATTTGAGCTCAATCGAATGTACCGTTTAAACGCTAGCGCACTTTCAAGAATTTCCTCCCATAGGCCATAATGTAAAAGAAATCTTTGTCGTAGCCCTGTAGAAAACTATAAGTCCTATGCATATCAAAATCAATACCGGTCTTACGATGGTGGTTTATAGAATATATAGCCAATTTGAGATCAATCGAATGCCCCGTTTAGGAGCTATCGCATGGGCGTAGCCCAGTGGCGGCCCGCGGTCAAAACTGTTAGTGCAGCCGGAAGCATATGATCTCCCCCCCCCCCCACACCCCTTCCTCCCCACAGGAATGTAAAATCTTTGTTACTGAATTCGAAAACGAATTAAGCCCTCACCGAGGAAAAAGAAATTTCATAAAAAATGCAAGATATCCTATTTTACTTCCATAAAATTTACATAAATTTCAACCAGCCGCTCTCATCCTCAAAATTGCATTAATCCGTGTCTGATTCGAAGTTTCCTTAGAATTTTATTTTGTAACGATAACTTCAGAAGGAAAGAAAGAAAGACCAACTTACTTATTTTACTAAGTTGTTTACGATAACTTCAGAAGGAAAGAAAAAAAGACCAACTTACTTATTTTACTAAGTTGTTTACGATAACTTCAGAAGGAAAGAAAATAAGAACAACTTACAACTTACTTAAAAGAAAACTTTCTTATTTTTTATAAGTCAAATCAATCCCCCTTTCTTTTAAACTTGCGAATCGGTCAGTGATGTCCTCATAAAAAGGCGTTGTTTTAATTCAGATATCCATAATTTTAAAAGCTCTTTAAAATTTCCCATGTTTAAAGAATTTTCTCGCTCGCCATGTCCTCTAAATGCCAGTTCTTGCTTACTTAAAAACAATACTGCTTTGATGGGTAATTGTTCATTCACAAGCGTCTATCCAGACTTACCTTCTTGATAAATTCAGCAATATTCTCCGTCCCCCCCCTCACTTCTCGAGCCAATCAGTCAGTCGAATTTACTGCAGCCGTCCTTTGAAAATCTTTCATCAGCTGTACTTAGCTACTAACTCCCTATGCCGGAGAGACTGCTTACAAACTCGTTGCCATGGCAACGGTGCTGCCAATTTCTTGATCGGCTATGAGGGCTGTACCGAGGCCTCCGAGAGAGGAGAAAGATTCTTTCTCCTCTCTGGGAGGCCTCGGCTGTATCAAGACTCACAGTTGAATTGCGGGAAGATTAAAGGGATTTTTTCTGAATGAGCGATCCGGCAGTTACTACAACACGTTGTTTTTTGTTTTTGTTTTAGCTTTTTCTAAATTTATCATAGAAATTCCATAATTCTAATCTGAATTTAAGAAAGTTAGTAGAATAAATTATTTTAAAGTATTTGTTGATAATTTTAAGTGCATCCCGGCTGTACTTGCTGTATCCCACGAGCCGCCACTGGCGTAGCCTGAGGGGGTTGCACCCCCCCTCCCGAAATGGAACACTTTAATTAGCTTACAATTTGATATTTAGCTTACAATCGAGCTTTAGCTTACAATTTGATACCCAGCCCCCTCCCCCCCCCCCGAAATAAAATCCTGGCTACGCTACTGACCTATCGTGTTCACTCACATACACACAAACACACATACACACATACATACATGCATCTATCTCGTAAAAATAGCATGGTGTAAATGCACCAAAATCTCGAAGTCGATTTTTTTCATGATTACAATACTTTCCTTGCATAGTACATGTTCTGTTCGGAAAGTAAAAAGAGCTGATTGTGCGAACGAGCTAACTCGTAAATGTATAGCTTTAAAAATATTAATTGATATTTAAAAATGGAAAGTATGACATATCTATTTTTCTCTTAATGGAATGATTGAAATGCATCAAATCTAGAATGTTAGACTAATATTTTTATGGAAACTGATATTCGTCGAGACTTCAGTTCGCCTAGCTCAGGGATGGGCAAACTACGTCCTGCGAGCCAAATCCGGCCCGCCGGAAGGTTTTATCCGGCTCGCGGATGGAATTTTAATTTGCCGGTCCGACGGAAATTGAAAGAATATATATATATTTATATATTATATATCCATATTAAGAATTATGAAGATGGCTTGAAAAAAGTGCATTTTGAGTTCGAACGTAGATTTCAAGATTTCAGTGCCATTCAAACAGAATTGGATGTTTTTACCATGCCTTTCAACGTAAATTGTAGAGCAGTGAGGTCAGATTTGCGGCTTGAATGAATTGAATTGCAATTTAATAATCATCTCAAGCAGTTGTTTCTAAATATGCCAAAGTTGGAGTTTTACAAATCATTATCGAAAGTAAGTTTCCCAAATTTAATATCTCACGCCAGGAAAATCAGTGCTATGTTTGCTTCATCTTATATATGTGAACAAGTGTTTTCAACTATAAACCTTAGAGAGAATTCTTTCAGAAGTAGACTGACAGATGAGCATGTAGCCTCGTTCCTTAGAATCAGTGCATCTCACTTCGAACTTCAATATAAGGAACTTTTAAAAATGAAATCGCAATTTCATTCATCTCATTAACATATATAAATTGTAATACTTGTATATTGTTTTTAAAATTTTAGAAAAATTTATCTTGGCCCGCCAAAATTTTTTTTTTTTTTTTTTTTTTTTTTTTCGATTTTTGGCCTGCGACCGAAAAAGTTTGCCCATCCTCCCTAGCTAATCCAAAAGAAAAGCCACATTCATACATTTCGTAGGAAAAAATGTCAGGAGCAAGAGTACAGGCAGACAGACAAAAAAAAAAATCATTTCTTAGTTGGAAAGTGTTAAAAAAAAAGAAAGGAAAGAATAAATGTTTGCTCAAGAAAAACTAACTCCTATGAGATAATTGAATGCGGCAGTAATACTACAGAGTGATAAAGGGCAGTCATAAAAACTGCTACTTCCTTGTTCCCTGAACAAACTTATGGTCATAAGGTTTAATTGCTGGGAAACTGATACACAGTTCGTTTTCTCAGAAAGAAGAAAACACGCTGAAAAGTGAATGTCATTAATTTTTAGCCATTTACTGACTGAGGAGAGGTGGGAACGAACTGAAACGAAACAGATGTCGAGGTTATTTCTCTGGAGTTCCAGATTATTATCTGACTTCAGTACAGTTGACATCCATCTGGATGCGATATTCCAATCAACACCACAGAAACGAGGTGTACATTTTAGCTCTCAAATGCAGATAATTTTTGATTCAAAGAGGTTGAAGACAGTGCCGTAGTGAAAGAGGGCGCAAGGGGGGCTATCATGCCCCCTCCCTAAGACAAAGAAAATTTGACACACAATAGGAGGGATAGCGCCAAAAACGGACGTACCCAGGGTCAGTTGTTCCGGCATCAAAAAATGCCCGGTATTAATGGAACTTGCAGCTTAATTTTCAAACAGTTAACCATCTTATTTGGATAGTTGAAAAAATGTTAAGTGAATAATTTAATAGAATGCGAGTAATGCCATTTGTCAAAGGAAAGAGTTTAAAATCAGAGTATTTTGTGATTTTCAATCTTGTAATTCAGAAAATTTCTTTTATCTGGACAGAAGTACGGAACTGTCAGTTGTTTGGCTGAATTCCGGATTCGTTTCCATAGGAGAAACCAGTTTAACTATTTCCTGATTGGCGTCACACGCCTACGCATGTTAGTTAGTTCAAAGATTGGGGAAGCGCTTTGAGTTTATAAACTTCTTTTAATTTTCACAATTTTATGTATGTAGATATACTTTTTTCCAATCTATATAAATAAAACAGAGTGTAAACTGTTTTATCGTTTGTCAGTTAGTTTGTTTGTTTGTTTGTCTGTGTCTCGCGTAGCTCGTAGATCTACCAAATTTTGTATGGAAATTCTCCAGGATGGGTCCCGACATACCTCGAAGCGATTTTTTCGAAATTCGAATTATTTTAGGAGATATCGATAAAAAAACTTTTCGCAAAGGGCAAATTTTTGTTCTCGCCATTTCGCAATTGTAACCCCGCAGTGGAAAAAGTGAGGATTAAGCATATCTAGGTTGTCATATTTGTCAAGTTTATTAAATGATTCAGACTCTTGAAGTAAAAATAAAAGAATAAAGTGTTTTTTTTAGATTATTTGTAAGATTATTTTTTTTAATTAAAATATCATGTGCATGTGAAATCAGAACTAAAATGAAATGTTTTATACTCAAAAGAAAAATAGGATTTGAAAATTTTCCGAAACAGAAATGTGCATCTTTTTAATTTGGCGAAAAATAAAATGATTGATGTGCGATTTTGATTTGGTGCAACTTTTTAATTTGGCGAAAAATAAAATGGTTGATGTGCGATTTTGAGGAGATGATTCTGACGCTTGGCGCAATTTATCGTAATTTTATCGTCTGCTCTTCAAGTAAAAATAAAAGAATAAAGACTTTTTTTAGATTATTTTTTAATTAAAATATCGTGTGCATGTGAAATCATAGAAGGAATGAAACGTTTTATACTCAAAAGAAAAATAGGATTTGGAAATTTTCCGAAACTAAAATGTGCAACTTTTTAATTTGGCGAAAAATAAAATGGTTGATTTTGTGCGATTTTGAGGAGATGATTCTAACGCTTGGCGCAATTTATCGAAATTTTATCGTCTGCTGAATACACCTGAAAATAAGCTTTTGAAAGTTTCATTGAGTTGAAATTGTGAATTTTTCTGCGCAGCTTTTCTCCATCTATTTCTAATGCATTACATCCAGAAAAAGGATGTTAGAAATATCAATTTTAATTTTGTTTAATCACACTCATGAATAATGATATACTTTCCAACTCAATGGAATAAGGAAAGAACACAGGGAAGACCCATGGATTATAATACGCTTTTAATATATGGCACTTTAGTGCTTTTTTAAAATCTGAAAGTGTTTGAGATTTTCTTACTTTTTTTTTTCCTTTCTGTTTTTTGATAAAGGCCAATATATCCAGAAGCTCTTCAGAATAAATATAGGACGAAAATAATTTATACCTTTTTGTAGGTTTTTTATCATTAAACCCCATCTTATTTTTGTAACCAGGGGCGGTCCGAAACGGTAAGCATCGCATCCGGGCGCCGGCTTCGAAGGGGCGTCATTTCGAACTTAAAAACTAAGTCGAGCATAAAAGGATATGTCTTTTTTATGTTAGCAGGGGTCTCTACACTTACCCTATGGCCGCTCCTGTTTGTAACCATCTTAATTTTAAATTCCATTCAGAACCTAGGAGATTTCAATGCCAAGGAAGCCAGTGAGAAACAGGATTCTCTCCGAACAAGTTTAATTAAGATGGCGAACCAACTGGTCGCCGGAGGCGGCTAGTTAAAAATAATCCTGTCAAATTATGAAAATATAATAATTTTTTGGCGTCACTGTCAATGACTATGTTCTGCGATAACTTTTACAGCAGGGAGGTATGCAGAAAAATTTTCAGGGACAGCCCTAAAGAGGAAAATAGCATGTTTCTCCTAGGAAGTTAATTATGCTTTTTAAAAAGTTCAAATTTAGAGGAAGGGCTTATGGACCGACCCTCACTCTTATTAATGCCCTATTTTAATAAAACAAGCGCTATCGAAATTTCCAAAGCTCTTTGCTTTGACTGACTATAAATGCAGTATGGCATTTAATTTTTTTTTTTTTTTTTTTTTAATAGGGGGTGGGAGAATGTGACACACATAACAGATTCAAGAGTAAGAATACCCAAGTTTCTTCAGGGTTTGAAAAAAGGGGGAGGATTTTAAAGATTGGTGAAAATGGCTTTTTACATAAAGTTGGGGGGGGGGACAAACGCTCCCATGTGCCCACTCGTGACCTATGTATGATCTGCTGAAATAAATGCCTACGCAAGCGTAGACGGCCGGTCAGCCGTAAGTTCGCGCGGTCCATAACCGATGAGTGCTTGTAAATAAATGAACAGGAAGGCCTTGCCTCTCGAATTTTAATAAAACGTACGTAAACACACGCCACCATCGAGTTGACCACTAGGAAAAGTGTTTCACTGCGCTGCTCCCTGCATTCCTAATGCGCCTCACAAATTTCGTGCTTATCGGTTGATGATCCTTCTTAACATTGGCAAAACGCAAAAGGGCGAGGCTAAATGGATTATGGAGAACAGGCGTCACATAAGGGATCCATTAAACGACTCCGGCATACGGTGTGCGGTGTGTGCCGTGCATGCGGCACGTATTTCGTATCTGAGCGAGTTCAATAAGTAATCGTAATTAATAAATTAATTTCCCTTTCGTTCCGCTTGTTTTGCTGTAAATATAATTGCGCCCCGCCCACGTCCAGGAAGGTGGCTAAATGTGTGTGGAAGTATCCAGAGCTACTGTATGCTGTGGCCCACTTGCAAGGTATATCCAGTAGAGTAGGGCAATGAAGCTATTAAAGATTATTTGTGTGTTGCTACAATAATAATAATAATTAGTATTATTACGTGTGTTATTATGTTGTGGTAGAATATTATGAGAATAAATTTTGAAGGGGAATTTTTGACAGGGTGTTCATAATTAAAGTTTCCCTATTCAGTTCAGAGCAGTAAAAACTGCTGGTCAGAATACAACCAAGTTTGCAATAAATCTTAACCAGACCATAGCAGAGATATTTTCTTGAAAAAAAAAAATAGCTTAAAAAAGTACCACACTGGGGGGTTTTACAGTTCTGTCATTGTTGATCTACAAATAATTCTTCCACCGGGCAGAGGTTTAAAACTGCTACAAAATGAACTGCTCAGTTCATTTCTTTTCTTTGTTAAAGAATAGTTATTTGTCTGTTTTATTCTCAGTAAACGTTGTGAAGCGCCCCCAAACGGTCATTTTTTGAACTTTTTTCCCCGGAGCTAATCTCTGACCCGTGATATCATTAGGCTCGTTTACGCTGGAAAATGGAAAATCCCGGGTAAAAGCAGAGTACGGGGGCGCAATGCATCATAGGAAAGCGAGGTCATCCCTGCATATTAATTACCCTTCATTGGACTAGAAATCTCTCTACCCTGCATTTTTTCCCTACGTAGGGAAAGCGCGGTAGAAAGCAGCGAAAGTTCCGGCATTTACCCGGCATTTTTGTGCATGTAAACTGGCCCGTTAAGATTTTCTTCAAATTTGGTAAAATTTTGACGCTTAAATTTCGCCCTACACAAACCTGAAAGACCTAACTTTAAAGTATGTTAAACACCCTGTATGTTAATGTCTGAACGAAACCACAGTTAGCGCCTGTTGTTCATACACCTCCCTTCATTATAATTATAGTTTTGGTTCTTTGACCGTGAACTTCCAAAAATATTCCATGTCTTTGCACAGTTGCCTCTAGATACGTGTTCGCCAATTATTTACCGGTCTGTCTATCTACCTATAATAATATTTATTCTGTGTATCTGTCTAATAATGCATACTTACAATAGGGACCAATCTGCAGAGATGGGGACCCAGGACAAAGCTTCCTCCTTCGGGCAAAACTTTCTTATACCCTATATACAAAGCAATTTTCATATCATACCATGCAAAGAAGGATGCTATAACAGCATACATGTGGTTATTTAATCAAGAAGCAAAGTGAAACGCAATGGTTTGATAGTAATAATATTATGAAGGATAATAATATTTCAATTATATTATTTAATTTTCAATCGTTTATTTCATTACGTATTTTTCAAGTAGCATGTCTCACAATATTTTTATATTTATTTTGCTACTGTTTATATCGGAGCATTTATTTATAGTGGAATAGATCTTCACTTCACTTTGCTTTACTTAGGAAGCCATTTCCGTTTATCCATTCCAATCGAAAATCAGCTCTACGGTTTCCTCGCGATCAACATACATCAATACATACAGGCCACGCCTAAATGATCAGTTTTCACTGAATAATTACCTGAGACTATACCATTCAGATAAAAAAAAAAGGTCGTGGATATAATACTAGCGCTATGAAATAGTAACCGAGCAATTATTATTACTATAAATTTTCATATAGTTTCTCTGTCTCTTATTTTACATTAAAACCAAAATTTTAAAATTTTTAAACTTGAAGGAGAATTTGGGGTTCCCATTTTGTCGGAGGCCCGGGCGCTTGCCCTGAATGTCCAGCCGGAAATCAATCCTTGCATACTTACAGTTTTGCTCTTTACATTGCAAGTATCTTATATGATCGGCCCATCCAAAATTCTACTTTACTTTTGTACTGTTCAAAATCATTCGTAGCAAAATAACAAAAGCTATTGATAACATATACTTCGTGATTTTAATACGGGGTTTTAATTAATACCTAAAAGTTATAGAAAAAATCTAAGACTCTCTCAAGGGCTTTTTTAATCGTGTATGACTTTTAATTTGTAATCGTGAACAATTGTTAGAAAATTTTTATAATTAATAAATATAAACTTAGCGTGACTTTTTTTTCTTGGTGGGAGACACATAACATACCCTCAAAAGTAAAAATGGTCATGTCGTCTTCAAGTTTTGAAAAAAAGTTTTTAATAAATAATTTTCTAAACCAGGTTGAGAGGGCGAGTATAAATCTGTGGCCTCCTGACGCTACACATATATTATTGAATACATATATTTTTTATTTTATTTTTACGATTAACTTTATGCAGTTAAATTTCTTATTGAATATAATTTAAGATATATTTTCTTTATAAGCGGAATAGCATCGTTATTATGAATTTAATATCATACTCTTACTGTGAGATATCCCTTTTCCGGTATTACAGAAAATGTAGTATAACAAGCTAAATATCAAAAATTACTTTTTGTATTATACATTACCGGCTAAAAGTAAATTTTAAAATAACGTATACTTGAATAATAATGTACACGATCATTTATAAAATGCACGTGAACACGTATAAAATTAAATGACTGTAATAAAAGTGTAGAATAAAATCTGTTCTCTTTCTCTTTGTCCATTTCAATGAACCACTACACCAACCTGGGGGGAAAAATCACGGTATTTTTCTAGCAATAGTTTTGGAAGGAAATTTGAGGGTTAAAACTATGCTATTTACAGCTTCAAATATTAGATGACATCGTAGGTTAAATAAATATTTTTACTTCCTTGTACGTAGTATAAGGAAGTAATGTGATCCCGAAAAATTTTGGGGGCCAAATTTCGACGAAAAAACCGATTTTGACTACCTCTAAATTTAATTTTAAGAATTTTTTCAATGCATCTCATCGTAAGCTAGCATGCACGATCATATAAACGCGTCTCCAACTCATTTTGACCAGCGGCGAGTCTATTGTGGCCAGTTTTTCCATGCCGTCTGTACGTACGTACGTATGTATGTAACTCGCATATCTCAAAAACTATTGGTCGTAGAATGTTGAGATTTGATATTTAGGATTGTTCTATGATCTAGTTGTGCACCTCCCCTTTTGGTCGCAATCGAATGGATAGTTTATGTACAGGACCGCTCAAAAGATTCGAAATACATTACGCTCTATGGGCCGAAATTCATTAAACTTGCATATCTCAAAAACGATTAGGCGTAGAATGTCTAAACTTCATATTTTGGATAGTTGTAACATCTAGTTGTGCACCTCCCCTTTTGGTTCCATTCGACTGGATAGTTTATCTACAGGACCGCCCAAAAGATTCGAAATACATTACGCTCTATGGAGCGAAATTCATTAAACTCGCATATCTCAAAAACAATTGGTCGTAGAATGTTGAAACTTTATATTTAGGATTGCTGTAATATCTAGTTGTGCACCTCCCCTTTTGGTTCCATTCGACTGGATAGTTTATCTACAGGACCGTCCAAAAGATTCGAAATACATTACGCTCTATGGAGCGAAATTCATTAAACTCGCATATCTCAAAAACTATTGGTCGTAGAATGTTGAAACTTTATATTTAGGATTGCTGTAACATCTAGTTGTGCACCTCCTCTTTCGGTTCCATTCGACTGGATAGTTTATCTACAGGACCGCCCAAAAGATTCGAAATACATTACCCTCTATGGAGCGAAATTCATTAAACTCGCATATCTCAAAAACTATTGGTCGTAGAATGTTGAAACTTTATATTTAGGATTGCTGTAACATCTAGTTGTGCACCTCCTCTTTCGGTTCCATTCGACTGGATAGTTTATCTACAGGACCGCCCAAAAGATTCGAAATACATTACGCTCTATGGAGCGAAATTCATTAAACTCGCATATCTCAAAAACTATTGGTCGTAGAATCTTGAAACTTTATATTTAGGATTGCTGTAACATCTAGTTGTGCACCTCCCCTTTCGGTTCGATTCGACTGCATATTTTATCTACAGGGCGGCTCAAAAGATTCTAAATACATTACGCTCTATGGGCCGAAATTCATTACAGCGTATTTTAGTGGTATTGGGCTATTTCAAACGACTCAAATGTGATATATGCTGTTAAGAGTTACAAAATGAATTTCTCCATTAAAAAAAGTGTCTTTATCATTTATAGTTCTGCTACAGGAACACTCAAAAGATTTCCAATACATTACGGTCAATGGCAATTTTAGTGGCATTCATCCATTTCAAGCACAATACCACATAAGTTAGGTAATGGTCCGACCACGGTCACGTGCCTCCCTCAAGAACTACGCCAAAAATCGCCAAGCTTGGCGACTTTCGGTGTACGCGTGTGCGTATTTAACTCTCAAATCTCAAAAACTATTATGAAATTTCATATATAAGATTGTTGTAACATCTAGTTGTGCATCTCGATTTTTGGTTCCAATCTACTGGAGAGTTTATTTACAGGACCACCGAAAAGAATTTCAGTACTTTAATGTCTATGGACATCTTCAATATAATACAACTGTAGACAGTCATTGTTCTGGTCCATGCCCAAAATCTCGCCGACTGTCGTCGACCTTGGCGAGTTTTGCAAGAATATCGCCAAATTTGGCGATAGTCAGTCATTTGGTCAATGCCCAAAGTATTTCCATTTGTCATCGTTCTTGGCGAGTTTTGGCGAAATATCGCCAAATTTGGCGATAATCTGTCATTGTTTGGTCCATGCTTAATATCTCGCCATATGTCGTCGACATTGACGAGTTTCGCCGAAATATCGCCAAATTTGGCGCCAAAAATTATTTCGTATTTTGTATAACTCTAAAACTTTAACCCGTAGAATTTTGAACTTTCGTATTTAGAACTATTGTAATATCTAACTGTTTTCAGTATATTTTTTGACAGCAATCGACTGGGAATTTATTTACAGGGTGAGCCAAATGACTTTAAACACATTGAGGTGTATGGATGCATTCAATTCATTGAAAGTCTGTGGTCAATGACTACTTTGGCTATCCCTAAAATCTCGCAAACTATCTCAAGCTTGTCGGCTTTTGGTGAAATATCGCCAAATAAAGTGTCAGAAGGAAATCTTTCAAACTGAACTCAGCTTGGCGATATCGAAATATTTGGCTAGAAATCGCTAAACCTTACTATTACTGATATTTTATCTCTTTCAAACAAATAAGTTTAGAGGAAGTGCGTCGAAAATATTTTTGATTTAATAGACGTGCAAGGAAGTCATGTGTTGTACACATCAGATTTTCTTTTAATATCATCAAAAGCGTAATGTTGGAAGCCAATACTTTTAATAGTAAAGCAAGATATTTTAGTATTTCTTTAATTTGTCTGACAGTCTATAGTTCGAACATTATTTTACATTATTAAAAAAATTTCAATGCCCTATTATTGGAACCATATTACAATTTATTTTAGACAAATATGCATATAATCATCATAAAGCCAAATTTTTTTTACAACTAGGATATTAAAAATTCATTAACTACCAGTCCTTTAAAAAAAGTAAAATTTAATTATATACATATTTTAGACAAAATATGTATATAATCATCATAAAGCCAAATTTCTTTTACAACTAGGATGCATTATTTCATTAACTAGCAGTCCTTTAAAAAAAATCTGATGTGTCCAACACATGACTTCCTTGCACGTCCATTAGATCAAAAATATTTTCGATGCACTTCCTCTAAATTTATTTTGTTTGAAAGAGATAAAATATCAATAATAGTAAGGTTTAGCGATTTCTAGCCAAATATTTCGATATCGCCAAGCTGAGGTCAATTTGAAAGATTTCCTTCTGACACTTTATTTGGCGATATTTCACCAAAAGCCGACAAACTTGAGATAGTCAGCGAGATTTTGGGGATAGCCAAAGTAGTCATTGACCACAGACTTTCAATGAATTGAATGCATCCATACACCTCAATGTATTTAAAGTCATTTGGCTCACCCTGTAAATAAATTCTCAGTCGATTGCTGTCAAAAAAGATATTGAAAACAGTTAGATATTACAATAGTTCTAAATACAAAGTTAAAAAATCTACGGGTTAAAGTTTTAGAGTTATACAAAATAGGAAATAATTTTTGGCGCCAAATTTGGCGATATTTCGGCGAAACTCATCAATGTCGAAGACATTTGGCGAGATTTTAAGCATGAACCAAACAATGACAGATTATCGCCAAATTTGGCGATATTCCGCCAAAACTCGCCAAGAACGATAACAAATGGCGATACTTTGGGCATGGACCAAATGACTGACTATCGCCAAATTTGGCGATATTTCGCCAAAACTCGCCAAGGTCGAGGACAGACGGCGAGATTTTGGGCATGTACCAAACAATGACTGTATTATATTGAAGATGTCCATAGACATTAAGGTACTGAAATTCTTTTCGGTGGTCCTGTAAATAAACTCTCCAGTAGATTGGAACCAAAAATCGAGATGCACAACTAGATGTTACAACATTCTTATATATGAAATTTCATAATAGTTTTTGAGATTTGAGAGTTAAATATGCACACACATACACCAAAAGTCGCCAAGCTTGGCGACTTTTGGCATAGTTCTTGAGGGAGGCACGTGACCGTGGTCGGACCATTACCTAACTTATGTGGTAGGACGGTATTGTGCTTGAAATGGATGAATGCCCCTAAAATTGCTATTGACCGTAATGTATTGGAAATCTTTTGAGTGTTCCTGTAGCAGAACTATAAATGAAAAAGACACTTTTTTTAATGGAGAAATTCATTTTCTAACTCTTTACAGCATATATCACTTCTGAGTCGTTTGAAATAGCCCAATACCTCTAAAAAACGCTTTGATGAATTTCGGCCCATAGAGCGTAATGTATTTCGAATCTTTTGGGCGGTCCTGTAGATAAACTATTCAGTCGAATGGAACCGAAAGGGAAGGTGCACAACTAGATGTTACAACAATCCTAAATATAAAGTTTCAACATTCAACGCCTAACAGTTTTTGAGATATGCGAGTTTAATGAATTTCGGCCCATTGAGTGTAATGTATTTCGAATGTTTTGGGCAGTCCTGTAGATAAACTATCCAGTCGAATGGAACCAAAAGGGGAGGTGCACAACTAGATGTTACAACTATCCAAAATATGAAGTTTCGACATTCTACGCCTAATAGCTTTTGAGTTAGGCGAGTTTAATGAATTTCGGCCCATAGAGCGTAATGTATTTCGAATCTTTTGGGCGGTCCTGTACATAAACTATCCATTCGATTGCCACCAAAAGGGGAGGTGCACAACTAGATCATAGAACAATCCTAAATATCAAATCTCAACATTCTACGACCATTAGTTTTTGAGATATGCGAGTTACATACATACGTACGTACGTACGTACGTACGTACATACGTACGTACAGACGGCATGGAAAAACTGGCCACTGTAGACTCGCCACTGGTCAAAATGAGTTGCAGACGCGTTAATATGATCGTGCATGCTAGCCTACGATGAGATGCATCGAAAAATTTTTTTTAATTAAATTTAGAGGAAGTCAAAATCGGTTTTTATGTCGAAATTTGGCCCCCAAAATTTTTCGGGATCACATTACTTCCTTATACTACGTACAAGGAAGTAAAAAGGGTAAAATTTTAACATATACATATTTTAGACAAAATATGTATATAATCATCATAAAGCCAAATTTCTTTTACAACTAGGGTGCATTATTTCATTAACTAACAGTCCTTTTAAAAAAAGGTAAAATTTAATTTTTCTCTTTTATTTCCGTTATTAGGAATAAAAAGGTTTGTTGGTCATTTTCCTGAGACTAATTTTAACAGTGTAATTTTTAACATAGTAAAAATGATTCTTTCAACAGTTTTTCTTATAAGATGATCTTCGTTTACTTCTAATAATAAACACTGAATGAAATTTAAATGAAAAATCGTTATATCTAATAATATCTGGTAATTTCATGAAACTGGGTGTAACAATGTAAAATGCTTCTTTTATGTTATAAGTGTAATATGGAAAAGCATTTACTTCTATTAATTCAATTTCTTGGTACTACTGACCCTCTTGCCACAACTTTCCAAGAAAATTTTTGAAGCCAACTGGGTCACACTCATGTTTCCAGAGGATCAAAAATTACTTACCCCCCAAAATTGCTGTTTTATCACAAATTTAATTTGGCCTTTGCTCACGTATGGTCGTTGCTCTTTTGTGCACTTGAGTTTTCTTTCCTGCTGCAATATGAATCTCCACCCTCTTCGGAGTAAGTAAATTGGTCACATTATGTTCTTTTTATAAAAAAATAAATAAAATAAAATAAAATACAGATGTGGGTTGAAGAATCTCATGAACAGCAGACGATACCATTGTACGGTGACTCCATTGTAATCAACAATTTTTGTGAGCGAAAAAACCAGTTCTAGCACTTAACTGTGACCGCATCATTGTAAATCCTCTCTCTTTCTTTTGGCTATTATTCTGTTTTGATTTATTTTTTTTTCTTTGCTTCCGAATTATTACTGCTCCCTCCCCTCCTTTCAGAACCTTAAAATTCTAAATAGGAAATAGTCGCCCGGTATTTCCGGAAACACGGTTGCGGTCGGTTGTTGACCAGTTTCCTCTCTATTTTTTATTATTTATTTATTTATTTTTCAATCCGGTATAATTATCTTTAGTTAAATGCAATATGCTAATGAAAGCGAAAATATTATGTAATGGCGAGAAACAGTCTCTTTAAAAAATTAGATGATCACACTAACTTGATTGGGCGTGTGCACGGGCCGTAGCCAGAAAAAATAGTTCGGAGGGCGGGGGGATATGTAGCATTAAAATTATTTCAAATTTAATTGATTTCTAGAATCAACTCAAATAAAAAATTACTAGCGTATAGACTAAAATTTCCGAGGGGGGGGGGTCAAATTCCCATGATCCGCCCCTGGCTACGGCCTTGGGAGTGTGTTAAAACACACTTCTTTGAAAACTGGATGTGATTGCACCTATTATTGTTTTTTGCTGTTTCTAATGCCTTTTGGAAACCGCGGAGCGGTGCCAGATTCCCCACATAGGACGGCGGTGGGCGGTAGGGACGGCTTCCATTTTAATGAGCCCCAGTGGGAAGAAGCCGACTTTGCTCGGGATCCCCTAATTTTCAACCAATTCCAGATGAGGGACTAACCACCACCTGAGATCGGCACCCCCAGGCGTATCGTTTGAACATGAGCCTCGACGGATTTAATGTGCACGAGCTCCCATTAGCGTACACAGTCCCACGGCAGTCCAGCCGAGAGAGGAGTTCACCCTCCCAAACACAGGCCAAGTTGGATGCTGCTTCACTTTCCATGTTCCTTTTTACGGGAACGGAGTTTAGTGACTAGGCCACTGCGGGACTTATTGCCCCTTTTTACAGCAAACGATTACGCAAGCAACTGACAATCACTTTTCTAAAAATGGTAATTATTAGATTTAAACAATAGATTTAAACAATAAGTAATTTTTTAGATTTAAATAAGATTTAAACAATAAGTAATCGTAGTCTTTTGCAAAAACTAATTGTAATCATCGAAATCCAAATCATTACCTCTATCAAGTCTTATGAAATCGATTAGAGATGACTATAATTGTTCCAAGCCTGCGAGCAACTGAGAAGTGAAAAGAAATCGATCTTCATTATAAAACGCAGTGAAATTAATTTGAAGTTTTCCTGATAGAGATTTATTACCTTCACAGATAATTGTATGTTGGTTTCATCGTTTCCATTGTTAGAGCAATACGTCTGACCAAAAAAAAACTCCCAGTTCTAGAAAATTTCCAAATACTCTTAAATATTCAATATTTATTGGTTGTTCACACTTCCTTCTATTACTAGGGGTGTCCACGTAGCCCCTATAAGCAATAATACACAACACAGATGAGGGGGAAGGGGTCAGAGTTAGAGGTCTGAATCCCCCAGCCTGCGCGCAAACGCTAATTATCGCCAAATATTCACCTTTTGAATCCATCGCTCAAAATAGTAAACAGTAAAAAAAATATATATATATATATAGATTTTATATTAATTTTGAAAACTTAATATTAAAATTTTAAAAATTACATAATTTATTTAAAATTTTATAATTTAGTGCGCAAAAAACACAATTTTCTATAAAGAATTTAAAAAATTTTAGTGCAATAAAACATTTTTACCAGATATATATGGTATATACAGGGTGAATCTAAACTCTTGGTCAAAACTTTAAGAGGTGATAGGGCACATAATAAGGAATCCGAATCACATAGCAATGTGGGGTCGGCAACAGCGTCTTTATGTAGCTGTTAATAATCACTTTGGCAAAAGTGCTAAAACAACAGTACACTTTCCGACCATTGTTCGTCAGAAATTAATGTATTTTTCTCCGAAAACAGAAGACTAAAATTCAAAGTTTAAAATTCTATTTGATTTCACGGATGAAATGTTTGGAGACCAGCCTATTGTTTATGAAACTTGTTAAGAAATTAGACGAACACTTCAATACTTTTCACAAAGTGATTATTACCAAGTAAGTGAAAACTGCGTTTTTGACCCCACATTGCTATGTGATTCTGATTCCTTATTATGTGCCCTATCACCCCTTAAAGTTTTGCCCAAGAGTTTAGATTCACCCTGTATATATATAGTAAAATTTACTGTCAATCAAATTTTATAGTAAGAATGGACCCCACCTCCTCCCATGAGAAAGCTATAGCTCGTGATACACAATAAGACAGCTTAAAATTTTGTAGCAGCAGAGTTGCTTATAATTATTTTCTGTTATGCCACTGCTACAATGATTATGATTATTTTTCCTTGTAATTTATACTTGATCGTCTAAAAGAGTGAAATATGCACGCTCTGAAAACAATAGTTATATAGTATATATATATATATATAGGCGTCCCAAAAAGGTGGTAACGGGCTTTAATTATTTCTCTATTAGGGATAAGTGGGCAGTGTAAACTGAATAAAATGTTCAAAATAAGGTCGGAAATAATACTCCGTTAAGAAAAATTTCCACCCGTTCACTTGCAAAAAGTGACACTTTTTAAATTTGTGTACGACTCCCGAACAAAAAAAAAATCCAAATTAGAAAAATGTGCCCCCATACATTAAAGAGGTGATAAACAAAATTTCAGCCTTTCATCATACAACGTCTCAAAGATATCTTCTAAGAGATCTCAGAAAAATGATCGGTGGTGTACCTAAAGTGTCTGCAGTGCAGTTCGAAAAACCATACGTTTCTGTACAGTCAAGTAATCTCTTCACCATTTTTAACATTTTCCAACGAGGTTGAAAAGTGTTTATGATTTCGGTTTGTCTGTCTGTTCGTCCGTCCATGCTCTAACTACCTTAAATAGGCACCGATTGCTATGAAATTTATATATGGACTGGATTTATACATGGACTGTATCATTTACCATACCATACTGGAAAAGTTGTTTGTAGCGCCCAAAAGAAGTCTAATACATTACGGTCTATCGGCAGTCATTCTATAAAGCGTATTTTAGAAATACTAGACTATTTCAAACAAACCAACCGGATATACATTTTTAAGGATTGCAAAATAAAACTCTCTTCGAAAATTGTGCCACTTAGAGTTCTTTTACAGGAGCATTCAAAAGAACTTCAATGCGTTACGGTCTATAGCGACTGTTTAATCTGTTTCAAGCACAATTCAAAAAAGTACATGAACGATTACACTTGTTTACTCTTCATTTAAAACATGAAATGAAACATTTCAAGTTCTTTTACAAGGTTTCAGAAAATTAGTGATATAAGTAAGTTCAGAAAATAAGTATTAGTGACAGTCAGCTGTTTTGCGATTACCCCAAAAAATCCCGCCAAGTTTGACGGCGATATATCGCCAAATTTAGTTCAAGAAAGAGTGTTTAAAAATATTTCATATCCGATGCGTTTGGCAGTATACCCGGATGTGTAGTGGTTAGAGAGCTATTCTACCACACCACGGGTCCGGGTTCGATTCCCGGCACGGGCGTGGGTGTCATTTCGTCCTCCCCTTCACAGGAGGCAGCGCTGGTCCACCTATTAGGTGCCTCCATAATTAGCGTTGCCAGGCGTCCGGATAAAGCCGGACATAGGCTTTTTTATTGCGTGTCCGGCCAAAATAAACGGTGTCCGGCTTTTTACATTTCGCAAACGAGCGAGCGTCGAGCGTGGCCGAGCGCAGGTGAGTAGGCTGTCGGTCGCTCCCGCAGTCCCGCCCGCCCCCCTTGCGCCGCTGTACACTCCCGCTTTGTCATTAGTGTTCATTCCTCGATTGTTAGAATTTAATTCTGACTGATGACTTTAGCTGATTAGTAATAAAGTACTTGAACTGATTTGGCATTCGATGTTATTTATATTTCATTAGAATTTAACAAGATTCATGGTAATAATTAAAAAAGCTTGATTTTTCATACAATTTTTTTGTCGTACCTATTAATAATGAGACAAAATCCTCAATATTGTAGGCCCGACCAGTGGCATAGCGCTAGCGCTTTGAACTGGGAGATGGAAGGTGCCTGGTTCAAAACCAGGCCACGTCTGCCGACCTAATCGTTCGGCGTTTTCCGTGGTTTCCTCCGAAACTTCGCGTAAATACGGGTTAGGACCCCCTAGAAAGTCCCCCACGGAGGGCATTCCCAAATTCCTACACCTCGGCTAGAGCCCTCTCGTAGCTAATCGGCCGTAATCCCCCCAAACCAAACCTCAATATTGTAGGCTGTCCGGCCTACACTGTCTGATCTGTCCGGCTATTTGGTTTGGTATTTGGTTATGGACCGTATAGATCTGTCCGGCTATTTGGTTCGATCTGGCAACCCTATCCATAATAGAGGGATTTCCGGCCTTGGTAGTGATGCCAATAACCGACAAGTGCCCGGCCATTGGGAAAAAAGTGCGTGATTTATTAATTTTTTTTTCAGCGTATAGAGTTGGTACGAAAATGTGCTTTAATGCGGCCTATCCAGAGCCAACAAAATTGGCAGAAAATATCCACTATCCAGAAAGATGCTGGTAGTTGGTGCCGGAAGACTACTTACACACATCTCGTGGGAAGAGCGAGAAAGGCGATTTAAAATCAATTCCGATCAATGATCTAATAAAAACCACTGAGTCTGTTGATCACAATCACGCACGGCTATTGTTCATCGGCGTAATCGGCACGACCCTGCATTTGACGCCTGAAAGAGGAAAAAAACATCAGCAGGCAGACGTCGAAATTCGATTTCTAATTACGAATGCATTCGAAGGAGTGGATCCTTGTTTATGCTCACACTGAACTGTAGTCTCAAATCATTGGTTGTATACTACTACAATTAGAAATTTCAATTTTGATAGATCTTCATGCCGATAAGCTCGCTTGGTAATTTTTCATTAGACTTGCAAAATTATTTCTGATTCCGATCGCTGTTTCGGGAGCGGTGAGCGATCAGGAGAGAGAGAGAGTAGAGGGAGAGCCGGCTTCAGAGATGAGGTGGGCCAAGTGTTAATCTCATCTCAAGGGTCAATTACACCTCGAAGGGTCAGCACATCCGCAGAATCAATTTCCACCTATGCGTATCACATGTCTAGAGATCCAGATGCAGATTTTAACCCTTTGAGGCACAGCCCTTTCCCAATGCTGAAAAAAGGGAAGCCGTTGCCATCGATCGACCTAACTACCAGCAAGATGGCAGACGATCGAAACGTTCATCGCGTGCCACAGATCTAGAGACCCTTTTTTTGACGACAGCTGGCTGTGCCGCGTCAAAAAAGGGTCTCTAGATCTGTGGCACGCGATGAACGTTTCGATCGTCCGCCATCTTGCTGGCAGTTAAGTCGAGCGATGGCAACGGCTGTCCTTTTGGCAGCATTGGGCAATCTATCCAGATGTTCTTGCTTTCTTCCATTGTCCAGCAGATGTCCAGTGCTGTTAAAAATAATCGTGACCATTTTTTTACGGGAAATGACGTGCTAAAAAGTAAAGGATTCTCGTGGAGCTATGTCACCCACAACTATTTTTATAGAAATCCAATCTATTCTTCGGGACTGGCAACAGTCAAAACGTCAGAGCTTGGTGTTCCAGAGCGGGATCACTGCGCGTTAAAGGGTTAAAACAAATTTTAGAATAATCCCAAATAAAACAATTTCTCCTTAATTTATATATATACACTGAAGAGCCAAAAAAACTGGTACAGGCATGTGTATGCAAATAAAGAGATATGGAACTAACCAGAGTACGGCGCTGCGGTCGGCAACGCCGTATAAGACAACGAGTGTCTGGCACAGTTATTAGATCGGTTACTGCTGCTACAATGGCAGGTTATCAAGATTTAAGCGAGTTTGAACGTGGTGTTGTAGTCGGCGCACGAGAGATGGGACATAGCATCTCCGAAGGTAGCGATGAAATTTGGATTTTCAGGTACGACCATTTCACGAGTGTACCGTGAATATCGGGAATCCGGTAAAACATAAAATCTACAACATCACTGCGACCGGAAAAAGATCATGCAAGAACGGGACCAATGACGACTGACGAGAATCATTAAGCGTGACAGACGTGCAACCCTTCCGCAAATTGCTGCAGATTTTAATGCTGGGCCATCAACAAGTGTCACCGTGCGAACCATTCAACGAAACATCATCGATATGGGCTTTCGGAGCCGAAGGCCCACTCGTGTACCCTTGTTGACTGCACAGCACAAAGCTTTACGCCTCGCCTGGGCCCGTCAACACCGATATTGGACTGTTGATGACTGGAAACACGTTGCGTGGTCTGATGAGTCTCGGTTCCAGCTGATGGACGTGTACGGGTATGGAGACAACCTCATGAATCCATGGACTCTACATGTCAACAGGGGACTGTTCAAGCTGGTGATGGCTCTTTGATGGCATGGAGCGTGTGCAGTTGGCGTGATATGGGTCCTCTGATACGTCTAGATACGACTCTGACAGGTGACAGGTACGTAAGCATCCTGTCTGATCACCTGCACCCATTCATGTCCATTGTGCATTCCGACGGACTTGGGGAATTTCAGAAGGACAATGCGACACCCCACACGTCCAGAATTGTTACAGAGTGGCTCCAGGAGCACTCTTTTGAATTTAGACACTTCCGCTAGCCACCAAAATCCCCAAACATGAACATCATTGTACACATCTGGGATGCCTTGCAACGTATTGTTCAGAAGAGATCTCCAACCCCTCTTACTCCTACTGATTTATGGACAGCCCTGCAGGATTCATGGTATCAATTACGTACAGAAGTACTTCAGACAATAATCGAATCCATGCCACGTCGTGTTGCGGCACTTCTGCGTGCTCGTGGGGGCCCTACACGAAATTAGGCATGTGTACCAGTTATTTTGGCTCTTCACTGTATATATACAGGGCCCGATCATCACAATATTGGGCCCTGGGCAAATACAAATTTTTGGGCCTTTGCACTCATGAGAAATTGCATGATACGCATTTAACAGGGTGTCGACAGATCAGGGAAATCATGGAAAAATCAGGGTACATTATCAATCTGGAAAAATCATGGAAATATCAGGGAATTTTGCAAAAATATTTAAAAATCAGGGAACTTTCGTTTTTCCCTAGTGAACTAGATCATTTTTAACTGTCAATTTGATGCACGGCTCCGTTCTGGATCACACGATACTCAACTGATGCACAGATACAGACATTTTACGAATCCGAAACTAGAATACAGATCATTTTGTTGAAAATTTGTTAAAAATACAACATTTTTGGGCCCTTGAAATTGGTGGGCCCAGGGCAAATGCCCTGCCGATAAACGGGCCCTGTATATATATATATATATATATATATATCACTTACGTAAGTGATCCCAGATACAATATAGTAACTATAAAATATATCCATCATAGACTATCCGAATTGTTTTACTAGATTCACTTACGTTTCTGCCTCACTACATATTAGTTAGTACAGTGCTTTCATCACCATGTCCTTGTATTTTACGTCTTATATAGTGCTTCCGCTGTTCTCATAGCATGTTTCAAAAAAAAAAAAAAAAAAAAAAAAAAAAAACATTAAGCACACTGAGTATTTGTTTAGATTCTTGACCGTAAAAAGGCTGGAAGCGACACTGCCAAAAGAAAAAAAAAAAAAAAAAAAAAAAAAGATATTGTTTCACATGTATATTGAAGATAAATTATCCGACCAACTGTTCATTTAGGATAGTTCCAGATCAAGTTTTTCATTCAATTTGTATTACTTATACAGGAAAAATATTCTTATTTAAAGAAATTTTTCGTGATCGCTCTGGCAGAATTTTTCATCATCACCATGGAAAATTTCATCATCCATCGTCTTTCCAGGGCGTAGAAGCCGAGAACGAGAAACATCGTCTTCCAAGAGCGCCGTCAAACAAGTAGCCAACTATATTTGAAACCATAAAATCCGTCTGAGGCATAATTTTTAACCCTTTAAGGCGCAGTGATCCCACTCTGGGAATACCCAACTCTGACGTTTTGACTGTTGCCAGTCACGAAGAATAGATTGGATTTCTATGAAAATAGTTGCGGGTGACAGAGCTCCACGAGAATCCTTTCCGTTTTAACACGTCATTTCCCGTAAAAATAGGGTCACGATTATTTTTAACATCACTGGACATCTGCTGATAAATGGAAGAACGCGAGAACAGCTGGATAGATTGCCCAATGCTGAAAAAAGGGCAGCCGTTGCCATCGCTCGACTTAACTACCAGCAAGATGGCGGACGATCGAAACGTTCATCGCGTGCCACAGATCTAGAGACACTTTTTTTTTTTACGACAGCTCGCTGTGCGCAAGCACAGCCAGCTGTCGTCAAAAAAAAAAAAAACGCGTCGTGGCACGCGATGAACGTTTCGATCGTCCGCCATCTTGCTGGTAGTTAAGTCGAGCGATGGCAACGGCTGCCCTTTTTTCAGCATTGGGAAAGGGTTGCGCCTCAAAGGGTTAACGCGTTATCGTAACTTTTACGTCTACGTTACTTTAACGTTTATCGTAACTTTTACGAAAGCTGTATACGTATCTTTATATTCGTATACAGGGTTCGACAAAAGGTGATAACACGCTTTCATTTTTTATATATTAGAGATAAGTGGAGCATGTAAATTGAAAAAAAAAAAATGTTCAAAATAAGGTAGAAAAAAAAAAGTCAAAAAAGTTTTTGTTAATTTTTTAAAAGTTAAACTTTTTAAATTTGAATACAACCCCCGTACAAAAATGGATTAAAAAAAATCCCAGTTTGTAAAATGTGTCCCATACACTAATGTGATGATAACAAAATTTCAGTCTTTCATCATAAAACGTCTCGGAGATATCTTCAAACAAAAATGATCGGGGGCTAAACATGAATTTGAATGTGAAAGTTTAATGATTGAGCTCAAAAAAAATATTTTCTTTCGCGGTTTCTGTACGATCCCTGAAAGGCAATCATCCGATGTGATTTTTTCCTTTCGACAGCTATAGAAAAATGGTTTAAGTCAGCATATATTTATTGCCATATCTCCTATACTTCTTATGATATAATTCTCAAATTTTCTTATCACCTCATTAATGTATGGGGCACATTTTACTAATAGGGATTTCTTTAAAGGGGGTCGTCTACAATTTAAAAAAGTGTAACTTTTTAAAAATTTACGAAAGAAATTTTTTGCTTTACCTACCTTATTTTGAATACTTTTTTAACTTACATTCCCCGCTTTTTTCTAATAGATAAAGAAATAAAGAGTGTTACCAATTTTTTGGGACACCCTGTATAATGAAATGCCAAACAGTTCGTCTCTATGGTCATATTGCCTTACACAAAATCCTCGAAAATTACACAGATTACTTCGAGCCTGAAAGTGTGATACATTTTCATACATATATCACCCCCCGCCCCCTTTTCACTTTAATGTGAGGCAAAATCCTTGAAACCCGAACTCTCTTAACGTATCTGCATTAAATCAAAATTTATGCAAATCACTGTCTCACCTTTTGCGTCCAATAATTTTCTATTAATTATTCTAAGCTGGCGAAAAAATACAGAAAGAGAAAGAGAAATAAAACAAAATCGGAACATCTCAAGCGAGTCAATTATTAGCCATACGATTAAAAAAAAAAAAAAAAAAAAAACACACTCCTGCATAATGAAACACGTCATACATATTAAAATCTTCGCAAGAAAAAAGAAATCCAGGTAGAAAAAACGGAATGGAAACATGCTTTCATCATTTAAAGTATTACCATACAAGACACTGCTATAACACCTGGCAGTTTAAACATTTATTGACAAGACGACACTGGGCGGAAAGAATATGTATAAATATATATATATATAGCAAGAATATTTTTCTACGCGTCGTCTGCGTCCGAACAGAATCCCTGGGAGTAAATATTTGAGTAAAGTATTTGATTGATCCCCTTTTGTACGTCTGTCACCAAAAAGAAGAGGACATTCAGACGATGATGGAGCAGCTTTCTTCCTCCTCGCAGACTCTTACGTATTTTTTTGTTTGTTCCCTGGTTATTATTGTGTCTGTTTTTATTTTTCTCAGTGCAAAAGGATACGAAAGAGACAATTTAAAAATTTTATGGTTTTTGTTTGTTTGGGAGGTGCTCCGCAGGGATTGGCTACCAATCTCCCTCCACCTCTTACCTTCTTGCCATTGCTCCTTTTTTACTTCATAGTCTACTTGTTCTTTTTTTTTTTTTGCGTGTGTTCTTCTGTAAATGCTGCTGTAAGTGGGATATAAATAATATATCTTGAGGTAGATTTATTACCAATGGTATATAAGCTGATGCGGTTTTTATTTATGTCCTCCCTTTTGTGTGTGTGAGGAGTCTGTCGATACAAAAAAAAAAAAAAAAAAAGTATTATGCATTTTGTATGATTTTGATTCCAGGCGGTAAAAATGCCCAGCGCCTCAGATCAAAAGAGCCGGACGGTGTGTTTTCAGCTATCTTGCTCGCAACCCTCCTCTTCTTCCTTCCCCTGGGGGGTACAAGACTAGACTGGTCTTCGACTTTTAAAAAGAATTGCAAATCCTGGATTTACATTTCAAAAGAGAATGGTAATAGTGGTTTGAATTTTAAAAATACTGTGAAACGCCATACGTTTTTCAAGAGACGAAGGGGGAAATAACGTATAAATGAGAAAAACGTATAAAACGAATTTCTCAAAAGTGCATATATTTTCGTAACAAACAAAAATAAAAAATCAGATTTAAATTAAAATACTGCATCTTATATTACTATATGAGAGAAAAAAAATACACCAATAGGGATGTAATACTAACAGCTTTAGTCCGAATTTAATATACAACTAGTACTTGTATTCGTATTCATTTCGGCATGTACAAAATCTTTTGTGATTTCCGGCAGTCTGAACTGTTTGGGAAAGCACATAAAAAGTTCATCCTAACTAATATTATAAATGCGAAAGTGAGTTTGTTTGTCTGTTTATGACGCTTTCACGCCTAAACCGCTGAATAAATTATGATGAATTTTGGTTTTGGAGATAGATGGGACCCCGGAGAAGGTTATAGGCTACTTAGAATTTTAGATTTTTAATTACTTTTTTAATTATTAATTAAAAACCGTATTTACGTTGCCACGCTTGGCGAGTTTCGCCCGTATCAAGTGATTCATGTTTTGAGCTAACAAGAATGCTATTACTTCAATGAGATGCACGTGCATCTGAAAAAGATTAAATAATACGGAAATTATGCCAGTTTTATGCCAAATCTATCTATCTATAATAATAAAAATGAATGTTCTCCAGACAAATCTACAGAAAGCAGAGCTTTGAAAATTTGAGCATGACTGGGCCCATGACTTCGGTAAAGTGTACCTGAGGCTCAGAATTTAAAAATTTAACTACTTTTCTAACTATTAATTAAAAACCGTTTTATCGCCCGCACAAAATGATTTATGCTTTTGAAATAAAGCAGAAATTCTATTTGCAAAAATCACATGAATCTGGAAAACATAAATTGGTATGGAACGTATGTTGATTTTACGCCAAATTAAAAAGGATAAGTAAAGAAAAGTGTACTTACGTATTATCCCGGCGGTCCGCCAAGACGAGCGATTTTTTGTCGAGATAAATGCCGGGCACATGAAATTATTAATGGTTTTGAATACGTTTGGGAACTCATTTGACGAAAAAACAGTTTGGCGGGAATGACCGCCGGGATAATACGTAAGTACCAAGAAAAGTCCAGATGTGTTTCTTAAAGTTCATAAATTTCCAAATCCTACCAATAATATAAATGTGTACGTTTGTGTGTTTGGATGTTTTTGACTGAATCACACAAAAATGGTTGAACGGATTTAGAAAAATTTGTAACGAAAATAGCTTATGCCCTGGATTAACATACAGGCAACCTTTCAAGCATATAGCATAAATAATTCTTTTACAAAGACACTCAAAATAATTCTAATGCATCGCGCTCTATGGAAATTTTGTAGCTACTAAACCGATTTTAAAACTTTTTTCACTGATTGAAAGTTACATCATTACTGAGTGTTATTGTTTGTTTGTTTGTGGATTAAGACCGATTGACTGCACTAGGGTCCTAGGCCTACATGGGGAATTTCTCTGTGTGGAATTTTCTAAGGCTCCTAGCGCGTATCTTAGCGAGGTTTTGGAAAAAAAACACGGAAAACTGCGAGCGGCTAGGTCGACAGGCGCGACCGGGGTTTAAACCTGGCACCTCCCGCATTCCAGTTTTGAGAGCAGAACTTCTTAGACACTGGTGGGACCCTGAGTGTTATAGGCTACCTTTTATGCATATATCACAAATAGTTCTTTTACAGGGATACTCATAAGAATTACATTACGCTCTATGTGTATCTCTGTAAATACTGAACCGATTCCAAAGTTTTTTTCACTGATAGTAAGCTACACTATTTTTGAGTATTATAGGCTAAAATTCATGCATGTAGCGCAAATAGTTCCTTTACGGGAACACTCAAAATAATTCTAATACATTACGCTCTCTGGGTATTTCTTTAACTACAGAACCGATTCTAAAACTTTTTCGCTAATAGAAAGCTGCACTATTCCTGATTAACATAGGCTAAAATTCATGGATATAACATAAATATTTCTTTTACAAGAACACTCAAAACAGTTCGCAAATACTGTCGCAACTGTCTCTATTCGCCAAATGCCTGAAAAAAATCTAAATTTAGTAAATCTGCATACTCTCTTATTTTAAATGAAGTATACTACCATGCATTATACTTCATTTAAAATAAGTAAAAAGGCAAATAATATTTAAATGCAGTTTCTTTAGTCGCAAACATATTTGTTATTCACACATGCTTCGTTTCTCTCGGGACCTAATTCTAAAGCCGACGCGGACGAAGTCGCGGGTAGCCGCTAGTTGTTCATAGTTGCCTGTTTAATATTATCATTTAAATCGCCGGAAATTCGGTACTCTTTCATAAAATTAGAACCTGTCAAAACCCTGTGTTGAAAACTTTCATCACAGATTTTCTTTCCTTTTCAGTTCTAAAAACGTATAAATTATGCTTTCGATTTCAGGAAAACGTATAAATGAAATTATTTAACGTTAAAATTCAATGGATTTCGCCGGGACCATTAAGAAAAACGTATAAATGATAAATACGTATAAATGGTGCTTCACTCTATGTTCATGGGAAGAAGCTTTATGTTAAAAGGTATTTATTAAAAACTTTCAGTTTGTTGTTGAAATTTTTTCTGATATATTTAAAAGAACTATTTTAAAAGAGTTTCGGCCCCACCATGGCCGAGTGGAAAAGAGATGGAACACAGTAGATGGCTGAAGTGTGAAGTACCCGGATTCGGGCCCGCCGCGAGGTTGTCGATCTAACAGTCTGGAGTTTTGGGCGATTTTCTCCACGTGTAACCTGAATATGTGTTAGAACGCTTTAAAAATCCTCGGACAAAGGCAACCCCCCACCTCCCTTGGCTGATGCCCCTCGTGCAGGCTTACCATAATACTAAAATCTGAGTTTCATTATTCGCCATTTACTATTGCAAAGGTTGAACATGTT
Source organism: Cheiracanthium punctorium (assembly GCA_038373885.1). Classification (NCBI taxonomy): domain Eukaryota; kingdom Metazoa; phylum Arthropoda; class Arachnida; order Araneae; family Cheiracanthiidae; genus Cheiracanthium; species Cheiracanthium punctorium. The sequence goes on from JAWZYV010013619.1 coordinate 142,768, forward strand.
GACATTGTTTCTCTCTATTCTAAAAAAAAAGTAAAGGCCGCTGTCGCAGCCGCTGTCAAAGCTTGTCAGGTTATCTCCTCCTAAACCGTGGGGATTTGAGTTTCGACTAAGGTGCCCACAGATTCGAAAAATTCCGAGGAACCTGCTAAGCTGATTTAAATTTCGAAAATCGAATTATTTTAGAAGATATTAATAAAAAACTGAAAAAATAAACCGAATGGTTGCCAGATTTGGCATAAAATCATTCATTCCTTTGCAACAAAGCGTTTCCAAGTATCTAGAATCGCGTGAAATTTACAAACATGAGTTTGAATTACGCCCATTTTACGCCAAAATAAAAACTATATGAAATAAGTAACTCAAAATGTGTTACACAAAGTTGACAATTTTCAAATAGTAAGTTCGCTTAGACAACAGGAGTTTAGAATTAGCGATTATTCATTTTTCCAAAACAGAATAACTAATATCTTGAAAATGAAAAATAATTAAAATGCAGATTATTTTAAAGCCGGTTCTCGTCCAGCTGGATTATTTGCTACCAGTAGAAATATTTGGCGGCGTTAACTATGCCATTATAGCAGTTATAGTACACTTTGGATATTTGCTAGCGCGACGAGATGGTATAATTCGTGGTGTTAAGTACGCCAATCTGCAAACGATTATGTAAATGAAAATATGGATAACGGTTTTCCGGTAACCTTAAATGAACAGTAAATATAGGTTGTGAGCATGTGTAAATCGCCAAATAATGAAAAGTCGCCATGGGTGGCAGGCTATTCTGTCTGTTCCGTAGCTTTTATTAACTTTACATGTACGCAAGTCGCCAAATAATGAAAAATCGCCATGGGTGGCAAATTCGCAAGGTGTCCAATAGGTTTTACATTATTAAAAATACAGCTGAAACAGATGTTCTGATTTTATTACGCTTTAGCTCCTAATTAATATAACTTTTGAATGGCAACATTAAATATCATTGTGTTTCTGAGGAGTGCAAATAATTTTTCCAGCGATTATAAGCGGATTCCGCAATCCAGGTGGAGTATAGCTCAGGACCCGTACAACACGGATTCCCATAACAAAATATCTTCCGTGTTATGAGGGGTAGGGGGTCTACTGTAGTGTGAAGTTTAAATTTTTATGTACCAATGAAGATGCAAGAACCAAGCAATGTGTAGCTTAGCTCAGTAACATTCTATCTGATCCAATCTTCGGGTTTTGTCTGTTGAAATTATGTCTTTTTTACGAATAAGCCTGATTAGGGGCCGAATCCCTCATACGAAAAGCGAGCGTAGCGAGTCTGGGGGCCTTCGCCCCTAGTAAAATAAATTAAAGAAGTGGAAGTCAACTTAAAAAATTGAGATGTGTTAGCTTATTTGGTAATCACGTTCATATGCTGCCTTCGCTGCATGAATAGAAAGGGGCTATTGTAGGCAGACAGACATCAAATCTTCAGGCTTTCAAGTTGGTGCATCCACGCTTATGTATACAGTACCAGTCCTTCACACGCAAAGACAGTACGCAAGCTTGAATGAAGTTACTAGATAATTGTGTTGCTATTTTTTTAGGCTTGATTAATGAAGTCAAAAGATCGTAAAAAAAACTTAATTGCTGCCTAAATAAAAAAAAATAGAGCAAGACGAAATTAATTTAATTTTTGGTCGATTTAACTGTAGCTTATGATTGCTTTAAGTTCGTGCCAGCTTCTTATGACGTCAAGAAACTGTAGTGTTGAATAGGGACACCATGGGCGTACATAAAAGGGTTGTTTAAGGGGATCTGGACTGGTCATCACCCTTAGTTTACGCAAAAACGCTAATTTTGGCAGCATAAAAATATATAGTAAAAATATTTTTTTCATTTAAATTTGGAAATTTTATAGATGTCTAAAAAACACATATTAATTTTGTAAGCTCTATAATTTGATGAGTGATAAAGAAAATTTAGCACAAAGAGGATTAAAAATTTATTAAGCAAATGTTTTTTTTCTTTTTTTAATGTCTATTTCATGTAAATTTCGGGAACAATTTTTGAATCGAGTAGGATCTCCTGAATAAAATCAAGCGATTATAGCTTAAACTCTGTTATGTTGATCGTAATATAGTATAATCTTTCAAATGCATCGTTTTAAAATTGCAATGTGCGATTGACGTAGCTTTTACGTCACGACTTGAAACTTTCTGTAAGTGTCAGCTTTCGTTAAAATTCTAAGAAGCAAAACCGACATTTTCCCCCCATTTTCTGAGATTTTCCACATCGACAGGAATAGCAACCATATAATATCAAGTTACAATCATCAATAATGCAAAGATTCACAGAGAAATGTTCTCTGTTTGCCAGCTAAAGAACATTTTACACAATCCAATTTCTATTCACAAGTTAAAGAATTATACTTATCTTAAAACAGGTACATTTGAAACAAATTGCTTGAAAGAAAACATCATTATACCACGGAGCATCATTGCTTTAAGTATATAAAGCTGTGCGTTTCACTAAAAATAGTGCGTGAATGGCATTCACAAAAGCAATTCATTTAGCATGTAAATTACTGTGGAGAGAAATATATTTTAAAATTGAGTTCTGTTTTGTAATTCTCTTAAAACATAATTACATTTCCTATTAGCAGCGGGAGAGAACCAGGAAAACATAAAGCAACTGGATTAGTTAAATTGAATTAAGATGCTCCTTTTGAAACGCTCCACGACTCGATCTGTTATTAGTAAAGATTGTTTGTTAGTGAATAATTTGCATTTGAATATTTTTCAAAATAAATAGAAATGTGAATGAGAAATATAGTGACATTTTAACCCTTTGAGGCTCAACCTTTTTACTTCAATAAAGAAGAACAACTGGGTTTATTACCCAACGCTGAAAAACTGCAGCCGTTGCCATCGCCCGATTTAACTATCAGCAACATGTCTGTTAATCGAATCGCCAAGGGCGTGTCGCACAATCATGAACTTTGATACATGATAATCATCGACTAGAGGTAAACAGGCGAAATAGCGTCAGAATCTCAAAGGAAAAAATTTGAACTCCATATAATGATTAGTTACATAAGCGCCCTCTAGTGACGAACAATGAAGCAATCTAAAGCACGCCATCATTAAGTTTATGCTCACAGCATAAACTTAAAGATTGCGACCTACAGCGTCATCTTATAGGTAAATTTCGTTTAACTCTTTTAGAATATACGTCCATGATCGCCCTATATCCAAGTCCCTGCACACAACTAAAGAACTTTCTTGACGCAACTGGCTGCGCGCGCACTAGTTTTCAAGTCAAAATAATTCTGACATTAATTTTACAAATAAATCAAATCTTTACTGGAAATTATGTCCTAAAATGTAAAAGTTACTTTGTTATCCCTAAAGTATTTTATTGAAATAAAATTTGGCTACGCTTGAGTATTTTTGCGAGTCAAAATGTCGAAGTTTTGTGTTCTCAAAGCAAGAACACCGTGTGTTAAAGGGTTAATGCATCACTGAACTCTCCCTAGCGAGCATTGAGATGTTTGGGTAGTGATGCTTCCATATGGATTCCTCGCTTATTAGGGACGATTGGGCAAGTGGCCAAGAAGTACAACCAGAAATGGACATTGCAGCAAAATCCTTAGTACATTCAGTATTATTAATTTTTAAAGTTCTCCACATTTACCATAGCACAGTACGAGGATTTTCATTCCAAGTATAAATTCTGGGGGGGTTTACAACTCAGGGCATGGATCAAGACGAATTCTGCCAAATGCATTGATTGTGAAACTGTGAAACAATTTTCTACTTAAATGCACATACCAAAACAAGTACATTAGTAAAATAAAGTTCGGCATAAATCAATTTCGTTTAATTTAAAATTAGTGCGATAACGCAGGGTCCCAGAGACCCCACGGTGTGTGGGGTCCCTTGAAGAGAAAGAGACCCCATTGTCAAATTATTAAAAAAGTCCATCATATCAATGCTTGATCTTCTTTTTCCGTATAAATGAACGAAGAACCACAATAGTAACAATTAATAATAATTTCCATTCTTTTTTTTATTACGCTTTATGTTGTACAGCTACGGGGGGGGGGGAACCGCCCACTTTATTCGGCCGTCGTTCGATGTACAGCAAAATTTCATATACCAATCGTTTTCTATTGACTGGCACTTTAATTTGCTATACATAAAAATTGCATAAGGGACCATCTCCATATTGAAATTCGCAGCCCCCCCAAAAGCAACCCCTAGATTTCACTTCATATTTCAAAAATTTACCTCATTTTATCCTCGAATACCAATCTTCAATAAATTTGAACTGAAAATGAATGAGCTATGAGCTTCCAAAATCCCCCTGCTCCCATGTTAAAATATTTTTCATACTTTAATTCATATCTCATATAATATTGATAATATGAAGCTGATTTTTATTCGTACTACTAAAATAAACGAACCAAACATACTATTATTATAATTTTTAATAAAAATTAATACGAATTATGAACTATTAAAATAATATTAAAAAATTATGAATGGCGACCTAGCCAAATTTCGATGGAAATAGATGCAGAAAGAAATATTACATAGCTGTGCAAAATTTCAAATTTTTACATTCAGTAGTTTAATTTGTATTAAATAAAACGCGTAATTTTCATGAGTTGAGAGACCATATATAAATTCATTAAGTGACAATTTTTTTAAAATTACGTAAAATAAACGAAAATTAGATTTCTTTTGCACAAAAATAACAAAATTAGCGGTGTTGAAAAATAGCAAATTTTGAGTAAATTAATTGAAGTTTTGTACACTTTGATGGGGATTCTATAAAGCGTCTACTGCGTTCGCTACTATATTTAACCCAAATAAAAGATTTTCCATGTATAGAATTAGATGCAGTAGATGTATGATGCATGTCTTCCAATACAATGTCCTTTTTCTGAGAAACTAACATCCTCAACATTCCAGGCATGAATTTGACATTTTTTAATATTTGAAACATCAGATCTTTGGACTTCCCCATACTTTATCAAACATTCGACAAATAATGAAAATCACATTTTCTGTCTAAAATTTCATGACTATAAATTAAAGCACCGCCAAAAGTCTTATAAAAAATTATTGCACACGATAATATTAAATGAAGAAAGTGAAATAACAAACACGGTAATAAATCGGCAAGAAAAGTAACTGCGTTTTATACATGAAATTCAAACAAATAAATTTTCAATTATGAAACCATTCTTCAAGTTCGACTGTAGCTGAGTAATTTTCATGCTTTAGTCAGAAAAGCAGAGAACAGATTCTCATCCCTGGCAACATTTCACCTGTCTAAGAGGAGCTTCAAGTACTCACCAACAATTTCAAAATCAGAAATATTTTCAAAATCGTAAGCAGTCGTTTTGCATTTTTTAAAATCATGTATATTGACCAAGGAAGTTTTGGAGTAAAGGTTCATTTGGACCACTGACTAAATATTCTAATTTCTACCCCTCATATTCTCAGTACAAAAAACTTTAAAACTAGAAACAGTATTTTCCCTCCAAATCATATTTATTTATTTTAACTATAGCGAGCGAAATGAACGAAAGGCGAAAAGTTCGAGACCTACAAATAACGTTTCTCAATTTGCAGAAAGTCCCTTATAATCGCGCAAAAATGAATTCGTAATATCGCCGGAAATTATCGAAGAAAATTGGTGAAAATTAATATTTAGGGTAATTTGAAGGCTTTCTTTCATTTAATAAAGTCAAAATAGAGTGTTTCCATTGAGAAAAATGAAGTTGATGCAGAATTAAATATGAAGACGTCCCCTTATGCAAATTAAATTAATATCAGATTAAAGTTTGAGCTATTTGCAAACGAATGGTGTGTATAACTTTGCTGTACGACAAACGACGGCCAAGAGCAAATGGGCTTTTTTTTTCTGCAGCTGTACATATATGTAAATTTTTCTTGAATTAAGACTTTGTATTATGTTTATGTATATATTGACTATGTATTGTTGTACATAATACAACGGGGACTTATATCTGCCCCCCTCCATTTCGAAAGTATCAAATAGTAATGCAACATGAATTTAAAAAAAAATGCTGAATTCAATAATATTTTTAAAGAATACTTTAACACCGAACTGAAAGAATTTATTATCCGTATTGATGTAAAAATTTTGCGAGTTACATAAGCTCGCCTGGTATGGCCAGTGGGACGAATTTAATACTGTTTTAGGGAAGCAATACCTAGAGTAAGATAGACAGCTTTGAAAAAACACGAAAAGATAATGACAATGTAGTTACGTAATTGTACAAGGCTGAGTTTCACTTCATTGAGTGCGTTACTGCAGCTCTCTGACAATACAAGAAATTCTTAACTGCAGTATCCATCCTGCTACAATTGGATGAAATCGCTCCAGCGACAGAAAAACCTTTTTGTTTCATTACCCAGCGGAATTTCTGCACCGAATGAGCTGAGCTGGAAGCTAGTGGCGCCATGTTTACTTATCACATTTAGAGAATAGATCAGCTTTGCTGTACTGGAATTGTGTGAGGGCTGTTTTAACGCTCTCAAGGGTGAGACGAAAAATTTCATTAATTGATTTGCAGTTTTCACTGCAATACACTTACAACTTTCAGCTTTCAAAATACATTAATAATAGTGAAACTCAGTACAAATTCATGGCAGTCAAAAGTCAGTATCAGAATAGTTTTAAGGGAGCATAGTACCTATAAACATCCAAGAAGTCGATTTTTCGGAAATAATTTTAAAACATAATTCAGGCTCTTAGGATTATTTTTAAACGAACCGCATCGAAATCGAACGAAAATTACACCCGCAGCAATTAAAAGCGTAAAAGCTACCATGGACATTCCCTTTAAACGCAGTATAAAGAATACTGACTTTCTCAGTTTCTGATTTTTACACTTTCCCATAAGATTTTTTTTAAAAGTTATGAATGGAAAGTTGTAAAATTTTACATATTGGTTGTACGTATGGATCTTTTTACTCTGACCCTCAGATTTGATAATGGGGCCAAAAGATTTTATTTTATAGCATGATAAATCATAAAAATATCGTAGAACTTTAAAATTATTAAAATTTACATTACTAAGTCACTACTTGTATTGAAACTTAGTAATAAATCCGCGATGCAAGGAAGCCTGTAATGTTTAAAAAAAAAAAAAAAAAAAAAAAAAACCTTAAAGTTTTTTTTTTCCCTCTTGGATCTTTTGTGGAATAAACGCTCGTTTTAGGTAAAAGACAAATAAATAATTTCTCAACCTTGTCAGGAATTTTTCCCAAAGCTAAGACAGTGAATTTTAATGGCTCTTCTCCTTGAGATTCATTGTCTAAATATAATACTAAAAAAAATAAATAAAATAAAAGGGGAAGACTTTATCAAAATATGCTAACTGCTTGCATAAAAACAAAGAGAAATTGTGTCATAATAATAATAATAATAATAAAATGTTGATAATAAATAAAGTACTTTTCATCGACATGTAAATTCCCGTTTAAAGAATTTCAAATTTATTCCTAAGAGAGGGTCTATCCGTGACCTTATCGCAGAACACGATGTACAGCCGCAAATTGGAAGGGCGATAAAGCGTCAAAATGGTTACCAAGCAAAATTAAATCTCTCCTTTTAAGTAATAATATTAACAATTTTAATAATAATAATAATAATGCTTAGTAGTAATATTAAGTAACAATAATAATAGTTTTAATAACGTCGATGACGTAATTTAACATCATGCGTGAAACATGATGTAGAAAAAAACGGATAAATTGGCGGCCTTTCGTGTTTTGCAACAGAATCCCAAACAGAATGAAAATATTCTAAACCATCTACCGCTATTCTAAAACTCACATAAAAAATCTATTGCTGAAATTGAAAACGCATGGATAAAATTAAAAATTTATTTTAAAAGTTAAATAACTCTAAACCTATCCAGTAATGATTGCGCTGTTATAAGAGTTTTGACTTTTGTTCAGACCTCCGCATAAAGAATTTTAAATTCGTAATTTTAACTCCAGCTTTTCTTCTACTTCATACAACAGACGGCGGCTTTCTTTTCATCTCAGCCATTTTCATATTCATAATTGATTCCAGAAATCCAAACGTAATAAATTGATTTTTTCCCTTTACTGCTTGGTTCAGTAATTTATTTTTCTTACTTTAATCACGATCAATACCTGAAAACAGTGTCGACAAAGATGTAATTTTAAATATAAATGCAAAGTAAATTATATTCTCTCTGTATATTGCTTCAAATTTAATTTCAAAGTTATTTCATCGAACTCGCAGATGCTGGTTTATTGGTAATTAAAATAAAAAAATCCCAGAAGGGGGATTTAAAAAATAAAGTGTAATACATGCCATTTTTTTAATAAAAGGGAAGGAATTTATTAAAATATGCAAATTCTTTGTATAAAACAGAGTGATATTGAGATATAATTTGAAAATATATCAGCATTGGAATTTAATTTCTCTTGTCTAGCACAAGAATGTTACTAGCATTAAAAAAAAGTTGTTGATTTTATATTGCGCTCCCACTTTCTACAAACATTTAATGTGCTTGTGCATCACACGTAACAGTGGTTCCTGGGCGAGGCAAGGGCGACTCGAGTGAGTGAGGGCCATGGCCTCATCCGACCTTTTTTTTTTTTTTTACAACTTCAGATTCGCATACTCCACGATTTCATACTTTCAATTTGCATTTTGAACAATTCATAGAATTATGTAAAATATTCAATGGCCCCCGCAGAGAATTCAGTCTAGAGCCGCCCTTGGGGCGAGGGCGCAGGTGGCGTACACCTTCAATACCTCCTACATTTGTTTTCGATAGCATCCCTAATTTTATTTTACAGGTACACTAATGGATGAAGGGCAAATTTTAACATTGAATGTATTCTAGCTACACCCCCCCCCCAAAAAAAAAGAGTGGTTCTTTGCAGGAGAAGGTTGGGCAATCCTAGTTTGGGAATGCAAAATATCAGAATTAATATCCATTATTTCGAGTAGTACGCGCTAAAAAATGTTTTGTTGAATTTAACAAAACTTGTTTGGTTAAGTAGTTTGCTAGCTCTGTTTTGTTGATTTAACAGACGTTTGTTTGATTCAACCATTTTCAAATGATTTGACAAAATGCCTTTTGAATTTAACAAAACGTTTTATCGAAACTGAGAACGAAGGAAATTTGAAATCCTTCGACAGTCAATTAACGCATTCATCAAGGACATGCGCAGGACAGTGAAAGACAGACCCAGACACAAGAGTATAAATTCTTATTTGCGAAAGAACAGAGGATCTGCGCTATGTCTGCCAATACGTTTAAAAATGGATAATAAATACAAAAGTAAACTGGGTTTTTTAATAGTTTGTTAAAATTTCGGTGGTAATAGTCGGTTAAAATTTCGGTGGTTTGTAGTTTAGTTTTAAAGCGGAACACACATTTCTTAAATCCATATCGGTTTTATTTAGCTAGCAGTTTTAATGCGTACTACACGCCGGTAAGAAAATCACTTATGGTTAGCACTTTGATCTTTTTTATATTCTTTCTGAGGGAAAGTACATTCATTTCTCAAAAGAAACATTCTGGCGATAAAAATGTTTATTTGCTTTGTATTTCGTTTATCAAAGCGCTAAGTTCTGCTAGTTAAGTAATTGTATAAAGTTCTCATTCAGACTGCCAGTTTCGTGTCTGCTTATTTGGCCTTTCCAGAAAAAAAAGGAGAGTTACAAGACATTTTAAAATAGTTGACACGCCTATTTCTCTTTCCGTCTGCTGCAATGAATCATTTAGTCAAATAAACTAATTTTCGTTTAATGTCAAATTTGGGGAAATAGTACGCAAATTTATTTTATTACGAACGCAAAAGCGATTTTGGATTGCCCTACCAAGTTCTTTGCATGAAAAAAAACCCTGACATCGAATTTCTAAATTTATAAAAACACTAAAATAAAAATGTTTATTTTGATGAATAGATAAATTATTTAGTTCTACCTCTGAAACTTCCAACCAACTGTTTGTGGGTTAAAAAATATAACAGTAAAATCAACAAAATAGTTTTGTTAAATAAGGCAGCATCACCTATTAAGAAAGAATATTTTTTTATTTATACAAATAATTTTATTGATTTTAACCCAATAAACCATTTAAGTAAATAGTTCGGTCAAATTAAGAAAACATTATATTATTATGTTATTTAAACCAAATTGTTTTGTTAAATTGACAAAATGTTTATTGAAATAACCAAAAAAAATGTTAACAAAATTATTTTGTTAAAACCAATTTTGTTCAACCAATATTTCGCTTGCGCTATTTCAAGAGGATAATTTTGTTGATTTAACAGAATATTTGTTGATTCAACACTTTTTCAATCTGCAAATTGTTTCTTGCGAGTGCAAATTGCTATACATTTTAATTAGAGTAAAACAGTTGCTGAAGTCGGGTTGGAGTACCTTAGCAAGGATATGTTAACGTGATCTATTTTTTCATTTAGTACCACATGATATTTTAGAAAATTTAAATACATTTTGCAGGAACACAGCCTGAGGGTGCGCGGCCCAGGGAACTGGGCCTCTCCCGAAATAAGGATTTTTGTTAACGAGATTATCATAAAAGAAAAAGAAAAAAAATGCCACGATAACTTTTTCAAGTTTTTCATGATTTTACTCTATTTTCTACAGAAGAAAACTTTTATATCTAGTAAATAAATTATTTACAGTTATTTTTTTAAATGTATGCGTATTATACGACTTTTTAAAATCAAAATGCGGGACATTTAAAAAAGAAGTTACTCGAAATGAACCAGCATTTGCATCTGCGAGTTCGATCACAAAGCTTCTAAATTAAATTCGGGTAATATGCAGAGAGAGAATATAATTACATTGCATTTATATTTAAAATAAAACCTTTGTCGACATTGAGCTGCTTCTAGGTGTTGGTCGAGATCGTGACTAAAGTAAAAAAAAAATATATATATTGAAAGAAGGAAGAAAAACAAGAAAAGAAAAGAAAAAAAAACAATAATTTCTTTCGAAAATTCGAATCAATTTCTGGAAAGAATTATGAATGTGAAAGCAGCTGGTATGAAAGAAATATATATATATGCAAAGTATGTGAATGCAAAGTGTCGAATGAAGTCGAATGAGTCAAAAATGAAAATGCAAAGTGTCGTATAAAGACAGGCGGATGGACCGTCTGTCGTATAAAGAAAGAGATAAAAGCTCAAGACTTAAAATAAGAACTTAAAATTCCTTATACACATTCGGAAAGAAAAAAAAAAAATGTTGAAAATTCCTATACAGTGCAATCCCTGTTGTATAGATTTAACTGTATTTTCGAGATTAAATTTCGTCCTCCGAATTTAATGCGTGAAAGTGGTGAGCAGAAATGCGTTTTTAATTCTAGTGCAAGGAAAAGAATGTTTCGTTGAACTGCACAAAATTTTGTTGATTCAAAAAAAGTTTGGCAGGCACTATTTAAGCCGAATAGCTTTGTTGGTTTAAACAAAATTTTTGTTAAATTAAGAAAATATTTAGTTGAATTAGAAATTGAATAGAAATTTATTTAGTTGAATTAGAAATTATTTGGTTGAATTGAAAAAAGAAAAATATTTCTTTGAAATAGAGGCAATCACAATTTTCTTGAACCAACTAAAATTTTTTTTCAGTACAACACACCCTCCGACCTATATTGGGACGCATATGCGAAATTTCCTATTTGTTAGCTTCTGCAGTTTCGGTTAGACGAAATATTGAATTGCAAAAAACAATATTGCTTTCTAGGTCCCTAGTAAATGGAATGTTTCAAAAAGATAATAACATGCTTTATTTTTTATTTATTCATTAGAGATAAGGGGTGGGGGGAGTGTAAACTGAAAAAAAAAGGTTTTTAATAAGGTAGGGGGGAAAAGATTACATTCAGAAAAAAAATGTCTTATTAATTTTCATAAAGTGACACTTAAAAACTGTATACGACCTCACTATGCAAATTTCGTCAATTAGAATTTTTTTTTAAATCTTCTATCCAGAAATACCATTAGAAAAACCTCGTAACTCTTTAAAATCAACTAAATTGTAATACAAAAAAAGGACTTGTGACATTTTCCCGGCTATTTTTCATCCCTTAAAAGGTTGTTTCCTCATTGAAAGTGAAGATAAAAATGACATTGGAAATAGTTAAAAAATGCGATAATATGTGCGTATAATAAAACTCAAATTTCCTTAAATTAGGTCTTAATAGGAAGAGATAAACAATGGTCTATCTATGTGATAGCGGGAAGCATGAGACCATCAATTTCATTTTATGCGTTCTCCCTCAAATTTCTATTTTAGTATATGTTTCCAATGCACAGTGTTCCTTTTTCAGCAAAGCATAATTCACTCAATTTTAAAGATACTAATATGCGGTTTTTTCTTGTGGTCTTGTTGGATGGAAAAAAAAAAAAACTTTCTAAGAAATTTGCTTAGAGGGTCGTACACAAATTCAAAAAGTATCGCTTTTTGAAAATTAACGAACTTTTTTTTTAAGGCTGTTCTTTTTTCCTACCTATTTTTCAACATTCTTCTCAGTTCTCATTAACATTGCCTACTTGAATCTTAACTGGATGAAGAATCAAAGCGTGAAACCATTTTTTTTTTTTGGGGGGGGGGTGTCATCCTGTATATAAACTCGTGACATCAAAATAATGCCGCTTACACCTTGCGGTTAGAAAACAATGTGCAGGGTATATAAACCCCCCCTCAAAAAATAAGCATTGGAATCGGAAACCCGCTTCTTTCGTCTCAACACTTCCATGCATCCCGACAAAAATTCAAAATTTTATTTAATACGTGAAATAATACTACACCTATCCAGTGCAAATTGCGCTGTGCAAGATTTTGAACTTTTTTGTTCCAACTCTGCATAAGGAATTTTAAATTCTAATTTCTACTTGAGCTTTTTCTCGTTCCCTTTATTACGACAGACGGCAGAATTCCTTTCTCATACCAGCTATTTTCACATTCATAACTGTTTCCAGAAATCTAAACGTAAGAAATTGATTTTTTTTTTCTGTGTGTCTTGTTTCAGTGCATATATATATATATATATTTTTTCTTTCTTTAATCGCGATCAATACCTGTAAGCAGCACAGTGTCGACAAAGATTTAATTTTAAATATAAATGCAAAGTAAATTATATTCTCTTTCTGTATATTGCCCAGAATTTAATTTGGAAGCTCTGCGATCGAACTCGCAGATGCAGATGCTGGTTTGGGAAAAACAAAATCGTGGAAAGGGATGAAAAAATAAGTTTGAAGAAAGAAAAATAGGCACACCATTAAAATATAAATAAAATAGAAGAAATTTATTCAGATATATATAAATATTCTTGTACAAGAAACTAATTAAAATGATGAAATTTTTAAAAAATCCACCTGTCATAGGTATTTTTGCCCCTTTTTTAAAGTTCATTCACTTCAATCCAAAGAAAATAGTACTAGAATTTTTGAGGTGCCGCCTGTTTAAAAAATTAAAAAAAAAAGTATTCATTTCTCACAAGAGTGGTAGGTTGTATCTGTAAATTCTTTTGAAGTATACGTACAGTTTTATATAACCTGTGTGCTCTCTTCAAGGATGTATTGAAGAGGAGGGCCCAAGCCGTCCGGATCCCCTACGAAATTTCGATTTTTGGTACAAAGTAGTAATGATGAAGTTCTCTCTCTCTCTCTCTCTTTTTGTGATAAATTCTACCTTCTCTACCGTTTGGACCCCTTCGAAATTTTTGTGGGTACTGCCTTGACTCTCTTCAAAATACAATTACTTCTTATTTGTAATAATGGTTTTGTATACAGTAGCCCCTCTCCCAATAACACGGTTGATACGTTCCGCGGTATAGGAATCCGTGTTGTACGGATCCAAGGGCGGATTAAAGGGGGGGGGGCGGAGGGGGCGACCGCCCCCTCCGAGAAGAAAGAAATTAATGTAAAATATCCAAATTTACTTCCATAAAATGGATTTATATGTCAATCTTCTAACTAACCGCCCCCCCCCCCCGACAAACTTGCAATAATCCGCCACTGTACGGGGCCTGAGCTATTATACTCCACTCGGAGTGCGAAATGCTCGCATAATCGCTGGAAAAATTATTTGCACTCCGTAGAAACCACAATGATGTTTAATATTGCCATTCAAAAGTTATATTAATTAGGAGCTAAAGCGTAATAAAATCAGATCACGTGTCTCATTTTATACGTGCTGTACGAGTCCCTTTTCACGTGTTATGCGAAAACGATCGCACTTTTTTCGTGTTCTAGGGATCCATGTTGTATGGACTCGTGTTATATGTGTGCGTGTGGGGGTGGGGGGATGGTCGTCTACTGTACGCTTCTGAATTTCTGTCTCCAAAAGGTGTGATAAATTTTGCTCATTAAGGCAAGTTTTCTGTCGAAACTCCTTACCTCATCAAAAAAAAAAAAAAAAAAAAAAAAAAAAACCTTCATATTTTATGCTTGGATAGATTTTCTCTCTATTCTAGTAACGGCCGCTGACAAGAACTTTTTCGGCTATCTCTTCCTAAACCGTGAGGATTTGAGTTTCGAGTAAGGTGTCCATGGATTCGGAAAATTCCGAGGAACCTGATAAGCTGACTTAAATTTCGAGAATCGAATTATTTTAGAAGATATTAATAAAAAACTAAAAAATAAACATAATGGTTGTCAGGTTTGGCAACTTTCGCCAGCTTAAAATCATTCATTCCTTTTCAACAAAGCAATTCTAAGTATGTAGAATCGCATGAAATTGACAAACATGAAGTAGAATTACACCAATTTTACGCCATATCAAAAAGTACACTGTTCACATAAATAACGTTAACTATTAATTGAATTATAAGTAATTAATAACCTTTTTAGGGTTGATTCATTTGCTTTTATTAACTTTGAAAACCGTTTTGAGAAAAAATAATGTTATACATTAACATTCCAATTTTAGCTAAATTATAATTTAATTATATATTAAAAGAACAGTATTTAAAACAACTAAAGGTTGAACTGACATGATCAGTTGACTGTAAATTTCGACAAATAAAATCATAACTACAAATTAACAATTATATTTGTAAAATAGTTCATTTTTAACGTATCAATGCTTGAAATCTATAGAATATTTCCTCAATGATGTTCCTCGCAATTTGGTACTCTTTAAAAGATAACTAAAGAAAAAAAAATAGAACAATGAATTCGAATAACTCTCCCCCCCCCCCTGTCTGCCAAAAGAATTGCACTATCCAGGATCTGAAAGTGATAGATGGCACTACATTTCGGCATTCCCATTTTTGTAAACTAGACGGATATGCATAATCGGCTTTTAAGCTCTGAAATGAAGTGATCTCTACAACACATGCACCACAAAATGAAAAAACTGGCGAATTGTTTAGCATGAGAGAAGTGTACGAGGCCTAGCAATTTCCATGCAAGAGCTAGAAATTTGGATAAATAGTCGAGATTTCATCCTTAGATTAAAGAATAGGCAACGATGATAGATCACTTATTTTTCAGTTAAGCTACTTGACAAGTAAGTTTTTATTATAATGCAAGCCGTTTATCGCTAGAACATTGCTTTCTGCAGCGTCTGTTTGGTTTCACTGTTTTCCAGAGATTGTAAAACTC
The DNA here is from genome assembly GCA_038373885.1 of Cheiracanthium punctorium. Classification (NCBI taxonomy): domain Eukaryota; kingdom Metazoa; phylum Arthropoda; class Arachnida; order Araneae; family Cheiracanthiidae; genus Cheiracanthium; species Cheiracanthium punctorium. Next base: position 158,391 of record JAWZYV010013619.1, read on the forward strand.
CACGCTGTCATTTGTCTGTGCCTTTGTGATGCCACCAGATAAATGAAAAAATAGAACAGACTAGTTGGAATACATAGCAGGGGAAAAAGAATCGTATAAAATGGAAGAATGAGGAAAAAGAAAAAACCTTTTTTTACGCCCACCTTCACGTATACACTTTCCGTCAAATCCAGATGTGGTGAAATAAAAACAAATTTACGAAAATCTTGGGAACTATGACCTCGTAAGATCATAAATTGTTCCTCTGACGAAAGGATAAAAATTTAAGGCAGTGAAAAAAAGTTCAGACGAGAGTTTGTTCTTTTAAAAGCCGAAATATGTCTGTTGGAACTATATCTGCAATAAAAATCTGCGAACAAACTTTCTGTTTATCTAGTTTTCTATCACGATTTCACGAAAGGTGCGTTTTCCCTTTCTCTGCTCACAGATGATTAGATTTCCCTAAATATTGCAACGATGCAGGGAAATTTTGAAGAATATTCCGACGGGGCGTTTGCATGATTGAATTTGAATCTTCAAGCACACTCGGATTCCAGATTACATAATTTATTTTTGGACGGTGGCATCACTCTCGAAATTTCGCATTCGATCTGTAATTGGGTTAGAAGTTTTCCATTTCCTTGCCTCCACTACCCTGAAAACTGCTCAGAAATGCAGGCTTCATTCTAGAAAATGACGTTATTTTGCATCTTTATAACGTAAAGGCGAAAACCCGATAAATTAGATTCATTTCTTGTTAATAAGAGACGTTTTCTATTTAAATTGCACTGAGATGACTGCAAAATTTGTTTCCAAAATTTTAAGCATCTTGCACATTAATGAACAATTAATTTCAATTACATTTATTTTTAGAAATAAAAGTGTTATGAATGATAATTTTTTGTACAATGAATAGATATAAACCTACTTTTGCTATTTTTCAATCAAAACCTTACAGTATGCATATGTTTCAAAATTTTAAATTAATTGAAATTCCTGCATAATCATCTTTTCTTCATCTTGTTTCTCCTTTTCTAACGTTCCGATTTCAAAGAAAAAAAATATACGTCACAGGTGATTTGATGTACCATCCATATTAATACAGATCGAGGGTTGATTAAAAAGAGGGGTGGATAAATTTCTTTCGGAGAATATAATTTAAATTTTCTTACATTATAATTATGTGTTTTATCTATAAAGTCAGGTAGACTAAGGGAGAGAAGCTTTAATTTCTCTGATTTTCAACTACGTCCGCTATTGTATTCGACTGTATATGGGACCAACATTCTGAGATCTACTGTTTTAATGCACCAACAGACGACCAAAAAAAAAAAAAAAAAAGAAGAAGAAGAAGAAGACGACGACGAAGAAGAAGAACTAGGGGGAAGACGGACCCCATTCTCCACCCCCCCTTTTTTTTTCTCCCCAGCCGTGTGCTGCATTAAAATTGCATTGTTATTTATTTCTCTTACTCTTTTTAGAAGGTAATTTAAACTGGAAATATGGGGAATAATTATGATAACTATTTTATAAGTCCTAAAACTATATTTATAAAATTATGTTACTTAAAAATGACAAAAGTTAAGTATCATATGAATGTATCCATTTTCCTACTTAAAGAGATAAATTTTAAAGCTACTAGTAATGGTGACATTTGACTTATCTTATTTAAAACAAAACCTTATACATGATAAAATTTCCATCCAGTCACGGCCATCCCCGTACAGTCCGGGCTCAGGGGCAATTGCCTTTTCTATTCTTCCTCGGCGAGCCTAGCAGGAAGAAAGAATGGAGATAATACGCACACAAATCACGCAACAATAATTTTATTAAACTTTTTTGATAAACGTTTTATCATATATGTGTTATTTTAAATTATAAGCTACAATTAGCTGGTAGTTATTTTTGGTAGTCTTCTAAAACTTCGTTAGATAAAAAAAAATATTCAAAATATTTTTCCTAGTTTGTATTAGTTATGGTAATTAAAAATTGAAACTACGTAGGGCTGGACTCGGGGCCCACCTTAGGCCTGGGCCCTGGAACCAGGGGCCCACCCATATGGCGGCTACTGCTTTGTGGGGCAACCATTGAATGAAGGAGCGACTTTTTACGACTAGTTGATGCGTAACGCTGTTTTGGATTAAATTTAGGACCCTAAACAAAGGGAATGAGCAACAACAACAGCATAACTACAACCTGCACTTTATAAGCTGTATCTTACCTCTATGTCTTCTTTGGTATGTAGGACAGACATTTCGCTCGTTGTGAGTTTGGTTAATTTTGTTTTGGTTAAACGATTGTTTGTGTCGATTTCCTTTCACTTTGCTGTTTTCAGTAGTAATGTGCTTCCAAAAATTCTGTCTATCCAAGATTTTATTAATTTTGTACCTTACGCTTCCCCATACTGAGTAAAATAATTGTGTAACAGCACTATTTTCTTGGACAACCATCACAGTATACCGTTTTTTCTGTGTTTTTAGACTAAACAGCAGCAAATGCCCTAGTAAAGAGCCTCCATATAAATTTCGAGTAGCAAGAAAAACTTGACAATGGGTGCAAAGTAATCAGCAAAAGAAAATAAGGACCAGTGCAAACGCTTAAAGTTATAAGGAATCCACCAGAATCAAATTAAGCATTTTGAAACACACTGCATAATTCTAAAGCATAAATGTTAAATTTGTGACCATGAAATCCCTCTACTGTTAAATAAAAATTATTTTATAGTTCCGGATCTTGGATTTTCCGATGTGGGGCAAAAACAAAATTGCTTGCCCTCGCGCAACTTGCAGTTGAATTGCCGCTGATAAAGATTTCAAAGTGAGACAAAAGCTTAAAGCTGCCGTCCTCGCTTTAAGTTTTTACACTTGAATTTGTAACCGGATCAGGGACCCCGGTTCGCTCCTCCAAATATCTGGCATTAGTATGTAGATACAAGTATAGTCGTATATACGCAAAGATGCTACACCTGAGCGTGCTCTGTATTCGACCTATCTTATTTTTATAATGCATCTGTCTATTAAGTCTAGCATATCGCCTTTGGTCTGGTATTGCAAACTTCTTCCTGCAAATCACTGCTGCCACTGCCACTGTCTAATGTACTGAAATAATGTATTGCTACATTGTTTAGAAATACAGTCGGACAGCTAAAAGCGTAACATCATATAACTACGGCACAAACAATAGAAATACTTCCGTAGCGCTATTCGAAATCGTAAATGAGACCTATGCGGTAATACGCCGCTTTCAAATGAGATATTTTCTAATGACGTTAAAATGCCCTGTTCAGAACATCAGAATTAGAGTGCATAACTAGACGACCAGGGTAGGTGACTATATGATGTAAACGCATTAGGCTGCCTTATCACATCTTATATCTTCTTCGCAAGTCACTGAGAACACAAAATGAATCTCCTCCAACTACCTAAATATTCCATTAGTTGAACAAACAATGCTTCCTTTTAAAACGAGAGTAAAAAATGTTCGAAATCTAGGAGAACATTTTCATTATTTCGTAATGGACAAACCGTGTTACATTTATGGACAGGTGTTTAGTTACAGTGAGAGTATGTTTGTTGGCTAGAAGTAATATTGAGTACATAGTTTGTTCTTCGATTGCTCTTTGCTCTTTGTTTTCCTTTAAAAAAAAAATTCAAACAAACTTTATACGTTGAGCTGCTTTTAAAATTGCCAGTAGTGACAGATTTTAAAATCACAGTATATTTGACAGTTTACAAAAATACACGCTGTATCATTATAACTTTTATTACTTATATCTCTGGTAGGAAAACTTTGCGGATTCAAATACTGAGCCAATACTGGAATATTGAAATTTTTCTACTTCTAATTTTAAATAGGGAATGCAATCTCGTTTCCACATTAATGTTTGCGGGACTAGTCCCGCAGGATTGAAATTGAGAAAAAAAATTATTTTTATGATAATTTTACGCTAGCTTTCGGATCATCAATTGACCAAAAATTGTTGCATATGTATGTACCTTATCTCACAATACATGAATCATTAATGTTTTAAAGTTTTAATTTTTCTAATTATCCTGCAATGGGAGTCAGGATCAAATATTGTAATCTAAATTTTTCGAACTTCCCAATTTCATGATGAACAGAAATATTTCCTGCTAATTTATCTCTTATGGTAGAATGACGAACCAATTACAAAAAAGAGTTTTCCTTTTAAATAAAAAAAAAAAAAAAAATCTGATGTGTCCAACACATGATTTCCTTGCACGTCTATTAAATCAAAAATGTTTTCTACGCACTTCCTCTAAACTTATTTGTTTGAAAGAGATAAAATATCAATAATAGTAAGGTTTAGCGATTTCTAGCCAAATATTTCGATATCGTCAAGCTGAGTTCAATTTGAAAGATTTCCTTCTGACACTTTATTTGGCGATATTTCACCAAAAGCCGACAAACTTGAGATAGTTTGCGAGATTTTGGGGATAGCCAAAGTAGTCCTTGACCACAGACTTTCAATGAATTGAATGCATCCATACACCTTCATGTATTTAAAGTAATTTGGCTCGCACTGTAAATAAATTCCCAGTCGATTGCTGTCAAAAAAGATAATGAAAAGAGTTAGATATTATAATATAGCTGTAAATACAAAAGTTCAAAATTCTACGGGTTAAAGTTTTAGAGTTATACAAAATACGAAATATTTTTGGCGCCAAATTTGGCGATATTTCGACGAAACTCGTCAATGTCGACGACATTTGGCGAGATTTTAAGCATGGACCAACAATGACAGATTATCGCCAAATTTAGCGATATTTCGCCAAAACTCGCCAAGATCGATGACAAATGGCGATACTTTGGGCATGGACCAAATGACTGACTATCGCCAAATTTGGCGACATTTCGGCAAAACTCGCCAAGGTCGAGGACAGACGGCGAGATTTTGGGCATGTACCAAACAATGACTGTCTACAATTGTATTATATTGAAGATGTCCATAGACATTAAAGTACTGAAATTCTTTTCGGTGGTCCTGTAAATAAACTCTCCAGTAGATTGGAACCAAAAATTCGAGATGCACAACTAGATGTTACAGCAATCTTAAATATGAAATTTCATAATAGTTTTTGAGATTTGAGAGTTAAATATGCACACACGTACACTAAAAGTCGCCAAGCTTGGCGACTTTTGGCATAGTTCTTGAGGGAGGCACGTGACCGTGGTCGGACCATTACCTAACTTATGTGGTAGGACGGTATTGTGCTTGAAATGGATGAATGCCCCTAAAATTGCCATTGACCGTAATGTATTGGAAATCTTTTGAGTGTTCCTGTAGCAGAACTGTAAATGATAAAGACACTTTTTTTTAATGAAGAAATTCATTTTCTAACTCTTTACAGCATATATCACTTCTGAGTTGTTTGAAATAGCCCAATACCTCTAAAAAACGCTTTGATGAATTTCGGCCTATAGAGCGTAATGTATTTCGAATTTTTTAGGCGGTTCTGTAGATAAACTATCCAGTCGAATGGAACCAAAAGGGGAGGTGCACAACTAGATGTTACTACTATCCAAAATATGAAGTTTCGACATTCTACGCCTAATAGTTTTTGAGTTAGGCGAGTTCAATGAATTTCGGCCCATAGAGCGTAATGTATTTCGAATCTTTTGGGCGGTCTTGTACATAAACTATACATTCGATTGCGACCAAAAGGGGAGGTGCACAACTAGATCATAGAACAATCCTAAATATCAAATCTCAACATTCTACGACCCATAATTTTTGAGATATGCGAGTTACATACATACGTACGTACAGACGGCATGGAAAAACTGACCACAATAGACTCGCCGCTGGTCAAAATGAGTTGCAGACGCGTTAATATGATCGTGCATGCTAGCCTACGATGAGATGCATCGAAAAAATTCTTAAAATTAAATTTAGAGGTAGTCAAAATCGTTTTTTTTGTCGAAATTTGGCCCCCAAAATTTTTCGGGATCACATTACTTCCTTATACTACGTACAAGGAAGTAAAAACATTCATCATTACTATTACACTTCCTAGGGCGTAAAATCTTACATTTTTAATCTTAAATTTTTAAGATTAAATAATCTTAAATTATTTAATAATCTTAAATTTTAATATTAAATTTTTGTCTGTTGAAATTAATTCTTAGCTGAATGAAATGCCAATCTCACAGGATCAATAAGTCTCAGTCCCGAAAACCCGCGAAACGAAAAACAATGCAGGAATGCATTGCCTAATTTTAACCCAGTAGTGAAATATGTAGAAAAGTTTTCAATATTTATCCAAAATTAGCAAAATGTTTTATTGTCCGTGTGAAAACACTAAGGGCACCAATACATGAGCCAATAAGTTTTATTTTATTCTCAAATTTAATTGATACAAAATCTTGCATTAAGCTTGCATGTTTAGTGCATGTCAGAAAAAATCTGATGTGTCCAACACATGACTTCCTTGCACGTCCATTAGGTCAAAAATATTTTCGACGCACTTCCTCTAAATTTATTTGTTTGAAAGAGATAAAATATCAATAATAGTAAGGTTTAGCGATTTCTAGCCAAATATTTCGATATTGCCAAGCTGAGTTCAATTTGAAAGATTTCCTTCTGACACTTTATTTGGCGATATTTCACCAAAAGCCGACAAACTTGAGATAGTCAGCGAGATCTTGGGGATAGCCAAAGTAGTCATTGACCACAGACTTTCAATGAATTGAATGCATCCATACACCTTAATGTATTTAAAGTCATTTGGCTCACCCTGTAAATAAATTCTCAGTCGATTGCTGTCAAAAAAGATATTGAAAACAGTTGGATATTATATATAGTTCTAAAGACAAAAGTTCAAAATTCTACGGGTTAAAGTTTTAGAGTTATACAAAATACGAAATAATTTTGGCGGCCAAATTTGGCGATATTTCGGCGAAACTCGTCAATGTCGACGACATTTGGCGAGATTTTAAGCATGACCAAACAAGACAGATTATCGCCAAATTTGGCGATATTTCGCCAAAACTCGCCAAGACGATGACAAATGGCGATACTTTGGGCATGGACCAAATGACTGACTATCGCCAAATTTGGCGATATTTCGCCAAAACTCGCCAAGGTCGAGGACAGACGGCGAGATTTTGGGCATGTACCAAACAATGACTGTCTACAGTTGTATTATATTGAAGATGTCCATAGACATTAAGGTACTGAAATTCTTTTCGGTGGTCCTGTAAATAAACTCTCCAGTAGATTGGAACCAAAAATCGAGATGCACAACTAGATGTTACAACAATCTTATATATGAAATTTCATAATAGTTTTTGAGATTTGAGAGTTAAATATGCACACACGTACACCAAAAGTCGCCAAGCTTGGCGACTTTTGGCATAGTTCTTGAGGGAGGCACGTGACCGTGGTCGGACCATTACCTAACTTATGTGGTAGGACGGTATTGTGCTTGAAATGGATGAATGCCCCTAAAATTGCCATTGACCGTAATGTATTGGAAATCTTTTGAGTGTTCCTGTAGCAGAACTGTAAATGATAAAGACACTTTTTTTAATGGAGAAATTCATTTTCTAACTCTTTACAGCATATATCACTTCTGAGTCGTTTGAAATAGCCCAATACCTCTAAAAAACGCTTTGATGAATTTCGGCCCATAGAGCGTAATGTATTTCGAATCTTTTAGGCGGTTCTGTAGATAAACTATCCAGTCGAATGGAACCGAAAGGGGAGGTGCACAACTAGATGTTACAACAATCCTAAATATAAAGTTTCAACATTCTACGCCTAACAGTTTTTGAGATATGCGAGTTTAATGAGTTTCGGCCCATTGAGCGTAATGTATTTCGAATGTTTTGGGCAGTCCTGTAGATAAACTATCCAGTCGAATGGAACCAAAAGGGGAGGTGCACAACTAGATGTTACAACTATCCAAAATATGAAGTTTCGACATTCTACGCCTAATAGCTTTTGAGTTAGGCGAGTTTAATGAATTTCGGCCCATAGAGCGTAATGTATTTCGAATCTTTTGGGCGGTCCTGTACATAAACTATCCATTCGATTGCGACCAAAAGGGGAGGTGCACAACTAGATCATAGAACAATCCTAAATATCAAATCTCAACATTCTACGACCAATAGTTTTTGAGATATGCGAGTTACATACATACGTACGTACGTACAGACGGCATGGAAAAACTGGCCACAGTAGACTCGCCGCTGGTCAAAATGAGTTGCAGACGCGTTAATATGATCGTGCATGCTAGCCTACGATGAGATGCATCGAAAAAATTCTTAAAATTAAATTTAGAGGTAGTCAAAATCGTTTTTTTTTTGTCGAAATTTGGCCCCCAAAATTTTTCGGGATCACATTACTTCCTTATACTACGTACAAGGAAGTAAAAACATTCATCATTACTATTACACTTCCTAGGGCGTAAAATCTTACATTTTTAATCTTAAATTTTTAAGATTAAATAATCTTAAATTTTTTAATGATCTTAAATTTTAATATTAAATTTTTGTCTGTTGAAATGAATTCTTAGCTGAATGAAATGCCAATCTCACAGGATCAATAAGTCTCAGTCCCGAAATCCCGCGAAACGAAAAACAATGCGGGAATGCATTCCTTAATTTTTACCCAGTAGTGAAATATGTAGAAAAGTTTTCAATATTTATCCAAAATTAGCAAAATATTTTATTGTCCGTGTGAAAACACTAAGGGCACCAATACATGAGCCAATATGTTTTATTTTATTCTCAAATTTAATTGATACAAAATCTTGCATTAAGCTCGCATGTTTAGTGCATGTCAGGAAAAAGAATTGAATCAAACAATCAAATGCTTCTTAAGTTTGCTGTAAGCTAGTTTGACAGAAAAACTTTATGCATATCCATGTGAGCGAAGCTTGAATTGCGAACACTGCGCAGCTTCTGGCCATTGAACTACTAGTCTTGAAGTATCAATTCATTTCTACAGTCACAAATTTTAACGAGAGTCAGTCTAATGTAAGAACCAGGGGATTTAAATCAATTGATTTACAAAAATCTTTGATTTAAATCAAGGATGCATAACCTCTAGCCTATCAGCACACTATCGGCTCATGACACCTGTTCCATTCACGCGCCAACCCAGTTACACGTTCAAAAATACGAATTAGAATCCATAAATTCAATTTTTAAGAAAAAGGTTTAACTGTGAAAATTTAATTATTTCAGATTTGTTTTCAGCCGCTATAAACATGGCAACTACCCATGAAAATATTTACAGTAGAACCTCTCTCATCCTACCGCTGCTAGTCCGTCACTCCTATTGTTCCGACCATTCTCGAGCCGAATTTTGTCCCGACTCGATTGATAACGTGCTACGGTCCCAAAAATTATTTTAACCAAAATGGACGCAAAATTTAAGTGAAAAGCTGATAAGAAATAATTTTTTAAAAAATTAATTTTTAATTTCCTAATCTTCATGCCAACAAATTAAGCCTATTTTAGTTGAATAAATGGATTTAACTAGATTCCATTCAATGATAAGATAGATTCAACTATCGTCTTCAATATGGATTTAATCAATGATTCTTAAAAAAATCTAGATTAGGAAAAACAAAAATCGTCATTGTTGGAAAGTGTTTGTGATTATATTTATTGTTTCTTTCAACACTTGACTCGGAATGACAATAAAAATTTCGTCTTAGGGTCAAATAAGGTTAGTGCTTGTGTCCATTAATAAGAAAATATAAAACAACTCTTTTAAAGTCAACGTGTAAAAGTCTTTTGCGAATTAATTTTTAATGGACTTTTTTTTATGTTTTTTATGCAAGAACTTCAACATTTTCAATCTTCGCGAAGCCAGGCGAGCATCTATGAATGAAATTCAGAAATGTGATAAATCAGTTTCCAGACGATTTTCCTCGACTTCATTATTATACACAGCAGTCGATCTGAACCTGAACATTTACTTTAAGACTTCCTGCAAGTTGTCAAGGACGGCTCCAGGCAGAATTTTCTGAGGGAGCTATTGGACTTTTTTAGATGGGTCTATAAATTGTTCAAAATGCAAATCGAACACAAATTATCTCAACTGAAAGCAAATTAACTCATTGAAGCACGATTCGATCTCTTCGACCGCATGGCAAAACGTAGCCTGCTCTGGTCAACTCCTTTTTGATTCAACGTAATGGACCATAGTTTATGAAAATTTGTTTTCTTTAAAACACATTAATTGAAGTCTCAAGTATTAATTAAACTTTTACTGAAAGCTGGAAAAATAAATTTCATGAAGACTGCAATAGAAATCCAATGAGTTCTTCCTACAGAAAAGCACACGAAATAAAAAAGACTTAAACAAAAGCTCGAGGGGGACATGGCCCTCCTCATTGGAGCCACTCTTGCAAGTCGTGAATAAGTAACATCACATCCATACAAACCACATTGAGATTCAGGCATATTTTAAATTAGTTTTTTTTGCATGTTTTGTCTTCTAGTGCATTAGTTAAAGGATATCAGTTATTTAAATGGTGAAAAAAAATTTAATATAATTTCCACTGTGTTTCCAATTGGGAGCATGGGTCTTTTCTGACAATAATTTACATCGATTTTAAAAATTTAATATGCTTATGGGTGCTTTAAATGAGTGAAATATTAAGACATAATAAAAGATTTGCTTTTAAATTTCAGTAAAGATAAAGTTTGGAGGGGAGGGTGTATCAAGATAGCTCTGTAAAAAAATTATGAAAATGGCTATTTTCATGATTTTTTTTTTCCCAGCTTCACAATAATGATACAAACGCAACTTCTATTTTAAAAAATCAAGTCATCTTTTAACTTTATCTGCAAATTTTTTCAAGTCAGTATTGATAAAATTTATTAAAAATTTATTAAAAATTATTGTTTTCGGCCAATTGGGAACATTGGCCTGTAAAAGTTATTATTTAATTAATAGTTATTTAATAATTTATAAATATTGTCTCGCGACCTCCCCCGCCCCCCCCTTTAAAAAAAAAGTTTGATATCACATGAGATTCTCAGATTAGGCACATTTTGTTTTTGTATCTGTAATTATTGAGAGAATTTCTGTTCAAAAGCTTATTTCCGCGGAAGCGAGTGTATGATGTAAGGCATTAAATTAAATTTTTTTTTAAATGGTAAATATTGGAAACTGTTTAAATCCTCAAAGAATTCTTTTACCAGGCTGTCACTGTATTTCAACCTTTATGTTGAAAATAAAAAAGGTGCTTTAAACCTCTCGTCGTTCTTACCGTATGATGTTCCGACAAAGCATGGGAAGGGTTATAGAAATCAATGCTAAATGCATTCAAATACGCTAAATATATTCATACAAATTGTATTCTACAAAATTTAGTGCTCGCATCCTTTAAATTTACTTAAGAAAATAAAAGAAGAAAAAGTAATATTAAGAAAATAGAAAAATATCGTTAGAGACTGTTTCTTTAATAGTTAAATAACTATGCACATGCTTTACGCTGTAATAAGCCTATATGTATAATGAGCCTAATTTTATATATTTCTTTCGTAAGTATCGTAAGATTAAAATAATGATGATGATGATAATGATGATAATAATAATTAGAAAGTAAAATTAAAAAAAATATTTCATGGTGGTACTCTCTTGGCATTGAAACTCTTTGAAATGTCATGCTATGACGATTTTAAATTATTAGTTATAGAGCAGTTTGACACAGGCACACTGAGCCAACGTGTAATCTTCAGGCATTCTTGGAAGCCTATCTAAACCTCAAAGCCAGTTATTCACCCATGCAGCCAAAAACCCAGAAACGTTAAGGCAAGAAAAACTACCGCTTTCGTTTATTGTTATTATATATATATATATATATAAATTCGGTCTCTGGGGATATCCATTATGCATTTTCAAAAATATAAACCGCTTATTAATAATTTATCTTGAATCGCATCTCTCAGACTTGTCTAAACATTTACACAGCCGATTATTTTCTAAATGGACTGTTTCGACAAATATTTGTGATAATTCCTGGAACTCTTCGAGAGCGATGCTGTAATTATCTTCAGTTTTCGGACCATCAACCCGACGTGGAAAAAAACTAAAAACTGAAAAAAAAAAGAAAAAAAAAACAATCCATTACGAATGGACATGGGGAACGGGAGTGGAGGGAAAGGATCATTAGAATTGCAATTTAACAGGAACTGAGTTCGACAAATTGTATCGTCGAATGGCTGGAGCTGTCCGGTCTCTTTACCACTGCAAAGACACGTGGCCTCCCCCCCCCCTCTTTCATTATACAGCATAGGAAGCTTTGAAAGACGAAAAACAGCTGCTTATGATTCTCCACCTCTGAAAATAATTGTCCTCGTATCAATCAATTTATGTATTATCAATTGCATGTTTAATGACAATTGACAGGCTAATGTGCAATTTTAATGTCGATTTATTCAATATTATTTGTTATGCATTCCGATATCCAAACAGTGAGCGGTGAACTCATCAATATACTTTAAGGCAGACTTTTTATCAAGAAATGTCATTTGGGGGGGGGGGGGAGAAAGATCGAAAAATGAATGACCCTCAGAACACCAGTTCAGTACATGCAGTTTCAGCATGCAATAATTCATGCATATGATAGTATTTCAGAAATGAAACGAAATAAGCTTTATAATTGATTTAGTACATGTTTTTCATTTTTCTTTAAAATGAATTGGTGAATTATCTTTGGCCATGTAATGATCATGCTTGGAAGTATCTTTTTCAGTGAATATTTAGAGAATAGTGAGTTCAATAACACTTCGGGTAGAATAAAAAAATATTTTGATTACCCTTTATCTTAAGTAGAAAAGATTGGTAACTCTTATAAATACTTTTATTTGTTGTGAGCATTGTTTGCATATATTTTTATAAAATTAAAGCGAATTATCACGTAAATAAAGAGGTTTTATCTAAAAATTTTCATATGGTTTTCAGTATTTTTTTCATTACATCCGATGGGTTTTTTGGTCTGTAATAAAACTTATCGAAAGATTATGAACATATAAAGCGAACATTATAATGGAATTTGAAATTTAAGACTTGAATTGGGAAAAGGCACCATTTGTTGAAACTGCCCTAATTATTGATAGCTGTTTCTTCAAAGCTCAAAAATTAGCGTTTGGGTCCACCTAGACATTCAAACTCGGTCCCTAACCAAACCCCAACTAATCGGACACTGATTCTCAGATTCTCACCACTATCCAGTTACCTTCAATAGTGAAAAGTCTGGGAAGGAAGAGTTTCACAAGTATCTCGAATCGAATCATGAACTGAAAATTTTGTTTAAGAGATTAAGTCGTGATTTCGCCTATAATAACAATGCAATTTCATATTTTTCTGTCTGAATTTCGTTTTACGTACTTTCTTTCTACTTCTATTCAACGAGAATGTATTTTCCAAATGTCAATTTTCATTTATACAACTATATTAGTGTCCGTAATTAATAATCCAAAAAGTCCATTTTACCCAATTATCGGTACTCCCGTGAACTTCACATAAAAATGCTTCTAAGGCACAATTAAGCTTGTTCTTTTATTTGGAACACTATTGCGCTTCCCTCTTACGGTAGAAATATAATTTTCATCAATGGGTGTCAATAACAAATTTCCGTAAGTCAGTAAATGGAATGCTGTAAACCAATTTTTGACAGCTTTTATGTTCAGATATTGACACCTCGAAATTTAATTTATATTCCATATTGAATGTACTTTTACAATACCAAACTGACACATACAAGTAGTTGATTTTATACATATGCTAATTTCTGTGACACCATGTGTGTCCGGTAATTTCTTTTAATCTTATTTTATAGCTTACTATCTGTTGTATACTGGCACTCAGGGTCACTTTCTTTTAGGGATAGACGCGAGACAAATTTTTGCGAGACGAGACAGATTTACAGCTTTTTCTGCGAGACGAGACACACTTTTTTAACATTACAATATAGGGATTTGCGAGACGAGACAAAGCTTTTAGACTATTTTGCGAGACGCCTATTTTTCATCTCGCGTCCATTCCTAGTTTCATTAAATTCTCTATGTATCCTTTTGAGCAATCGTCATTTTTGTGATTTTTCCTTAATTAATGATAACTAGCATAATTTCTATACGAAGCATTTTTCAAGTTATGTTCCCTAGTGTTGAATAAATTAGATTTCTCACTCATTAGCTCGAACCCCAAGGCAAAATCTGGGATTTCTCTCCAACTCTTACCTCCTCTATCCAATCACATACAGTTCTGATAATAAGCCTACTTCATAGAACTACTTTATTTCTGACTATCCGAACCTTTAAAAAAGCTTTATTTGAAAATGTAGTAAACATTTTATAGTCTTACAACCTTTGAAAACATTTCATTCTAAAATAAATTGGACTATTTTTTTTTAACATGGTATCACTGCATTTCATTTCAGAACCGGCTAGAAGATCTTTAAATTTATTGGAGATTCTCTGAAAAATAAATCTTTATTTTTAAAAACAACTTTACTGTGACCGAAGAATTAAGTGCAAGACAAAACAAAACCGGATGTCCAAGGTGGAATTGGAGAAAGAGATTGCAGCAGATAAGAATTTGACTGCTGCCACGAAAAAAACACAGAACATAAATAATTGAAACTTTTCTTTTTTCCCCTTTTTTTTAAACCCAAAGTTGGATTGGAATTTTCCCATGATATGAGAGTTTAGGTAACGCATTTTTATTTGCTCCCTGTTTTCGGCCCAAAAAGAGATTTACGGAGGTAGAGGATTAAGTCGAGAAATGGTGTCTTTCTGATTTATCATCATCTAGATGTAGTAATTTGAACTTGCTTAGGCATTTACTCGAGGACTGGTTTAAAGAGTTGTCGGTTTCGACAAAACCGATATATCTTCATGATGAGTAAGCGCTATTCTTTTAACTTAAAATATGTTAAGAGACGAATTCCATGAATCGAGCAAAGAATTTGTTAACAAGTAAGTAAAGAAAACACAGAAGTTAGAACATGATCAAAGTAGTAAGCTTAAATCTAAATGAGAAAATTTTTACTGTTCCTTAATGCAGTTTCCTTGCTTTTATTAGCACTAGGGTGCTATTTCGCTGAGTACGAGAATTTTGTCTACGCCATTTTGTCTACGCGATCTTGTCGACAAGTTTTGCAGATATGAACTGTCATGGTGAAGATATTTTCAAATGTGTTTGCCAGATAATGTGGAGAGGAGGGGGGCGTTAATAAAATGTTGTAAGTCGCACAAGGTTTGTAATTTTTGATAATGGCTCGCTAAATTTGGTGCCAAAACGTGACAATTTATTATAAATATATTTCGAGTATAGTTAGAAAACGCCTGGTGAATATTGTAAAATAGTTTTAGTAGGCGATTTAAATATAGATTTTAATTCAGAAGAAGTGTTTTATAGAACAAAGAAGACTATACGGTACACTCATAGATTATGAAAAACTTTCCAAATGGTATTTATAAAGGTGAAGTATAGTTTGGCTATGCCTGGCAAAAATTGCTAAACAGTTTTGGTAGGCGATTTTAATATAGATTTCAATTCCAAAGAGGTGTTTTATGGAACAAGGAAGGAAAACACGGCACACTCATGGATTATGATGCCGATTCTAAACAGTATTTAAAATGGTAAAGGTCAGTTGCAGTTTCAGGGGTGCAGTGCTAAAATAAAAAGTGCCGGGCGTATAAATAAGTCTCGTCGCTCGCGAAATTTTTTTGTAAGAAGGGCCGTGGCCAACTTTTTTTAATGACTATATCATTTCATCTCTCACCCCCTTTACTGAAAATTATCCGAAAAATGTGTAACAAAAAAGCGATATAAAACTGCTACATAATTTTACATATATTTAAATACTATTAGTTCACAACAGCTTTAATCTATTGTTACAATATTTCGTAAGCTGTAGAACATGCATCACACGTATTTTTTTACATATATTTAAATGCTATTAGTTCACAACAGCTTTAATTTATTGATACAATATTTCTTAAGCTGTAGAATATGCATCACATGTATTTTTCTATAAATAGGTTACAATCATAAAAATTTCAACATAGGGTTAAAAAGCGAAATACACGAAATATGAGAGATAAAATGACATAGTCAATTAATATGGTTTTAATATGGCAACAATGAAACTAAAAAATTAGGGGGGTTCAGGGGGGGGGGAGGTTCCCTGGCGAGGCCGAGTTTCTTTTTCAATAATGTGTTTATTAAATTCAAATTTATCTGTATACAAGAAAAAAGTAGGAAAAAAATAATTCCTTTAAAACAACGACCACAGTTCCTCTTTTCCTTTAATATGGCTTGTTGAACACTCGTGATTCACATGACAAGACTGATTATCTTCAGCATTTCTATGTTGAAGTACCCACGTTTTGATATATGGTATGCATCGCATTTTTGAAGTGGAGGGCCATTCAGTTTAATAAACATTGAAGATGACACACGTTTCATTAAAATTTTTGAGCGCTATGAAGTGATAATTAAATTCATGGCACTAAATCCTCGTTCACATTCACTATTACTACAAGGGATTACTTTTAGGATATCCATGGGCGGTCTTAGATTTGTAGGAATAATTTTTCCGCCTGACTCAAAAAAAATCTCTGAAGCCGCTAAGCACAAAAACGCTCATCACCAATGTTAACCCTTTGAAGTGCAACCCTTTCCAAATGCTGAAAAAAGGGGAGCTGTTGCCATCGCTCGACTTAACTACCAGCAAGATGGCGGACGATCGAAACGTTCATCGCGTATCGCGTAGCTGCGTGAAAAAAGGGTCTCTAGATCTGTGGCACGCGATGAACGTTTCGATCGTCCGCCATCTTGCTGGTAGTTAAGTCGAGCGATGGCAACGGCTGGCCTTTTTTCAGCATTGGGCAATCTATGCAGCTGTTCTCGCATTCTTCCATTTTTAAGCAGATTTCAGTGTTGTTAAAAATAATCGTGACAATTTTTTTACGGGGCTATGGCGTGCTAAAAAGTAAAGGATTCTCATGGAGCTATGTCAACCGCAACTATTTTTATAGAAATTAAATCTATTCTTCGTGACTGGCCACAGTCAAAATGTCAGAGTTTGGTCTTCCCAGAGCGGGAACACTGCGCGTTAAAGGGTTAAAACGAGTGCACATATTCCGTATTTCCCCTTCTCCGTATTGTGCAAGGTTGTTACAGGCCCGTAGCCAAGGGGGTGCCAGGTGGGGCTAAGCCCCAACTAGCAGCATCATTTGCCCCTCTAGAAGATTTCATATTAAAATGTTTAATGCAGGTGTTTTGAAACAGTTTTGTATATTAATAGTAAGTTAAGGTTATTAAAGTTTTATATATTAATAAGGTGCTTATGATGCAATCACTGCCGTAGCCAAGGGTGGGGGATAGGGGGGTTCACCCCCCCCCTTGAGGAATTTTTTGCCGTACAAAATGTATATTCGTCACTCCCTTATCACACACACATATACATATATGCGAGTTCCATTGTCGTAACCCTCACCATGAAAAATTTCTGACTACGCCACTGCGGGCAATAAACTGTTCTCTCTTTATAGAAACAATTTTTCTATTACTCCTCAGCTCTATCCCTTTAAAATTCATTTATTCTGTAGATTTATACTCTTGCTCCTTAGATACAGGTTTATCTTTCATACTGCCTATCACTCGAATGGTTCGTTTCAGTAATCTATCTGCTCTGACTATAGAACACAATCTTTCCTGGAGCTGCAAAGCAGATAATTCTTCTAAAACACCGTACATCAGGGCAAAATCTTTCACAAATGCAACAGATTCCATTCTTTCAAAAAGACCTCTCTATATTTATTGCGATCTGTACTTTTCCTAGAGGTGTCATTGGGGGGTTCTTCGAAATGTTTCACTAACGCATGATATGCATTCCAGACTGATTTTACTAACAGAAAGCTACTGGTAACCCAACGAAGATCTAATAATCTACCAACTTTGATTAATTGGGTCCCTAATTCTGCGGCTATGGTCTTTAATTCATTCGAGTTTTTTGGAGATTGACTGTATAAAGCGTATCCCGAACTGTATAAAGCGATATATCCTGAAAAAAGCCGACAAATGAAGCTAATATGTACTAGCAGTGGTAGTAGTAACATACATTCGAGATGATAGAAAAGAGGCCCCACTCTTCCGATTCGCCTGGGCCCCCGCATACCCCTCGGCCTGGCTCTGCCAGACAAACCTGTAACGGGGAGGGGTGGGGGAGACTCGGGTTTGAGACTAGTTGGCTTCAGTCAGCTATTACGATGAAAAAGGTACTCTGATGATCAGATACTCGGTATATAAGGTACTCGGATTCGGAGCAAAATAGCATTATCCATATGTGGATTAGTCAGACAGAAACAAAAATTATCCGGATCGGCTTCTTTTCAGCAGATCTTCGGCAGATCTTATAATTAATTTTCCTAATAAGTGAAAGAAATAAAAAAGATAAAACTATTTTGTTATTTATTCATTCTTTGTAATGGAACTTAAATTTTATTTTTTAAACTGGATGCAATTTAGATACTTATGCATAAATTTTTAGATTATTTGGATTGATTTTGAGCAGTTGCTACATCGATTGAATCGACACTTCAACTTAGTCAAAGAATGCAGTCGTAATCGTTGACGTAACTCTAAGAAGTATATAGTTCCATTGTATTTGGAATGTTTTATAAATAATTTATCGGCGGAGAGATAGTTAACAGAGTAATTTCAGACTACACGTTTCTAGCCATACCAATATTACAATCAATCCAAAATTCGATTACTGAAAGCTAATGGCAAAATTTCAAAAGTACGTTAGGCTCCAGAAGATAGCATTCATTTTCATTATTTCTTTTACATAAAAATATTTTAAGTGAATTTTGTGTAAATTGTAAATTTTTATCTTCAAAGAAGCCGCCTAGTTTGCGTAAAATTCTACATAGTGGTTCAAAATCAAGATACAGTTGGCTAAATCTCAATTCTTGCTGAAACTATATGAAGTATTTTGTTTTCGTCTACGTCTACCTTTCATTAATTTTTAGTAAAGAAATATTATTAAAATAGTCAAAATTTTAAACACCATATAGTTTCTTCTTTCGCTACCTTTATGAATCCAAGCATCTTCTCAGCAATGTTAGGAAACAACTTTTTTTTTTTTTTTTTTTATGAAATTTTTTAGTAATCACCATGGACGAAAATTTAAGCTTCAAACATTATCTACTTTCTTTTTTATTGTCCACTACTCTTGTCTTCTTTGTTTATTATTGATTATCTTTAGCGAATTTTAAGCTTCTTCATGCTCACAACCATTAACTTTTTTTTTAAGTTCCCGAAAGATATTGAGGGAAAGAAGAATACAATACAGAACAGAGGCCTTAAAAATTAAAAATAATAATTAAATAAAAAACTTAAGCAGAAGTGACTTTTTTATCAAAAGTAATTAGTAAAAGTTGGATGTTAATAGCATTTTTTTAAAGATCTTTCTATTTAACGCATTTCTTTAAAGTTCTGATGGTTATTTTGAGAAATTTCGGGGATCTTTGTTAAGAATCCTTTAAGTTTATAAGAGTACACAAAAGAATTCTCCCTTTCACTTTGATTTTCTGTGAGAAAATTTATTTTTTTATTCAGATTGGACCAGGTAAGATGACTAAACATGCTTTATTCATTATATTATCTATATGTATTTTGAAAGAAACCTAGCTATATTGGCTTTTTTTTTTTTTTTAGTACTAGGATGCTATTTTGTCCAGTCCAGGTTTTTGGTCTGCGCGACTTTGTAGACATGATTTGTAGACAGGTTTTGTAGACACGAGCGGTCACGGTGAAGATCTTGTCAAATGTGTTTGCCAGATAACGCAGGGGGTGGGGGTGGAGGAGATTAAAATCTTGAAAGTCGCACAAGGTTTGAAATTTTTGATAATTGACCGCCTCGTTTTCTACCAAAAAATAACTTCAAAACCAAACCAAGCTTAGCGATATCTTCCGAACTTAGCTAGAAACTAGAAAGTTATAGTTAAAATATGTCTGGTAAGGATTGTAAAATAGTGTTAGTTGTCGATTTTAATGTAGATTTCAATTCCAAATATGTGTTTTATGGAGCAAGAAAGACAAACACGACACACTCATGGGTTATGATGCCCATTCCAAACAGTATTTAAAATGGTGAAGTATAGTTAGAATATGCTTGGCAAAGATTGTAAAACAGTTTTAGTAGGTGATTTTAAGAAAGATCTCGATTCCAAAGATGTGTTTTATGGAACAAGAAAGAGTTAATTCCTATTTTAACGCTCCCACTCTCGCCAACCTAAAAAATCTCCGAGCTTTGCAGTCATGGGTCTCTAGGAGTTATGCACAAGTTTCAATGCTCCCAAAAGAACTAGATGAAAACTAAAGTGAACAAATTAGCGATGAACGCACCAGTTAAGGAATTTGAAGACACTTAATTATTAAAACTACATTAATTGGCAACCCAAAATAAATAAAAATGTCACGGAATGCAGAACTTACATGCTGTTCCAAATCGCCATTTTAATTCTAATTTACGATTGCCACACAAATACAAAAAAACGTCTTTGATAACTGCAAATGTTTAATAATCGCCACCTTGTTAAGAGTCGGTACTTTAAAGTAGGATTCAACCCAAGAAAGCACACTGCACACTGCAAATAGTATTTAAAACGGTGAGGTACAGTTGGAATGTGCAATAAGGGAAGAAAATAGGGAAGACGCATGGATTATGATACGCTTTTAATATATAGCACTTTAGTGCGTATTTAAAATCTGAAAGTGTTTCAGATTTTCTTACTTTTTTTGGTTGTTTAGGGTTGTAACTAGAGAGGCCTGCACTTCCTGTCCTGCTCTAAATTTCGATTTTTGTTGACAAACATGATCAAACCTATTTATGAAAAAGTTTGCTTTTTTCACCTTTTCCATGCCACTGAAACTTTTTTTCGAACTTTATTCCTGCTTTTAATTATTACAACTGTTCTTAATTAATTAATTGATCTTTTCTTAGTTTCGTATAAATTTAATTCTTTTTTAATTTTAAAACATTAAGAATAAAGTTAATATTATTGCCCAGGTCAGAGGAGAGGGGTATAAATGTTTGTAAGGGTTGCATTCTTTTCCTGAAATTTCACAACGAGAACTTTCACACAAATAGAGCAAAAAGTTGACAGTGTTCTAATTAAGGCATATCACGGCACGGTATCTTTCAAATTCATGTGAAATAATATTAATCTAAAATTTATAATTGTATTTATGATACAGTATACCAGTTTAGTATTCTGTTGTATTTATTATCATTAGATATACTCGTTGGCGCCGGAACCGGGGAGGGGTGTCAGAAGGGGCGCTCAGGCCCGTCGCTAGCGGGTGTGCAGGTTGTGCACCGCACAAAGGCGCCAAGGTAAAGGGGGCGCCGAAACGGCTGAAGAAGAGTTTAGCGAAAAATTAACATTTTTCGAAAAAATAAATATTTTTTGTTTAAGTTTATATTGCAGACTTCTTCTAGGAAAGTGCTTTCCCCGTTGAAATGCCCCTCTACAATGTTTTTGCAAGGTTTCATCTTACAAGTTCTTATATACAGCACTGCTTTGTTAGCATCCTCCCCCCCCCAATCTCTTAGTCCAGCGTTTCTTAACCTGTGGGGCGGAGAGCGTTTGCAGGGGGGGGGGGGCGAAAAACCAAAGAGCAAGTAGTGATGCATGTTTTTAAAAAATCATCTAATTTATTCTCATTTTTACTCAAAAATATATCCATTTTCGCTTAAAATGTTCATTCAAACTTTACTGATAACATTACTTTGTAGAAAGTTCGACTAAATGTTCATTTTTGAAGATTAAAAAACTGAATGCATGCTGAAAAATGTGAGGGGGGGCGCCACCATAAGTTAGCCTTTGTTGGGGGGGGCGATGTTAAAAGGTTGAGAACTGCTACCTTAGGTGAAAACCTTCTCAGAGTTTCCCTAAACTTGTCTTTCAGTGCTATCCAGAAGGCGAAGTTTACTGATATGTGATGCCATAGTTACTATGGTGATGATATGGGTGATCGTTTTCAGATTCCTTCCCATTCATGGGCGTCTGCCTGAGGTCCTACTGCCCCATTTACATTCAGCCCTTCCCACTTCTTCTTTCGCTGCAGCTTTTTTCCCGTAAATACTTCTGCGTCAGCTCCAAAAGCAGTGAGTGTTTACATTCAGCTGTACTCGCCTTCTCCTGTATGTAGTTTTCTACTGCATGTAGTTTTCTACTGTAGCAGGACGAGAGAGGGTTTACACTCCTGTTACTGCCATTTCTCGCGCTCGCTGTCGTGAAAGTGGGCTGAGTGTAAACGAGGGGTGAGAGGTTGCAGAGAGAAGCACTGTTGCATTTGTTGATGGGAGGGGCTCATCTTGGGCTTTCCCACACTTCAGTAGTAAAATAATACAAAAAAGTTCAGTTATGACACTAATTCACTATACCGACGGCTTGGGGAGAGGCAATCCTGGAGTCCATGATGACAAATGCAAATCTGGGAATGGACATGGACCCCAAAAAGGGCGCAAAGAGAAATATATTATATATTTTTTTTTTCTAATCGAAGGTGCCTGGTACGTAAATGAGTGCTCATATAGAAAGGTAGATCGTGCCCCTTCCTTAGGTGTTTCTGAAGTTAATTTTTTTTTTTTTTTTTGTTCTATACTGAATTTGTATTGCTACAAGAACAGTCTGTAGGAGCATTTCCCTCACGTGTTCCCTTGCCTGATAAGAGCATTTCCCTCATAGAAACACTGGTATAGGGATTCTTGCATGGGTCTCAAAATTTAAAATGCTTTACCAACCTAACAGAAAAGTAACATGAATTGGCGTTTAAATGCTAATTATTTTCTAAAATACATATATGCAATCTACTTTATTTGTATTACACATTTATTGAAATCCGAAGTATGGGATCCAAGGGAGGGCGATCTCTCTTCCCCTGAGAACGTTTAAAAATTTGCGGAGTTGCTGGGGAGTTTAACCCACTTTTGAACCCAGTTATCCCGCCCAATTCATTTTCAATCTTGAATCCAGGTTTGTTCTGTCTGCTCTCATCATTGAAAAGATGCAATGGAGAAGTCTCTTCTTCTATGACTAGTTTTACTTCCCAGCTTGAGTCTTTGAATGCTGTCAACAATTTCGCAACTGCTGGGTCTGGGTTCCGGCGAAGCATTTAATGACCCATGCCGAGAAGCAACACTGGTTACAGAAGGAGAGCTTTCTCCATTGCATCTCTTCAGTCATGAGAGCAGACAGACTAAACCTGGTTTCAAGATTGAAAATGAATTGGGCGGGATGACTCAACAGTGGAAAAATTCTCTGTGATGCTTATCTCTCCCCTCCTTCAAGCATTTCTGAATCCACTACTGATGAGCAATTTAACAAGTCGAGCCACAAAAAACTTTTGATTCGGGTAGTATTTTACATTACATATTGAAAGAGTGCTGTACCGCCCCCCCTACCAAAAAATAAATAAATCCTAAAGGTAACATTTTTTTTTAATTTTGCATTTTGTTTGGGTAAAATGAAATTTTTTTTTAAATTAGACCAAACTGAAACTGATTACATTGCTTTAGGGTAAAAGTTTGCTTTAATATACAACTTGTTTAGATCAAATAAGCTTTATCATTAAAATTAGCCCTTTCAACACAATTTTTTTTATATTCGTGACTGCATTCAAAATTAATGTAATTACTATTAACATTAATTTAATTTTCTCCAATCGTATATAGAGTAGTAAATTATTTTCGTCCTTTTTACAGCTAGACTTTTTATAAAGAAGTAAAAGGAGTAGCATAGGTGGATACAACTGTAAAATAAAATAATAATTAATTTTATTGACATTTGAATAATTTATTTTAAATACACTTTTTATATATTTGAAACAAACCCATGTATTCAACACTAGTTACGCCTTCTCTTGTGTTAACTATGGCAAAGAAAGGGCTAAACTGACAGTTTCTGTCGCGTTAAACAAAGGAATTGTTACAATAGGTGATTGAGCAAGATCATTCGAAGGATTATTATTATATATATATATTCTTCATAAACAATTTTGTTAATTCAACAATTTCATTCGAAATTTTAGAGAAATATAATGATATGTTTATACTTATATCACAAATAAGCATGTTGTCTGATTGGGGTGAAAAAGAAATCTTAAAACATTTCAAAGACTTGCATTAAAAATTAATTGATAATATAGATGGCGAATTTCTTTTCGAGGAACTAATATTGTTAAACTGTTTTTCAAATACCGTAATCTCGTTATGAATATATTTATCACTTCCAGTTACAGTCGCTTCCTAAGAAAGAACTTTTTCCAAATTAAATATTATTAAAAAAATTATTTACCATCATAAATGAGACAAGAACGGGTGCCAAATTTATCAATCATTTCAACAGAATATCAAGAATTAGAAAAAGTAGACATAAGTAATATAACTGAAGGGTTTGCTAGTGCAAAAGCTAGAAAATTTTCACTATAAATAATACTAGTGCTTCCTTTTAAAAAATCTCAGCCAAACCAGCTTATTCCAAGCAATACCAGCCATAATTATAAATAATTAAATTTGTTACTGTAATTTTAAGTTTTTTACTCTGACGAAGAAATATTTTTACTGTGAATATATTTTTCTGACATATTAACAAATTCTAGATATGCAGGAAAATTTTAGCACTCTTTTAAATATATTAATTTTTAAAAGAATTTTAGCCATTATCATGTACTTTCATGGTTTTCTTTGTGCAAACTGTTTTGCAATTTTAGAAAGATCTAATTAGACAGTTGACCTACAACGTTTTTTCATCAACATTAAACGAATTTTATTTCGTTTTTATTGATACAGCCATAATTTTTAATCATACGTATTTTTATTTTGTACCATGCTTTTAAACATTTTATTAATGCACGTCATGCCTTTGAAAACAATTTAAACAGTTCCCAAATTTTTAAATTCTGTAGTAGAAATGTGTTTTTTTTTTCTTTTCCGAAGTATTTTACATTCAAAAGAAAACTCAGAATTTAATTTAATAAAATACATAAGCCACGTTATTTTTACTATTTTCGTTCCATTTTCCCATATTCTTGCAATAAGAGAGATACTGCACTTTCCATTTGAGTTGTCAATGTAAAAGTTAAATTAATCAGCCCTTTGAAATGGGTGACTTTTTATTAAAACATTCACTGTTCTTGAAATTAAATTATATAACAACCATCTGCCATTATCATCTACGCTGAAATCGTTCACTTGAATTTAAAACCTATCTTATGTAAATCTGTATAAACAAAAAGCTTCAATAATCGATGCTTCCAAATAATATGGACATTTTTGGAATTATTAACTATGTTAAAACTTGTCGTTTGTAGTTTTCCTTGTGTTACATTGCTTTATTTATAAACAAGCAGTGCACATATAAAATTAAAATATTTTCATGCTTTTTATTTAGATTTAAGGATTTCTCATTACTTTTGAATCAATGTCCTGGTGTCTCTGTGTAAATCGAAAACGTTATACCAAAGTGAGCTTTCTGCTATAGTTGTGAAGCACATTCACTCGTTAAATATTATGGCAGTGTTCTATAATTATTGTTCAAAAATCTGGAGTGACTCCACTCGACTTTCCGAACACCGACGATTAAGATAATTACCAAGCATTTAAATAAATTTTAATAGATGAATAATTCAGCAAAAATTCTTAGTTTTTTCAATTTGAGCTTAATCGAATGTACCGTTGAATGTACTTTCAAGCATTTCCCCCATAGGCCATAATCTAAAAGAAATCTTTGTCCTAGCCCTGTAGAAAAACTATAAGTACTATACACACTAAAATCAATACCGGTCTTAATGGTGGTTTATAAAATGTATACCCAATTTGAGCTCAATCGAATGTACCGTTTAAACGCTAGCGCACTTTCAAGAATTTTCCCTTATAGGCCATAATGTAAAAGAAATCTTTGTCGTAGCCCTGTAGAAAACTGTAAGTCCTATACACACCAAAATCAATACCGGTCTTGCGACGGTGGTTTATAATATATATACCCAACTTGAGCTCAATGGAATGCCCCGTTTAGGAGCTGTTGTGTTCACTCACAAACACACATACATTCATAAATCTTGTAAAAATAGCATAAATGAATTCAGAAGACCTCAAAACGTGTCAATACACCAAAATCTCGAAGTCAAATTGTTTCATGATTACAGTACTTTCCTAACATGGTACATTTTCGGAAATTAAAAATGCGCTTTATTCTCCCCTCTCCCGTCCTTTTTTTTTGGGGGGGGGGATGTAAAGAACAGGCAACCCCTTGAAGGGTACCTCCTAAGTCCGCGCTTGAACTTAATGAATTCCATATCACTTGAACTCTGCAAAAGACTAGTCTAGATGGAAGCCAATCTGATCTCCGCACCCATGGTAACTGTTAGCTACCTACCACAGTGTTTTTGGTTCCACTGACTTTTTTCATGATTACAATACTTTCCTCATGTACTGGGTGAGTTTTCGGCGGTGCCGGATATCCATCGGGTCCTACAGTCCAGAGGAATGTCGTATATTCTCTACTGAATACTAATATGGCACTGTAAAATCATATTCTTGTTTCAAAAACTGAATATTTATTGGGGTGCCACCTCACGAGACTCGGTTTAGTTATGATATTTTCCAATGAATAAGTACATGGAATAGTAAAGTGATACTTTAGTTTCGAAGACTGATTTTTTTTTTTTGGGGGGGGGGGGGCGCTAAATCTGCATTTGCACAAAGGCGCCTGACACATCCGCGACGGCCCTGGGGGCACTTGACTCCCCAGATTTTGTAGTGAGGGGTCAAAGTGTACTTTTTGCCCCCCCCCCCTCACCTTTCGAAACCCAGAATTTATCGAAAAATTTGTTGATACACCATCAACCAATTTTTGTGTAATATATTGTGTAAAATGTGTTTTTTGAAGAACAGGGAAGTTCATAAATACGGACAAAACCACAATTTATCCAAGCCTATAGAGTGGGTAGGTACACTGACTTCAAGTGTCCCTAGAATCTGTAAGTACCCCCTGACCTTAGTAACAATAGCATAGAATACGATATTATAGATATGATAAGTAGTGTGTTGAAAGATTGATTTGGGCAGCTATTTAAACTCTGTTTATTATAACATAGGGATTACAGTGATAATAGTGTGTATTGGAGGAAGTGTCTCCAGAATGCATGGGCAGGGCACCCTCTGCCATAATCAACAGCAGTATTGGGAAATTGGAATGGTAATTATAATCGTTGAAGAACAGAAGGTGAACATAAATCCGGTAACACTTAAGGCTCTATTGCTCCAACATAAGGATTGCGACGATAGTTTCATGTTTGAAGATCAGGAAGATCAAACCTGATCTATAATATTTTTAGGATTGCAACAATATTTCAATCAATCGTGTGTTAAGGATACGAGGTGACTGCGGAGTCCGGCCAACGCTCAGAGGTCAGAACAATAACTGCGATCGTTAAAGGACAGAGCTCTTTATAAAATTACCAAACAATATATCAGCTTGACCCCCAGAAAAAAAATCCCTTCCGGCGCCTCTGGATATTCTTTAGTTCCAGTCCTCTAAAATTTGTTACAGTTCTTGTTTTAATGTTCACGGAGTCACTTTTTAAAAAATTCAGCAGTACTGAACTGATGCCAAAAATTCATTGGCTCATAAGACCACCAGGGGTTCAAAGTCTGCTCTACTCAAGCATGCCTTCGAGACCATGGGTGAAGTGTTATGTATGCTGAATTAATAAACACTTCGCCAATTTCAATAAAATAATATTTTATTTACGATGATTTTTATTTAATTTCTTTGCAGAATACATCACACATTAAAGTGAAAAGCAAATATACATAGTAATTTATTTTCAGTTATTTACAGTTATCTAATGTTGCCACTTGAATGTGTCTCTAATTAGAAACTGCGGAACAATAAACTGATTTCTTATTCTGAACATTGAGTACGAACACTACACACCTCCTTCCCAGTAACAGTGATTACGGAACATGATCTTTTAAATGACTGAGGAACCTCACACGTCTGCCAGATCAAGTAGACTTTTTTCTTGCTGGGTATTCGAATATTTTTCAGCAACCCTGACTTCAAATGATTCTCCCTGGTTTGTTTTCTCTGTAGGTGGTTTTTGAAAAAGAATGTTTGTCTAGTAGAAAACATACAGTAGAAAACATGTTTTTACTGTGCCATTGAAACTCTTTTCTCTTGTCCCTGGATTACAATGTCGAAATACTTATCCGTCCTTGCTTTCACTGGATAAGGTCAAAATAGACAGACGGTAGCGACGAACAGTGGACGTTGTTGTACAGGAATAAATACGAAGAGTTGGAAAGTTGCTTAGGCACAAAGACTGTTCGATTCCCATGGGTTGTGGTAGAACCTGGCCTCACATCTCTTAATAAAACATTAAGGTTTTGTGAAAACACAGTCTTTTCCATGTGAGGTACTGTTGAAAAGAATTCTCCTGGTAAGGCTAAGGCGGTTCCGTATACAAATTCGGCAGATGAGCAAGCTAGGTCTTCCTTGATGGCAGTTCTCGTGTCTAAAAGAACGAAAGGCAATGCTTACAGTCAAGATTTTGTTTTTAGCAAATGACATTTTTGAGTCTTGCTTTCAAAGTTTTGTGTTGTCTTTCGATTAAGCCATTCGCCCGAGAATGATACGCAGTTGCAGTATTGGTATGAAAACCCAGATATTTTCCCAAAACCCCCAAAAGTTGGATATTAAACTGTCGACCTTGATCAGTTGTTATGCGATTCAGGATGCCAAAACGGGGAAACCAGTTATAAACCAAAGCTTCAATGATTGATTCTGCTGATTTAGTTTCTAATGGTAGCACTCCAATCCATCCTGTAAAACGATCGATGATAGAAAATATTCGAAACCCTTGCAAACAGGTAATGGTCTAGTCAAATCGATATTTAAATGCTGGAATCCGAGAGGAGGTATTTTGAACTCTCCAAGAACCGACTGTGTGTGTCTATGGACTTTAGACCGCTGGCATGATAAACATGCCCTAGTCCATAGCAGGCAGTCTTTATTCATGTTGGACCGGACCATATAAAACGCTTTCTTATCAATTTGACTGTGGATCTTATTCCAGGATGAAATAAATTATGGATTGATGAAAATACTTTTAGTCGAAATTTTTTGGGCATGTACGGACATGGACGATTATAATTGGTAGAAATATCGCAATAGACCTTCGTGTCACTGTCCGGAATAGGAATTTGTAAGACTTTTAAGTTTGGGTTGTTCTTTAGTATTTCCAAGTCTTCATCTTCTTGAGAGTTAGCAATAGTGTACTAACTATTATACCACCGGATTTCTGAACTCATAGATTGAGTTTGTGTATTATTGAAGTATTATTGAAATGCACGCATCATTTTACGAATTTTTCAAGAAATTGTTTGTGGAATTTGATTTTTAGGTGAATTTTCAAGTTGATGCTCTTGCTCTCAGTTGGGAATATTATCTTGTCTAAGGTTAATACGAAAATTAGGTGTGTATTAAAATTTAAGAATCTTTACAGTATATAATAAGCATTTCCGCAAAATAAATGGATTTAATTTCAAGTTCGGTAGTCTGGAAAAATTGTTTATGTAAAATTTCATAATAACTTAAGTTTGTAAAAAAAGAAATATAGGTAGACAGACAGAAAAGAAAGTTAATATGAAATGAAGTAAAAGAATATGAATTGTTAAAAAGTATGATCACTGCATATTATGTTTCAGGTTTACAATATTAAAAAAATTAATGCTAATTTTTATTACCAGGCAATAGATTTACAGATAACATATTTTACCACACTTACTACTGCTTATTAACAAGATTAAAATAGTAAATGTGAAAAATAAATTTATATTTTCCCTCTTACACAAAACTCCGTAATCTGTACGAAGCAATAAAAGCAGTCTTACGTCACAAAGTCTATACCAAATGTCAATTTTATTTCTATACTTAGATAGTAATAATAATTATATTTCCATCAGAATGAATTTTTTTTTTATAAATTTGCTTCAGGGAACTTTTAAGATTATGAAAAAATTAAAAGTAAAGAAATAAAATCAGTTTTTCAATAAATGCTGCTTCACCTCCCCCCTCCCTCTCTTCTAGATTGTTCTTGAAATTAAAATACAGTCGAGCTTTGATTTAACGTACTTTGATTTAACGAATTCTCCGATTTAACGAATATTTTTAGCTTTGATTTAACGAACAAAAATCGTTCAAATAAAATTCGCACATAAAACTAGAACATTGAATTTTTCGCAAGCAAAATTTTAATCTTTCACACCCTAATACAAGTGTTTAATACAATAATTTTTTTCTCATTTCTCTAAGCAAAGCAAGTGCCTACGAAGACAGCGATACATAAAGTCATTTACAATTACTCCGTGGATAATGATGATCAAATGCCTGGATGGGACGATGTTCCTAGTAATGGAAATTTCACAGGATATGTGTCTTATGATGCACAGGGATAGTGAACTCCAGTACCTGCGATAGTGAACAGAAAGAGAATAAATATCCTGAAAGCAGCGAAGAGATGACGAAGAAACGGAAATTGAATTAAAAAAGGTGACATTCCCAGAAGCAGCCTGCAGCTTGAATGCTTTAATTTTTATTTATTTATTTATTTATTTTTTGTCTCACGAGATTGATGCTGTTACGAAGATAGAAAATTAGTTCTTACGAAGATAGAAAATATCGACAAAGAACATTGGAAAGTCAAAACAAAGCACTATCAAGGATTTCTTTCCAAAGTGCCAATAACTATGTATGTATTATGTATTAAATTTTAATAGCAAGTGACATTAAAGAATTTAGATAATTTTAAAGTTGGTCGCCTAACGTATAACTTATAATTTTTAAGCTCTTAGTAAACAATAATCATTCTTTTTTTCATATCTATATCTCAGGTTATTTTGCACTGATATTTTTATGCCACACTCTTTACAAAAATTGATATTCGATTTAACGAACGGATTTGTGGGTCCCAATCAATTTGTTAAATCGAGGTTCGACTGTATGTCACCTGATAAAAATTCGGAAATTTTTATAAAGCTGTAAAATTCACTAATGGAAATGCTTCGAACAGTTTTTGCTACCTAATTACAGTAGCATATTCATATAAAACCAACTAATTATTGCCATTCTTGAAAAATTTACTCTTCATGTTCCGATTTTAAACAGTTTTATAATAATAATAATAATATGTTTTAAGCATTGAGATAACTCAGGAAAATGGGCTACTGGGTCATCCAATTTTGAAAATATCGTTTGCTTGTTAGTGTTGTTATGGCAAGGTTACGCATGGGCAATCTGCCTTGGTCGGAGGACTTTCTAAGGGGTTCTAACGCGTATTCCTGTTAAACTTGGAAAAAACCGACCCAAACTCCAGACCGTTAGATCGTCAGCCGCGTGATGGGGCCCGAACCTGGTACCTTCACAATTCAGCCGTTTACCATTTGGAGTGTCTTATCCACTCCGCCATGGTAGGGCCCCTTGAAAATATCGTAAAATATTGTTCCAAGATCATTTCTTCGATGTTTCATAACTTTTATAGGTGGCACGAGTTGTGAGAGTATAGTTACAGCTTACGAAATCATATATTCTAATTTTTTTAAATCTGTAATTCAGTTCTTTTAGAAAGAAAGTGTTCAGAATCTGCAATTCATTTTTTAAGGCATAAATAAATCAGGTGTAACCTGAAAACCTTGTAATGAATGACGTTGCGAATGATGTTTCATGTTTCATGGTGATGTAACGAAATTCTGAAGCAAAATATTTCGATATGCACTCTAAAATCGGATTTAAACACACACCTTATTCAAATCATGACAGATTTACCGTACAGTTGTAAATACTTGTCACGTTTTTCTCCTCTCTTACTACAACAGGTTCAGCACAAAATATAAATCTGAAAAAGAAAATAATAAATAAAATCGTTAGTTGAAAAAAAAAAAAAGTTTGAAGATACTGTTTCAAATCAATTAATCGCCGAGACAGCAATAACTTAAGAAATAGGGGAGAAGAAAAAAATAAATACAAGAGCCAGTGTTTTGCTGTTGAGACTGGGACGCTTATTTGCCGGCGCAAGTAGCTAATCCATGGAGTGGGAGGGGTACCGCGGGGTTCAAGAATTTCGAATGTCTCGCAGTCAGCGTCCTATATTGGAAGAAGGGCGTGAAAGTGAGAGGGGTGTGTGCGTGTGCGTGGATAAGTGTACGATGTGGTAGGTTTTGTTTATTTTCTCTTTAAAAAAGAACGTTTACCATATCCAGGATATTTCATTAAAGTTTTTTTTTTTTTTTTTTTTTTTTTTCCTCCATCCCCTCTCTTTTCTAGCACAGTGGAAATTTAGTGTTTGTTTTGAAAGAACCGGAACTTCGAAGAGAGAAAAAAAATAAATGCTACCATTTGTATTTATGGAAAATAGGGATTCTGAGGGAATGATTATCAGAACAGTGAACTTCTGCGTTAAAGAAAAGGGGGGGGGAATGACAGTGAATAAAATAATAATAATAACAATTTGTCGGATCTAGGTAATTTCGCCTGGCTGCAGCATTAAGGAATCTTTTATTGTATTTTTATTTATCTACTTATAGAAGGCGAAATTTTTTATATATTTTAAGATGGAGGGCGGGCAGCTCACAAAGAACCCTATATTACCCTTGTTCTATATGCGTAAACGGCCGTACTGCATTCCCAAATGCTTGAAACGAGTAGAAATCGCAAAAATTTTAGATTTCAAATAATGTAACTTTTACAGCCTTTTAACTAAATCTACAAACATAAAAATTATGAAAATTGAGAAAGATATTAAAACTAAGCATTTCAAGATTATTAGAAATTACTTTGGACAATAAGGAGTTTCCCATATTCATTATATGTGTATGTATGTACGTATGTATATGTATATGTATGTATGTATGTATACAGGGTGTCACTGAATTCATGGGTCAAACTTTAAAGGTAAGTAAAATAAATATAATGGAGCATTTTTTGTACAACAATATGGGATCGGAAATGAAAAGTGTAGACAGAAAAAATGGAAATTTTAGGAAAATGAAAAAGCTCTTTATTTACTTAAGGGCAGTAAGGGCAGCATTTAATACAGTAAGGGCTCAACTATGCCACCACCAACATCGATACAGGTCTGGCAGAGTGTAGTGAGTAGCGGCGTGCCCTTTCGGAGATACCAGCTATTTGAACAGTTGGAGCAGCAACTCAAAGTTTTGCGATGAGGTCCTCACCAGACTCAATTGATGTCCCGTAGAAGAGTGCCTTGAGATGTCACCATAAGAAAAAAATCGATACGTCACAAATCTGATGAACGCGCTGGCCGAGCGACTGGCCCACCTCATCCAATTCATCAAGGGCCAAAGGTGGCATTAAAGTAATTACGTACCGAAAGGAGTTGAAATACCATTGTACTGAAACTCATGGTATTTTATTTGCGATCCCATACTGCTATAAAAAAAAAGCTTCTCGATATGCATTTTACCTACTCTTAAAGTCTGGCTCATGAATTCAGATACCTTCTATATTTATAGCAAGGAATTTAAATTCGCAATTGATGCATGCAGCATCAATGCATAATGATTATTTTGAATAAAAACTTCAGGCTGGTATGAAATTACTTTGTAAAAGATTTCTGGGCAAATTTTTGTTTATAGAATCAGTGCCATATGTATCTGTAGACGGTCGAGTGTGTTTTTTACAAAGTTTTTTAATTACTTTATCTACAATTGTAGTTTTTGATACTTCACTCTGAACTAGATATATTTAATTTATTGCTTTCGCTATATGTATGAGGCTGTGGCGCACAAAAGAGGGAGGTCAAGGGAGTCTGAGCTCCTCCCAAAAGAGTTATCAACTTTGCTTCGTTAAATCATCTTGTAATTTTTGACATTTTAATACTTTATACGACTTGTCAATTTTTTTTTTATGGAGTAAAGATTAATAAATAAAAACATATAATTCAAAAACATGCAAGTATATTGAAGTGCGGAAGGAGTCTTTCCAAAAGGTTATCACGATTGAAAAAAAAAAAAAACTAAGCCGTCCTTTTTCTTTTTTACAAGCCTTATGGCTTGATTTTTTCCTTTTTGCCAACTTTAAATTTGGCTGCCCAAGTGCTGTGCACCATCTTGCCCCCCCCCTCTAGGATCATCCTGGTGGTTGATATCACGGCTTTATGGGCTGGGCACACTCCAAGGTAAAATCCAGTGTGCGTCACTGATATGAAGGTAGGCAAAATGAAAAAAGAAGATACTATTATTTGATAAGCGACAGTAATTGTTTGAGATATCGGTCAATTCGGAATACCGAAGCATTATATTAAAGAACTTTTGTACAAATGTACTACCAATAATTTAAATTGTCCCTATTATTTAAATACGGTTAACCCTTCGAAGCTCAACCCTTTCCCAATGCTGAAAAAAGGGCAGCTCGACTTAACTACCAGCAAGATGGAAGACGATCGAAACGTTCATCGCGTGCCACAGATCTAGAGACCCTCTTTTGACAGCATCTGGCTGTGCGCTACCCTTTTTTTTAGCATTAGGCAATCTATTCAGCTGTTCTCGCATTCTTCCATTTTTCAGCAGATGTCAGTGCTGTTAAAAATAATCGTGACCATTTTTTTACGGGAAATGACGTGCTAAAAAGTAAAGGATTCTCGTGGAGCTATGTCACCCGCAACTATTTTTATAGAAATCCAATCTATTTTTCGTGACTGACAACAGTGAAAACGTCAAAGTTTGGTGTTCCCAGAGCG
Organism: Cheiracanthium punctorium; assembly: GCA_038373885.1. Classification (NCBI taxonomy): domain Eukaryota; kingdom Metazoa; phylum Arthropoda; class Arachnida; order Araneae; family Cheiracanthiidae; genus Cheiracanthium; species Cheiracanthium punctorium. Next base: position 193,195 of record JAWZYV010013619.1, read on the forward strand.
GGTACACTGCGCGTTAAAGGGTTAAGAATATTACATTGGAAGAAATTACGAGAAAAACCTACACGTAGCGTAAAATAATGATCGCTCAACATTCAAGATTAGGAGAGGCCCTCGCATCCAATATCCGCATCAAAGGCCCTGAGTAGAACTCCTATCTTTGCAACAAATAGTTCTTGTAGGCTCGATTTCGGCGCCTGCGCTCGTAGGAAAACGTGCAGGCTCTCAGAATCAAAATCCGAACCGTTCTGATAAGCTATACCTTGAACTGCTGAGTGAGGCCAAATTAACCAATATGGATTTTTCCATCCTAAATGGTGAAAATTCGGATACTAAACGTACTTTAGATAGCAGGTGGTGCAAAGTACGCTCTAACTCCCCCTACACGCACGCACACATTTCCCCGCCCCCCAAAAAACGATAAAGCTCCCACATGTAGCAGATAGGAAGTGATCAATATTTACCTACCACCGTTAGCAGAGATTGGATAATAGCATTTGACCTCAAAACATTACACAACTCCCCGTGTTTATCAAGGTGGCAAGGAAAGTTAAAAAAAAAAAAAAAAGAAAGAAAGAAAGAAATTGGACAGCCAGCCTGCAAAGCTCATGGATTTTTTTCGAATCACGCTGTCTCCCAGTAACACGATCTCGTTCCTTTGTCGATTCCGTGTGATTTACTGTCCTTTCACCTCGGTTTTATTGCTTTTATGAAATGCGACGGGCAACAAGTTCGGCAGGCCACATAAATTTACTGCACAAAAATGAAGACCTGTGCTCCTACGCAGTACTAAAAGGTTTGTGCCGAGTTACGTAAACTTTCAGATTTTGTCAGTGTATCAAGAGTCAGTATAGACTTCAGATAAATACCAGCACCATAGGTGGACGCCCATATCTATGGACAGGGAGGGGCCGTGTCCTCTCCCTAGCTCCAAAGCTCCCATAGTAACATTATGATTTACGTACTGACAGGGGCGTAGCCAGAAATTTTTCATGGGGGGGTTACGACTACTAATACTCATATATATATATATATATGTATACGTGTGTGTGATAATGTAGTGAAGAATATACATTTTGTATGACAAAAAAATTCCTCATGGGGGGGGGAGTGTTATGATCTCCCCCCCCTTGGCTACGACCCTGCATACTGGCATAACGTAAGTGGTTTAACACTAAATACATCATAGTATCTTTCTGGGGCAGGACCCTTGACTTAGACCCCTATACTCTTACAAACAATCATATGTGCGCCCATAAACATAGCCAAACCTATTAAAATAAGTCAATCGTAATAGTACACCTGCTTTTGACAACTTGTTTTGTCTGAAAGCTACAAAGTAAGAAGGCCATTTGTAACTATAGTAGAACACATAACAACGGCAGAAAATTATACGGTATTTACCTTATGGGGAGTAGGGGATACGCATGCCCATGGATCTTGAGTACCAATTCAAATAAGTTTAAAAAAATTCAGACTTAACAAAATAACAATAGCTTATTTCTTCACAAGCTGAGGTACGCACCAATTATACTTCCTAAAATGTGACTATTGAAATTTCCAGAAAAAGTTATCAAACACGAAATTGTATTTATTGCAAAATTTACTGAATTGTGACGCATTTAGTTAAACAGTGGTGTATTCAGGGGAAGGGTTAAAGAGATTTAGCCCTCAGCGAAAAAGACATTGCTTATCCACTTGAAGCGCAGAGGTTGCGCCGTGGAAAAAAAAAAAAAAAAAAAAAAAAAACCACCTTTTTTCAGCGCTTTCACTGCATGTCGCAAAAAATATGGTTAACCCTTTGAGGCGCAACCCTTTCCCAATGCTGAAAAAAGGGCATCCGTTGCCATCGCTCGACTTAACTACCAGCAAGATGGCGGACGATCGAAACGTTCATCGCGTGCCACAGATCTAGAGACCCTTTTTTTTACGACAGCTGGCTGTGCGCGAGCACAGCCAGCTTCTTTCAAAATGATTATTAACGGGTACTAGAAGACAACGTTTCCTACCACACACTGCTGTGTGATTCTGAACTGTCTTGGTTTCCTCAATCCCCCCCACACACACACCTCTCATTTTGCTACATTACGTTATTGTTTACATTATGCTAGACTGCGTATATGCTAGACATGTTATACTACATAATTCTAGACATGCATACTGCGTAGATAGAGAACACGGCAATTGCTTCCGGATTTTAGAAGTGGTTCGCATAGAGAAAAAGTTTGGGAACCGCTAGTGTATTTGATGACTATTCAGCTCCCAGAGATTGCAGAAACCTTTTATAATTCTCGAAAAACCATCATAGTCAATTTTCATTTGTGTTTGCTTTAAGTTGATTTAATTTTAGGCTTAACTATAACATTGACACGCTAATTATGTAATACGCAGCTAATCGTATCAAATGCTGTAACGTGAGTTAACACTAGGCCGGAAGAAGTGGGAGGACTAAAGTACAAATAAAAAGTGTGCAATGCACCAGTAACGGAATAATGCAATTTTGTGGGTAAGGGGGCGGAAAGTTAAAAGATTCGCATGTACTGTACACCCATCTTATAGAAGTAAAATGGAATCTTTCACGTTCATTTTTTTATTCTCGGGAGGGGCGGTCGACCCTCCCGAGAATAAAGAAATTTCCTTTCATCCGTCCTTGTAATGAACATCTGACTCAAACTAAAAATTTGTTAGTCACGCCGTGAAAGACGTCTGCTCATTTTGAAATCTATGACAACAGAATATTTTAGACTAATAATACAATGCCCCCCCCCCACTCTAAGATTTACTTCTATTAAATTTATCAAAAGATGCCGGCATTATTTATTAAGGCATGAAAAAAAGTGTGGAGAAAGACTATCACAAAGGGACTGAAGCGCTCATGTGTAAAATCTGCATACTTAAAAAAAAAAAAAAAAAAAAAAAAAAAAAAAAATACAAATTATACTTATGCAGAAATATATATAATAATAAATAGAAGATTCGCGATTGTAGAGTAATTAAACCATAGGTTATTACGGCGAGGAAAACTTAATTAACAAAGAAAAGTAATTAAAAAAAGGAGAATTACACCCCAACTCTGAGTTTGACAAGTTAACTAATATCATTCATTATTGAGTCCCTTACTGATCGATCTGTCAGTCGGAGGAAATATACTGAATTTATATAGGAACATATGGCTTGGCTTTCTATTATTTATGTTACCATACTGGGGTGAAAGAAACGTTAAAGAGAGAGAGATTGATTAAAATATTTGATGGAGTTCTGATGAATAAAAAAAAATTTGAATGAATTTATTTTGTGTGTCATATAAGTAAAGAAAATTATCGGAAGCAATTAGAAGGAATTTTTTTTATCTCAGACTATGTAACACAAATAATCAGAAAATATGACGCATGTCGTTACATTCATTTTCACTAATAACGCAACTTTGTTTAAGAGAAGCTAGAAAAAGAAAAATATTGGAATAGCTCAAAGTACTTTTCAAGAAATTCAAGTTTTCATTTGTTTCTTTTATCTGCAAAAAGGGAAGTGTAAACTAAAGCTGCACATTTAGATTAAGACTAAATACCGAATAAAAGGGACATTGAGATGTAAATTGTGCATGGCACATGGGAATTTCATAATCCATCCCTGGCTGTATTAAATCTCATGAAGCAATATACATACGCAATTTTTTCCATTCTCTTCAACAGTGCTTTAAAAAACAACGTGGTTATTATAGAATAGCATAAATATACTTCTCCCCCCTCTTTATCCTTTTTTTAACCCTTTAACGTGCAGTGTTCCCGCTCTGGGAACATCAAACTCTGACGTTTTGACTGTTGCCAGTCACGAAGAATAGATTTGATTTCTATAAAAATAGTTGCGGGTGACATAGCTCCACGAGAATCCTTTACTTTTTAGCACGTCATTTCCCGCAAAAAAGGGTCACGATTATTTTTAACAGCACTGACATCTGCTGAAAAATGGAAAGAATGCGAGAACAGCTGGATAGATTGCCGAATGCTGAAAAAAGAGCGTTGCCATCGCTCGACTTAACTACCAGCAAGATGGCGGTAGGGATGGCTGGCTGTGCGTCAAAAAAGGGTCTCTAGATCTGTGGCACGCGATGAACGTTTCGATCGCCCACCATCCTGCTGGTAGTTAAGTCGAGCGATGGCAACGGCTGCCCTTTTTTCGGCATTGGGAAAGGGTTCCGCCTTAAAGGGTTAATACCATGGTGAAAGTACGCCAGTTTCCTTTTTGGAAATTTTCTACAGCTCTGAAAACAGGGCTTCGTCCATGCAAAACCAGCTGCATTCCGACCGAGGTCAACATCCTAATACTGTTTTACCAACATTTATTTCCATTCTGAAATCGAGTTCCCTTACAAACTCGATATCGTATGTTTTACGAACTCATATTCAATCTATCATCATATATTTAAATGACCTACCACAGAAATCTAATCCCTTCCCTTTTTGTATCGATAACCTTCCCTTGCTTTCCATAGACAGAGGTTATTATTTAAAGAAAAATAACATTCTGTGCAATTCTTTTTAAATCTTGTCTTTTGTACCCTTCTGTATCCTAAAAGCATCATGTTTTTTAAAAGTAAAATGTAATGACTGGTTTTTGTTCTTCCGCTACTGCTAACATTTGGTGAAATTGGTATTTCCGCATGCCCTGTAAGTATTTGAATCATTACAAAATGTCTATAATAGCTGATTTCTCCACTTTTTTCCAATCATATTTCCAAACAAACTTTCAAAGAATGAAATTTTCGTCTTTCGTTAATAACCCATGGAATATCAATAGATAAATATCGTTAGTTAATGATATCGAAAATATAAAATAAAAAATTACAATACATAAAAGAGCAAATTTAGTATTCTTTTCCAAAAATCATTTTGCGAAAACATCAATGTTTGAAAATTATCTTGTATAATTATTTCTAAACAGATTCTACGAATCTTTTTACGTTATTTAAATAAATAAATATTAATTAATCTCAGACACTTCAGCTTTTTAACGTTTTCCAACAAAATTCATAATTGTTTATGTATCAGGTTTGTTTGTCTGTCCGTCTGTTTGTTCTCTGCCGAAAATATGCATCGACTGCAACGAAATTTACATACGTCATTGATTTAAAGGGTGTCCGGAAAGTATGGTTGAACTTTCAAAAAATAATTACCAACAAATATACTAAGATATTTGTTTACGGTTTTTTATGTTCCACAAAGAAAATTTCAAAGTGCTTTTTTACAATGTTTTATGGCTTCACACCTCTTCGCACGATCGAATTGTGCTTTTTTCTTAGAAATAACAGTCCGCTCTGACAATTATTTTAATATGCTTGAAGTTTTTGCACTTTTTCAATTAGAGGCCTTGCAGCTCAATATCCTTTTCCAGCAGGATGGGGGGACCACCATACTGAAGTTTGGAACAGGGGCGGATCCAGAGAAACCATCTGGGGGGGGGGGACTCCGTTTTTCATTAGAATGATACATTGATTTCCCAATACTTTTTCTCCCAATGTATAATTAGACAGGGTATATCACAACTAAATAAGTATGTTGTCTGCTGCAAGAACCGTCGAAAGAAAACTGGGAAGGGGGTGGGGGGTGGCAGAGCTATCGTGCACCCAATACCCATCAAGTTAAGGCCGATGCTCATAAGCTACGTGTTTTATGCGTTTCAATGGACGACGGGACTGATACGGGAAAAAAATGTTCCGTTGCTCTCTCCGTTATATGGGAGGACAGAGTTTTCAGTTTAACACATTAATCTTTTGTTGGTAGATCCCGACTGGTTATTAAAAGTCGTAAATTTCGCCAGAAAAATGTCGCCTTAGGCCTGCGGTCCAGTCCAGTGCGTTTCAGAACGCTAGTATGGGAACCCAATGTATTTTTCAAAATCTTGAAGACGCACTGGGGAGAAAAGTGCCCCCACTGAGCGGTGGGCGTGCTTTTGTGGTTTCACGCGTTATCCTTTGGCGGCGAATCCCGACGGGTCATTAAAAGTCAATAAATTCTTCGACCCTGCACTGTATCCCCCCTTGTACAATGCCTTGACCATTAAAAAAAAAACCCCGCTGCGTCCGGAAAAAGACGCAACTGGACCTCAGCCTTTAACCACTGTAGTGACGACAAGACGTGGCTAATCAGCAACGACCTTTATTCATGTTGTCGTTCGCGGGCCCTACCCATTAACAATTTAGTGTGTATAGAGTATAATTGCTGAATGCATTATTGAACAGATTTCACAGCCACCAAGTAATATACAGTGTTCACAGCATGCATTTTCGCATTTTTGGATGGAATTAAGTTTTCCAGATTAAGTAATTCCCATCCTTTTCTGTGAAGACTGTAGTAGACCAACCTCAATTTCTATTTACAACTATTATCACTAGTACCTGCTATTTTCAATTTGAGCTTTCTTTTTTAAAACCAGACTAGCTATACATTGTCAGGTACTCGCTTTGTCTGATATCTTAGAATATGTTTTACTTTTATAATGAGGATTTGTACCCATACGTGTGGGTGGTGAGGACAACTTATGAAAGCAGTTGAAAGAATGAAAGTTGTACAAATTGCGGAGGGTAGGATTGTTCGTCTATGCTTCAGCATCACTTAAGGCCGATGCTGATTGCCGCTGCGTCTAACGTGACTGCAGTGGGTAAGAGGGAATTCTCGTCGCGAATTTTACGACTTTTTAATGGCAATTCGGGTTTACCGATAAAAGATTTCTGCACTAAACCGCAAACTCCGTCCCCTATAAAATGGAGAAAGCAACGGAAGAATATTTTCCCCGTGTCAGTGTGCCGTCGTCCTTTCAAATACGGTGGAGCCTGCTAAAGTGACCACCTTGGCAAAGAGATCGTCTGTCTATAGTGACAACTTTAATGCAATTTCGCTTTACAACCATCACACTTTACCACCTTTGTAAGGTGACCGTCTTTATAAGGTGACCAGTTTTGTTCTTCCCAAGGGTAGTCCCATTAAACAGGTTCCACTGTACAAATAAAACTGTGAACTGTGCTCCAGCCACTGAGGCGATAGCGAGTCAATAAAATTTGCCCCTCCTTCTGTTTAAACATAAAAGCTCTATCATTTTGTAAATAGAGAAATTATGTTTAGTCCAAAAGGATTCAATAAGTATTGGTGTAAATATTCTTGGTATATGTATATAACATTATAAATCATAAGCCCGCTAAGATCCTACATTTCTAAAACTACACAGTTTTAATTCAGTTGGAATCTGCTTTCAAAAACTGCAATTACAACACGATCCCTTGCAATTCCTTTGTAATTTTCTAGACAGTCCCAGTGTTCAGTCACTGTGGCGTTTTAAAAGACATAACAAACCTTGAAAAACCGCTTCCCAGACTTTAGCGTTTGTCCAATAATTGCAACGTGCTTCGATCATGTGGCACGACCTCAAAAGTTGTTAAAAGGGGCTGCATCAGCCCAGGAACAACTTTTCCGCGTGACTGCAACTGCCAAGAGATGTATCAAATCGGCCAGTAAAGTAATGCAATTGGACTTCGACTCTTTTCTTCCATCGACGGCCGCTATGGCCCAAGGATTATCACAGATCGCTCCCGGCGTTTGTGGGCCAGTGAAGACCGGTCCGAGTCCCGAGCCGTCTCGCCTATACCCAACGCCGACCAGGAGCCCTCAACAGCCTCCCGCCTCCCTTGGACCCACGACTACAACAAACTCCCGTAGCAGTCCCGTAGTATATATATATATATATATATATATATATATATAGTTGGCTCTCTGTTTAACGACTTTCAAGAAACCGCGAAAATGTGAAAAATCGTCCTTAAATAGAGATCTTCCATAAACAGAATTTGTAAAAGAATAACATTTCCCTTTACACTTTGGAAGGTGCCTGGTTCATAACCAGTTCGCGGCCGCCGACCTAACTGTTCGGAGTTTTCCGTGCTTTTCTCCGAAACTTAGAGTAAATAAGGGTTAGGACCCCCAGAAAGACCCCCATGGAGTGCACCCCACCCATCGGCTCCATGAGCCCTAATCCTACAGCACCAACACCAAACCATTACACTTTACATTCTAAGGACTGTGAATATTTTTCTTGATATATTGGCGTGTTTAAAGATGTTACTTTTATTATCATTATATTATTTTATTATCCACAAAAAAATATTTTAAGTTACCTTAAAAAAAAGTAGTTACAACAAGCAATACAATAAAATTAGGTTTCAAGAAAATCAAAATGAGTCAGTTGTTTCATTTTTTGCCTTCCCGTTATCCTTTCTTCCAGATTTTCTCAAATGTTAAATGCGTCAGCTTCCATTTTATGAATTTTTCTAGCTAACCAGCCGAAGCCTGAAAATTTTGCATTCCAAATTTTTCTGCCAGAATAACAGCACTTCAGTAATTGCTTGATTTTTATTTTATTTTGGTAATACGAACAATTATCTACATGAGGGACCTAGGCCGAGTACGGGTACGTGGGGATTTTTCTAAGGGGTCTTAATTTATGAGAAGTTTCGGAGAAAACTGCGTAAGACTCCGAACGGCTAGATTGACGGACGCGACCTGAGTTTAAACCAGGCACTTTTCTTCTCCCAGTTGGGAGCGCTATACGCTCAGCCACTCGTCGGGAATTGGAGTTCGCCGTTCTAGAAATTGGAGTTATGTGTTATGCGATGTTATGGGGCATGCCTATACTAGAGGCATCTGCATACTGGGGCAGTTGCCTTAGTCGGAGGATTTTTTCAGAGGTTCTAACACGTATTCACGTTAAATCTGCAGAAAACCATCTGGAAAAACTCCTAGTTAGATCGACAGCCGCGCGGTAGGCCCAAACGCGGGACCTTCACACCTCAGTCGCCTATCATGTCGAGTGTCCTATCCACTCGGCCATGGTGGGGCCCACAAATTAGAATGTTGGATGCTCTTGCTTCATTTAACCATTTGCATGCAGAAGTGCCTTGGCAAACTCTTCCAATCGGCCACATTGACTTTTCGGCCGTTTGGATTTGGATCCCGAACTAAATTTTTCTGCAGCTTCAAGAATTTTCTCTTTGCTTCTAAAATACCTTTGAGAATACGCTCAGGTAGTTGAGATTGTCTTGCGAATTGCACTTTTGACATTCCCCGACACTTTTTTCCCACTCTTAAAATATTTTCTCCCTGCTCCTGTAGCGTAGATGAAAAAAAAAGATCGTTGTTAAACAGAAACGACGTCGTCTTTGAATAGAAATTTTTTACGTTGGAGTTGCTGGGACTTTGAAATATCGCCTTTAGAAAGGGATCATCGTTAAACAGAGTCAACTGTATATATAGTGCTACTTTTTTAAATTTCAGTTCATGTGAAAATTTAAATTTTTTTTAACTTCCCTAATCCATAGTGTATTTCTAGCTCTGGGGGGGCTCGAGCCCCCAGAGCCCCCCCGTGGATCCGCCACTGGTTTGGCGGAAAGTTTTCTATGGAAAGTTCTACGAGGGATGGATGGGAAGAGGAAGTCCAACACCGTGATCCAGACATTGCACCGTTGGTCTTCTTATGGGCATACGTGAAAAAATTTGTTTTCAATCTCCATATGAAAGGTAATTTTTCTAAATATCTTTCATATGAAAGGTACTTAGAAAAAATCCCAATGAAATGTTTTTAATACTTCATTTACTATAAGCTGATTCACTATAGAAATAATGAATATCCCAGTTAAAAAAAAAAAAATAGAAGCTAAAAATTTTGGCACGATAAAATTCAAATCAGAGTTTTTCTAACTCGCTTATTATTAAAGTAATTTTTTACATGTTGCAAAACAATTATTGACTACTTAAATGTTCAGATATTGTCACCTTTGAACTAAGTACAGGTAAGCATATTGATAAATGTTAAAGAGTATGCATTAGGACTCAAGTAATATTCTGCTTGTCTATATTAAACAAAATTTATAAATGTGATCTATTCTCGTTTTGAGAAACACAGGCTGCATTTTCGGATGTATTCTCTTGTAATTTTTAGAATAGACTCATTATAATACAATGAAACCTCCGTAAGTCGGAACGTGCGGTTCCTCAAAAAGTGTCCAACTTTCAGAGGTGTCCAAGTTGTAGAAGAATATTTCTATATTATGGACGCATTCCGTTCCTCAGAAAAGTGTCCAACTGACGGAGGTGTCAAGTTATGGAGATGTCAAATTTGAGAGATTTATCACCCGAATTAATGATTTCGCCTTCTATTATTGTTATTATTATTATTATTATTATTGGAAGTTAAAAAACGATAAGTTATGTTTTTCGTTTTCAGGTTGGCTTTTCAAATGGCTTCGAAAAGCTCTTCTAAACAACAGAGGAAAAAACATGAAAAGGGCCAAATATTAACAGCACTCAGTGTTGTGAAGAATTGTGTTCCAGTTGCATTTGTAGAGCACCCCGTATTACTTTACAAAGCAATCGTTAAGTCCCCAATCAGTCGTTAGCCTGGCCCTATAAGTATTCCAGCAAAAGGAAGAACTCTTATGGGAACACTCCTTTTTTAAACTGTTGGAGGATCAATGGAGAAATCAATGGTACGAAACAATATTTTCCTAAATCCTGAAGGCGAAAAGTATTGGCTCCTAAGGGTACAAAGAATGTATACTTCACTATAAATAATGAGAAAAAGATTCCTTTACTATACTTGTTACAGCTAATGCTTGCAGTGATTTATCCCCACCAACGGTTGTGCTCAAGTACGCAAGAGTACTTGATATCACCCAAAGCATTCCTGAATCTCAAAATAAGGGGATTACTAGTGCCATCTTTTACGAATGCTTCGTCAAAATATTCAAACCTTGTCTCGAGTCCAGTGAGATTGCCCATCCAGCACTATTGTTCATGGATGGTCACACGTCTCACCAGTCATCATTTAAGTGATTTTTGTATAAAAACCAAGATCTTCGTGTATAACCCTCAACACAACCCAGTTAATGCAGCCGATGGATGTCGCAGTGTTTCAGCCTCTGAAAGAAAATTGAAAGATTCTCTGGGAAAAGATTGCTAGAGTACCTGGATGCTTTCACTTTGGAACGAGGTTAGTTGAGACCTAAGCAGAAATTTAAAGACTCAGATAAGTTTTATTCAGGGAGTCATTCAGCTTAAAAATTCACTCGGATTAAATTTTTAACCAGAATATCCTGTTCCACCACAAAATCCAATAAATTTGAATCTTGTCCAGATTAATCTTGACTTGTGCCAAAGGGTAACTAAAAGTAACTTCGACACTTCTATTTTGAGAGTCTTAGCCCTCGAAGCATTAAATACCTTTCATTCTGAACCAGAGTGACTAAGGATTTATTTCCTTGGATCATTTTTGTCTAATAGTCCTAACGTAGGTTCCGAAGTTTTCTAAGAGATCTTTTCTTTTACGTCCCTGTAGAGCGAGGTACTGCGTTTGACGATGGAGTGGCTGATATTCGCACAGCTCTTTCTCAGCTACAATCTGGATAAATTCCCAAGAACTGCTATCCTCTGCGATTCCAAGGTTGCCCTGCTAGCTATCATGCCTAATAATAATCCTTTAACGCAGAACATACTGGACTGTCGTCATTACCTTGAGAACTTGATATCCCTTGAGAAAATTAGTGTCCTCCAGTGGGTACCTGCCCACTGTAGGGTCCCAGGTAATGAGAATGCGGATTACCTGGTTAAAAAAGGGGTGAAAATTCAGACTTCTTCTCGTCTTATGCCTTTCTGTACTATTAAATACCTTGTTAAAAAATCCGTCAATGACCGTGCTCGGGAAAGAATGCTGTCCCTAACTTGCGTTGGTCCAAGACGTAGAGCAGTTTCTGAATTCCGATTGAGCATTGGACATGATTGCTTACGAAATCATCTTTTTAGGTTGAAAATCATTCCTTCACCGATATGCACTCTATGCAGCTCAGGAGAGGTCATGGACTCCGTTCACATACTCCATTGTCCTGCGCTTCTCAAGACTTCTCTCGCCGAGCGTTACTGGGAGGCTAGAGACCTGTTAGATTAATGAACTATGTCGCAGCATTTCATTTATTTATTTATGTTGTTTCTTACTTGTTTGCTGTAACTGTTTATAATGCGTCAAATATTCATCCCATTGGAAATTTAAAAAAGAAAGAAAGAAAGAAAAAGTCAAAAGGAAAATTGGAAGTCCTGACTGGAGCGTGAAACGAATAAATCAACCTGATCCCAATATAATACTACAAAGGAGGACTTTCCCGCTTATTACATGAAGTCATAAAAATTACTCCAGCATTATGGCTGCCAGCCAATTAATTGTGAGTGGTTTTAAACAGGGCTGGGACATGCCGGGACATATCAACCACCAGTATGTTCTCTGATGCTGCCGCTATTTGCCCTCCTTTCAAGATCACCTTCTAAGTGTGCAGTCCTAGAGCCGTTGTTAATTTCAGAAAGTTTCATTGTCGAATCAACAGTGAACAACGAGAAGCAGTCGAATCTTTCAAAGAATCCAGAGAAACTGGACATATCGAAGATTCTTCTCGTTTCATGGTTTAGAATAGATAAGACGATGTTCGATGGAGCCAATTAATGAAAAACTTTTCTGGTGAAGAATGCAGTAACCAGGAGATTATCAATGCTCATAGCATATAGCGAGCAGTGCGAGATCCATTGGATTTTGTGTCAATAAACTTTAAACCAACCAACGACAACCATTAATATGTGTAGATGAAACTGGAAACATTTATCCTAATTCACTTGGAGAAACCAGTACCTCTGTCATACCCAGTCCAAGACAGCGTAATACAAAGTCTATCCTGTTAATGCTTCCAAATCAGCTCGATCTGAACTAAGTCCCTTGATAGCTGTAAAAGACATAACATACGTTCAGGATTATGATGTCTTTAGCTAATTATAAAAATTACCTGAAGTAGAAGATGGAAAGTTATTAAGAAAATAACACGAAAATTTTAAAGTCTCAAATGGATAAGAAAGCAGAAGAAAAAGATAACAGAAAAGCACGAGCTAAATAAAGATCAGATTAAATTACATAAAGCAGGAGAGAAATAAAATAAAAGAGCAATGATGCAGTCAAAGAAGAAAAATACTGAGACAGAAAACAATGAAAGCACATGAAACCTCGAGCGATGATTGGGAAAAGATTGGGAAACACAAGATCAGTCACATGAAAGCAATGAAATAATGGTTTAAAATGTACCTCCCTACTCGAAATTTTTACTTGATTTATTTTATTTTTATAATGTTATCTTGTTTTATTCACAATAATATTGTTTAAAATTTTATTACGGTACCAATAATTTGGTCCCTTTCTCTGCCAATCATTGAATATCCTTGTCAATAATTGATTCTTATCCATGAAAATAGCTAGTTCATTCATGCCGATAATGTGGAGAAAAAATTGCCGTTGGATTTCTGCTCATAAAACGGAAAATTTTATTGACAAAAGTAATGAATGAAATTGGTAGTGCAGAACTTGGCCGTAAAGAAAATCTTTGTAGCGTAACTATTGCTTTCTAAATAAGAAAGTTATTAAAGAAAACACGAAAATTTAATTAAAATGTCGATAATTGGTACCACTGCCCTACATTAAATTTACAATATTCTGAATTTTTATCCGAGCCATTTTAATTTTTAATGAATAAAAACACATATCCTTTTCAAAAACCAGACTACATCAACAACAGTTCATTTTCGGTCGTTTGGAAGTTAAACATAAACGAGATATGAAGTGATTGCCTAAAACTTCTAATGTACTTTTAATTATCCGGGTTCTATTATTTCAAATGTATTATTCTCCGTTTAAACTATAATTTGGGCATTTTGGAAGACTATAGTACATTTCTCTTCTGTTTATTTATGGTTTTCCTCTTCATTGTCTAAAACTTTGTTTGTGCTTCTAGTCAGGTATTAAGACAGAAAAGTTTTTTCAGGTTTTTCCTTAGAACTCTTATTTAATTAATTTTGTTTCAAATAATGATGGACTTCTACTAAACATTTGCTTTTCAATTCACTGCTTTTATCTGTCTGATAAGCTATTTTAGCATTATTAGTTTATTATTAGTAGTATTTATTTGGCCATCATAATGACTACTTAACTAAAAGTGCTTAGCACCTACTTATCCCTCTTAGAACATAGGCGCATTTTGATTTTTCAGAGTCGATTAATATGTTAACCACTTTACAACTAAGTCGAAAATTCTTTGATTTCAGTTTGTCTTCAGTACATTGTCTGCTCTGTGATCAGAAGATCACCCGCTCATCGTCAGAAAGGTGCAGTGTTGTGGACTCTTCATTTGTGACTAGAGTTTGCTTTCCCTCATCGCAGTTTGAATGCTCTGCTGAAGCTTAGTGTTTTCCTTGCAGTAGCTTGCGCAAAAAGAAGACCGGTAAAGCATTTTATTATCGATGTGTTTGGATCCTTTTCTTTTTGCTTTCCCAGTTTGTTCCTAAAAATATTGTCTTGAATGCTCGTTGGTAATTATATGAATACGCTGAAAATATATTCATATTTAAAACCAAACCATCAATTGAATTGGTAAAAAGAAAAATAGGAAATTTCCAATTCAAAAGGCATACATATTAAGATACAGCAAAACACGGGTACACCCAGTTGCCCTCATTCATTACGATTTTAAAATTTGATGGCAATATACATTACCAACCGGAGACCATGAAAATTTTTCTCTTGTGAAAAACTCCCTATCTAAAAGAATTTGCAAAGTAATATGCTGCGGATTTATATACGTACACTGGATTCTCTTATTACACGGTTTCAAAATAACGTGTGAAAATAATGACGAAAGCATTTTTCCGATCTTTATTTTACTATTGTAACTGGTATTACAATAGTATTGTAACTGGTATTACTATTGTAACTTGTATTTACTGGTAGTTAACAGTAAAACTTTTCTGAAATTTTTACACCCTTTGTATATATTTACTACTCACCAATTGCAGAGTGATACATGGGAGGACTTTCACACCGAAATCTGTCCACCAAAGCATACCCTTTTTTACACGGTTTTCTTTTGCACGGTGTTGCAGGGAACGTATCCACCATGTGAAAAGAGAATCCAGTGTATATGTGTATGTATTTGTTGAAAAGTTGGCGATGTCACACACCGCAGGCTAAGGCACATTTTAAAAAGTTTTGGGATTTATGTTCAGTTCAGTATAGTACACAAACATTTTCCTCAAATTCGCTCTGCTTTCTGAGAGAAACCTATGAAAGAAAATAAAATAAGTCTACACAAAAATTTGAGGTTTATTGTATTCAAGAAGTATGTATGCAAAACTTATTCACTGAGTTTTCATTAGATCTTAAGAAATCTGCGGCGAAAATTTCATTCTTAGAAAAGCGCGCATTTAAAATTTTTATTTTCTATGTACTGACAATTGTCGCTTGCTATTTAAATGGCCCTACCGATAGCATTTTACTCGAGTAAATAAAAAAAAGAAAAAGTTTAAGAATTTTAAAGAAATATTTGTGTCAGTTAACAAAAATATGAATTTTCACCAAATAGGTCCACCCTTCTTCAAATGAGCGCCCATACGTATGGGCAGGGAGGGGGGGGGCATGCCCCCAGCTCCCATATTACTGTTATGACTTACGTACTGGTATAACATATAAATGGTTCAACAAAATATAGTATCTATCCGGGGCAGGCCACTTCACTAGCCCCCCCTCCCCCCTTGCAAATAATCATATGAGCACCCATGCTTCTTCAGCTGTAAAACTGACGAGCTGCAACAGAGGCAGGAGAGGAAAACAATACGGATTTGGATTTAGGACAATCATCGACGTATTCTAAAAGATCCAAACAAAATTTGCCTGTAAGATGACGCTGCGAATCGTAATCATTAAGTATATGTTGTGCGATGCGTGCATTAGTAGTAGATTGCATCATGATTCGCCACTATGCTTCGCTAGAGGACGCTTAGGTAGCTAATGATTAAAAAGGGTCGAGTATTTTCTTTTGAGAGGCTGACGCTGTTTCGCCCGATTTCCACTAGTCGATGATCGTCCTTTATCCAAGTCTGTGGAAAAGAACTACAAGTAAACACAAAAAAAAGAAGTTGCCAAGTTAAAGAAAATACGAGAAAATAAAGAGTTAGAAGAAGGGTTTGTGTGGGAGGGGAAAGGAATTACTAAAAAGCGGATACTAAGTTAGAAATAAATTAAATTAAATCGATGTTCACAAAATAAAGAAATATAAAACAGGAGCGTGTTCAACTAAGATGGAAGCAATATTAGTCAAAGAAAGTGAATCTTGAGCCTTTTTAACCCTTTAATGCTCAGTGTTCCCGCTCTGGGATCACCCAACTCTGACGTTTTGACTGTTGCCTTGTACGAAAAATAGATTTGATTTCTATAAAAATAGTTGCGGGTGACATAGCTCCACCAGAATCCTTTACTTTTTAGCACGTCCTTTCCCGTAAAAAAAAAAAAAAATAATTGTCACTTATTTTTAACAGCACTGGCATTTGCTGAAAAATGGAAGAATGCGAAAACAGCTGGATCGATTGCCCAATGCTGAAAAAGGGGAAGCCGTTGCCATCGCTCGGCTTAACTACCATCAAGATGGCGGACGATCGAAACGTTCATCGCGTGCCACAGATCTAGAGACCCTTTTTGACGCAGCTGGCTGTGCGGCACTGCCAGCTGCGTCAAAAAAAGGGTGTCTCTAGATCTGTGGCACGCGATGAGCGTTTCGATCGTCCGCCATCTTGCTGGTAGTTAAGTCGAGCGATGGCAACGGCTGCCCTTTTTTCAGCATTGGGCAATCTATCCAGCTGTTATCGCATTCTTCCATTTTTCAGCAGATGCCAGTGCTGTTAAAAAGAATCGTGACAATTTTTTTTAACGGGAAAGGACGTGCTAAAAAGTAAAGGATTCTCGTGGAGCTATGTCACCCGCAACTATTTTTACTAAGTCAAGTCAAGTCTAGTCTCGAAGTCAAGTCTATTCTTCGTGACTGGCAACAGTCAAAAAGTCAGAGTTGGGTGTTCCAGAGCGGGAACACTGCGAGTTAAAGGGTTAACGAATTGCTTTATAGTACAACACAAATGTAATTTCCCGACCTTGTATATGTAGATCTCTTAACACTAAGTAGCACCAATATTTAAAATATGTTGCGTTATGGTATAGTATTTTTGTTCAATTTTCGTCTTAGATTGCGTGGTTTGTCTCTGCATTCCGTATTTCAAAGTTATTATGTATATATATATATATATATAAACAACTATTAAATATTTTTGAAGAATGAGATTTCTAAGTATTATCTGTAAATGTATCTAAATGAAATTAAGCATTAATAATTTGAATTTATTTACCGGGAATTTACATTATATGAAACCAATTGTTGTTTTATCTTTATATTTACAAAAAAAAAAAAGAGCTAATTATAGCTCAAAAATTTGAAATAATCGAATATTATATTCAGAAACACGAAAAAGGTTCTATTTTTGCAGTGAAAAAGCACAGCCAGCTGCGTCAAAAAGGATCTCTAGATCAGTGGCACGCGATGAACGTTTCGATCGTCCGCCATCTTGATGGTAGTTAAGTCGAGCGATGGCAACGGCTGCCCCTTTTTCAGCATTGGGAAAGGGTTGCGCCTCAAAGGGTTAAGAGAAATAAGTAGAAATAAAAAGTATAATTTTGTATGTGTGTGGTCTTAATATGATAGTATAACTTTTCATAGTTTACATACATTGATTCTCAAAGTCATACTTATCTTGGAAAAAAATAGCCCTGTTTCACATTACTTTGAAATAAGTACTTCGTATCACTGTATTATTTCTGCATTTCCAACGAAAAATGCAGAGTCGTGATCATTACTCAAGAAACAGAAAAGCACGATTGCCATCCAACGATCACAAGCCGGTGTAGAAGCAGCTCTTGTTAGGGAACCCGCTACTGTACCGATGATACCGTTAGAAGTATTCCGTCACGGCGGCCTACACAGAAGCCCAGAAAACAAGGAAATAAAAATAACTGAAACAAAGCACTACAGACTGGAGAGAGGGTAAAAAAAAAAAAAAAGAAAGAAAAGAAAAGAACAAAAAAAGTTCGATTCCTCTCAAAATTTGGCGCATCTAGAGGTTGTTGTGCAACGTGTTATCGGCGAAAAAAGAAAAGAAACAAAATCAATTTCTTTTTTTTTTTTTTTCCATCCCACCCTCTTCTTTTTGGAGGGTCAAATGTCAAGGAAGGAGAGCCCGGGATGCGTCAAGTGTGTTGCCATCTCTTTCCGACTCTTCTGTGTGTATAGGAAAAGTTGCAACTTGAATCCGTGCTTTATATATTTATATATATTATATATATGTATGTACCTGGTGCGAGATAACCTCCAGTTTCACGGATGTGTGTTAGCAAATGCTGGCAGGCGATAAACTTTCGCCTCTGCCGAATCTGTGCAGTATCTCATGCTTTTTTGAAAGCAGCGGTTAGCACAATAAAATAAGATGCGATTTAACGGCGAGGAGATAGGAATGCGTCTTGAGTTTGGAGGTGGGTTGAATACGGTCATGCATCAATACTTAAGGATGGTAATCATCAAATCATCTGCTGGACTAAAGCTCTCAAAAAAGTCCGACACCACAGGACTCTGATCATCGGAATGGGGGGGGGAGGGGGCTAACGTAAGTGCGCATGTGCGGCTCCGGATGATCTGCCAGCGATACAGCAAATATATGAGCGACCTGGAAATGATATCATAATGCAAAGGAAATAAAGTGAAAAATATCTAAACTGCGAAAAATATCTAAACCTGTGAGTAGCTTTGAAGCGCCAGTAAGTTAAGGTTTTTTTGTTTTTATATATGTAAACGTGTAGAAATTTATAAAAATGCTAAAATAAAAATCTAAATTTTTATAAAAACTAGATAAACTAATTAGACTTACCTCCGAAATTTTTAACAAACTATTAAAAAACCCAATTTACTTTCGTGTTTGATATCCCTTTTTAAACGTATTGGCAGACATTAGAACAGATCCTCTGCTCTTTCGTAAATCCTCTGGTTCAGGGTGTGCCTTGTAACGCGCATGTCCTTGACGCATGCGTCAATTGAATGTCGAGGAATTAAAATTTCATTCTTTCTGAGTTTTCACAAAACATTCCGTTAAATTCGAAAGCGATTTTGTTAAATCACTTGAAATTGGTTGAATCAAACAATTTTTGTTAAATCAACAAAACAAAGCTACCAAACTACTTAGCCAAACAAGTTTTGTTGAATTCAACAAAACATTTTTTAGCCGTACTACTCGAAATAATGGATATTAATTCTGATATTTTGCATCCCAAACCAGGATTGTCCAACCTCCTCCTGCAAAGAGCCTCTATATTTGTGTGTGTGTGGCGGTAAGACATTCAAAGTTAAAATTTGTCCTTTATTCCATTAGTGTTCCCGTAAAAGAAAATTAGGAATGTTATCAAAAACAAACGTGGAAGGTATTGAGGGCGCACTCTACCTGCGTCCAAGCCCCAAGCGCGGCTCCAGACTAAATTCTCGGAGGGGGCCATCTATTTTACATAGGTCTATAAATTGCTCAAAATGAAAATTGAACGTATGAAATCGTGAAGTATGCGTATCTAAAGTTTTAAAAAAATTTGGAGGGGCACATGCCCCCATCACTGGAGCCGCCCTTGCCTCGCCCTGGATCCGCTGTTACGTGTAATGCACACGCGTATTAAATGTTTGTAGAAAGTGGGAGTGCAATTTGAAATTAACAACATTTTTAAAAAAAATACTAGTAACATTCCAGTGCTAGACAAAAGAAATTAAATTCCAATGCAGACATATTTCCAAATAGAATCTCAATATCACTTTGTTTTTATACAAGTAATTATCAGTGGCGGCCCGTGGTCAAAACTGTTAGTGCAGCCGGAAGCATATGAGCTCCCCCCACCACCCCTTCCTCCCCACAGGAATGCAAAATCTTTGTTACTGAATTCGAAAACTGGCGGATTACGCCCTCACCGAGGAAAAAGAAATTACATAAACAATGCAAAAGATTCTATTTTACTTCCATAAAATTTACATAAATTTCAACCAGCCGCTCTTATCCTCAAAATTGCATTAATCCGTGTCTGATTCGAAGTTTCCTGAGAATTTTCTTTTGTAACGATAACTTGAGAAGAAAAAGAAAAAAAAAGAAAACTTAAAGTCAAATCAATCCTCCTTTCTTTTAAGCTTGCGAATCGGTCCGTGATGTCCTCACAGAAAGGCGTTGTTTTAATTCAGATATCAATAATTTTAAAAGCTCGTTAAAATTTCCCATGTTTAAAGAATTTTCTCGCTCGCCATGTCCTCTAAATGCCAGTTCTTGCTTACTTAAAAACAATACTGCTTTAATGGGTAATTGTCCATTCATAAGTGTCTATTCAGGCTTACCTTATTGATAAATCCAGCAATATAAAGTCGAGAGTTTTCCGAACATAAGTTCTCCGTACCCCTCCCTCACTTCTCGAGCCAATCAGTCAGTTGAATTCACTGGTCGTTTGAAAATCTTTCATCAGCTGTACTTAGCTACTAACTCCCTATGCCGGAGAGACTGCTTACAAACTCGTTGCCATGGCAACGGTGCTGCCAATTTCTTGATCGGCTATGAGGGCTGTACCGAGGCCTCCGAGAGAGGAGAAAGATTCTTTCTCCTCTCTGGGAGACCTCGGCTGTACCAAGACTCACATTTGAATTGCGGGAAGATTAAAGGGCTTTTTTTTTCTGAATGAGCGATCCGGCAGTTACTACTTACTACAACACGTTGTTTTTTGTTTTAGATTTTTTAAAAATTTATCATAGAAATTCCATAATTTTAATTTGAATTTAAGAAAATTAGTAGAATAAATTATTTTAAAGTATGTGTTGATAATTTCAAGTGCAGCCCGGCTGTACTTGCTGTATCCCACGACCCGCCACTGGTAATTATCATATTTTAATAAATTCTTTTCCCGTTTATTAAAAAAATCGTATGCATTAAACTTAATTTTTTAAAATTTGCTTTCTGGGATTTTTTTAAATTACCAATAAACCAACATCTGCGAGTTCGATAAAATAACTTTGAAATTAAATTTGAAGCAATATACAGAGAGAATATAATTTACTTTGCATTTATATTTAAAATTACATCTTTGTCGACACTGTTTAAGTATAGTCTGGATATATATTTAAAATGAAAATAAATTTGAAGAAACCTTCAGAATATATGATAACTGCAAGTTAAGAAATAAAAATCTAAAAAAGCAGAAAATCTTATTTGGCCCATTAAATTCTGAAGAATATCTGCAGAATATTCCAGATAACTAAAAAGACTGCAGAAAATCTTGAATTATTTGGCCCATTAAATTATGAAGAAAATCTGCAGGAAGAATTTTGAAGAATATCTGCAGAATGAATTTTGAAGAATATCTGCAGAATATTACAGCTACTAAATAATTACTGAATGGGCCAAATAACATAAGATTTTTTGCAGTTTTTTTTAAAGAAAAACCCGAGTTTATTTTTAGTGGGGTATTTTAATTTTTCGAGTCTAAGAATTGTAGAAATGAATTCAATTTCATTTAGTTGATGAACTTAATAACTGAAGTGGCAGCGACAGATTCTGTAATAACGGAAACTGTAGTAATGTAAAAATAGAATGCGAATTTAATTTTTTTTTTAAGTGGACAAAAATTAAGTGTCTTCATTGTGATTTTCCTTGATACAAATAAGAATTATTTTGTTACCAGCAGACTGCTTTTTAGATTTGCAGATCGCAAAATACAGCCACACATGTGCACTAGCGTTAGCCTCCTGAGTTAAGCAGAATCGTCTGGTGTCGGATTTTTCGAGACCTTCTGTTTCTTTTTTTTTGGAAACTATGGAGATACCTATCCTTAAGTATTGATTCATGGATGCAGTGCTTCCGAAATTGATGAAATCTCCACATGACCTCCTGAAGAGAGTTCTAAATTTCACCGTACCTCAAATTTTTTACTAACGAACGCCAAAAGATTTCTGAATTCAATCTGGACAGATACGGGATATTGAGAACAACTACACTTTCGTGTTCAGGCGGAAATAAAAAGAGAAACATTTCGGTAGGCACAAAAATAAAAATCTCTTTCAGAAATATTCCGGATACTTTTAATAACATGTATGTGACTACAAAGATATTTTTCAGGCGTGAAAAAAGCTTGTGTTTCTTTTTAAAAAGAATTATATACAGGGCCCGATTAAGACATTAAGAGGTCCTTGCCCTAGAACTTTTTGGGGCTCCTATATGGTCATAACTTGTTGATACTCTAGTCACTGGCCACGAATATTTGTTCACAGTGGAGTACATAGGATTGGGGTTCAAACCTCATTTAAAAGTCAATAAATTCTTTATTTTTACTATAATGCCTTTTAACGTAGGGATTATATCTACGGCTCGATATCGCACAAATGAATTCGCAGAATTTATGCTCACAATCACATCGCGTTGATGAATACTCCCTACTGGAATGCTTTGGATATTAATATGGCATAAACTATTTTATCTAGAGGCCCAGGCTACTGTCTAGTTGACTTGTGCAATAATCAAGCTATGATCATAAGCATAAAATGGTGGGAAAAGTCTGCATAAACAAATGAGTACCCTAACAGTACCGTGACCTAAGCGTGAAGTCACTTTGACGTTCCAAATGTTCTTCCGTCACAAAGTAACGTCTCTCTGTAGTCACATAGATTATTGAAAGTGGAGCGGTGACTTTCAGGTGAGATTGTAAGGAGAGCTTCGCAGTTGATCCGTTACCGTGACGTCGCAGAGAATTCACAAGCAAATGGCTGCAAATTATTCGACGACATATGTGATAACAGTGTGACAGAGTGATACAAGTGTGCACAGAGAGACGTCACTTTCATAAGCGTAAAGTTTTCAAAATTATTGGGGGGGCCGGGCCCCTCAACCACTTACATTCACGTCAGTAGCGTAGCCAAAGGGGGAGGGGGTTAGGGGGTCATAACCCTCCCCCCATGAGGAATTTTTTGCCATACAAAATGTATATTCTTCACTCCCTTATCATACACCCGTATACATATATGTGAGTTGCAGAAGTCATAACCCCCCCCCATGAAAAATTTATGGCTACGCCACTGATTCACGTACATATAACTTACTCATAGTTGCCAACTACTACGGAATATAATTAACCACTTTTTCTATATGATTTTTCGGCTTAAAATATAGCAAAATTTTTGTGATGCGCGAACGAGCCGGTTACTATTTTGAAAAAAATAATTAAAAAATACCTGTTTACAAAAAGTGGTTAGTTATATTCCGTAGTAGTTGGCAGCTATGACTTACTATATATAAGTGTAAATTATTGGAGGCACTTGATCTCTATGGGTCCATAGAATTCTATACCAATGTAAGGTAAGTATCCATGTTAGTATCTTCCTACCATGTTATAAGTTAAAAATAGAAGCAAAGTAAAAAATCCAGGGAGGAAAAAAAAATATTCGATGAGATAGTGCATTTTAGACACATCTGAACTTTTCTTCATTTCATACTTTACACTACATAAAAAGGTTTTAATGAACCAGAGCCTGGCGACGGCAGCTTATAGTAACATTTTGTGTTACGGGGCGTCACAATAAATACTAAATCATGATTGAAATCAAAAGAAGAAAATTTTTAAAAGTAAATGTTTTTTTTAAACAATTGTAAATAGCGTGAATACTTTTTTTTATGTTAGTATAAATTAGTTTTCTGTATTGAGTGATAAATTATTGGGTGGGCTCAGCCCCTATTCACAATGTATTGGGGGGGCTCGAGCCCCACGGGCCCATATAACTCTACGCCTATGGTCACTTTGTGACGGAAGAACATTCCAAACGTCAAAGTGACTTCACGTTCAGGTCACGGTACTGTTAGGGTACTCATTTGTTAATGCAGACTTTCCCCACCATTTTATGCTCATGATCATATGTGATAGCAGTGTGACTGCGACCCGAGTGATACACATGAATGGTCGCAAAAACTAATGGATAAGTAACGATTTTCACGCCCACGTCACTGTGACTCGCTTTTAGAATAGATGTATGGCTGCTATAAATAAGTGGAACAGTAAAGGATTATCTGAAATTTCAGCAGTTCTAGCAGTATCTGAAATTTCTGCAGTTTCTCGACTCCGTTTTGCATAATTTCAGATTCTGGCTAATAATTTTAACGGGGAAACACTGTTATTCGTGTGTTCCACAGTATTTTAAATTTGTTCAATTTTTGAAATTGATGAAAATACTTAAATAGATTGAATTTGCTGATTTATTTGTCAAATTAAATTGGTCTGATTTTTTTGTTAGAAAAATGGTTGATGTTTAACTCTTAAAACATGTTTTAATAGAATAATTTGACATGCTTCTATTAGATTAGAGAAGTATTTATAAGCATTTTGTGAAATACAAAGTGTTGCATAAATGCAACTCTGGCAACTCATCACATAACATGAAGTTTATATGATGATGAAAAAACTATTAAAATATATTACTAATATGTTGCATTAATGTAACACTAGTCTAATATGGGTTGGGGTACTGAAAATTGAACTTAATCTACATTATTATTATTATTTTTTTTTTTTTCAACAAGTAGTTTTATTTGTATCGGCAATAATTTGTTTGCGTATATTCAGCTCCCTTGAACTGCACCTTACTTACGTACTTTTCAGAAATTCATCATAATTGGCAGAAAAAAGAAATTGTTTTCCAAATAATACAGTATAAAAAGCTATCTCGTAAAAAACAACACCATCCATAATATTGAATAGCTCGTATAACTTACAGAATTGCTTCTAACATAACGTTTTTTATAGATCTATCGCAAGATAGTCACGTTGTCAATGCGAATTTAATGTATAAAAAATCATTGAGGAAAAAGCGATCGAATAAAATGACCTGTTATTAAACTCCTAATTTTGAGTCACTTAATTTTTTTCGATAACGATTTTCACATAACTCGTTTTACTCAAATTGCAGTATGAATAAATAGATGAAAATAATCAAATAAATGACCGTACAGGGTTTTCTTTCTTCTTTTTTTCAGTGAGATGCTGTTTTGAAATGGATGACTAAACAAGTTTTCTGAAGATTCTCTATTTCTTGTGTTATTATTCTTTTTTTTTTCCCAAACGCATATCTGTATATTAATAACTTATAATAATAAAACAGGCTGTTTCGAAATCTATGCAGAAAAGATCAATGCACTATTTCCTTTGGTATTTTTTTTGTAAAACTAATGGATATTATATTCCTCCACCAACCCCTTCCGAATGTCTTAAAAAAAAAAAAGTCGTCTGCGGTTAGAGTATAAATATTCCAAAAAAGATTGATTGGAAGTGTTCTGTATGATGTTATAGAATTCTATTCATCCCAGATTCAGCCATTCTTATTATTTATTATTCTCATTTCTTTTGCTTTTTAATTGTTAGGATAGTCGAAAGTTATGAATTTAGAAGCAAACTTTCGAGTGTAGAACAGGTTTGAAAAAATATTGTATATTCCCTTCCCCGCTACCCTATAACCCTTAAATGCATGAATTTTAAAGACGTTCCCTCCCCTCGATAGTCGCGAGTCGAAACTAAATTTCCTGTATCAGTTTTTTGAATAACTAATTAAATTTTCAAAAAACGAAGTTTGAAAGAAGTATTTCAAACTTTTATTATTCACGATATGATTCATTTAGTATTAAAAACTATATATTATAAGTGAAATTGGCGGAAGAAATTTGGCTTCTACTATAATCCGGCACTGAAAAATAGGATGCATATATGCATCACTATGCATTTAAGACTATTACTGAGACGTTGAAGTATAGAAAAAAAAATCATCATACTGTGTATCTGACTTCTAATGAATTGAGATATATCTCTTTTAAAATTACTAAAAATTAAAGCTATTTAATTATTCTTATCAGCTTTTGCTTAGGAGTCAAGTGGAAAAAAATACCCATACAACGCTGTCAGACTTAGTATTATGTTTATGAAAAGGAATAATTGTGGATTAATATCTCGTCTTTAAATGTAAGATGATATGTGTTACTTCATTCAAGCAAATAACAGAAAAATATTGCACAGCTTTGTCTTACAGATAAGCTATGAAAGGGAGTCATACAGGGTTTTGACTTGATATTACGACTGCTCTGTAAAGGAATGGCATATTGCAGGTCATCAATGCGAGTAATAAAAAATATAGGACGTGAGAGGTGATAAGAGTTTTACTAACTATACACATGCATAAAATTTTCGTTGTAAATGTGTGTAATGCGGTTTTCTAGAAAATAGTCTAAAATTTCTCTCCCATCTTAAAAATGAATAAATAAATTAAAAATTGAGGCCATACAAAGAACATATTTTTTTAGTTAAACTACCTTAATACTCTGCAAACTTTTAACAGAAATTGAAAGTTGCTTAACTCATTAAACAAGAATGCGAGGTAGGGAATGGTTTCGCCATTGAATAACTTAGGGTTTGGCGGTTTCCCGCCAAATATTGGTGATATCGCTCAGCTGGCTTCAGTTTCGAGGACTTATTTTTAATACCAAATTTGGCGACAATTCGCCAAAAAGTCGCCGAGCTTGGCGACAAGAGGGTCCGATTTTATTAATGGGGCCTGGATAATGCTTGCTTCCCTGCATTAGTATTACGCAATAGGATTAGTATTGCGTAATCAATATATGCGTCCGCCAAAAATGTTTCTGAAGTGGAAAATCCTCGAAAGTTCTGGAAATCTCGCCTATAGCTATAAACAGGAGCAGATTACTGATGCCAAGTCGATTGTGAGTCTTGCTCGCTGAGAACACATTAGCCATAATACTCTGTATTGCAAGTACTTTCGTAAGCGACGTTTCGCTTTTTTTCCCCTTTCTTTTTTCGAAGTTTATTTTGAAAGCTATTATATGAATTCTGTATATTTGTATTCTGAGGAGTGATTTGAGAGTTCTGCTAGGGAATTTTACTGAGCTGTTAGCCTGTGTAAGGATTTTATGGCATGAGAAATTCAATATCTGAGAAGACTCTGCGATCAGCTCACTAATAAAAATCAAGTTATTGCCAGTTAATTTCTGTGAATTGTTTATCGAAGATAGTTCGCCCAATTTCTAGAACTAACAAAATTTGTGTTCCGTCCTATTAGCTGGACTGATTACTGGAAGAGTTCCATACACACTGGACTTATGAGAGACGAACCCGAAAAATGATCAGAGTTTCGGCAACAGTATACCCCTCCTGCCTTTTAAGACCCCTGTTTAACATGTTCACTGTCGTCGTGGCAAAGATTCAACAGGAAGATTCACCCGTGCCCAGGGAGTCTTTAGCGTTGCATTTTAGCAACGATGGGAGTGAACAGGTTAACCCTTTTCGGTCGTATTGAATTTATACACAGGTGTCATGCCAGTCGGAATTATGCGTTGAACGAACAGCAATACATCATGCGACAGATCATAAAGGAAAAACAAATTTTAAGCTAGATTTCGTTATCTCCAATTGATAGAAGCTCCGCCCCTGATGGGCCTCACCATGGCACAGTGGTTATGTCACTGAAGATGGTAGACGGCCGAAGTGTGAAGGTCCCTAGTGAAGGTGATCTAACGGTCTCGAGTTTTGGGAGGTTTTCTTCAGGTGTAATGGTGGGGCTACGATTTAGAACGCCTTAGAAAGTCCTCCTACCAAGGCAACCCCCATCCTTGGCAGATCGCCCTACACTGTTAATAATAGTAGTTACCGTTCCACCATAAAATGGTTTAAATTAACTGCAACCTTTTTGCGGAGAAAAGTTGAACCATGATTTGATGCTTAAATTGATCAAGGAGCCAAATCATGGTTCAACGTTTCTCCATTGAAAGGTTGCAGCTAATTTAATGGTGAATTGTTGAACTACTTCTATTAACGGTGTAGTATAGCGTTGCCATAATCACACAAACAAACCGTCCCTGATGGTGGTGGTTAGCGCGCCACCCTCTACGATCATGGGCCCAGGTTCGATTCCCGGCTTGCGTATGGTTGTTAAATTGCCCATCTCTTTTAATTACAAGAAAGCTGAACCTCAACGTAGGATTCAGATTTGTTACATTTTAAAGCAAAAATATTATAGATTTTTTTTTCTTACAAAAAGGATGGCTACTCACCACTTTTTCATGTCTACCCTCATTCGAGTATAAATTTCAAAATGTCCTAAAAGCGATTTTTGGGTACTCGCGAGTGTTGTATTTTACAGCAAGAATTTTATGGATACCTCTTGCTTTCTTTAAGAACACGCGGGTTATGTGAAAAGAACGTTTAGGTTTCTTGCACCAGATAAGTTATGCATATTGGAAAATCCCGTCTAATCTAGCACCTACTTTAAAAATCTCACATACATGCCGAATTTCGAATTATTTAAGTATTTTTGGCTAGACGAAATACTGAAGCAAAAAACGTCCTTACGTTTTGTCCCCACCCCTCCCCTAATAAAATAAATAATTTGATAGAAGCAACTCTAATTAGAGTAGATCATCTCTATCACTACTTTCCTTGTTTAAAGTAATTTTTAAATGTGGCCATTTTAGTTAATCGCAACAAATGTAATAGAACTGAAGTAAAGACTACAACTCAGTAAATGGAGATTACTGTTCACTGCGGTTCGCTTATATAGCCTAACCCGCTTAATAGATAAGCCATTTTGCTACAAAAAAAAAAAAAACTTCCTCTTTGATAAACGGGAATGTCCATTATCCAAAATAGCATTGACAAATTATTATGGTTTGGTACATTGAAAATTTATCAGATTAACGGGATATTTCTTTAACCAATTTTACATTAAGCGGGTTCGATTGTAGTATCAGAATTGGAATGTATTTCGATTACTTCTTAAGTAAAACATGCAATAAAAATAAATCTAAATTTCAATTAGTAATAACAAAATTGCAGTAACACAAATAAATTAAACCATTCTATCTGTTTAATTCCAAAATAAACGCAATCCAAAAGCCTGACTCACTGCTGCAAAAAAATGTCGGTATTAATAAACGTCAGATGGCAACAAAGAGAGAGTCCTCACCGGAGAACTTTATAAAAGAATCGTAATTAAGCTGCGGGCTACATATATATAAATCAGGCGAAATCCATTCTGCTGGAAAACCATTAATCCTTTGTGAGAAAATTTAAATTTTCTACGCCCGTGCTCTTAGTCGGACATTGATTCCGTTAATGAAGTTTTAATTTGAAACACTCCAGGATTTATTGTTCCTCCAACAATGAGGTGAAAGTTCAGTTTCTTGGAAATTAAGTGGATTATACGGGAGAGAGAGAGAGACACCCAGATTCGAGAGATCATTCAGGAGACTGCTTTTCCAGAATGAGGGATTTCGCGCCAGAAAATAATTTTTCAAACTAAGCGATGCTGCTACGAATTTTTTGAAAGAAATTCTTTTTATTATTTCTTGGGTTCAATAGCTACATAAAAGTAATGTTTCTGTTTTATAGAACACCCTTTGCTTCAGACTTCTTGTGTAAGGAATTCATCAAATAGGTGAATTTTTTATGTCACTTTGTTTTTTAATTACAATAATTATTGTTGATCGGACATCAATAGCTGAGCTTAGCCTCTTGAGATTCGACAAAAATCTCGCATCTCAAATTAAACAGCAATTTCGTAATTGTCTTTAAAAAATCTATTACACTTAAAAACGACAAGCAGAAAGCTTATTTTCAAATATTTTTTCTAATAAAAGCCTAACTCTCAATCTGTGTTTCAGTAGCAAAAATGTGCAAAACCATGCACAACATTTGCACAACAATGCAAAAACATTTAAATATGTACGCCAAAGATAATTTTAAAATTCCAGAGCTGAAATTTTATCGTAATTCAAAAGTTCTTAAAATAATAAATATGTATATTTTATTCAGGAAAGTAGCGAGAATTCTTTTTTTCGAGGAAGGTATGAAATAAAATTTATAGTGATGCAAATATCTGAAAGCTCATGCCAACCAATCTGAAATTTCAGGGTAGGGGGATTTAATCTGATAATCACATCCTGTATGCCCCCTTGATTCGAATTTTCATCAATACTATATCATCCTTATTTCATCAATACTATTGTCATTAATGTACTAGAAACAGATTCAGAAAAGGATATACTTAAAGTGACTTACACTCATTATATCTGGATGCTCATAATCTTATATAAACAAAGGAAAAAGGGAAATTTTTATAAGAAAAAGCTTTTCTCCTTAAAAAAATAAATAACCCTTCTCTGGTCATTACATTGTGTCCCCTAACTCGGTTTTGTGATAGGAAATTCTAAGACATTTAATTCTATCAAAAGTTACAGAGTTGCCAGTCCTAACGATTAAAGTTGTAGTAGTGCTGTCGAATAAACAGGTCTATAATTCCTATCACAAAACCGAGTTAGGGGACACAATGTAATGACCAGAGAAGGGTTATTTATTTTTTTAAGGAGAAAAGCTTTTTCTTATAAAAATTTCCCTTTTTCCTTTGTTTATATAAGATTATGAGCATCCAGATATAATGAGTGTAAGTCACTTTAAGTATATCCTTTTCTGAATCTGTTTCTAGTACATTAATGACAATAGTATTGATGCAATAAGGATGATATAGTATTGATGAAAATTCGAATCAAGGGGGCATACAGGATGTGATTATCAGATTAAATCCCCCTACCCCTGAAATTTCAGATTGGTTGGCATGAGCTTTCAGATATTTGCATCACTATAAATTTTATTTCATACCTTCCTCGAAAAAAAGAATTCTCGCAACTTTCCTGAATAAAATATACATATTTATTATTCTAAGAACTTTTGAATTACGATGATATTTCAGCTCTGGAATTTTAAAATTATCTTTGGCGTACATATTTAAATGTTTAACAGTGTTTATCTACTTAAAATAATTGGCGATTTCCTTTGATAATCTGTGACAGTCTGTGAGGGAAAACCTCTGCCACAATTTCCATTTTATTTCAAATGAAAAATGCCATACGATAGACGAAACAAATTTCTTTTTGTAATTATAATTATTATTAATTATTCATCTTTTTCAATTAAAAATGGTGTATTTATGCTATGAAGGTTAAGGTAAAACGGTATGAATTGGACAACTATAGAATTTACGTAAGCCAAAAGTGTAAAACGAAGAAATTGCGTAGTTACCAACTGAATACGTAGTGTTTGTGATTTTGAAATCTATATGATAGTTTTGCCAAAATAATGGCAGAAACTAGAAATTAAAAATGAATAAATAAGTAAAACTGATAAAAAACATCAAAAAGAGTAAAACTGGATAAAATAATTAGATTTCATAAGTACCCTAATGCAATCACATAATTTTGAATTTATTATGATGGAGACTTACACCAGAATATTACTTATGTATTTAATTAACATTAGTTTGATTAATTTAAATATTTCATTATAACTTTCATTGAGAATAGCAGTGTAAATATATAAGCTGCATTGTTTTTTAAACCTATTTTTACTATACTTTATTTATACATGTTGTCTAATTTGTACTTTTTATCTTCGAATTACTATTGTTTATCATAGCAAAACAAAAATAATATTTTTCTCTGAGACTTCATTAAAAAAGTTAACTGAAGCATAAGGATTAATTATTTAACAACCGCAATTCTTTAAACTAAAGAGAGTTATTTTATTGTGTGTTATCTACCTTTTCACAGCTTCATAGTGTTCTATTAACAAAACAGTACTTTATTATGAAATACAAAGTACTTAGGGTACTGTTTCAACGATGCATTGACTATTCTAAGACAAAAGGCAATAAAGTTATATAGTACTAAAGTTGAAGTTATTAATACTTAAAGCACGTTAATTACATCTCTGTAAGTAAAACACTTATTTTTGAGAGAAAGATTTTTTTTTTTCTGTGGTTTTTCCCACTTTTTTAAAAGTGCCAAACCTATGGATAAATAAGATCTAAGAATTGTGCATAAAGTAATTATTATTAATTATTTTTTTTTGTTACAAGTATTTCTCCCCATAATTTATTTCCAATATTTTCAGGAAATTCTATCGCGCGCGATTCATTGCTGATCATATAATTTCTGTCTTAACTATCTCAACTTTAAATTCTGATAAAAAGCTCAACTGCTAGTAGTGATGACGCTTTTACACATTTACCGTTAACTTATCTAAATAAATGAATTAAATTTACGATGATGACATCACCACTAAGTGACGGTAAGTGATTCAATTCCAGACATGAGAAATATATGTAAGAATCTGCAGAATGGGTGGTACTTTTAAAAATGTATAGATAAATATCGTATGTATAAATAAATGTAGATTTTAAAAATTGCAACATGAGTAGCCGTTTTTTCCATTGGAAAATATCTTAAATTCTTGAATGCTTCCATGGGAGTTAATTTCCGTCGATGCAGCGCACAGTGGAGTATTTGTGTCAAAATCCTGGCCAAAAATATTTTTCATGTGTTTTAACGTTAAAATCATTACTGTTGACTTTTTACTGACTTTATAGTATTATATACTTCTTAAATAATATAAACACAGCGTGTTGTCGCCAAATTTGGCGATATATCGCCAAACGACTCGAAGTTGGTTTCTAACAAATGTCTTGTCCGGGGAGTGTCTCTTACTGGGAAGTACTGCTATTGTATAATACCACTTATAAATGTATAATAGCACGCGGCTGTCGATCTAACAGTCTGGAGTTTTGGGCGATTTTCTCCAGATGTTACGTGAATACGCAATTGAAACCCTTAAAAAGCCCTCCGCCCAAGGCAACCTTCCCGTTAGGCAAATAGCCGTGTAGCTGTGCCTTAACCACAATAAAAATATATAAATGTAATACTTTAATAATATTTATAAATATAATACTACTTATCTATAAATCAATTTTTATCATAAAAATTTTTAGATTTTTCACTTTTCTAAATGTAGTTACTATAGGGATCTTAGTTTTCTAATGCCTTCTGAAGATTAACTTTTTCATTCCGATTTTTTTTAACTCTAATATTTGTCTTCACTTAAAAACACTTTTTTTTTTTTTTTTTTTTTTTTTTTGGAGAGAGAGGGACCACCATCGGACCCCTCTGGAAGAAGAAGAAATTGTAGGGTTTCACTGTTATAAGTAGGCTTGCTAGATTTCTGAAATATTCAACCGGGACACCGGAATGCCCCCAGTGTCATTGGTATTCAAGGGTACATTTGTCCGACCTGTGGCTGAACGCATTTGCTCTCTCAACTGGGAGACGGAAGATGCCTGGTTCAAAACCAGGTCGAGTCCGCCGACCTAACCGTTCGGAGTTTCCCGTGGTGTTCTACGAAACTTCGCGAAATACGGGTTAGGATACCTTAGAAAGTCCACCACGGAGGGCAATCTCCTCCCCTCGGACCAGATATTGGCCGTAACTTTACATTTTCCCCTCAAGGGTACACACTTTTGGCGGGTTTTTGGAGTGTTTTAGAGGATAGTTTATTCTCAATGCTATGAATAAATGGTTACTGATTAAGTACCAGAACCAGGGTTATTAATAAATGGCACAAGCATATAAATTTAAACATTTTATTTCTTACATGTTAACATTTATAAATTGCTTAGGTAAAAAGAAACACTTTGAATGAGGAATAAAAATTTGAACAATACTTATTAGCACACCACCGCTTTTCGATAGTTCTCACTTTTTATACAGTACAGTGAAACAAATGACAAAGTAATTATCCTTAAAAATCCTCTACAGTTAATTATTTTCAGACTTTTTTGTTCATCTATCATCAAATTTAATTTTTACCGGGACGTGAAGTAAACCGGCCGGGACACTGGGATTTTGTCTGCAAACCGGGACATCTGGCAAGCGTAGTTATAAGGCTTGTTCTTTTTCCTTGGCCTTTGTCTAGAGCAGCTAAAAGGACATTGCTTAAAAGAAGCCTCCTTGCAAACCCATAAAATCTCATTCCAAGCTGGAGGAAAAAGTAATTTATTTCAAGCCAGCACTTCAAAATGACTTAAAGAGCTAGCACGTGCTTCTGTTTACACACTCACACTTCAATGACCCGAAGTCACAGTTGCCAACCTTTGAGAACCAAAAAGGGGGAGATTTTGCTTTGGACACAATTTACGACATAAATGGAAAACTAAGCTGTAAATAGATGGGACTATTTACAGGACTAAGAAAGGGCAATTTTGGAATATGTAGAAATTTTCTTCTTATAGCAAATTCACATAAAAAAAAAGAAATTACATACTGAATTTAAAATACTGATGTTAAATCTTAACTGAAATGAAATTTTATTTACCTTTATCTTAACACTTGCACATAATTTATAGTTTATGAGAAATACAAGCGCGTATGTTTGTATCCCTTTTGCGGTCACCCGTCGAAAAATTATCGAAAAAATAAAAATGGCGCTATATAAATAATTTTTTTTATAAAAATGGTGGATGTTCGGGGAACATTTTTTTCTTGGAATAGACA
Organism: Cheiracanthium punctorium; assembly: GCA_038373885.1. Taxonomy (NCBI): domain Eukaryota; kingdom Metazoa; phylum Arthropoda; class Arachnida; order Araneae; family Cheiracanthiidae; genus Cheiracanthium; species Cheiracanthium punctorium. The sequence continues at coordinate 227,613 of JAWZYV010013619.1, forward strand.
CTCAATACTGTAATAATTACGATCATAGTTGAAATTAGGCGCGGCAAGCAGCGACACCCCTTCAAAAAGCTTTTTGAAATGTGGATTTTTGAAAAAAAATTAGAAAAAAAATGTTTACAATTTTTTAAAATAAAGTCATACTATTTTTTCAAGCTAATAGATGCATATAATTAAAATACATATATTTTACTACAATTATACTAAGTATCAAACCAGTAAATTAATTTAAAGAGTCCGTAAAAAATGCAAAACGAAGTAATAGAAAACGCTGAAATCTCTTGCCGTAAATGAAGAAACTTGCTTTTAAACCGAGTGTTCCATCTTTTGATATGAATTGTGGTCGAAAAACATGTATTTCATGATGCATCAGTTACTAGGATATCCAAAAACATATATATTACTGTTTTTAAACAAATTTCAAATTTTCGCTTTTTGGCCAGGATTTTGATACGAATACTCCACTATGCAGCGTCCCGCAATTTGCAAAAACATAAAGTCACATCTGTCTTAGTTGCAATTTTAAAAATGAGTTCGACCCAAAATAATTAAAAACTTGTTGAACTTTAATTTCACGTGAAAAAGCGACATTATTTTCCAGTGCACTTAATACATTGTCTTAACCACTGTGTTGGAGTAAGTTGTTTTTCCCGCTGGACTTTTGATTTTTATACTGGCTTCAAAGAAATCGATTTTCCGAGTTCTTTTTAAAATTTGAAATTTACATGAATTTCTCTGAAAAAGGAAGACGCTGGTAGTCCTTCATAATTAGCTGTAATTTTGTTTTAATTAAATAATATTTTTGGCGCAAACATCCATAATTGAATTATAAAACAACAGTTTGCTGCCTAGATATTTTTAAACAAATCAATGAGTTCGTATTATCGGCTTTATAATTTTCCCCCCTCAGTCGATCATTTTAAAACCATTAATTCGAACTGCACGTTAAGTTAATCGTTTCCTTTTTTTTTTTAATGTTTTAGACGGCAAGGAGTGGAATCAATATAGCACGAAAATAACTTCATCTTCGCTGACATTAGCCAGCCTGTTTTTAGGATGTTGTTAATTTGGTTTGATGGAACATAATTAGAATTTCTGTCGATACAAGATGGAAAAAAATAAAATAAAATATTGACGAGTTTCCCTCCCAACTTTACAATCACGATTTCGCGTGAACTGCGTTATGTACAATGTTCTAACTTTGCTGCTAATGGTTGCTAAAGTAATTGTTGTTGACCAAGTTAAACAACAAATCATATTCCCACAGCGAATTTAATTACAGCCTCAAACTATCATATGAAGAGCATTGTTTTTGCTTGTGTTGTAGCACCAAGGTGAACTTAGCGGAACTAAATTCATGTACATCGTCACTTTCGAGGGGATAAAAAAAAATCAGTTTTAGATCATTTAGTGGGCTTTTTACTCCATGTTTCACGCTGCAAAATAACTATGCGAGGCGCTCACGTTTTCGTCCACGCAATTCGACAGTTTCAAAGTGGTGTAACCCTTTAACGCGCAGTGTTCCCGCTCTGGGAACACCCAACTCTGACGTTTTGACTGTTGCCAGTCACGAAGACTAGACTTGACTTTAGTAAAAATAGTTGCGGCTGACATAGCTCCACGAGAATCCGTTACTTTTTAGCACGTCATTTGCCGTAAAAAAATTGTCACGATTATTTTTAACAGCACTGACATCTGCTGAAAAATGGAAGAATGCGGGAACAGCTGGATAGATTGCCCAATGCTGAAAAAAAGGGCAGCCGTTGCCATCGCTCGACTTAACTACCAACAAGATGGCGGACGATCGAAACGTTCATCGCGTGCCACAGATCTAGAGACCCTTTTTTGATACAGCTGGCTGTGCGCATACAGCCTAGTGCGTCCACCTATTAGGTGTCGCTATAGTAAAGTGGCCAGTACTTCCGGCCTTAGTAGTGGTCAATGACTATAAACTGCTAGTGGTCGACATAAGATGGGGGGGGGAGTTTAAGATGTTTTTCGGGCTTTCTATCTGTCTCCTGTATAAATCTCTGTCTCCTCTCGCCTTGCACCTATCCTTAATGTGACTTACATATTAAAAAAGAAGCATTAACAATGCATTTTTTAGGCAAAGCAGTTTACATCAAAAGTACTTTTCTTGAATTTCTGATAGCTCACAAAATCATGTATTAAATAACATGGGCAAAGGGAAAAACATTCTGCACAGCATGAGAAAAATTCAAATCTCTATTGCCTCTATTTGTATAAGAAGTTCCTTTCGTGATGAAGAACTATCCGTTCTTCATTCGGGATTGACGATTATTAATTGAAACAAATGAGATACAAAATTAAATATTTATGCTATATGACTTAATCCGACAGATGGGGGCGGGAGGGGGAAGGATTCGCAGCAAACTGAAATGCGATACCGGAATGACGAATTCGGAATGTTACCTAAATTTGACGTCACTAGTTTAAAGATTGTGGTGTCGCATTCACTCTTTTCTAATGCAACTTTAAACATCATAGCATCAAAATGACATCGATTCGACCTGCGATTTGAAAACAAATGCGCTGAGAATAGCCCGCAGAATGCAGCTTTCTCTGCGAATTTTCTTTTTTTTTTTTTCCCCGTTTACTTTGAGGTGCAGGTTGCTTGTTAGTTTTGCATTAATGTCCAGTTTTAGCAGAATCTAAAGAAATCTGCCGTTAGAATAATTTTTAATTTATGATTCCGTGAAGTACGCCCGGTAGGTGTCATTTTTGTTCATTTATATTTTCTTTTCAGTTATAGTAACAAATTCGTTTCAAAAACTGAATTCAAAAGTCATACAAAAATTTTGAATTCCACAAGTTCTTACTCGTAAAATAAACAGCTGGAGTGAAACAAATATCGACTATTCATTTTAAATTTGAAAAATGTTTAAACAATTTTTCAAAATCTATTCATTCAACATGGTTGCCGTGCTTGGGGATGTTCTGGCAGTGTTAAGATTTGAGTAACAGGCATAAATGCCACTCAAGGGAAAAAAAGAAAATGTATTCCTTTTGCAGGGGTGCCGACTTTCCAAAACTTTTGTGGGTGCTCTAGATAGAATAGTTTTGCGAGTTGGGTAGACATTTTTTTTAAAGGAAAAAATTCCGAACATGTTTTTTCTCCAATAGCTTTACAGATTTTAAAACACAAGTGAAAGAAAAAAAATTTAAAAATGTAAATTAAGATTTTTTTGGTAATTTAAATGTGTCAATGTGTTATTCTGATTTACAGCATGCACTTAGCCATCATCTTAAGCTGATCAGTGACACATTAGAGAAAAATTCAGATCTTATTGCAAAAATCTCATATAAGATCTTTTTTCTGAAGAAAACTATTGGATTTTTTTTTCAGATATTCCAATATTTTTTTTCTACTAAAGTAGCTATAACAGTGGTTGCTTGAACCTCAGAGCAATCACGTAGTCGCTGTAACAGTTCCTTTGGTTTAATCAACATACGTTTGTATGCATAAAGAAAGCAGCATCGAATTTCTTTAGGTAAATGAACATAGATTATGATATACTTTCTAACATAATGAAAAAACAATAACAAATAGGACCTATTCATGAATTCAGGCAAAGGAAGTATCAAGATTAACAAGCATCTTTTTCTCCAAAAAGCGAAATGTTTTGGATAATGTTTCCACGTTGGTGTTGTTTCATACTTTCGATGAAACTGACGTTTATTCAACAAAAAAGTAAGTACCTTAGTCCCCTGGTGTATTCATTTTCTACTCCGAGTAAGGTACAATGCGACTGCAATAAACATATACTCTTCTGGGAAAACTCGCATGAAATAGAAATCTGGCAACATGATAAATAGCAGAATTTTGCAAGATGGAATTTTTAAAATGAAGGGGTTTTTGACTTGATTTCGTCTGCGTCGGATCTATCTTGAAAGAAATACAGCAATCGAGAAATAAAATTTGCAAGATATTATGGCAAGTTTGAGAGAAAAAGGAACATCCTTATTTAGTAGTATTATTATTTTTTTTTAATTGCGATTCCTCGAAAAACTGTTTTGAGATTTTAACAACTTAGACGTGTTTGTGCTCCATATTCTTTTGTACATCCTCTCAAAAAAGTATTGTGGAGTATGCGAAATTTCCTATTTAACTTTGTGAATAATGAACTAGTTTTTGAAAAAAGCACAACTCAACAGAAAGTAAAAAATTATAATTATACATAATATAATTCATATTTAACTATAAATAATTTTTAGTATACAAAATAAACGTAGTAAGTTTCACTTTTACACGAATATTTTTGAGAGGGTGTAAAAGCAAAAAATATAAATAAATAAATTTAGGATTCTCTAAATTTAACTAAAGAAAAATCGAAATATACATATATATATATATATATATATGTGTGTGTGTGTGTGTATATATATATATATATATATATATATATATATATATATATATATATATATATATATATATATATATATATATATATACTGATTTTTCTCTTTATGTTTAGATTTAAAAAAATTTTAGGGGTATAAATACCCCTGAAAAATCTTCGCGTGTACCAAAGGGGAAAAAAGCAAAAAACCCGCTGAACAGTTATCGAATGACATGTACATAAGAGCTTACATTGTATTTTTAAATTTTTGCACATAATTTATTCTGTTTACAAAGTTACGAATAAGGGCCATTATTTCAAAATGTAACTTAAAGTATTGCATTAAAAATTTTTTTTAATGGAGTTCTTTAAAAATCGCATTTGAAACAAAGCCCATAGATCATCATTTATGAAACAAATAAAATCAACCAAATGTTCGCAGATGTACATTTTACCAATGATAGAAACATCAAATTGAGTGCCTAAAACCTTCCCAAATTTGTTCTTAGCTATAGTATAGAATGAAGAAGTTGTTGCATCTGATGCCGTTGTAATAATTATTTTTGTTATTCCATATTAACAAAGTTTTTTTTTTCATAACATATTTATTGATCTGTGCCTTCTTCAAATGCAGTTTAAAAAAGAAAGAAAAGAAAAAGAAATTGCTGCTTCTATATTCCATTTTATTCTCATGTGCAATTTTTTTAACAGCAAAAAATTAATTTGTTTATTAATTAAAATTGTATTAATTAAACTGTTGTAATAAATTAAAATGTTATAGTAAAATTGTATTTTTATTAATTAAACTGTAATTAATTACAGAAAATCTTCATAAATTATTTCTGTCTGCTTGCAGCTAAAATAAGGTAGGAGCAGTATTAATTCTTGGCTTGTTTCCTCTTCTATGTATCAAGATACTATAAAACCAAGAAGAAACTAAAATTTTATTTGGAAATGCGTCTATAAAAGGTTTATTTCCTAACTAACGAAAGAAATGCTTTTCTTTTTTAAATTCTAATCATTTGAATGCTTATTTTTAAAATTATCGGATAAAGAAAACCCTGATGCACATGTGTAAATTTTATTGTATTTCCTTATCAAGCTTTCTCAAATAAAAATAAGATTAGATCCTCAAATTAGTCTTCTTATGTTATTTTATTTTTACGTAAAAAAAGCCTGAAATTCAAATATTTGATTTACCTTGACCTTGGATTTTATAAGATTGCTCGAAAGCCTCTTTTTAAAATAAAAATGTCTATTTTTCTATTGAATGTTTTCTATCTAAAATTTATTATTAAAATCTTTATTGATGAGTGCTTGGGTACTGGATAAAAGTATTTGATTTGCTTCGTGGTTGGAATATAATGGTAGAAATTGTGTGACGCGGGTCGCAATTTTTTAAATGTTAAATTCAAACCTACGCACTTTTTCTCTTTTTTCGCCTTCGTGCATTCTCGTCGTAACAGTACCAGTGCGCCAAACTCACAGTACAACTTTTTTTTGGGGGGGGCGGAGGGGGGGATTTTTACTCTTTCTGTATATACTTACTTCTCAGTATTCGCAGAATGGTATTTGGGAAAGGTTTGTTCAACAAAATCTGTCTACCACTATTCTTTAATCAAACATACTTTTCGTACACGGTGTTTCGTGAAATGTGTCCACCGTGTAAAAAGAAAATGTTGCGTAATATTATGAAATTTTTTAAAAATGAAATTTCAAAACATCTAACATTTTTTTTTTTTAAATTTCGTTTGTGAAACATAAAATATTATATGAGAAATGATCAATCTGTTACCGTTACACCATGGTTACACTCGACCGAGTTCAATTAATATCGGCTCATCTCTTCCAACAAAATATCCATCACACTTTTTTTTTTATTGCAAAGTTTAAACCAAGATCAACTTTCCTCTTTTTTTTTTTTTTTTTTCTTTTCTTTCATACTTTTAGTCACGATCATCGTGTGGCGATTTCTCTCTTTACACTCCGGAAAGCTTTGAAAAATGAAAATAAGAAGTTTTGGAGAGAAAAAATAAAATAAAAACAGTATGGAAACGTTTATCCACCTTCTCTCTTCAGTATCACGACTTGGCGATCCAATTAACTGCCAACGCATCGCCGCGTTATAGCAACCCTATCCCTGGCGCGAAGGGAAAAAAAACCCTCCGTGGCGCGCGTGTATTGACCTGCCGCCGTTGCCAAACGCTCACATCAGTTCTGACATTCGTTGCTTGCGGTACGCTGTCGTCTGCTCGTGAAAAGCGTACTGCACGCTCTTTTTTGCTCGGAATAAGAAAAAAACATTCTCGTTCAGCATAAACGCGTTGGATTAATTTAAACACCATGCAGCATGGAGCGAGAGGCGATTGTAAACTTCAGGTATGTGACTACTATTTTCTGATTGTCGCCACTTTTCCCATTTATTTTACTTTTTTTAACTAAAAAAAAGAGAGAAGAGAAACGCCAACTCGCGCTGTTTAAATGTTCGGAAAGAAGAAACGGAGGTGAGTTGTTATTGACTGGAATCCCGTTTCGCAGCTGATGGCTATCAGAGAAAGCGTTCTCTCTTTTGGTAAGACCTGCAGGTTTTATGTCAGGCCCGGTGTGTTTTCGTTTTTGCTGTTGGTTATTTATTGCAAAAAAAAAGAAAAAGGGGGAGGTGGTAGTGATAAATCCCAAAAATACCCCAACAGACGTATTACTACTATCAAATCAACTTTTTCAAGATAAGTTTATTCATTTAAATAATAATAATAATAATGAATAAAATATAAAGTAAATAGAAGGCGTGTGTGTTTATGTTTTGAAAAGTCAAGCATCTGCTCCTTGAACTTTAAAATTTTGAATGTGAGCTGCATACAAACATAAGCACGCTTTTCTGCACTACAGCATTAGTTAAAATTTAACATAAGCTTTAATGTCATTTTACCACAATAGTATTTTCTAAAGTCTGCCGAGTCTATAAAGCTAAAAAAAACTGCTCCCCCCATTTTTATCCAAGCACATCTTTTATAAAACTGTTAAGTTCTTGCGCTATTTTAACTGACAAATTACGTAATGAAAACCAGCGAAAAATTTGCCATGCCGCGTAATATATTTGAATTCTATCTTTATTCTAACAGACTTTATTTTAATGCGATAATAACATGATTAATGAATGACTGATACAAATTGTAAATACTGACTGATTTCTTAAATACAAAAATATTGTGTTGAACTAAAGAGCTCACAAAATTTATGAATTTAAAACGGAATTGATGATTATTTAATATTATGTTAACAATTATTGCATTTGTACATGTGTGTTTAATTTTTGAAAATTAGATTCTACTGACATAAATTTAAATAAGTTTGTATTTCTGAAAATCATATTCAGAGATTTATTAAATAGTAATGATAGTAGTGTAATTTAGAACTGGCATGGTAGTTAAATGTCTTATGAAATATTTTTTTAAAGGCTTTTATTTTTTTAGGTTATATTTTGTTAATTTGTTTAAACGAAGCTCTTTTCACTGTTATTTTCTTATTCTACTTCCTTTTTCTTTACATTTAGTTATTCAAAATTTAAAATCAACGTTTGCTTCACGGTTAATGCCTAAAATATTTCTACGCTTTAAAAATAAAAAAATAAAAATGTGGGGGAGAGTAAGGCCCAAAAGGTGGAAAGAGGCTAAATTTTCACAAGCAGGCTTGTTTCCTGAAAGATTTTTTTTACTTTTCACAGGTAGGGGGACAGTCTACCAGCTAGCTCTCTTGGTACCCCTTTGGCTACGTACTAGATATCCATAAAAAAAATGTTTACACACAGACCCTATCATTAATAATAAAAGCTAATAAGTAGGCTATTTGTTTAAGAAATTTTATTTATTATATGCGTACTTAGTTGAACAAACTCGTCTATTAGAATCACTATGCAGTGGCTGTAATATCATTTGCATACTTTTATTTTTAAAAAAGTTGACGAGAAAAAAACTAAACTTTATTTAAGAGATTCACGTGTTAGAAATCATTGTGATTTCCAATTTCTCTCTCTCTCTCTCTCTTTTTTTTCCACACCTGTAATAACTTAGTATTTACTTGTTAATTTTGGAAGCTTACTGCAACTCTTTTCTATTTGAATAAAATTTTTCACGATCAAATGCATATTTATGATATGAAATGCTCTAAAAGCCTATTAAAACTATACTTCTCTAAAAAGTAGAAAAGTCACTTAATTTTAACTCATTATCCAATGCGTTATTAATTTTACATTCGATTTTGTAGTTAATGACATTTAAATTTACTGCGTTATTGTAACATGTAGATTAGATACATTTGTCTTTCCATATGATAAGGACATTGGTCCCATCATATTACAAATATGTCGATGTCTTTTATGATTTTTATTTCATTATGCACATTTAATAATTTTAATAAACATTCCTTTGAGCTTCCATCGATTATATATTTGGAAGCGATTTCATATGGCACGGAAATATCAATTGTGGATTTCATTAGCACAAGCTGCTGATAACACTGAAATTGATTTTCACATGAGTGTAATTTTCTTATCTGTCCTGAAAAGTAAATCGCATCTGGGGATAGATACTTGATAGATATAGATTATACCAAAAGATCTCTTAACAGCAACGGAAGCAGCATGGAACCTCTAAACTTGGATTGTCCACATTGAAAGAAAAATTGATTAGTAAGGTTTATGTGCTCAAAATTTTGTAATCAGCATTTTTAAAATTGATCATCAGAAGATAAGATTTATATTCTGATGATCAACCCTACGAATGTTGATCAGAGGGTCTTTGAAAGATATAAATTATAAAATTTCCCTTATAAAAATTTATTGGTTGGATCAGAAAGTAAATCTTTGTAGGATTAATTTTGTGAAATTGATCATTAAAATCTGTTACTTCTAAACTGTAGTTTGGTGGCTAAATGTACTAAAAAGTCAGCCAGCTGATGATATTTCATCCACATATCATACAACTTGATGTTCCATGAGATAGTATTTGATGATTTCTCATTTCCATGTATTAAACTTCCTTAATTTTTACGCTGTTTTGTTGTCTGTTTTTAAGAACATTAGAAGCATAATTTTTTTTCCCACCATGATCTGGTGTGTTTTGTTTGATAATTCGCAAGATTACAGGCTTTTATTTATTTATTGTTATTATTATTCGTAGTAGTAGTGGTATTATTCGTTTAGTAGTGGTATTATTCGTTATTTATTCGTTAAATACTCATAAAATAAAACCTTGGCTTTTGAAATAACAACCTTTCACGTCCGATATATATATATATAAAGTTTAATATTTATTTTAAATAACAATTTAATAATCACATGTCCTTCTATTGTTTATTCCTTAAAATTGCATTTTAAAAAACGCTTTAAACCAAAAAATATGTATAAATAAAACCTGTTTTGAACAAACTATCCACCACCACCCACCTCCGGGTAAAAAAAAAAAAAAAAAAAAAATGTTTTTTCACAGCCCACAACAAAGCATCTCTCCACAAGCCTTGTTGAGTCTCTTATAAAACTCTCATACTTTTTTCTTTTTCTAAATTTGGATCATTTTTGTCAGTGTAGTCACGCTTTAGTAAAGCTTTCTTGTTTAAGAATTTTTGGTGGTTTCCCAGGTCATGTTCGTTTACAGGTTTATATTAAAGAGGACTTGTTGAAAATTGACTTGTTCAAGATGTTCTAGTTTGTGTTGTAATTTGCTTGTTTTTAATTCTGGCCAAAGATTATGTGACTTTCGTTATTATTATTATTTCCAAGAAACAAAAACTCGCTGCTTCCCGTAGTTTTTAACTAAATTTATTTATTAAAATGTAGTTATTTTAATAGCCATAATACATACGTTTTTCTAAACTTGCCCAGGTTAGGGAGAAAATATTTATTTTAAAACTTAAAATCGTATAAAATATAAGAAATACATTTTTCTTAATTAAGTTATAAAACTTAATCATTTTTGACATTTGAACGGAATGGCGAAGGGCTTACCCTTGTGGTGCTGAATAGTAGTATCCTTTGGCAGTAAGAATCACTAGTCACGCATACAAAAATTAAAAAATAAAATAAAATAAAAATAAATCAATCAATCAAGGGGCCGCAAAATTATTATTTACTGTTTTACTAATTTAAATTAGTTTGTGGTAAATTGTCACTCAATGATGCCAGTAATGGTGAAGTGTTCTTATTTATGCTTTGTATTAAAGACAGTTACAGTGAAGACCACCGTAATTTGCCTAAACAAATAAACAAGATGGATGATATAAGAAGGAGAGCGACGAAAAACTCCAGCAAAGGTTAGGCGAGGACCTTTTCAGGTGTTATTTGAACATGATTTTAAATTTCTCGCCTCTTTAATATATGCAACATTTTTTTTTGGTGGATCCAAAGAGGAAGCCCCCCCCCTCCTCCCATATGAACTAAATTTACAGGATTTACTTGTTTTCTAAATTCAAGGATTTTAAATGAAAAATGCGGCAAAAAATGTACTGTTCACCTTCCAAATTTTTTTCTGGATCCTCCACTGAAAATTTTTGCAGGCTCTTGTTATTAATTTAAAAACTCCTGCAAAATTAAATTATGTTTCAAGCAGAAACAAGCCTCAGATTATGTACATTTAGTAAAAAATAAACACTAGAACTTTCTGATGATATTCGTAGATGATCAGCAAATATTGTAGGCTTTTTTAAATGAAATTTCAAAATTTTAAAGCTGAGATGAATTTTGAAATACATCGAATACCCAAAAGCATTCTCGTACGAATTTATGAGCATCTAAAGCTTGCTATAATTTTTTTCCGATTTATAAAGTATATTAGTTCACAGAATTTTGTAGTTATGCCACTTTTATAGACCTTTAGTTTTAATGTTGTGGAACACGAACACGGGGTTTAGATTTGGAAATTGTTTTTAAAATATGTAAACGATTTAGGACTGCCTTTAAATAACCAAATGGATCGACTTAACCTCAAGAACCTATTCGAATCTTTGCACAGATAATGCGATAACTCATTACCATTGAACTAACTGATGAATAAAATAAAAATGAAAACTTAAGTCTGGCAACTATAGGGGAAGGATGTGGTCACTTTGCTGAGTAGACGATAGAGTAAAGCTATGATCAAAACCACTAATTTGTTCATGGAATTTATAACCGCGGTATATCTTAGTTACTTTCTCTGGATTTTTCTCATTCTATTTTCCTTTTACTTTCTTTCGTTTTTAAATATTATATATATAACGTTTAATGCCTATAACCTTATAGTTTTGCACAACCAGTCAGTTGCATACTTGGGCGAATGTACAACGTTTTTAGCTTATCATCTGAAAGCTTATTTTTGAAATTCTTGTCTTACCATTCTTAAAATAGTACTTCTTGAAAAGTAACTGTAACAATATAAAAACAATACTTACTTTGATAGGTGAGCAGGAATAATAATAAAAAATATGGTAATTATCATTATTATGGCTGAAATGTCGCTTAAAAAAACTGCCACGAAAGGAAAGAAAAAAACGTGCTTGTAAAATAATCTGAAATGTCTTCTGCATACGATTTTTTACAGCGGTGTCCATTTAAAGTGTAAATGTCAGTAATTCAATCTTAAATTTGATCACGCGTGCAGTTCATGCACAAGCAGCTCGGTTCTTTTATTGTTATTATTTTTTTATTCATGTCGATCGAGAGAAATCGCTTTTTATTATTGTCATTGAAAGTGGTGCTGTTTCAGTGACGTCACGTCTCTGAAAAACCGGCTCTCGAGTTGAGCGGTCCAGATTACAGCATTCTTTTCAGGCGTCCGAATCCTTTTTGTTTCAGTTTCAGAACCAGCCACTTCTTCCAGGAGGCATTTTAATTTTGACGTCCTTTATTTTTAAAGGCCTTTATTTCGGCCTTTATTAAGATTTCAAACGACCCGAGTTTGGTCGTTATATTATTTTTTAATAGAAATATTTTTATTTTATCTTTAATTAAACTAACACGCGTGGTTTTAACACCCTTCCCCCTTAAAAAAAAAAAAAAAAAAAAAAAAAAAAAATTAATACTGTAATGTATTGCTAAAAGCAATTATGCTATAAATTGCTAGAAACATTTTTAAAGTTATTTTTTCGCATGTTAGAAAAACCAATGAATTTTTTAAAAATTAAAAATTTCATTCAACTAAATTGAATGATTAACTTAAAAGTATTCTGATAAAAATATATTTAAGTAGTTTACAAAATGAAATATTATGAAAACTCATTTATAGATTTTTTTTAATGAAAAAGGGGAACAAAAACTTTTTCGTTTGTGTGAATTAAACTGCTATTAAGTTAAAATGAATTTATAAACATCAACTCGTGGGTCATTCTACAAAAAACGCGCTATTTGCAGTTTGCGGCTGGTGCTTTTAGAAGTAACTATTTTAAAATATTCTCGTAAGCTATTTTAAATGTTATGACAGATTTTTTAAAGATAATTAATAAAAAACTGTTGATTTTTTTTTTCTTTTTTTCAATGAACGGAAGGATACTTGTATACCTCCGTTACATGTCACAACATATTTTCCTCCATTTCCTTTTTCACTTACTTGTTAAATACAAAAAGGATATAGATTTAATGAGTAATTTCAGTTACTGGATTTTTTTTCATAGTTTGACTGAATTCTGTTACAAAACAAATAAAAATGCAGCATTAATTATCCTTTGAATTACAGTCACAGTCTTTCTTGTATCCTCCTTTCAAAGTGCTATTAGGTACAAGAATTTCCCATAAATGGTAGTCCTGTCACTTCATTACAGAGGATTAGAATCACTGGTAGCCGTTTTCAATATCTGTTCTTCACAGGGAAGTTAAAATGCTTAATTCGTAAGAATTTGAACATTTTTCTCTGAAGTCAAATACGTCTTTAACTTAGTGTATCCTCCGTTCGTGATTTTAAAAAGTAAGAATTGCTTATTTACTAAAATTATCCTTTTAAGTTAATAATAAAGCACTTTTTAAGATAAAATCTAAATTAAAACGATGTGTTAACTTTAAATCAACATGATAAAGAAAACAAAACATAACAATTTGTGTCCTCCGTGTATGTATCCTCCGTTGCAATATAAATGTAATAGAGAATACAACTTTAAAAAAAAATCAATTGTGAGACTAATATATAATTTTTATTCAGTCTAAATTTTGTTTCGCTATAACATACAGGTTTATTTAAATAAAAAGCTTTTAAAAATAATTTGGAAAAATAAATTTAAAAAATCACTTTATTTTTAAGATTGTAACTTTTAAGTTCTCATTTTTCCGATAAATATCCATTAAAATAATAGTCATAAAACAAAAATTAAAATTAATTTTCATCTGTATATAGTGCTATAATAAGATGTCACGCATACATTATTTCTTTCATAAACGTGTATTCTTTGTTTACGAGTATGTATCTTCCATTCATGTCCAAAATTTCAATTACACAAAAAAGTTTAAAAATAACCAAAAAGAATGTGACCAACTATATGGGGGGTAGAAAGAAGTATAAAAAGAGTAATATAAACTAATTTAGAAAAAAAAAAATGAAGATTTTTTTGGGGTAAATTTTAACTTCGGAAACCTACGTTTTCTGTAGAATGACCCTCATAATAATTTAATAACTCATAAAAATATTATGAAAATCAAATAATTGTAAACGTATTTTGTTACCTTTTACTTTTGATTAATGTTTCTCCCACATTTTAAAATAACTGAATTTCTTTTTTCACTTTAAGTGTTGGTTAATAATAATAATTACTATTAAAAATAATCAATCTGTTTATTTTGCTTACTAGCTATTTTGTTCAAATTTAAATGCATTTCAATTAATATTAACAGTTCATGAAAACTTAATATCTACAAGTTTAGAAATGAACTAAAAAAAGATTAACAATATTATATTATCTTCAATTTTGTGATCTCTAAATTAAGATTTACTGTGAGCACTTCATTAAGATATCCTTTACTTTTGACGTCATAAAAAAAGGACCTTTGTTCTCTTTAACAGACGCATTTGATCGTCGGAACAAATAACATCAGTCAGGCAGCTTCGGAAATTGTAACACAGAAGCAAAATTTAAAAATAGAATCGTGAAGTACTCAATTTGTCCATTTGTCCCGTTTAAGTTAAGCAATTTATTATACTTATAACTAGAGAAAGAAAAAAAAAAATGTAAAACGGCGCTAAAGTTCTTCAGCTCAATCCATTTTCATTTTTCAAGATATATTTTTTAAACATTGCAAAATAATCTTTGTATATTCACAATATAATGAGCAGAGTATGTGGTGATGCATTTAGCTAAAAATTTCAGGCTGTTTCTTCCCAGTCTTTTTTATATTGTCAAACCTTGTTAGTAAGTCACCTGGATAAGACGCCACTCCCCATATTGCAACATCTTTCAGAAGTCATGTTTTATTGTTCTGCTTATTGTGTGACTATTTTTCAACCACTCCTCTTAATAAGTAACTTTTAATATAAAAACTCGTAATTTTACTGCCTATATACAAACTCGGCGATAATACTTTGTCAAGGTTATCTGCCAAAAGCCCTCAATTTTTCTTGAGCATGACTCTCAGCGTTTTCCCTTACAAAGAATGTTGCTTCATCAATAAATTTTAGGGACTCATCCAGAGCTTCGTTTCGACTTCCGTACGATGGCAGATTAAATAGAAAGATTGTATAGTTAAATTATAAGTACTACGGACCATCTTTACTTATAATTTCCTTAATGTGCTATCCATTTAATTAACTTAAATTCTTATTCTACTGATTTATATAAATTACAATGTAAGTTAATTATACGCACACGAATTATTATATAAACATTTGTAATTTCGTTTTGTATTTAATATAAACTTCGCTTAGTAAGTCCTTTTTAAGTGCCCCCCCAGAGTGATGTAGTAACGATGTTTGGCTGTATTTGCTATTGAGGATATTGTACTAATCATCAAAGTAGTTATCTAAATTTCTGGCCATTTATAGATTTGTTGGTGGATTTAACGGAACTTTATATTTAAGCATAGATGTGTTGTTTATTTGGTGATCAATAAACACTTAAAGAACATATATATATATATATATATATATATATATATATCGAGAGAAATTAAGCTCTAAGATCAATTCACTCGAAAATTAGCAAAATTACTAAAAAAGAAGAAAAAAAGCAGGAACTCCGAAGAACCAAAAAACTATGGGAAGTGTAATGAAAACAACATAAAAATCTATGAACATATAGAATCTCATGCGTAATGTTATGTTGGTATTTTATATGCACACACCCAATTATACTAATATACTATATTAAATTTAACGTTAAATGTTAAAATACGAGCAGTTAAAATTGATAGATTTTCATGTGATTAAAAATATATAAATTAACAATTTTTTTAATAAAAATTATACTTTGATTATAATTTGGAAGAAATATTTTTTAACTAATATGACAAATGCGTGAGCCTTTTCTCCGATTACGCAAAGCATTTCTTTTCCCCTTGAGTATAAAACTAGCCTTTGAAATTGATCGTTATATAAGCATGTCATTAAATCAATCATGATATCATTAAATTAATCCTAAGAGTATTTCCTATGATTTTGAGAGCCGAGTCCACGGATCAGTGCTTAAGGATAGGAATTATCTGCAGAGTTAAAGCTCTCAAAAATGTCTAAAAATCTCCGACACCAGATTACTGATTAACGCAGGGAGGCTAACGCAAGTGCGCATGAGCAGCAAGCTATGAGAGACGTGAAAATGATATACATGCGAAAAAAATAAAATGGAAAATATTTAAAACTTCATGAAAATTCCGAGTAGTTTTAAAGCGCCAGTAAGTTAATGTTCTGTTTACTTTATCTGTGTATTTCATCTTCCGAATCTAAAGTACTGAAGAAATGAGTTCAGTTTTAGTTGATTGTTGAATTTAATTACTTAATTAGGAATAATAGATTCCATTATAGCGGGCACTTTAATAAAGTTAAAAATAGAATTTGGAATTATTAGTTATTTTAAGTGGATGAAAATGAAATGTATATTGAGTGAGTGTATTATTTTGCTGTCCGGAGATTGTTCTTTAAATTTGCTGATCGTAAATTACAGCTGCGCATGCGCACGTGCATTAGGCTCTTGTCTTCATCAGAATCCTCTGGAGTCGAATTTGAGGCTTTTTTTTTTTAATCAATGGACGAGTCTACGAAATTCTTTAGAGTATTTCCAGATGTTCTTTGGCAAACGACGCTAAATTCAGTTGCAAAAGTCTTCGAACTTCCCTAAAAGCCGCTAAAATTTTTCATTATATGATGCGCTGTTTAAATGCAATAAAAAGTCTTTAAATTTGGCGAAAAACCTGTAAATATGCAGCAGTATTCATTAATGTAATTTTTTTTTTTCAAAAATTCAGCAAATGGATTTTTTTTAAAGCCCGTAATCAACCTGCCACAATTTCTTATAAGCCTTATTGCCTAAGTATAAGGCCAAAAATTATTTGATTTTCATACATATCTTATATTACACATATGTACACGCAATTTACTTATTTCAACAATACCCCATATATCATTCCCAAGGAAGGGTGGGAAGAAAAATTTCACCATCCTATGTAATGCAAGCACTAAAGAAAACTGGTTCTAAATCATTCTAGTGAACCATGTCAGGGCACTGATATCAGCGCCATTAATATCCGATTTAAATTCGGGGGGCCCCCATCATCTGTTCGTACTATTCCTTTCAGGCTGGAAAAGAAGAAAAAATGTGTATATAGTCCGGAACCAAGGGGGGGAAAAAAGATATTTTAAAATTATTTCGATGTCTGGCACTGGGCCTCAAACGCTAATGGCCAGAGGGGAATTTCTTTCTCTACTAGGCTACCATTCGTCTTTTTTTCCCTCTTTTCCCTTGCCGCTTCTCTCTGACATACACACAAAATATCAGTTAGGAAAATTGGATATATTTTTTTCTTCTTCTCTTCAAGAAAAATGGCGGATGTAGATTTGCATATGAAGCAAATGGCATTAAATGGAATCTGCCTAGATTTGTGCTGCTTTAAGGAACTTTTAGCTTTCAGGTAATTCGAGAGAACTGAAAGTGGCGCATTTTCTGTGGTCGCTATAATCGTAAAGCTGTATTACGAGACGTTTTTTTAGTGGTTCTAGGTTATGTTGATACTCTAGTAGTGGAGCCATTTCTTCTTCTTCTTTTTTTTTTTTTTTTTAAAAGAACGAGCGAGTGAGGTGATGCCAGTTTTCAGTTGCAATTTGTTGAAGAATTTTCTTCGGCGCTTTTGTAGTGGGAATGCGCGTGTGTTGAATAAACAGACCCAATTTGGCAAATGCAAAACAAACTGCCGGTAATATGAGGGAATGTTTATTTTTCGTAAAAAAACGATAGTTTCAAGTTATTAGTTTTATTTCTTTTTAGAAGTCTGTAATAAATGCATGGACGTTTCTCTCGCGCGCGCTGTCTCATTTTATTTATTTATTCCATGCAGGCGAAGAATTTTCTGCAGGTAATTCTTGGGAAATTATATGCGAGTATCAAACATAAAGTCGGCTTTTTTTTTTTTTTTTTTTTTTTTGCTTTTCGTTGCGCAATCTAATTTTTAGAAGCATGAGATTGAATGGAATAACTTGTTGCGGATTATATATGTTCTGGATTGTAGCGAATAAATGTAAATTTTACTGTAAAATGAATATGTTCCTTTTTTTACGACCAAGGAATATTTAAAATTCTCATTTTGTATATAAATCTATATTATAGAGGATTACATCAGTATGCACTCTGCGTTATTGACTTACTTTTTTATTAGATATCCCCTCCCCCCTCTTACATACACGTTGTTTTACGATGCTAAATAATTTGACAGTTCTTTGTTGAAAATGATGTGCTTAGAAATTTATTATTTTTAGCATAATATGCCTGCAACTTTTTTATTAAGGTACGCAAAAAAATTCTGGTGTATTACAACGTATGTTTTAATAATTTTTGATAATTTCTTTTTAATTATGTTGCTTTTATTTGCTATCCATTGTGTTTGTAATAATAATTATTATTACAAAAATTCTTTCCCATTGTAAATGGTAAATGGAGAATGTAATAATAATTATTGTTACATTTCCATTGGAAAGTATTTTACAATCGATACTTTCAACGTGACTTCTATTTCTTGCGACAAGAAAACTGAATAACCGAACTAAAATCTTTCATAACAATATAACTGTTCCTGACTTAACTACGTTTGTAACAAAACAGAATCTACCAAAAAGACTTCTTTTTCGTTTAAAAACCATGGTATGCTTACAGCTTATTAAAATCCCTCACAATTATCTTTTCCAAAGGAACATTTTCTCCCCACTCAATTAGTTTTATTTACCACCACTTTACCAGGCAAGGAGCTTTAATTTGGTTCCGCTGGGATTATGTACTGTATCTATTTTTTCGTTCTCTCTTTCCTTTTTCGTTAAGCGAGTAACTCCCAGAATATAAAAATGTAAAAACTTATAAAAACGTCGCCGTGTAAATTATCGTAGCCACTAAAATGTCTCGACTGCTCTTTTAGGACGCTGGCAGGAGTAGAAGGGGCCTGCAAGACAAACGAGAACAGATTTTTCTATCTAAAAAAGTCAAATAAATATGCAAAATTTCGAGATTTATGGTTTTAAATTCGCTCGAGAGCTCTTGTTTACCGTTCGGCGTCATTGTAATTTTTTTAAAAGTAAAAAGTCGATATTTATGGCTAAGCATTTTTTTTGAGCACTAGAATGCTATTTATTCTAATCTTTCAGAATTGTTAGTGGTCGTTTTTGGCGTCTATAAGTTTTCGGAAATTTCAACATTCTAGTGAAGGGATTCTTAAATCTTTTCCATAATGGAGCACTTACTGGGTCTTTGAATTTTGGCAAAGCACCTTCAACAGACCATCTTGTGTAAATCAGGATGGTTAGAAAATTCAGGATGATTCTTTATAACTACACTACACACTGAAATAAATGAAAAATTCGTGCCTTTTATGAAATTTTCAGGTAAAATTCTTAACCATGGAATTACACGGCAAACAAAGAGTGGCACATTCTGCAAAATTTTCGATTTTAAGGATTTTTTGTAAAAGTTTCATAATTGATACAGGTTTATCGTTTATTCAGTATACGCTTGTAAAGAGACATTCTAAAAATTCTGGAATGCAGTGGCGCACACAGGATTCTCTCTTGGAAAGGGTTCAGCTTATTAAGTTGTGACACCAACCAACTACCTAAAAAAAATGAGGGATTTTTTTTTTTCTTTTTTTTTTTTTTTTCTTTCTCTCTCTTGGAAGGGGATCTAGTTCATGAAGTTGTGACACCAACCAAACACCTTAAAAATGCGGAACAAAATTTTTTATCGTGACCATATCCGCGTTTTATAAAGACACCCGCACACTTCAATATATTTCTGAATTATGTTTTTGTTTACTTAACTTAACTGCTAAAAATAAGAATTTGATAAAGTCTTTTAACGTAATAAAATATCAAGAGCCACATGATTTTAGGATGAAGTTGGTAACTCTTTCTAGAGAGGTTCAGACACTCTGGACCCCTCCCTCTTTGTGTATACCACTGTTGAAGTGCTTGAACTAATTAGTTTATTTGTTATTTATGCAACAAACTCACCTTATTTTTTAAAAAATACACTTTTAATTAATCTTTAAACAAAACATTAAATATACTTCATAGCAGTATAATTTAATATACTTTATTAGTATTTCTACTTATGTATGGTATGTCGACAGGTTTCCCTGTCGATATTATCTCCTACTGACAACTGACTGTAAAATAACTGTAAAGCACTGCGGTGCTTTACAGTTAAGCTAGCAAGCTGCCCATTTCGGTATTGTTAGTATAAAAATAAAAACCATCCAGCCTTTGCATTATTTTGTTTCATAACTTAAAATGACACTAATTTTTCGCCTTATTTTAAAATTAGATTACTCTGTTTAGCAAGTTTATTTCTGAAAAGCAAATAGCTGTGTTGTTTATTTTTACTTTACACTGTTTCCGGTGATAGAAAAAAAAAAAATCCCTTTTTTATTAAGTTTCGCTGGTACACTCCATCATTTTTCAGAAAAATTAAGCGCTTCTCGTGAACTTTTCTAAAAAACGAGTTGTTATATTTTCGGTTGAGTGTTCTCTGGGGACATACTTTTTTACGGCTAGTTAATATAGAAAAGCGGTTGCTACTTTCTGGTTAAATTTACTTTAGCACTTTGATTTCTCTTCTTGAAAATATTAAATGAGACTGGGAAAGTAAAGGTCGTTTTTTTTCCATTTATCGTATTTCGCTTGGCCGAAACTACTGAAGCTATTAATACGAAATTTGGCATGCATGTGAGTTTTTTAACGTTAGTGCCAGGTTGACAGCATTTTCCAAAATTCGTAATTTATGTGGTAAGGAGGGGGAACAAAACGTTTTTTTTTTCTCTCAATCCCGCTTGATTAAAAAAAAAAGAGAATGAGAGAGATATCCATAAAATTCTTGCTGTAAAAAAAGAGTTATCACCAATACCTAAAAATCAATTTCAGGACATTTTGAATATCGCCCTCCAAGGTGGGCAGACACAAGGAGGAGGGTTGCCATCTTTCTTGAAAGAAAAAAAGATCTATAAAATTGTTGCTTCAAAATTTAACAAATCGTATGTTTAGGTACAGCTTGTTTGTAATTAAAATGTTGTTGGGCATTTATTTATTTAAATGTTGTGTAGAAAAAATCATTACTTTCCGGTCTCTCAAAAATATTTCATTGTAACTCTTTACTTTCAATAAAATTGATAAACGAGACCAGTTTTTTCAGAGCTGATTTTCCAATTTTGAGCAATTATTTTGGATAATAATTTTATTTGTCCAGCTTCAGAAATGTTATGATAAATGCAGGGGCGTAGCCAAGGGGGGGGGGTTAGGGGGGTCATAACCCCCCCCATGAGAAATTTTTGCCATACAAAATGTATATTCTTCACTACATTATCACACACACATATACATATATATGAGTTCGTCTTAGATAGTCGTAACCCCCCCCCCATGAAAAATTTCTGGCTACGCCCCTGTAAATGACAAAATTATGAAATGGGAGGGAGTGGGTAGGTGTTAGTGGTATCTGTTTCACCGTTTTTTTCCATAAATAAATAAAATAAACTACTAATTGAAATTCTAAAAGGGTGAGTGATTAACCTAGTAAAGAAAGACAAATGCCCTCTCTCATCGGAGTTGCATTTTCACTGTATTTTTCTCGGTCCTCGTATCCCATACGGGCTGACGCCAGGGGCGTAGCCAGAACTTTTTCATGGGGGGGTGTTACGACTACTACAACTCATATATATGTATACGCATGTGTGATAATGTAGTGAAGAATATACATTTTGTATGGCAAAAAATTTCTCATGGGGGGGGTTAAGGGGGTCATAACCCCCCCTTGGCTACGCCCCTGGCTGACGCATTAACCCTTTGAGGCGCAACCCTTTCCCAATGCTGAAAAAAGGGCAGCCGTTGCCATCGCTCGACTTAACTACCAGCAAGATGGCGGACGATCGAAACGTTCATCGCGTGCCACAGATCTAGAGACCCTTTTTTGACGACAGCTGGCAATGCGGCACAGCCAGCTGCGTCAAAAAAAGGGTGTCTTTAGATCTGTGGCACGCGATGAACGTTTCGATCGTCCGCCATCTTGCTGGTAGTTAAGTCGAGCGATGGGAACGGCTGCCCTTTTTTCAGCATTGGGCAATCTATCCAGCTGTTCTCGCATTCTTCCATTTTTCAGCAGATGTCAGTGCTGTTAAAAAGAATCGTGAAAATTTTTTGTAACGGGAAAGGACGTGCTAAAAAGTTAAGGATTCTCGTGTTGCTATGTCACCCGCAACAATTTTTATTGAAGTCAAATCTATTCTTCGTGACTGGCAACAGTCAAAAAGTCAGAGTTGGGTGTTCCCAGAGCGGGAACACTGCGCGTTAAAGGGTTAACGAATTGCTTTATAGTACAACACAAATGTAATTTCCCGACCTTGTATATGTAGATCTCTTAACACTAGGTAGCACCAGTATTTAAAATATGTTGCGTTATAGTAAAGTATTTTTGTTCAATTTTCGTCTTAGATTGTGTGGTTTGTCTCTGCATTCCGTATTTCAAAGTTATTATGTATATATATATATAAACAACTATTAAATATTTTTGAAGAATGAGATTTCTAAGTATTATCTGTAAATATATCTAAATGAAATTAAGTATTAATAATTTGAATTTATTTACCGGGAATTTACATGTATATGAACCTAATTGTTGTTTTATCTTTATATTTACAAAAAAAGCTATTTATAGCTCAAAAATTTGAAATAATCGAATATTATATTCAGAAACACGAAAAAGGTTCTATTTTTGCAGTGAAAAAGGGTGACTTTTATGCCAGTTTTCTTCCAATTAATGCATTTTCTACTGTAATATATTTTCAGAATGCTGTTTATAATGCGTTTTAAAAATAAAATGGTTTAAAAAAGTGTACTTTCAAGTTTTTAAAAATATTTTGTTTTGTGTAATGTATCATGCTTCATACTTTTAGAATTCAAAACTGTTTCTAAGATAAGATAAAAAATTAAAAAATGGCTAACAATTTTAGAATGTCAGAAATGCATATTTTGAAGGGGAAAAAAGTGTTTTGTGGTACATGTGTTTGTCGAGCTGGGTGCATTTATTTCTTTAATTTTTCGTTGCGCAATAAAAGAATTCCGGAACTGCTTTTAGAAAACGTTGCTTTTATTTGTGTTTTCTTAAAAATATTTTTTTATATTATTTTATATCACAGAAAAATTTTAATTCAGTCTCTCTAGAAGTTTTCGTGAAAGTTTTATGAAGATTTTTGCGCTAAATAAACTGGGGATAGTACAAAAGCACAGTTTTTCCGAAAAAATTAAATTTGGTTGCGCTTTTCAAACAGCCGTTAGGAAAATTTAAAAATAAATATGATCTCATAATATAAAACATTTTATCAATATTAGTATTTTAAATTAAAAGAAATCTTAATTTTCTTTTTCCTAGAAAATAATGATCTATTGAAAGAGATTATGCCTAACCAAATCAGTAAAATCTGAAATAGGAATGTAACGAACCCGTTTCTTTTGCTAATTGTCGATCCGGATGGGCCAAAATTTTGTTGAATTTAAAAAAACACCTCCCCCCCATGTATAAACAAAATAAAAAAAAAAGTACTGAAATCAACAAATCCTAGAACATTTTTTAAAAGCAGAAATACACTTATAACAGTGAATAACCAATATCATCCAGAAACAAGACAAAGTAAATTTGCATCATAAGATGATTCTCATTTATAAAAATGATATATTCAGACAATGATAGGTGTTTGCAAATGTTCATCGGCAAAAGTCATTAAATTTATTCAAAAATCTGTTTTAATTTATTAATATATTTTTTAATGAATTCTTCAAAGTAAAGTGTATTTACATTCAGAAAAATAAAGTATTATTAATCGTTTATGATGTTCTTTGAAACAGCTTATTATGGAAATCAGGGCAATTTGATACAGATAACAGGAGTCACCTGTGCGTTTTAGTTGACTTATAACTTGTAAAATCGCATTATAGTTGTATTTTCAAATTATTTCTTTGTGGTGGTTGTATCAATTTTAATTGGCTGAAGAACTTGACTGAAGAAAACGTAGTGCCATTAAAGTAACCTTACAAATTGTTCAAGAAGGTTAACAGTTGGCTGTACTTCGATGCTTGTGATATCTTTGCCCTAAATGTTATGGTGTTTGGCAAATTCTTCTACTGACAACAGGCATTTTGTGTCCAGTTACACCATTTATTATTATTATTATTATTATTATAGTTTGCAACCATGAGTTTCAATTTCTTTTGCCTTATAGCCGAACAACCACAAGAAGTTGACACTCGGCCTAGCTGGCTGTTATTCAGCTATTCACAGCTTCCATCACTAACTTAACCCTTTAACGCGCAGTGTTCCCGCTCTGGGAACACCCAACTCTGACGTTTTGACTGTTGCCAGTCACGAAGAATAGATTTGATTTCTATAAAAATAGTTGCGGG
Source organism: Cheiracanthium punctorium (assembly GCA_038373885.1). Classification (NCBI taxonomy): domain Eukaryota; kingdom Metazoa; phylum Arthropoda; class Arachnida; order Araneae; family Cheiracanthiidae; genus Cheiracanthium; species Cheiracanthium punctorium. The sequence continues at coordinate 252,058 of JAWZYV010013619.1, forward strand.
TGACATAACTCCACGAGAATCCTTTACTTTTTAGCACGTCATTTCCCGTGAAAAAATTGTCACATTATTTTTAACAGCACTGACATCTGCTGAAAAACGGAAGAATGCGAGAACAGCTGGGTAGATTGCATAATGCTGAAAAAAGGGCAGCCGTTGCCATCGCTCGACTTAACTACCAGAAAGATGGCGGACGATCGAAACGTTGATGCAGCTGGCTGTGGTCAAAAAAAGGGTCTCTAGATCTGTGGCACTCGATGAACGTTTCGATCGTCCGCCATCTTGCTGGTAGTTAAGCCGAGCGATGGCAACGACTGCCCTTTTTCAGCATTGGGAAAGGGTTGCGCCTCAAAGTGTTAAAGATGATATGATACTGATACTGCACAGGTGTTGTTACGTGGTATTTTAAGCTATTTGAGCTTTCCTCAATGCAAATGAAATTGTAATAATAATAATAATAATAATAATAAAAGTCGGGGCAGTAGACGATTGCTTAGCCCAGGATTCATTCTGCCCTCGGGGCAGTTCAGTAGTCTGACGTCGATGGACTTCCATGGTGCTTTCGCTCTCCCTTCGTTTAATCTGCTACCGTACATGCATGCAGATGATTTGATTTCCATGAAGCGCTCTCCAGAGCGTCTTAATCATCGAGATGTCGCCATTTTCAGAACTAGACATTCAAGACAGTGGGGATGTATCCAACTTCTTTGGACTGGAGATACATGTATGCTGACAAGGTGACCTTTTATTGTGGATGACTCATTTTGTAAAGTAAAATATAGTGATGACCTTCTCGGGAGATGAAAGTATCTGGACCTTACCTGCAAGTAGCAAAAATTATGTAAGATTTTGCAAAATTTCTGATTTTAAATTTCATTTGCAAATTTGATTTTCTGAACGTGTGATTATCATCTTGTGCGTACAACACCGTAATCCGCAAACGACTGTCCCTTTAAGATTATGCATACGAATTTGTGAGATGCATCCTCTTATACGCGCACCTTTTAAATCTTGACATACAGAAATTATTATCCACATCTGTCTAAGGTATACAGGAAATAATAATCCATATTCGTGACCTTATCCGCCGATCTCACTTTAAGCTTTGCTTATCTTAACCCTTTAACGCGCAGTGTTCCCGCTCTGGGAACACCAAACTCTGACGTTTTCACTGTTGCCGGTCGCGAAGAACAGATTGGATTTCTATAAAAATAGTTGCGGGTGACATTAGCTACACGAGAATCCTTTACTTTTTATTTTCCGTGAACACATTTCCCGTGAAAAAAATGGTCACGATTATTTTTAACAGCACTGACATCTGCTGAAAAATGGAAGAATGCGAGAACAGCTGGGTAGATTGCATAATGCTGAAAAAGGGGCAGCCGTTGCCATCGCTCGACTTAACTACCAGGGCACAGCTAGCTGTCGTCAAAAAAGGGTCTCTAGATCTGGTGCACGCGATGAACGTTTCGATCATCCGCCATCTTGCTGGTAGTTAAGTCGAGCGATGGCAACGGCTGCCCTTTTTTCAGCATTGGGAAAGGGTTGCGCCTCAAAGGGTTAAAAATCTAATACATTTCACATGGATGTGTCTTGAAACACTTGAAAATTCTTGCATGTTTTCCGTAAGACTAACAATGTATAATTTAAAGGAGGACATTCTAAATTTTTTTTCCAATGTCTGATGCTATGCTTTTATTTATTTTAACAATTTGTAGGTTGTACACCCCCTACACACTGAAAACATTGTTAAAACGATTCGGCACATTCTAATTCTGGCACATTCTGCTTGTTCATTCCTCCACTTTCACCGAATAATGCCCGAGAATAAACAGAAGTGGAAAGGAACCACAAAATAAACATCTCAGCAGCTTCAAGGCTACAAAAGCATTTAAATCCTGTCGATGGATACACGTATACAACTCTCGACAAAAACTTATATTGCCGACTTTTTTCTTTATTCGTAGAAGCGGGGGGAAAAAAAAAGACCTTTGAAGAAGCATGTATATGTACTTAACGGAAAGTCTAAAAGTACTCTTAAAGCTCCTTTATGTATGTGGCGGTGTGTTTAGCGATATATTTTTCTTTCCACGGTAAAAACTGTCGTGGAATGGGAATTGTCGACAACCTGTTTCGCGAAAGTGTGTGAAAAGTGTCAGCCGTGAAGAGTGGATTTTTCTCTTCATAGTGTTTATTTTGTTTTATTTTTCATGATTTTTCTAACAATTTTGATCGTAAATAAATGTAAGGAAATTAAAATTAGCCGTAGAAAATTTTGGGAATGGTTATTTTATGTATGTTTGTGATAAAGCAACTTCGGTCTGAGTATTAATTTTTTTTATGCGTCTCCTAAATATCACCATGCACATCCAGCGAAAAAAGAAGTTTTTCTTATTCTTTAAATAACATTTGTAATATGTTAATTTCTCCAAGGTGTTTATTTTATTTGATTGGTGGTTATTTATTAGAGAAATGATACATTGAAGCAAATTACAGTTCTGTTCGCGTTTCACAGGTTGAGCCCTTAAGCTTCTAAGTTTCTTTCTTTTTGTATAATCTAATCATTCCCTTTAAAAATATTTTGATATTTAAGAAATTTTTAAAAAAGGAATGAATTTGACTAATTTTTGCTGTTAATTGATTGTAAATTTAACTTGGAAAACACAGTAGTTATTTCCTAAAATAAAGAAATTATTACAACTTCAAATGTGAACTGTATATACTTTTTTAACTAATAATTTCGTTTTAAAAATCACACTTTCTTCCTTAGAATGTTATAAGAAATTTTTGAATTTCGAAACCGTGCAAAATATTATTAAAGTAAAATGTAATTAAAATATGAGGCAAATGAATAGTTTAAAGGGATTTATACATTATTCATGTTCATAAATGATTATTCAAACGAGGAATATAATTTTTTAATAATCTCGGTGGAGGAAAAGTCTCTTGCACTTATCATAGGAATATAATTTACAAGTTTTAAAAAATGTCTTATTTTTAATCGATTAGAATTTTTACACAGATTATATAAAATTTAAAATGCATGTATTGATAAAAAAATTCGTTGACAGCAAAATTAAAAATAATTAACTATATATGTCTTATTCTGGATGTTAGCGTTAAAAATATGAATTTCATTTTTAAAAAAATGCGATCGTGTTCTTTTTTTGTGTTAAATCATCTCTCTCCATCGCCATCTTTTTTTTCTTCTTCTTCTCCGTTTTCGATGTTGAACGGTAGAATTGAGATTTCTTAAATGAACAATGCAATTTTCAAGTGGGGAAATATATATGTATATCGCGCGTAAAAATATACTGCTTTAAAAAATGATTTCATTGCACTTTTTCTTTCTTACATTTATAGCTAACAAAGGGAGAGAAAAAAAGAAGTGGCTGACGATTTCTTTAAGAAATACATCCTTACAAAGGAAAAAAAAAGAACGTAGTTTAAAGATTTATGATAGAAAATTCGCCTCCAAGCAAATCGCGTTTTCACCCTCCGTTAAACGAAGGACTCTTATTCTTTTCTTTCAAAATTTAAAATATTCGAATAAGTATGGAAAAGGTTTTGAAGTTAAAGAAATTTTTATATTGAATCAAGCAAAACGGATTACTTAACAGTATTTGCTTTATATTGAGCAGTTATTGAGTATTCATTACTGTTTGTGTTTGTCACACGTAAAATAGTTTTTATAAAAAGGAAGTGTATTTAAGGCTTTTTTTGGGGGGGTGGGGGGGGAGACCTCTTTTCAGTTCGCCAAAAGAGACTTTATAATTATTAGAGTTAATAATAATTTATATCTTTTTAATGTAACAGAATAGAATAAAACTGATCAAAGTTGCTTGGATTTGCTTAACATATGTAATACATTTTTTTCAATTGCGTTTTTAATTGAATAATATCGAATCATCTGTGTCTTTTAATTTGTTAGATGTATCTTGATTTCTTATACAATACATACATCGTTCGCTATAATCTTAACACATTTTATAATTATGAATATTCCTATATTTGACAAAACCTATTTATTGCTCTAAATAAATAAACACTGTTTTACTTTTTGAAAAGCTCCTAAATAGTTATGTATACAAAATTTCAATAATTTCAATTAATAAATCAGGAAGGGATAAGACCTAGATAAAATTGCAAACTGCCAGAGACGTTTCGTGCTTTGTTCGGATGCAGTAAAGGCATTTTTCACGGAAACTAGGCGATTTCAAGGGATCGTCCACAATTTGATTTTATAGTTCCAAAATCTTTTCATTGTATATTTGCAATTCTGTATTATACCAAAAGGGAAAGTGCACATTGGCACAAATCAGATTACTTCTGGAGAATGGAGATTGGTTGAATTATCCATTATCGATTGCTGATAATATTTTCACATAAACATGAAAAAAAAAGTTTAGTTGGTCTTTTTTAGGGATGGATGCGAGACAAGATTTACAGATTTTATGCGAGATGATACAGGCTTAAAATGCAGATGAAATCCAGAAGCAATTTTTTTATAACCTCTCCCCTCCCCCTCCCCTTTTTGATATGAGAGACCGTTTAAAAACTTAATTTCCCTAATTTATTTCACAGCCGTTCATGTGTTTTCAATGATTATAAAAATATATCCCCTCCTACCTCTTCTGCAGTATTTTTGCAACCAGGACTTTTTCTTCCTTCTTAAATTTACCAAGTAAAAAATTCCGTTTATGATCTCTTTTTATAGGGAAACGACTATGTAAAAAGGAATAAATACTTTTGCTGTATACGGAAAATTATTTGTGTGTCAATGATTTTATTCGAACGATAGAAAAACAAAAATATATATATTTGCGTATTAAATAAATAGTTGTGCAGTTTTTGCTGAAAGAAGGTCTATGTATATATTTAGTTTTTCTATTAAAAAACTTCATTGCGCTTTGAAAAAAACCAAACAGAATGAGAATAATTCATATTTTTACGAATCAAATAGCTTTGAAAAAGTAAAAGCAACCCAGTTTTTTTTTTTTTTTTTTTTAATACTTTTATAAGTAGCTTGCGAATTTTATGCCTTTCTTTTGTATGATATTTTGTTTTATGGAAGAAAAGAAAAAAGGCATTATAAACGCTGCCATTTCTTTTTTTCTTGAAGTTCTTGCGCTCCCTCGAGACGCAAATATATACATATACGTAAATTCATAGTTTATTTTTTTCTTTATTCATAACTTTGCTATTTCTTTTGATAACTTCCAAATACAGCTATTCTCATTTGCATGCTGATAAGTTCTTTTGTCAGCGAACGAGAGGGAAGGGGAAAAAAAAATCTGATAGTCGTATTTTTGTTCGGTTTTTATTAGGATAAGTACAGAAAACAGTATGATGTATAATAATGTATTAGTCAATTGTTTGAAGTTATACATGATGTGCAGGTAAACAGCCCATTGTGAACAAAGCGCAGGTAGCAGGAAATATGAGGGAATAGTAATTTTAAGAAACGCTGTGCCCTCTTTACTACTAATATTCTAGTGAGAATGATGCCAGTGAAGTTTCAGTTTGAATAGATTTGGCGTTAAAAAATACGAAGTTAAATTGCAAAAGAAAAATGTTAAAAACTACGTAGATATCCAAAGAGATGCATACGCGGAAACAGTGTCTGTGTTGGAGGTGGGATCTCTTAAGAGTGGACGTACAGATTTCTATGCCTTTCCGTAGAACCGTGAATGCTCAGACCTGTAGTGATGACATCTTTTATGCTTATGTGCGCCCTTATGCTGTGGCAATACGTGATGATTTCCTGCTTTAAGACGACAATGCTAGACATCACAGGGCTCGCATCGTGGATGATTATCTTCAGCAGCAAACAATTCAGCTCATGGAGTGGCCATCTCGATCGCCGGGATTAAATCCTATCGAGCACGTCTAGGATGCTTAGGAAGAAGAAAGCTGCTCTCAATCCTCCTACTCAGACCTTTGTCACGCTTGCATCTTCTTTAGATTCAAGTGCAAGGGCTCTCACTTCCAACGGAACGGATATACCACATAATTGACAGCATCACACATCGCAGTAGTCGCTTTTCCTATACAAAATTGACACATCCAATTTGTTGATTTTATGTGTATGCTAATTTCTACAACCTCATAAATGTCTGGTAATTTTTAAAAACATTTTATAGCTTGCTATATGTTGCATACTGTGGGTAAGTTTCATTAAATTATATATGTAACTTTTTGAGTAATCGTCGATTTTGTGATTTTTCCGTAATTAGTATAACCAGTGTAGTTATTCAAAGTTAAAAATTACCATCTTAAGTGCGTAAGCAAAACCGGTACTGCTCATGAAGGAGCCTGTTTTGTTGCATTTAAATATAAAGCTATAAGTAATGTTCGATTGTATATAATTACTATAGTATTGTAATTACTATTGTATATTACTTTATTTTATTTTTAGTAATTTACTAAGTATCCATTCTAACTGATATTTAGTAATTAATATTATTATCAATTCATTTATTTTTTGAGAATGGCTATTTAAAAATAAAATAGAATTCAGAAATTTTCCTATTCCTAGTATAAATATTCGGTTGTTAGTTGCATTTCCTGGACAGCTTTACTCTGGAAATTTCTTTAATAATCTAAATTTAGAAAGCGCATTACTTGAACCATTCAGAGAAAAAAAAAAAAAAAAAAAACCGAAGACCTGTGAAACATGTTTACCAAGTTCCTGAAAAACCGTAAATTTCAAGTAATGATAAAATAGGAATGACAGTTACGAATCCCAACTTTTAGCTTCACTTCAATTTTTACTTCTTTTTCCTTCGTAAACGAATGACAAATATTAAGAATAACCCTCTTTCGACAGCATGGGAAAAACTGCAGCCGTGAAACCTGTGATTTTTATTTCACTCTTGTCTGTTATTCTCCGTCAACAAATATTGAAAGAATTAAGTGTTCCCCCCATCACTCCTGTTGCCCTTTCAACAGACAGTAATGTTAAATATCGGATTAGATTTTTTTTTCGGCAGTCTTTCGCAAATATTGTTATTTACAAACATGACTTTTTCTTGTGAATTCGTACTTCTTGACACCTAGGTGTCAGTTCATTTGCATAGATTGCTTTAGCAGTTGACTGCGCTCCTTTCTTTGCATTTATCGAGCGGAAAAAAACGAACCTAGTACTGCTGTTTAACCCTTTAATGCGCAGTGTTCCCGCTCTAGGAACACCATCGAGTTATTATTATACTATAAAGAAGCAGTAGTCCATGTATCTATTAGTACTGTAGTCTAAAACTTTTCAGAAGTAAAGCTTTCACTTCTGAGTTCATTGTTTCTTATAAATGTTTTCTATTCATGCAACAAAAGGAAGAATATTCTTGCGATACATTTCTAAAACTGGTATGTTCGCATAGCCTCTAGGACTTGTTATTAAGCCCTTTGTCTAGGTCTCTTCTTTTATGAAAAAGGGAAAGAACTCCTGAGTGTAGTAAGTTTTCACAAAAATTCCTCTGCAATTTTTAATTACTTTTAAATGATTCAGATTTATGTTTTTTGTTGTTGTTGTTGTTGTTGTTGGTTAGTTTTGCAGTTTGAACCGTATACTTCAATGATGTAAAAGTATTTAAGAAATAAGAAATACATTTCTACATCTACTACTTACCTTAGCATATACCGCTGAGTCCACGTCCACCGAATATCGAACCTCATTCTGTCAGTCTTTGATCAATCTGAAATCGAACATTACGTCTTCCGATTCGATGAGATATATCGGACGGAATATATATATATCGATGATACTTATATATCGGAATGGACATATCATTGGGGTATAACCAGTGGTGTAGTCGTGGGGGGGACTCGGGGGTATGGCGTCCCCTTACTTTTTTATTTGAGCTTATGCATCCCCCCCCCCCACACACACACACTTCTTACTTTCAAGGGAAACGGCAAAGACATTTTGTAGCACCTACGTAGATTTTAGTCTTAATCTCGTTGTAAATGCTAAATAATGTAAACATATGCGTAGAAATTGAATACACATATCATGTTTTCTGTTAAAAAAGTTTTTTAAAGATATTGCTGGTCAAAATTATATTGCATAATATTATATTGTAGTAAAAACTATATATTATATTGTAATGAAACTTGTAATACATATTATATTGTAATATATATTATTGTAATATATATTATATTGTAATATATATTATATTGTAATAAAAACTTAATTAGTTGTAAAGTAATAATAAATAATTAAAATGAATGATTTAGTTAGTTTTAGTTACTTTTTAACAGTAATTATAATGAACTGAGCGCATGCGTTTAAATTTCCCCCAAAATGAGCGACCCCTTACTTCTTTTTTTAGGGTACTGTACCACTGGGTATAACGGAGTATCTTTCTAGCCCTATGTAAACTTTAAATCTTGGATTAAAAGAAAATTGCTCTGTAACTTAGAAACCACTTTCACATAATTCAGCAGCTTTTTGTTTGTTGTTGTTTTGTTTTGTTTTGTTTTTAGCAGTTTTGCAATTCCAACCATGTACTTCTAGGATGAAAAAGAAGTTCAAGAAATAAGAATAGGATTCCCTATATTTTAATGTGTTCTTCAGAACACCAGTAGTAACTTAACTCGTAACAACCATCCTTAGTATCGCGCTAACTCTATTTTCAGTTTTCCCTGTTTTTTTTTTTTTTCCCTCCGAAAACTTTTTAAATGTACTTTTAATTGCTGGAAAGTGCTTTCATGAGTTGTCGATGATAAACGGGCCTATCCTGAAATAATGTATGATATAAAACATCGCGCTTAATGTCCTTCGCCAAAAGTAACCCTTGGTTATAAAAAATAAAAGAAAGAAAAATAAATCCACCATAAATTAAATGTCTGGCATTTCCTTAAGATAAAACTGAGTAATAAAGAGGGGGGAAAAAAAACTTTAGAAAAACCTCAGAAATCAAACACATACTTCATAATAAATTCTGTATTCTTTTGTAAGGGAAAAAATATGTAAAAGGTTATTTTTAAATTCATGAGGTGCATTCGACTCCTCCCCCCCCTCTCTCTTTCTACGTTATTTATTTTTGTGTATAACTGCCATAGAAAACGATTGTCAGCGGAATATTAAGAATAACCTGTTTCACAATCGTGGGAAAAGTGACAGCGGTGAAATCAGAATTTTTATGTGTGTTATTCTCTGTGCGCGCATTAGATATTGAGAAGAGATTTAGAAACGCTTTCGTTTCCCACTTATATTGGGAAGATATGACATCCCTACCCCCCCCCCCCCTTCTCCCCCTGTAATAAATTTATGTATCTTTGCTCGAAACTCAGTTTTTTATAGGCAAAAAGTAATTGAATGTGTTCGTAAAAATGTACTTTATTGATTTAGTTTGCTTTGTTTGCAAGTTTGCTGTTTTGTTGGTGTAACAATGTAGTTGGGTCGCTTGTGTTTTCATGTAATAAATATTGCTTAATGTGTACTTGGATGAAAATGTGTTAACATTTAGAATTGTTATGTGCAGTTATTATGACCTGTGAGAATGAGAAATGTCTTCCACATTGGTTTGTTATTATTATAGACATTGCAATAAAAATAAATTAAATTTTTTTCTTTGATAGAATGTTATAAGTGTTGAACAGTTAAAAATAAATAAATAAATAAAATGTATCAGTCAGGAAAATTAAAATTTTTTCTGCACAAGATGTGTTATTGTACATTCCTTTTTTTTTTAATAATCGGGAGCAGTCCCCAGTAAGGGGCCCATTTTCAATCTCTAGCCGAGGGCTCCCAAAGGGGTCAGTCCGGGCCTGATCGGAAGTATCAACACATTTTTACGCCCTAAGCCAAACCACATTATTTTGCACCTCTCCACCCCCTTAATTTTCAGCTTAACCCTTTAACGCGCAGTGTGTCCACTCCGGGAACGCCAAACTCTGACGTTTTGACTGTTGCCAGTCACAAAGAATAGATTTGATTTCTATAAAAATAGTTGCGGGTGACATCGCTCCATGAGAATCCTTTACTTTTAGCACTTACATTTCCCGTCAAAAAATTGCCACGATTATTTTTAACATCACTGACATCTGCTGAAAGATGGAAAAACGCGAGAATAGCTGGATAGATTGCCCAATGCCAACAAAAAGGGCAGGCGTTGCCTTCGCTCGTCTTAACTACCAGCAAGATGGCGGACGATCGAAGTGTTCACCGCGTGTCACAGATCTAGAGACCCTTATTTTGACGACAGCTGGCTGTGCGCGCACAGCATCGCACAGCCAGCTGTCGTCAAAATAAGGGTCTCTAGATCTGTGACACGCGGTGAACACTTCGATCGTCCGCCATCTTGCTGGTAGTTAAGTCGAGCGAAGGCAACGCCTGCCCTTTTTCAGCATTGGGAAAGGGTTGTTCCTCAAAGGGTTAATATGCAGTAGTCTTTTTGACATGCTTAATTCAAATATGAAATGAAAAGAGATAGTGTTGCAAATGAGTCTTTTTTTCAGAGGGAGAAAATTTATTTTTCTCATTTTTAATCTCGAACACGTTTGATTAAATTCTAAAGAAGAAGGAGGGGGGGGGGTAAACCCATAAACAAAACTCCAGCTTTTACGCGCGCAACTGCTTGAGTTTCTTTTTGTACATTTTTCACATCTTTACCCTTTTCTAAAACGCTCAGAGAAACCGGTTAAACATTTTTGTGCTTTTGAGTTAATAAAAAGAGATCGCCGATGTGGAAATCAGAGTAACATAAGGTGACATAAGCTGTTCCTTTCATATTATGAATACCAAGATCAGCAACGGGTTTCAGACAAGTTTCAAAGGAAATTTATAATTATGAAGGAAAACATTTTTACTGAGATGAAACATTCTTACCCCCCCCCCAACCCTCAACCCCCTATTCATTTTCAATTTTTGAGCCCAGTTTTATTCAGCTCGTACCTTTTATTGGAAAGAGGCATCGAAGAAGACATCGCTTCTTTGGCCAATTCTCTTTGCCAACTTCAGCTTTTTGAATGCTCTGCCGGAAAAACGCTTCCCCGCTAATTCCTTTCAATGATGTGAATAAACAGGTTGAACCTGGATTCAATAGTGGGTTAAGTTCGGTGTTAAAACTGGACAGATTTTTAGGTCCAAGTGTGCTCAGAGGATTGTGGATCAACACCCCTTTCCTCTTACCCCGTCCGGGAGACCTCACCATGGCCAAGACACTGAACATTGTGGACGTCTTATGTGTGAAGGTTCCGCGTTCGGGTCTACCCCGCGGCTGTCGATCTAACGGCCTGTAGATTTGGGCTATTTCTTCCAGATGTAACATGAATATGCGTTTTAACCCCTTCAAAAGTTCTCAACCCAAAGTACCCTGCTCTGGGCAGATGCTCCTCGTCTAAGCTTGCGATAACACAAAACAAACTCTTTAAACAAATTGTTACTCACTAGGCTTTATACTTAGTAGATAAAAGGATTCTGTTATTATGTTCTGTTAAACGTTTATCCGAGGGCATGGTGTCGAACTCTGAGTTAAGACTCTGATTCGAATCATCGAATAATTAAAAAAAAATCTTATATTGAATTTTTTAAAGTTGTTCCATAACTATAATATGATTACCCTAAGTTTTTGCCCATAAACTTACAATACAGTGTGCGTACTGCTCGACTCATCAGTTACTTTCAATAACTTTTTAGTTGGAAAAATGACCTCTGAGTAAACTTTTTGTTTGATAAAAATAGTAATTTTCTGAATTAATTATTACCTCATCCTTGTAAAAACTTTTCACCATTGTTCACACTCGAGTCTAGTGCGTATATATCTATATTAGGGTTAAAAACAATGTTTTACTTTTTTAAAAAAAGTTTTAAATACTTTTTAAACCCTTTCGGGGGAAAAAAATTCTTGGAAGTATAATTAGTCATTTGATAGCTACTCTTACTTGTCTTAAGTACGTCAAGGGTTAAAAACTGCTGAGTGATGATTAAACTCAAAATTCTGTTTTAACGGGAATTATTTTTTTTTAAAAAGAAAGTGAAAATTATTCGAAAAAAGAAATTTGTTAATTAGCTTTTTTTGTTTCTTTCTTTTATGAAAATAAAGGTTTTTCGTTTCAAAACAAAGACAGGTTCTAGCAAAGTTTTATAAAAATTCTGTCGTACGTAGTATTAAAAATTTCAGCCGTTACTTATAATTGGTAAAGTTACTTAACGAACTTTCGAAAAAGTTTTGTATTAAATAATTAATGATATTAAATTGTAATTAGAGAACTTTTTTATTGGATACTGTATTCATGTATAACGAAAATTTTCAAGTAATTATGTTTATATTGATTGATGAAAGCGGTATTATTTAAAAAAATATTTTTTTAAAAAGGGTTTTGTCCACAAAAGAAATTCCATTCGTAAGTTTGATTTAATTATACTTAAATTGTTTAAAAATTTATTTTAAAAGATTACTTATGTTGGCTACAAAATATTTTATTTGCCAATGTGAGAGCTGAATAAATTTTCAAATGCGGAAAGTTGGGATGGTCATAAAAATACTATCGCTATATATGGACAAATGTCAGGGTAGTTTTTCTACATATATACTCTGTATATGTGACATTAAAATAATTATCACTTGAATGTTATTTAAGTATGTATTGTAGAAGCCCAATTACGTGTACATATTCTAGATCCTTGATGTATTTAATTTTTTTTTTTTTTTCATTCGATCTCCAAAAGGTTGTAATCGTCCGTTAGATGTCTAAAGTATAATTTACTTGTCACATGAAAATTCAAAACTGCATGAAGTTAAACCAGGTTGATCTACTATCATCGGAAAGAAAGCAGCTAATTAAAATTTCCAAAAGAAAATATAAAACTTGACTTATTTAACCGAACAGAAAATATTGTCAGAACAGCTGAAAATGTGTAAGATTTCTTTTCTGTATATCTAGAAACCTACAAATATAAAAGTTCGGATGCAGAACTACGTTCTAAATACCTAGAAAAGAAAGACGTGGCATTCTTTTCTTAGAAAAATCATCGAATGAATTGTTTTCTGCGCGACTGTGTTTATTCCAAATATATATATATATATATAAATTATAAAATAGAAAAAAATCCCTGGGCATTGATAAATCGAACATTTATTTGAGTTAGTTCCGCGCCATTTTTCATATTTCGTCTGACGCTGCGGTTTGCGTTTCTGGGAATGCGCCGACAATATTTTATTTTACTTTTTTCGAATTTTTTTTGTTCGGTCTTTCGGAAAGACATTTTTGCTTCCTTAGATGTCCCTATCCCTTTGAAATCATATTTTAGAGAAAAATAGACGTCTCTGGAAATCTGATATTTTTATCCGAGTAAGCAAATATGTGTTTGGTCGGATTGTTTTCGGTCAAATGTTTATTTCTCAGATATTCCGAAAGAATGTAGCCATAAGTTTCAATACTTGAATTTGGACTTAGTAACAAATATTTTTTTTCCACTTCCTCTCTCTTTTACGTTTGTTTGTTTACGTCCCACTGCTTTTAAAATTGAAAGAATCTGTCTGGAAGGTAAGCAGCGTTTCAAGATTTTGTACCCCCGAAGGTAAAATGAAAGGGAGAGACCTTCCACTTTTAACATTTTCTTTTTCGAATGTATGTGGGCGCACAAACAATTGTGCACCCACGTGGGAAAAAAAAAAAAAAAAAAAAAAAAAAAGCTTCCAAGTATTTGTAATAAAAGCCCTGTTTTTAATACATATAATCTCCAATATTACAGTATTATGAAGATGACGTCTCTGCACTGACAATGATTTCTAATAGAAAACTAATTAATCAGACGTTTTTCTAGTAAAATGGTATAAAGAAAAATAAATGGAATGACACATATTTTTTGTTTATTTTCAATGGTGAAATGAAATGCTGCGGTGTTTAGAGTTCAACAATACGATACGCCTTTTGCAGAGTGCCACTGGATTTCAAATATGTGCTGTACGAAAAACTTCTCATTGAGTTACAATCGAGCTCGCTTAATGGAATATCTGTTAAAAGAATATTCCCCTTAATGTAATAAATTTTCAATGTACCAAACCACAGTAATTTCTCAATGGGATCCCGGATAATGGAATATTCAGCTTAATGCAATAATTTTTTGTGGCAAGATGACTATTCCATTAAGTGGGGATCCACTGTATATCGTTGCATTAGGAACAACTACAAGTTCAGCTGAGCCGCACGGAATGCATCTTCTTGAATCATTCAGCAATAAGAAAAGTCCTCGCTCCTACTTTACAAAATATCTTCCCCAGCCTGGTAGTTGAAAATCGCTAATATTTTGGAAATATTTGGAAGCTAACTGCATTACGCAGTACACAAACGGTGGCGGTGTTGTATAAACCTGTTCAGAGATAGCAGGATGTTTTCCTGATCATTCAAGTCCTCCATTTTCAACCTGTAACCCCTTCCGCGTGGATTCTTACTGAGTCATTTCGAGATTTCTGAGTCCTAAGACAATTCAATCGGAGATCGTCATGAAACTGATGTGCAAATACTGTGGAACCTCCGAAAGATGGACATTTGCAGTTCCCTCAACAAGTGTCCAAGTTATGGAGGTGCCCAACTTGGAAATCTTCTCCATGCTACATAAATGCACATAAACGAAATCTAATGCAGGAATCTGTTTCGTAGTAATGATGTACCACCTAGCCATTGTTTCTGTGTAATCTTTTTCCATGCCAACAAACTCCAAAAAAGCAAAAGTATAAAAAAAAAAGTTATTTTGATCTTGGCCCGATTCAACAAATAGAAACATCTTTGTTTCGGGTCTTGTGTTTCAGATGTTACAGTATTCTTCTGAGATATTTTCTCAACTGTTTATCTCAATACTTCAAGTCGAATATTTTACTCTCTTGGAAATGATGAACATTTTTTTTCATGCTGATACACAATATCTGGGGTTAAAAAAATAATATCATTTGAGATTGCTTTCTCTCTTTTTGTTTCAGTATTTTCAAGCTGGGACGAATTTGAAGGTGAAAGTTGAGGCCACGGACTTGGATTTTGGAGCGGCAGATGGGCGAAATAGCGTCGGCCTCCCAAAAGAAAATACTCGACCCCCTTTTAATGATTAGCTACATAAGCGCCTTCTAGCGACGCATAGTGACAAATTACTAACGCACGCATCCGCAGGACATTAACTAAATGATTACGACTCACATAGCCATCTTACAGCCAAATTCCGTTTAGCTCTTTTAGAATACGTTGATGATCTTCCTATATCCAAATCCGTGGTTGAGGGATGGGCAATCCCTTCAAATAAATCCTTATTTTCCGGTTCGTCTTAGGAAGGAATCTATGATGGGTCAATTTGTCTCGGCTCTTCTTAAAGTCAGTTCTAGAATTTACTTTAGTGATATTATGTAAGATGTTCTGAACAACACCCGGTACATTCTTAGATTTTCAACTGTCAATTTTGATGTCCGCCATCCAATATTTCTTTTTTCCCGAAATAGAATCTGCTTGTGCGTATTTAGATATCATTTGTCGCAAATTTTATACAATTCGCTTTACACTATAATGGACTCCCGTACATTCTTCTTTTCCAGTTTTACTTACCACTGTTGTTGAACAACAGGCATATTGATCGCTTGTTGAACAGAAAGGTCTATTTACAAAATGTTGCAACCGAGTTTCTCTCTCATTTTTTTATTTTAATTCAACTTCTACTTCAATACGTCCCTCACAGAATATAATAAGCTTCACTGTGATACGGCCTTCTGTTTCTTTTGTAAGCCTACCCTCTGATGCTTGTACGACCCAAGAGCAAGAGTGGGGTGTTTCCCTATTCAATTTCTGTCCCCGAGGTTGAATATCTTTGTTGTATGTATCCCCTGCTTTGTGCAACTCGAGCCACACCAAGTTTTTCTGCTGCCTCTGATCGGCGTATGATGTGCGGTGGTTGTTATATTTATATTCGAGAAAAGTGATTGTGTATAAGTTTGTTTTTGTGTCTCTTGAATGTGACACGTTTTCTCATGTCATGCATGAGTGTCGAAGGTGTTGATTCCCCGATAACAGGTTTCTCTCATTCTTCTCGCTTAAATTTTTTTTGACAGACTCTGTCGTGGACTGCATTATACTAAAGCAGTAAATATTCTTACCCTGACTTAAAATATACACCATCCATACCGTATTGATTTGAGGAGAAAAGACAGTTCAGTCACCAAACGTGTGTTGCTTAGATTTTCTTGGCGCTCTTTCCGAAAATTCACAGTATCATCACATTTTTCTTTAAATTGCATCAGTAAAAATGACCTTTCAATTTTTTGGCTTTAAAAGTTGTCTCATCGTATTCTTTTGCATCTCCTGTGGCTTTATAGCCAAATTTAACAATCAGCAACTAAAACTCTTTGCGCATTTGCAAGTACGCAGAGTTTTATATTAACTAAAATCATTCGTGATATGGATTTTTGCATACCTTTATCTGTACGTTCAACGATAATAGTCATTGATGTTCAACCCTATTTATTATAGTCAGTAGTCATCCTTGTCATAATGTTGATCATCAGCAGCAAGGTAGTTACAAGAGTACCAATTAAAGTCACCTGATGGTAAGTCTGGATAAAAAATTAGGTGGCTTAATAACGCTGTCGAAGTCTGTGAAAGACTTGCTATGAAAAACAGTTGTTGAAGAACAGTAATTTGTGTTAGTTAAGGATGTTTGCGAGGCAAGACAAATATTTCTAATTGTCATGCGAGACGAGACAGGACCATTTTCATTACTACGTACAGATTTAGCGAAACGGGACAAACTTTTGCAATTGCTATGCCAGATGACAGGCATTCGCCAAACGTTCTTTGAAATAAGTCCCTAAATTTAGTTGAAAAAAATGTCTGACGTCTTTCGCTTTCGTTAAAATCCTCGTTTCCTCAAAGAATATTTATTGAATAGTTTCTGAGCGTTTATTAACTAATTTCGATAATTTTTGAGCAGGATTTACCATGCAAAGCGCCATCTAGTAGAGATTTTTAAAATTTAATTTTTTTTAAAACTCCCTTGAGCGCATCCTTCGAAGTGTATGTTGTCCAAATATTTTTCTCTTCGGACTAGTAGAATGGCCTCCAGGGCCCTTTGAGTAACGGATGTTTAATTTCGCTAACCCTAAAGAGTATAATTATCAAAAACAGCTCTGCATCTTTTCAATAAACATAAAGGTTCTATTATCTAAACAGATATGCTGTTAATATGCAGCTTTTTTTCCCCCATGTGCCTTCATCTTTTACCTTGGCTACTGAATAATGCTCCTGCTTCGAATCGCTCGATTTTAATATCCCTCGGAGCATTTGGTTGGTAAAATGCTGAGCAATTCATTACAGCTCCATGAGCCGCTACTCTCATGAAGACCGAAGTAATTATTAGTTCCCATGTTTGAGGTGAGGAGAAAATTTGAAATATTTTGCAGCTCACGATAAACAATGCGTTGCCATCTTCCGTGATTCATCTCATAAAGCTCAATTTGCGAGATGATTATGATTAATTCTTTTAGTCGGTGACCGCCATTTACTTTTAACCTTGCACTACTATTGCTACTTACTCCCTTCCCTGCTGCTGGAATTCATTTGATTCGAAAGTAATTGCATGTGATGATATTAAGAAAAAAGGGAAATGCACTCTACGAGTTGTATGTTCGTTGAAGATGTTAAGAGGTGTTAAGATCTCCAGAAATATCCTCTACGCAGCTATTTGTTTCTGGACATTTTTGTGCGCAAGGTTTAATTTTCAACGATTTTGTTACTGTAAGTAACGCATTTTTATGTATTGTATATTAATCCTTCTAGAGGCATTTTATGCTTACTTTTAACTAGACACTAGATCATTGAAAATTTTGAAATAATTGGGCTTTTCAAGTGCCGTTTTGAATTTGATTTATTGATAAATTATGTGAAAAGATATAAATAAAATAATTCTTTATATCATATAATAAATTTAAGGAAAAAAATGCTTTTTATTGTAGTAACAAAAGAATCTCACCAAAATCCTATTTCAAGCTCATTGTTTTCATGTTAGAAATAAGATCAGAGTAATTTTTGCATTAATATTATCGAATTGCATTAAATATCAGCTGAGGATGACAAACAATTCACCTCAAGGAAAATGAGTCCGCATTTGTTGAAAATTCACATCTTGTCTTGGGAATGATCTCAGATGATCCAATCGTAAAGTGGGTATTTACGATGGTATGAATTTCAGATTGTTTCAAACTTCTTTGCATTCGTGCTGAAATCAGTTTCTTTTTTATTTTATCGTAAGATGATTTTGCGAATATGCCGACTGTTCATCTGTAAACTGAATTTCTAGCCTTGCAGTATTTTCGTATTTAATAATACACGGAAACATGGGGGAAAAAAATTTTAAAAAATCCCAGTACCATTCATTAAAACTCTGAACAGTTCTTTTTTAATCACCATCTCAGTATAAAGCCCTCGCAGCCCCCTCATTCATAATATCCAACACAGCATGCAAAACCCCCCCCACAGCGAAGCACTCTTCCAAATCTTCCCTCTGTCCCAAATTATCCGCCCTTGACAACAGTAATAAACCAACATCACGTTCCTCTTTCTTCCTACCCCCATTGTTCACGATATTTACAGAAGAAAATTCATCAAAATTTTCTCAAACGAGAAAGCAATTAATTCCGACATTTTGAATTATTCCGTTGGCAGCAGTGGGATAATGAAGTGTGTCTTGTTGTGTGTGCAGCAGATGCGCAAGCGCTCACACACATGGGATTCTTTTTAACCCCCGAATCCGAAAGAGAGAAGGGAAGATTTTGAATTATTAAGTCCCAAAAGAGGTAATGGGATCTGTGACCCTGGGCCGTATCTTTTCAGGAGAGGTTGGGTCTCGTCTTACGTCGGGGCGTAGCAATTAACGGTGTCAGAGTAAACGCAGAAGACGCAGTTAAGATAAAAGACTGTAATTGTCTGACAGCGCATTTAAAAGCGAGAATGCAAAATGCTGCGGCTTTTCATTTTCGAGCACCGGAGAAAACGATGATGCTAATTGGGCACTGTCACTAATATTTTGCCAGCAGAATGTCGATGTTTGAGGGAGGGGGAGAGGGAGCTTTGCTTTTCCACACAGGAGCACCGGTGAGTAATAATTATACGAGCAGTGCGAAGGGAGGAGCGAGACTACGCAGAGTTTTACTTAACAAGATGGGAAAAATGCCCAGTGTATCCTGATTCGATTTTACGTTTATTTAGTGACACAATGTTGAAGGGAAAACAACTTCGGGTGAAATAGAATTTTATCCAGCAACTTAATCGCCTTCTAGGAATTCGTCTTAATTTTGATGGGGACGTGAAAACAGTTCATGTTAAATGCATTTTCTCTCTAACCGTGTCAGTGTGTTCTTGTTAACGGGCCTGCCATATGTTGCGACTAATATGGTGAGATCACAGTAATTGAATGACGATCCAATTCAGTGTATTCATTTAGATTGTTGTGACATTTCAAAGGGTTGAAAAGATTTTTTTTTTTAAAAAAGGGCGAGTCTGAAAACCAACGCTTTATAAGGTAATGCTGAAAATTCGCCGAAAGAAATTGCAGTGAAATGCAATAAAATTACAATAGATGATCATTTTTTAACGGATTTTCTCATTAAGGCTCTTGTGTACAAACTTCGGAAGTCGATCGCAGCAATGTTATTCGATGGAGAAAACGGCCTTCACTACCACCACATTTCGAAACGAACTATTGCATATTTTTCAACTATTCTTTTCCCCCCTTAATCTTAAAAGACTGATCTACATTTATTTTTAAACAGAATTTATCTAAAGCAATTAGAAGCACATTAATCACATCTGAAAATAACATGAAATTTGTCCAGAGAGAAGACTTTCTTACAAGGTGTAATTAATGTACTTCTAATCGCTTTAGATAACTTCTGCTTAAAAATAAATGTAGAACATTGTTTTCAGAGTAAGGGGAAAAAAGAATGAATCAAAAATATGCAATAGTTTGTTTCGAATTGCGGTAGTAGTGAAGGACGTTTTCTCCATAGAATAGGGACTTCCGAAGTTTTAGTACACACGAGCCTTAAGTTCTCTGTTTATCAATCAGGTTTTTCACTTTAGCACCAAATTATCTGATATCTTGAACATTGCTTGAGTACATGACGATTAAGGCATTTTCAGTTTCAGCCTATGAAATAACGGACTTTATCACAGAAATACCACCATAAAAAACACCCGTAAAGCAACCTGTCGCCTTGACTTTGTCAGAGTAACTATCTGACATAGCAAACACCCATCTTCCTTGTTTTAACCCCCCCCCTTCCCGTACTAGTGTTTTTGCAATAACTTATATCGATGTATTTCTGAACAATACTTATTGTACTACATTTTTGAAAATAAAATTAGCATGTAATCATCCAGCATTGATTGATCTTCTGTTTATTTCGTCTAATTCAATGTCTAGGCATTGATTCTTCAGGTTGTAAGTCTCATTTTATATTTGTTTGATTATTAGATGAATCAAACATGCGTATACTTTGTCTTCAGACGACTGTTTCGAAAACCACTGTTGGAAGAACTCCACAATTTTAGATTCTCATCAGGAGGAAAAGGGATATTTAGATGATAACTAAATATTTCTTAGACTGAGTTCTTTTCTCTTGGAACCTTTTGGAAACTAACTGATATGCACAATAAACACTACTTACTCACGAAATATAACTTTGTTTTACTGGTGCAGCAGCCAGCCAGAATAGCCGGTTACTATGCAGGCCTGGATTACTTTCTTTTAATATGTATTTTTTTTTTCATTTAAGCGGGGGAAATTATTTAGGGGGGAAATGTAATGTTTCAGCTGTATGTATTTCGTTCGGAGTTATGATAATGCTAAGCCATAATTTAACAATTTTTCGCAAAATCCCAAATTCAAAATAAACAGCATTTAACTAATGCATTTGATAATTTTAAAAGTAAAGCAAAGCTCTAATTAAATCATTTATACGATATTAAATGATAGTTTGTAGTTATGTAATGTTTCGTGCAAGACGTGATCAATTAAACATGTAGCATTAAAACTGTGGCGAAAGTGTTTTGTTCCGGTTACTGCAGCATCAACTTCAGCAAGTTATTTCTTTTTCAGAATCCAAACTATCCGATAAAACACATACGTTTAAAATACTTTTTAAATCAATAATACATGTCACTTTCTGATATTGTCTAAAATGACACAGATTAAAAAAAATGTCTCCTTTATTCAAAGCGCATTATGAAAGCATCATTACGATAAAAAGATGATATCTCGTTTGCAATAATTCCTTTCCAATTCCGATCTAAAAGACGCCGACAGACGAATGTTTTGGACAGGCAGAAAATATGTATTTTCAGTAATTAACAGAAGGAGGTGGGGGGTAGGGAAATGGAAAACGATGTATTCTAGTAGTAGCTTTGGTGACACTAATAGCACAGAACGGCGCATTTTCGAATGTAAAGCGAAATATTACCGTTGCCATTTTTAATTAATAATCATTATTATAAAAGTTTCGGAAAATTCGGTGGCTGCGATTTTGATTGTTCTCTCTGCTATTCCAACGCATTTCGATGTTTTCGTACTGGAGAAAAGTTTCATGTTGGAAACAAAGCGGGTTTTAAACGCTCGGCAAAACGTTTTGAGGATTAATTGGGGACTCTGCAAGATGTATGTAATAGTTGGTTAATTGCCAGATTGTTTTGATATTACTTCGGGGGCGGGGGGGGGGAGGAAAGCGGAATCTGATAAACATGTGCATCTTTTAAGTTAATAAGGAGTGTAACGCTATTAACAGAATTTAGTGTGGCAAAACCGCTCTAGTAAAATGAACTTTCGAATAATGTTCTCAGTCAAAATTTTCTGAAAAGTAGGATTATTTGGGGAAAAAAAATCGAAGAAAAGCTAGAGAAACGTTTAAATTTTCATCAGAAATCTAGAAAATCAAACTTTTTTTTATATTGAATATCTTTTAGATTTAAAATATAAACAGAACATAAATATTTATATGCTCTAAATCACTTTAAAAAAATATTAGAATCCCTCCTAATCTGTTTATTAATTTGCTTTAGTAGCTTGTTATTTTTTTATTTCTATAAAAAGTTGTTTTCTATAAAAACGATTTTATTCATATTTTGGATATTATACATGACTAATTGAGCTGTTGATTTTCTAACGTGATAAGAAATTCACCTAAATGTTTGGTTTTAATTTTCTTTCTTATTTAATCATGTCTGCAATAAACTAAAAATTCAATTCGTTTTCATCTGTATATCTACAATATATAGGTGGACGTCTTGCAGATTAAATTAATAAAAACATAAATATTTAATTTGTCGTGGTTAATGTTGTTATGCGAAATGCAATCGATTAATTGATTGATTGTCGTATATTTTACCCCAAATATATTATTTTTATTAATTAAGTTAATAAAATTGTTATTAATTAAGTTTATTAAGCAGAATTAAGTTCCGCTACCTGATTCCCTCCTAGCATAACATAAAGTTACATATTCAGATAGGCGCCTGAATAAGCAAGGTAATAAAACGGACTGTGCCGCTTTTTCTTTGGGTAACGCCATACAATATTCATGACAATTTCATCCACATTTATTGACACTACGTCAAAAACAATATTCCTTCCCCCTCTTTTAAATGCTGTCTAACGAGGTTTTATTTTTATTTTTCAGACGTGACACGCGATTTCCTAATTCAGTGTCAAATATGAGATGCCGAATCGCTCATTTCGGAGAAAGAACGCTGTGAACGGTCGTTTGGAATGTTTATCATCCCAGAGCTAAAGATCATCGTAGAATTGGTTGTTGGCTTCCGAGTAGTACACTCCTGTCGTATCAAGCAAGAATTGGGCCGGGTTGCCAGAAGCGTTTCGCGATCGCTGTTTCAGCTATGTTTCAGATTGAACTTTTATTTTTCATTCTTTTCTTTTTGAAAAACCTGTGTTGAAAAAACGTTGAATGAATTTTTTTTTAATTACAATAAAGGGAACTGTTAAATCATTCATGCGATTAAAAAAATCAGTAAATTAAAGAAATATTTTTTATGTTACTGTTTGGTGTTACTAGTTAAGCGTGTCTTTTTTTTAAATTATTATCTTGAATCATACAATATGTATTGGAAATTTCTATGACAATTTTGATTTAATGAAATTTCTATATTGTAAATGTTCCATTATTTCTAATATTGGTATGTGAAACATCATGAATACAGTGTATGTCAACAGGGATAGATGCAGACGAAAAATGGGTCCGTTTTGAGACGCGTTTGACGACAGCTGGCTGTGCCGGGCACAGCCAGCTGTCGTCAAACGAAAAGGGTCTCTAGATCTGTGGCACGCGATGAACGTTTCGATCGTCCGCCATCTTGCTGGTAGTTAAGTCGAGCGATGGCAACGGCTGCCCTTTTTTTCAGAATGGGAAAGGGTTGAGGAGCCTCAAAGGGTTAAAAGAAAGGGCCATAGCTAGAATTATTTTAGTGCAGTAATATATATATGAAACAAATTGATGTGTGACAGTCAAAAAGAAGGAATAAATGCCGCCACTTTTATTGATTTCATGGAAATCATTCTAGCTCGTTAATCAGCCACGCATATTGTCAGACTGTCGTTCATGAAATCTGTTCAAACAAGCCGTTTATTTACCGGCATTTGTCCATGGCAACAGGACAAGTAAACGTTACCCTGGTACTTGAATTCACAACACGTCTGTGCCGTTAAAAAAAAAAAAAAAAAAAAAAAAAAAAATGCAGCAAAATAATAATAGAACTGAAATTACTTAATGACGCCGATTTACCCAGAAAAAGGTTTTCTGGTGCTTAATGACCATGCACTCTTTCATTTGGCTAGTTTAGGTGATAGAGGGGTGGGGGTGGAATTTCTCTCCGACTTTTTAAGGGAAATTAAGCCCGAGAAGTGTTCTCGTTATGATGATGATGATACTTATGTATCAGAGTGTAATGTAAACACAGATTCATCATTAAAAAGCAATTCATTTTATCCTAAATGACTGCACAGATAAGTGTCCCAGGAAATTTTAAACTGGTTTTTTTTTTCTTTTATTTTCGTTTTCGGAATTTGGTAACGACTTTTTAACTTTGTGTTCAGCCTCGTTTGGCTTCTCCTTGTCGCTTTGTCAGCAGCCTTTGATAAATTTACTGATTTTTAAGATGGACTTTTCATAAATAGTAGAAGTTGTTTGAAAAAGTGCCTTACAATGTCTTAGTACAATGCCTTAGTCTTTTATTTTAAAAGTGCCTTACAACTTACAGGAGAGACTCCTGATGACGCCCATTCTGAGCTCTATGAATTTCCGTGTCCGTCTGTAATTTATATTGGAATCAACATTATTTATTTCCTGTGTGTATTCGATTACTATTAAAATACACTTACCTTAGTACGACAGAACTATTTGCATCAAGACAGGAGGATTCTGAAAAATATGAAATCGAAGATAGTGGTTAATTCGTATGCTTGTAGTGTATTTGTCCCCCTTTTTTTTGTGGCGTGCACCTTACAAAGAAACTATAGTTCAGTATTTCGAACAGATATTGTTTAGTTTATTATCAGATGATTTTAATTTGCGAATGTTAATGCAAGTTTGCGATAATTTGAAAACGAATTAATTTTACAAGCAATCATGGAGATTTATAAAGCTTGGGATTACGAGCTAATTTTTGCTTTACTTATGTACTGTTTAAGCTCTAATATGTGTAAATCTCGGGTAAACCTCCGTATAATTTAACCCTTTATCAACTGGCGGTATTTCGAAGTACCGTAAAAATAAAATTGTTTTTAAAAATAGTAATATTAATTCATTGAAACCATTTCTTTGGAAAAAGAGTACAAATACTTCATTTAATAAACTTTCATCATGACTGCATGTTGTATTAAAGTAAAATTGCTTTAAAATGGATACTTTTCCGTCCACTTTCTAATTATATGGAGCTAATGAAAAAATGTATGAGCAGTAGTGAAATTTCTGACGTTAGTTTTATGATTACAGGGTTAGATTTCCAATAAAGTGTGTCATTCAGTGTATTATTTGTTTTCTTCAGTTTTATTTGTGCCATACTCTTTTGAAAAAGACTCATTAATTGCTTATAAAAACAGTTATCACATGTATAGTTAGTGTTAAATAATTTTCTTTCCTATTGCGTTAATCATATTTATTCATTGTCTTACTAAAACAAAAGAAAAGAAACAGTTAAATTTTGATATTATTTTAGGCAATTTTCTATTTGACGAAAGGGTTTAAATTTATTTGTACTTTAAGATGAGGGAGCCTGCCCTGCCTTGCGAAATTTTGATTTTAATAACGAAATTACAAATTTTGTGTTTAATGTTTATCCTAAATGAGTTGTTTTTATTGTTATTATTGAATATTCTTATTTTGGTAGCTTTTTTGTTTGTAATTAATTCTCTGTTTTTTAATCTTGCAGGTAAGAGAAAATTCTTTAAAAATTCTTCATATAGTTTTGTGTTCATCTCTTCAGTAAGTGAGTTTGTTTAATTGATTAATCTACATTAAAAATGTAACAAAATGTGCATTGCGATGATAAAATGACATTCCAGAACTGTTTATAAAAAACTGATGCTGTTAGAATAAAATTTCTATGAGATGTGCAATTTCGTTTTAATAATTTCACTGTCGTAATTGGGTATGAGCTAGGGTGAGCTAAGCCTACCCTAGACAGATTTTAGCCCACTCATTCTTTTGCAAGAATAGGGGATGGAGCCCCTAGGTTGGGCCGAATCCCGCCCTAGAAATATCCAAAAAGCCCGCCCCGTTACGAAAATGCAATCCTTATGAAAGTAGTGTTTTGAACACATAAGCCATGTAGGCTCTGTTACTGTTCATCAAGCAGCCATTATTTGAATTTTTATTTTAAAATCTGACTTTAATTTTATAACATAATCAAGACGCAAAAAATTCTTCGAACATTTAACAAATTTCCCCCGGCCCTAAACTGCCTTTTCCACGAGAAAAAAAAAAGAAAAGAAAAGAAAAGAGCTACCCGAATTACTCTTGATCTTCTTCTATTATTGAATGCATACGCTGT
This sequence comes from Cheiracanthium punctorium, assembly GCA_038373885.1. Classification (NCBI taxonomy): domain Eukaryota; kingdom Metazoa; phylum Arthropoda; class Arachnida; order Araneae; family Cheiracanthiidae; genus Cheiracanthium; species Cheiracanthium punctorium. The sequence continues at coordinate 278,089 of JAWZYV010013619.1, forward strand.
CTTTAATTATTGATGAAATGGTTCACTTGGAATTTTATTTGCGTATTTCGCATATCGAATTCCAATTAATCGACGCATCCAGTAATCCAAACGTGCATTGCATATTCTTACTGCCAGATTCGAAAACAAATCTCATGCTAAACATTTCGGTTCGTGGCCATTAGAGTAGGGTCATTACGCCTTTCATTGTAGTTAGTCCATTACCCTTTTTAATTCCGACTCGTTTTGTGTCGAGCACAGACGCATTGAATTTCATTGTTTTTAAAGGTACGTTTTTCGAATGCCTGTTTTATTTGTCAATGATCCGCTCGCACGTGACTAATTAAAATGGCTCTAATGTTCGTGTCACGAAGCATCTCGGTGTGTCTTACTCGATAAATTTGTCATTTAACCCTTTGTGGCGCAAACATTCCCCAGTATCGTAAAAGTGCCGCCTTTGCCATCACACGATTTAACTACTAGCAAGATGGCGGTCGATCGAATCTTGTGCGGGCACAGCCAGCTGTTTCAAAGATGTTCTTGATCTCTGTGGCGCGCTCTGGACGAATCGATCGACCGCCATCTTGCTGGTAGTTAACCCTTTAACGCGCAGTGTCCCCGCTCTGGGAACTCCCAACTCTAATGTTTTGACTGTTGCCAGTCACGAAGAATAGATTTGATTTCTATAAAAATAGTTGCGGGTGACATAGCTCCACGAGAATCCCTTTTTTTAGCACGTCATTTTCCGTAAAAAAATGGTCACGATTACTTTTAACAGCACTGACATCTGCTGAAAAATGGAAGAATGCGAGAACAGCTGGATAGATTGCCCAATGCTGAAAAAGGGCCGCCGTTGCCATCCCTCGACTTAACTACCAGCAAGATGGCGGACGATCGAAACGTTCATCGCGTGCCACAGATCTAGAGACCCTTTTTTGACGCAGCTGCTAGCCAGCTGCAGAGTATGGTGCAATTTGTTCGGATAGTTAGTCCGTTACGCGAACGACAGACTAACACACAGACAGACAGACACTCTTTTATCATATGTATAGATAGGTATGAAAATTCACGAAAATAAGTGTTGAAATTCGTAAAATTAAGTACTGAAATATACAAAAATCAAGCAGTTTCCACAGAAATGGGGTCCCTGGTAAAAGTTCCTGGATCTACCCGTGAAATATATTTTTTAAAGGAAGTGCTACCTACTTCTTCGCTTAAAAAAAAAAAAAAAAAATTCAGATGCTCTTGCATACTTTTCCCTTTCCTTTTTACTATTAATCTTATTTATTTTATTTTATTTATTTCAAAGTTTCTTATTTTGATCTCTGAAACAGACACTTGAAAATATCCATTCGAATCGTGAGTGATTTATTGACCAGGGCGTTGACCTTATAAACATATCGTTCACGAGCAAATCGAGTGAGAGTCAATCGTAGAAAGATTGAGCGTTCCACTCTTTATTTTCCGACAAATTACTTTTCGCAGTTTCAAACTTTGGCTTCCATTCTGAAACAGTCTTTTGTGCTGTTCGTAACTGTGCACACAGGATAGTGGAAGTCCGACTTGAATGCACAGTGAAATATGTATCGTCCCCCCCCCCTTCCGCTCTGAGGAAGAATGGGAGAGCATTTTAGAGTTTAACCCTTTAACGCGCAGTGCTCCCGCTCTGGGAACACCAAACTCTGACGTTTTGATTGTTGCCAGTCACGAAGAATAGATTTGATTTGTATAAAAATAGTTGCGGGTGACATAGATCCACGAGAATCCTTCACTTTTTAGCTCGTCATTTCCCGTAAAAAAAATTGTCACGATTATTTTTAACAGCACTGACATCTGCTGAAAAATGGAAGAATGCGAGAACATTGCCCAATGCTGAAAAAAGAGCAGCCGTTGCCATCGCTCGACTTAACTATCAGCAAGATGGCGGACGATCGAAACGTTCATCGCGTGCCACAGATCTAGAGACCCTTTTTGACGCAGCTGACTGTGGGGTTGCGCCTCAAATGGTTAAGATCTTGTATCTTAACCCTTTTGAAACCACCTTATTTCAGCGCTTCCACAGCTAGTCTCAAAAAAAGTTTAAATGGTCCCAACGCTGATAAAGTGCAGCCGCCGCTGTCGATCCCTTTAACTACCAACAACATGGCGATCGAATAGCTCATCTGGAGACACAGAGCTAATGTTTTCTGACACAATTGGCAGTGCGGCCGCGCTATAGATCGGTAGCAATGCAAATTTTATTAACTAATGTTTAATTACAAATAAAACCTATTTTTATTTATTTATTTATTTATTTTATTTTATTTCATAAAAGAAATGCACACTACAGATTGAAATCCATTTACAGTGATGCATAAAAGGACAAATTACAAAAGACAAAATTAAAAAAGATAAAATACTGAGATAAAATAAATACCAGTCATGACTGCAAAAGTTCAAAACACCTAACTCTAAAGACTTTAAAAGACATGTTAAAAATATCCAAATCCAAAGAAAACTTATTATAAATTTTATAAAATTTATATAACGAAAAGTATATGTAATTATATTTTATAATTGGATCCACAAATAAATGGCTATTACGAAGAGACCTGTTCGTACATTTACACAAATACTTTGAAGAATATCACTGCAGTCTACCATATTATTGACAACTTTATAAAAAAATAATAAACAAAATAGATCACGACGAGAACTTAAACTAGGAAGACCAAAAATACTTCTCAAGTCTACATTTTGAAGTATTATACAACATTTAGGTAAGATTTTATCGGTAAGTCTGTAAAATTTTATTTAAAAATGATGTTTTCTTATGTGTAACTTTACTTTAAAAAGTGCTCGCCACCCCCCAGTTTCATTAAATATTGATTTTTAGTCCATTTAAAAGGAATGGACTGCGAGACAGAAATTTGCGAGACGAGATAGAGATTTGCAGTTATTTTGCGAGACGAGACAGGCACATTTTACATTGTGATATAGGGATTTTTGCGAGACGAGACAAAGCTTTTCAGTGATTTTGCGAGACGAGACAGCCTATTTTTCATCTCGCGTCCATCCCTACATTTAAATAGTTCTTTCATTTTGAATAGGGAGAATTTAAAGTTTATTATATTGAAAAAGGAAAATTATTAAAATATGCAGCTTTTAAATATTTTAAAGAAATGGCGAGAAATATAAAGAACCATCTGTCCACAGGGAAGCATGAGGCCGAGATAGCTTAGACCTCAGAGTGATAAAACATTAAAAACATTTTTGCATATAACTTATACATAGATGAGACTCAAAACTTTGTTCACTCATATTTCACACACAACTCGTAGAAAATTTAACAAAGCAACCGAGAAACATGCTGAAATACGAAATTAATTAATTAAATATATATATATAAATCTGAAATATGTGCGTATATAAAGTGCATCTCATCAGTAAATAAAATGTGCATGATTCAATCGACCGCCATGTTGTAGGTAGTTAAATGGATCGATGCTAACGACTGTACTTTTTCAGCATTGGGCAGACTATCTAGTTGACCTCCTATGTTGATGTGAAAATAGGTTTAGGAAAGGCTTCAAAGGATTATGATTATTTTTAGATAGCTGCGGCTCTGCTGAAAAGTTTATTTTTCCTTCGCGCTTGTCATATCTAAATTACAATTTCATTGGAAGTTCTTTACTCATCTTGTTGTCGGTCCCATTCTAAACTTTTCTTCAAAACTTTTGGCGTGTCTTCTTGGCGACATTTTTTTTTTTTTTTTGAGGGGGGGGGGGTTCCTCTGGGGAGTTTCATGCCGATATTTCGTTCTTTTCGTTGCCATAGTAATGGACAAAGTTGTTTGCGTTCAGCCAATGGGGGCGCTCCCACCCCCCAACAAATCGATAGAACCCCACGACCTCCTTCACATTTCTGTATTCCTTGCTTGTGCAGTTTCCTTTTTCTCCCCCCCCCCCCTTTTCATTTTGACTTGAGATATTTTATGAGTTTCCAACTTTCCTTTCCTCTATCCCTTATGTAATGAATAGTATCTGTATTTAATTGGAAACAAAATTGAATTTGGTTTGTTTACTGCAATATCTCTCAATGTAATGAATAGCGGGCATTTTCCTGTCGTTCTTGCATTGCCTTCGATATCTTTTGCGAGTATTGTAATCTTGTTTTAACAAGAAAGACGATGTCTGACTGGTCAGTTTTGTTGAAACAATTAAAGTCTTTCTTGTAATTGTTATTTATAATGCTGCATAACGTATCATTAAAGTAAATTGGACGATGCCACTAAAGTATTTATTCAATTATTGTCCATATAACGTGGTCTTATTCATTTATTTATGAATTTATTTATTTATTTGGGGGAGAGGAATGATAACTGTTATATTATTAAATTATAAATACTATGAATACTTTAAAGAAACTAGAGATTGTAAACATAAATAACGTAAATAAGTTTTACAATCACCCATAGATAAATATTTATGCTACAACTGTGCTATTTAAAAATATTTACAGCCGTTGGATTTTGACAATAACTGAACTTCAGCTTCTTTAAAACTCATGAAATGTATTTTAATACTGAGAAAAATACATGCGCTTTTAAGCTAAATAAATTATTTAATTAAATTAATTGCAATTTTAACTAAATATAATTTTCCAAGTATAGAAATTTTAGAAAATAAACTTTTTTTACTTGCAAAATTGATGTGCACCAAATGTACTTAAAACCACAAAAGGAGTGTTCCATCATTAACAAGGACTTGAGACCGTTAAGTTTATTCATCTGTGAAGTCGGCATTCTATATCTTAATCTCCAGATGTAACGTGAATACGCGCTAGAACCTTGTAAAAGAGTCTTCCGACCTAGATAACCCCCCATCCTTGGCAGATAGTCCATGCGTAGCTTTGCCTTAGCACAACACAAATAAATTCTGTACCTTAAAACTGAAAAGTCTTTATTATTTTTTTTTCGGGGGTACACAGCGTCTGAGTCAGTTCCATTAAAATAAATAATATGGCATACCTGTTACCTGTTATATATCTACCTATTACACGGAATCAGATTTCGTGTTTGCGGTGACCCCCCTTACTTAGAGTGTATTTTTTCTCGAGGCCATTTGAGTCGGCGGCATTCATTTTACTAGTTCCTTCATTTTACATTCGGTATGGGTCATTGAAATCACCGTAAAGCAAAGCAAATACTTGACGTGTACTGTAGAAGTAAGTAGCCTTTGGTTATATTGCTCTACCCCACAAAGTAAACGTCTGTTACGTGTGATTCTCTTCAGACGCCGACGGGACGCCATTATTGCTTATTTATTGCTCTCAATGTACCATTTCTCTTGCTGTGTGGTACTTAAGTGATATCACTTTAATGCTGTTGCTTTTAGAAATACCGTCCCCCCCCATTCCGTACCTCCGGTGAACAGTTTTTTTATCTACCCGCAATCGAAATCTCTGAATGAGGTATGCCATTCCCGTTCCCTGCTGGTGGTTTACCTGTAAAGAGCGTTTTCATTGCCCACTTGATTTGTTTGGAAGCAGAAAAAAACCACGGTATGGGGCAAAAAAAAAAAGAAGTATTAATTCTCTCAATGCTATAAAGGAAATCGTCGTTCCTTTTATGTGATCCATTTTCGTTGCACCTCTGCTTGATTATAGTATCATCTGAAAATGCCCAAAGGTGGTAAAAACTACCTTTGGGCATTTCCAGATGATCGTGGTGTGCTCCGGTTGCTTAAATGCATGTTTCTGCCGACATAAGGTGCAATATTGAAGATATTCTTTCTTGTCTTGAATGATCCACATTCTTGATCTTGCTGATGTTCTTTGGCTGTCGGAATGTCTTTCATGTACGCATAGGGTAGCTCAGATGTGATTTGAAGACATCTTAGGACGGTCCTGAAGCAGGAGTTGGACGCTATTTATGCTTGATGCTTTTTACTGGTATTTACCATGGTTTTGACCTAAACGGAATGTCCAACGAAGCAAAATGTTCTTGTTGTCTTTTGCTACCTTAAATCAATGTACGTTCTGGGAGAACTGAAGCTCCCTGACTCCTCCATTAATGTTTTAAATGAATTCAATAATTTATATTCATTGGAGCAATTATTTGTATAAGATTATTTATATTAATTTGAAAACGCCGCAGTAATTTAATCTTAAAATACAACCTGCTTTGTTTGGATGATTTATTTATTTATTAATTATTATTATTATTATTATTATTATTTTGGATAATGGCCCTGGCGGATTTGGATTTTAACACGGACTTCGATTGACACGAAAATAAAATTGTGAGTTCTTTCCATAATTTATTACAAATTTCTGAATTCCAGATCTTTCTACAGTTAAATACTTAAAATACCTGTCTTACCGTTGTAAACGTGTGTACTGTGCTGATACATTTGCGGATGTAAAAGATAGGAGAAGGCATATACTCTGTATATCTAATTCTCCATTCCAGTACGCTGTATTAGGACGATAATAATAATTGGACACACTGTGCTCGGAACACCTCTCAGATGATGGTGCCTACTAACCTAATACACATCATGGCCATTCAATAGGATGAACTTGGTCCCTCGTTCATATTCAATGCGTCACCTCAACGATTACGATAAAATCGATGAGACGTGCCCCCCGTCCGAAATCGATGTTTGCATGCCACTCCAACACTGGAACACCAGCACGTCCCCGCTATAGGCAGTTGGAAACCGAACTGAATGGCTAGTAACAGGAAGAGGGGAGTCCATGCTTTTAAAAGCCAGGTAACGCCGGACGCTGGCTGCCGTACTGTACATGGCTGTGAGGTGCAGGTTTAGATGGTGACTGGCGATAGGGAGAATTTATCCAAGCGTAAGCTATGCCGGATCGTCGGGGTGGCTTATTTGTTCTCTGGCGCAATTGTCTGGTGGATATCTGAGGGACATGAAATGGAAGATTTGGCGGAGATGTGTACACAAGTCAATCATTAACCGTCATCAAGAGATTGCGCACGTAGTGGTTAGGGTATTTGGTTGTTTTTTTTAACCTCCCTAGTTTGCATTCCTGCGTGCGTGTCAGAAAATTATACGCCCAAGGAATATAAGATCTTCCTCTTATTATGCGGTAGTAAAAAAATTCGATCGTTTCTCTATTATAGTAATTTGAGTAGGAAGTGCCGGTTACTTTAAAAAAGATTGTCTAGGAAAATATTAACATTTTTTTATATATATATATATATATAGTTAATACAATGGCTTAATCAAGGGTTTAGCAGGGGTTCTATGTCTCGTCTGAAATTTTCGTTTTCGAGTGCTTTCATGTTTGTATCTTCGAAACGTGACGTTCAATAAAAACGAAATATATTTGTGGTAAACATGTTCCATCAATGGAAGTTTGTTTCTGGTTACGTGACTGATGGATTTTCTTTGTTAGAGTAAATGTTGTATTTTGTTTTAGATTTCGTTGTGCATTATTATTGACCACAAAACAATGTTAGTGCTATAAATAATATAAAATAAATACTACATAACTTATTCTTTCTACTTATAAGTTTAGTAAATGCATCTGAAAAATATTTATTTTATGGCGGAATGCATACAGCATGGAAAAGAAAAATGCAGTTAGTATAGAAAATGCATTCTTCCAAAATGTCAAACATGCATCGTTGTCCGTTTATTTATTAATTTTTAAAGCATATAACTATACCTACAGGCATTTAAAATTTTTATATTTATGTATATTCCCTATTCCATATCCGACTATAGCTAGGTCTGCGAAGTGAGACTTCCTTTTTAGAACAGCTTTGAAGAAATTTAAGTTTCTATTTTCATTTTCTTTGGGCTTTTAGAAGCCGGGTCACCGGTAGAGATTGGTAATGTTTTTGTGAGTATTCGTTTATTAACTAAACTAATGTGAAGAATTTTCATGTAAAATTGTTACCCTAGCATTTGAGTTATACTTTGGTTTGGAACAAATATATCTTCGTCAACAGGAAAATTAATCTTCATGTGAAGCTACAAGCACGTTTGAGTTTTAAAAAATACATTTAAACTTGCGAATTGGCAGCAATAACTTTTTTGCGCCTTTCAGTAATACTTGTTTTTTAAATCCGATTCTTTGTAATTTAATAAAAACATTAAATAATGCTATTATGCACGTTATCTGTTTAGCCTAAATGTCCGAAAGTGTACCACTCTGTATGACTACCGTTGGAAATTTTGCTAAGTTAGTGGGTAGAGCTTTTTATTCTCATACGGCTGTTGTTCCTGTAAAAGTGGTTTTTCTGCTTTGATAGTTTCAAAGCGGTAGAACAAACGTTCTACTTGGATCTCTCCTCCTTCTCTCTAGGTTAAATAAATAGATTAAAATTTGTTCCAGCTTTTCCTGATTTTTCCTTGCAGGGTCGAAAATATTCTATGCTAATGCATTTTAGAATTTCAAGTTTTTATGGTAAAATTTCAGGTGTGACATATTTCCGAGAACCGAAGTTTAAGTTCTGTGTTACGTGTTAATGGGAAATTTCATTACAGCATTTCTGATGTATGATAAAGTCGGAGAGAAATATTTTAATAGATTATTGAAAATCTGTTATCATGCACAAATTAATTTTAGCTGAAAAACAATCAATTAAATTTACAATTTGCTATAAAAATAAATTGCATCGCGTCATAAAAATTTTCAGTTGTTTATAAAATGGTTATTATTTTTTTTTTAATGTAAATGAAACTCTTCTATTTCCATTGATGTCTCACGGAATATGCATAATTTTTTAGAGAAAAATGTCCAGTATGAAAAATACGCTGACCAGCGACGCATTGAATATGGTAGATGGCCAAAGTGTGAAGGTCCGACTTCGGCCGCACGGCTATCGATCTAGCGATCTGGAGCATTGGGCATCTTTCGTTGTAACGTAAATACGCATTAAAACCTCTTAAAGTCATCTGCCCAGGGTATCCACCCCCCCTTTCCTGTACTCTTGCCATAACAAAAAACAAACCGATTCTCTTCCCATGCTTCCCTATTTGCTCTTAACAGCGATAAACTTAAAAAAATATTTTAGGGGAAAAAATTGAAACATAAAATGGTCTCGGAAACTTGCTAATAAGTGTCATATCCGTAAAAGTTTCTTGACTAGCACATGTTTATCGTGTATAAGAACGTATGCTGTAATGTTGGAAAACATTCTAAAAATTTTTTCTTTCTCGTCTCTGACCTAGGCAACGACGTAAAAATTAAATTACATTATTTTGCTTTATGGAACAAAGATTATTTCATGTGTACATGTTGCATTGTATGTATTCATATTAGAAAACTTTTAAATGATATAATGTTTTGATGCACAATTTCTAACAGATTTTTACTGCCAATGTATTAAACATAAATATTGGCAATAAGTTTGAAATTACTACTATTGGTAATTGAGATACTTTTTCGTTTGATTTTGTACGTACAATATTATATGCTTTTCAATTACGATGAAGAATGATGATATGTATAAAGCAAATTTGATATATATCGTTAAGCTTGAGAATATGCTTTAAAATCTTGTAGGAAAATGGTCGTGGAATTAAAATAATAATAATAAAGAACTATCGCAATTTAGAGTGGGAAAAAAATAACCTAGATCATTAAAAAAAATCTTTTTAATGTGTTTTAGAACTACACTAAATTTTCTCTTTTATAAACTTTGATGTTTCTATCTCGCTTTTCAAGCCTTCGCAAAATGTTTATTTTGTATTGATTATTTTTAAAATGCACTAATTACTGAAACAAGTTTGTGTTAAAACAATCTTCTTTTTTTAAAGATGCACTTTATTTTTAAGCTAAAAAGAACTCTTTTTAAAAAAGAGAACTCATTAATATAGTTTACTAAGGGAAACATTTCCCTTAATGGTAAGTAAAAATTTTCCTCCGTGGTAAATAATCCAACACTTAATCATGTTTTTGGAACATTCTTTTTAAACTGTGTAGTTTCGCATTAAAAATTTAATGCACTGCATACATTTTTTTAATTTATCTTACTAAACGTGACTACATTGGATCGTCTAATTATGCATATTTTGCATCTATCAAAATTTCATAAGAAAAAAAAAATATTTTTTTCCCGGGACCCTTACTACATTATGAAATTTAACGTATATGTTGAAATTTACATTTTTTTTGGGGGGGAGGACTTTTGCTGTAATATGAAAGAAAAAAATAACATGTAACCATCCTCGTTATATCGTACGTGATTAAGATGTCTTTAGTTCAGGAGGCATCTTTAATCATAGTTAAAAAAAAAAAAAAATCTCCATTTTGTTTCTGTAGTAACGTCGGTATTTATACTTCCGTGAAGGGATACACAATTTATTGTTATTATTTTGCTAAAGTGAACAATGCTGATTTTTAATCAGTTAATCAATTTGTTTAATTTATATTAATTTAAACTGGTAATTTTCAAAATGGAAGCTAAGGAGCAGTACGGATTACACTATCAGAACTTTTAATATTCCTCTACTAGAGTCGCCCCCTTCCCCTTTGTCTATTAGTGGATGACGTTATTTTGACTGCCCGAAGTTACCTTATTTTACAATGGCTTCCTTTGGAATTATTTGTAGTGCTTGTGTTTTGAACTTACCTGTCTTTATTCTGCAAAATTTCGAGCATACGAATCTAAAATTAACCTAATGTTTTGAAAATAAAGCCGTTGTGAGACTAGTATAAATTATTATTTTTTTTTAAATAGTTTTTATTTTATGAATTTAGACACTTGCACTTTGAACTGTTATTTACTTTACGGTAAAAATGTTTAAAATTGAGGAAAATAAAACAGTTATTAAATAGCTTACCACTTCTATTTAATAAAACGTATTTTTATTCAATTAATGATGTATGACGAAGAAACAAAATCTGCCCACAGTCTTGGTACACAAATCAAAATAAACTAATTGCATTAGGGACTCAAAAAAAATTGATAATGATTTTTTAAAAGCTGCACTACAGACTGGAATACATGAAGAAAACGATGTCTTTTCTGAAACTTCCAGAAAAAATTCTTAAACATGGAACTGTGCAGCGCAAAATTTTTCGAAGAGAGACGCATTTTGTAAAACTTTTTATTTTTAAAAATTCCTTCTGAAAAATTTGTAACTAATACAGGTTTATGTCTTATTACACTGTATAGTACAGCTTGTGCAGAAACATCATAAAAACTTTCAGACACCTGGCATAATTGGCTTTGCTTTGTTTTTTTGAACTAAAATAACATGATTTTTCGAAATACACCGTTAAGTTCTCGTAATCCTAAATTGCAAACTGTAGGATTGTAGTGTAGGGAGAAGAAGAAAAATACGTTGTCCCTTTGAAAAAGTGACAGGGTATTGTTTTGGTCGGCAAATAAAAGCGGATTAGTTATATTTCGTTTGATTGCCTTTCTAACCATTGCTTTGGCATTTGCATAATAATAATTTTGCAAAATGTATTTGACATAAGATTGTTCGTTTTAAAGAACAGCAGGTGGCACTGGACTTTAGAACAGACTAGTCAACCAAAGCAAAAATGGATACTGCTTCTTCGCAAACTAGACACTTTTGTTGATGGTAAGCACAAAATTTAAATATTGTTTTAGAGATAACACCGGTCAACACGATTTTTTGGTCTGACTTACATGTTAAATTTTAGTTTCTCCTACGCCAAAACTAAGGAAAAAATATATATATCCTTTTTATGTGAGTCTGTAACCAATGAAGCCAAACAGAGTACTGTTCTAACTAAACATTTTACAATTATATTAGCATAAATAGCAATAATAAATGAATATAATTATTATCAATATCATTATTGTTAATATTATTGCTACAGTTTTTCTCCATTTCCACAACCTCAACTAAGTACTTCTTAGCTACTGCAGCTAGTACTACGTAAAACATAGGCTAGATATACTAGTGTAATATTTATTTTATTATTTATTCATTTAATTATTACCAGTTTTATTCTTTTTATTTATTCATTTAATTATTACTTTTTTTATTTATTTATTCTTTTCCTTTCCATACTTCCAAAGTATTATTAATATATCATTTTTTATTCACACTCCATGGCATTACTTGTCTATTGATTGCAGTAAGCCTTCTCTGATGGCAACATGCACTAATACTGCCTCCATTACTGAGCTTTGATCTTCGTGTCGGTCCACTTCCTCGTTGTTTTTTTCTAATAGCTACGGTCGCGCCCCCAAGTTACAAAAGGACCCTAATTTTGGTCAGGTAACTTGCAGAAACCTAGCTATTATTGTTTTTTTCGATTAAATTGAAATGTGTGTGCGGTGGCGCCTGATGATAGAGCACACCATTTCAATATTAATTCCATTTTCGGACTATTTCTGATTACATGTGATTAGGCTTAAATGCACACCAGTTCTAATTTGGCGCTCTATATTCAATTTTTCCACTCTTTCATTGCCTTAAAAGGCTATATTTAAACACTTATCCGGAATAAGCTCGTTAATTGGCACCATGTGCTATCTATTTTTTATATTTTCTTCACTTTATCATTGGATTATCTTGGGATTTCACTTCACGTAAGTAAGCTATTATATATTATATATATATATATATTTTTATGAAAGTTTGCTTTTGTAGAAATTAAAGCAATTTTTCAATTTTTTGGCAAAAACCACTGATTTTTATACTTTTTTTTTAATTCCACTCGAAATTATGATCAGAAAAGTTTTTGCTGGATATAAAAGTCTTTTTTATTCAAGGTTTGTGATAAACAATAGCTATAAATGTAAAATAATAAGAAATTAATGTCTAAAAGTGAATATTTTTCTTATTTCTTTTATGCTCGTATGAGCAAATAATATTACAAATAATACTGCAAGCAATACTACAGTGTTACAAACAATAATACAGTTTACTTTCGGGTTAATCAAAGTGCTGCCATCTTTCGTTTATGAAATAAATTAAAATATACTTATCGACGTAAATCAGACAAAAGGCAAACTTTAAGAACTAAAAATGAAAATTTAAGTGTTTTTTAATGTCTAGAATCAGAATCTAAGCATGAGAACAGAACCCCCCCCCCAAATTTTTTTTGTTGACCAGTGTAATTACTACAGCATTAAAATGAAAAAAAGTGGCGAGAGTAGCGTTTAAAACTGCTTCTTTTCAAGAACACGCAAAAAAGAGTTCTAATACATAACAGTTTGTAGACAGCATTAGTTATTAGCAGCCCCCCCCCGCACTTCCCTTCACACTTTAGTATGATAAAATAAAACACGTTTATTTAAAAAAAAAAAAGTTATTTGAAATCTCATAAGCGATAAATAATAAGAAATGCTTCACGTTAATTAGGAGTCGAATAAACTATTCCTGGGCTCCTAATTTGCGTCCATCAAACGGCTCGATCATTTTCTCACGTACCGGAATGTATCCTTGACAGAGACAAGCGGCTGACGGAGAGAGAGTACGGTGAACTTCAAAAGCCACCGCCAAATGATTCTTTAATTAAAAAGACCACTTCGAAACAATCCGGGATTCGTACGGGAACGTGCAAAGAACAAAATAAGACTCTCTCTCTCTTGGCAAACAAAAGAGACGTCTATCAGGGGCCTGGCCAAAAAAAACTCGTCGATTTTCCACTTGTTAATACCAGACAACTGTCGAGTGTGGACTCAAGTCAAGACGCGGAATTTGACATGAGGCAACCTTGTCCCCTTCTCCTCGCCAAGACCAGCAATCAATTTGGGGTCAGTGTAAACAGCCTTTCCTATGGTTAACTACCCAAACAGGTGTTAATTTTTTTTTTCTCCCCTCTCCATGGCATGCTTTTACACCTGCTTAAAAATGGGTTTTTGTTTTAGTTTGTTTTCTCGATTTTCGTCTTAAGTATTTTTTTTTTTTTTTTAATGCGGCGCGAGGTGTAAGTGTTAAATCAGAAGTGGTAATTTTCTCTTGATCTGGACTACGCCTCCCAGAAAGGTTAGGATGGAAGGTTATTCATTAGGCGTTACCCAGGAATTTTTTTTCTTCCTTTTCTTGAATCAGGTAATAGGAGCACCAAAAATGGGTTTTCTTTATTTTGGTGTTTTTAAGACTCGCTTTCTCATCAACGAGGAATTGGATGTCCGCACAGCTAAATAAGAAGTTAGAATTGCCCGCGGGGGTTGGTGACTTTTTTAAATCTCTTGAATTAAGGGTGTTTGTTCCACCCGAAGAACGATCGTTGCCACAGGACTTTTGAACAGCTTTAAAAAGAAACCAATGGCGTTAAACACCCGAAAAAAATGAATTTACACTGTGTAAATGAATACACACTAGTCTAATGCTAACAGTACTAAAGTTGAATGCCTCATGCAACTTCCATAAAAAATTCTTAAGCACAAAAATCTCCTACAAAAATGGGTCAAGGTGTTAGTTGCCATATTTAAGAAAAGATTGCAAAATTCTGAATGTTTAGCATTTATTCCTGGGTGTCTCGTTTCTTTGACTGGTTCATTGTTTTTGTAGCAGTTCACAGTACTACTTCTAGAAAGAGATATGCTAAATTTTCCCCAGTCTCTATCGCAATTCAATTTTTTGAAAAGCTGTTCAAAAGTTGCATGATTTTCAAAAAGAACATCCTTAAAAGTATTATAAGAGCATAAAATAAATAAATAAATAAAAAATCAATGGGACATCAGTTGGCTGTATCACAATTCCAACATTAAGTCACAATGTAGTTGGCCTTTACGGTAAACATTTCATAAACCTGTAAAATTGTTTCACCCACCGGCTTACTGCCGTAGTCGAAAAACAAACATTCTCCTCTTTCCCAAAGTTTAAACGCCGCGCCGTTGCTAACAACTTCATTACACGAACCTTATTATGGCCAAACAGACTTAATCTTCACTTCCAAGTATGCAAATATTCTCTAACTCGCAAGGACGCAAAACGTCCGCGGACGACATAAACAGCATTATTTGGACGTGTGGCAGCCTGATAGTCTGAAATGATAAACAATGATGACAGCTTTGTAAACCCTTCGAGACCGAAATTTTCTGCCCGTTCTTAACTCGAATAAATTTCTTGCAGATGAACTCTTATCCCAGACGAGAGATTTTGGAATTAGCTGAATAACGAAGCGTCATTATTGCGTATGGGAGAGATTTTAATGCATTTAGATTTTCTTTTTAATGTTAGTGGTGTTACAATTTGTTAACTTAGCGTTTTCGTTTCGTATCGTATATGGATAGTGTGAAAAGAATTTTACTATTTGTTTTGGATTTTAATTTCCTAAGAATGTGTCGTTGTGTTGATGTAGAGAACAAAGAGGCTATTATTATTATTTGTTAATTACACGTGAATTTGTTGAAGGGGGAGGGGAAGTACTTATGGGAAATCTTCCCTCTTTGATTTTCATCGGTGTAGTTTTACAGTACAAGTTATGTGCTATTGTTGAAGTCATAGAAAAATAATTAAAATCAAAATACAAAAGTTGTAAATTTTACTTCCTGGTTATGAAATATCGGTTTAACCTTCTCTTAACTCATTTTTTTTACTCCACATTTAATATTTGTTAAATTATAAATTGTGCATAGCTCATTCTTATTTAAGGCACCAGTAACCTAACCTTATAAAATTTTCGTGTCGTTTAACATATCTATATATTTTTTATATGAATTAATTAAAATTTTTGGAATTGTTCAATTTACGGATGAAAATCTATTTTTGAAATTGAAATAATAATGGTGATGATAAGCTAACAACATATAAAACCTTGGTAAATTTCATTCAAACAATTCTGATTGAATTCGTGTATTCATGAATGTGAAAAATCTCGCGCGCACTCTTTTTCTTTCTCCCCCCCCCCCTCCCCCCTTTTCTAAATCACAAAAATAATTTAAATTAAGGTTTTCTATTCGTGTTCATACTTAGCGATGTCATTATAAATTTTTAAAACTCCCGACGTGAAAAGTACTGTAGACTTCGTATCGAACGAAATTTCACCACTAACGAAGACTGAAGTTTTCCCATTCAGTATATGCAAAGCCTGTGTCTCATATATTAATTGAAACTTATTTTGTAGCTTTAATAAATTTTTGCTTACGTGTTACATTTAAAAGCTCGTACTAATGAAAATATGAGTGCGTAGGCAACGCAGGGAGAGGTGTGGTATTTTGCTGGGACCTGGGACGTATCCGGGAAAAAAAAAAAAAAAAAAAAATTCGTAGGGGGCCCCAAGCATTGGAAAAGGCAGGTTTTTCACAAAAAGACTTCATCATTGTTAACAAAAATCGAAAATTCGGTGTGGCCGGACCCCCAAACCCACCGCCATTGGTTTGATAATGCTCTGCGGTAAAGCAAAAAAATGGTTAATCTCTATAAAGTAAAACAGAAGTCATAAAATCACTAAACTTATAAAAAGTCGCTGTCCACGCTTTTCTACAACTTGGGCTCTTAAAATCGAATAAAAAGGTACAAATCTGCAATTTTTTTTTTCGGGGGCCGGGGAGGAAGGGGGGGGGGATATTGATTGCACTGAAAAGCCCGATCACGTTCCCCCCAAAATTGCCCCACCGCAACCCTTCTTGTTAGTGGTGTTACAATTTTATTACGGACGTGTCCGGTTCATCTTTTTCTCGGACTTCACTTTCTTTCTGCTGCTTGTCCATTATTATTATTCAGCCGGCGTCGTTGGAGCTTGCAACTCAACTCACCTCCCCCCTCCCCTCTCCGCCGCAGCCACTTTCTAGATCCGGCCGCGGGGATCACGTGGTAGTTTGACGAATGGGCGTAACTTCGGGTTTCGCGTTCAATAGCCACAGCGTAGTACTACACACTGAAGATAGGATTTTGCGAAGAACCTAATAAAAAGCTGACAACGGTCTCGTGAATGTCGTTGTAAATTGTCGTCAATCGTTAATCACCCGTCGGGGGGAATAATTCGAGCTTAGTTATTCTGCAGGATAATTACAGGTGACCAAATAATAATAATAATAGTAGTAGAGCCGTGGAATGAAAAAACTTTAATAATGCTCCAGTGATTAACTCTTCCTCTGTCAGGAATTTTACCTGAGAGAGAGTCGAGAACATTAAAGAAGAAAAAAAAAGGGGGGGGGGGAGAGGTCCTCAGTGTTTTATTACCTTATGGCGGGGTACATTTTGGATCATCATGTAACTAACTACCAGGTAAACATATGCTCCTAAACGTTTTTCGGTCATAATTCTTGCTGAGAATTACCATACAATCGACATTTGTGTCCACCTGATATTTTGTTAATTACCTGGATTTACGACCGAAAGAATGGGCTTGCGTTTTGCATGCCTGCATGCGCCGTTCTCTCTCCCTGGAAGGTATATCTGGAATGGGCATGAGTTGCTAGTTTAGAAAGTGGAGCTTAGTTTTAAAAGAGGGAGAGGATTTCCACAAGGACAAGTAGAATTAAAAATAAATAAATAAATCCGATTTTTGAATTGCTGTACGAGAAGTGATAATTTTTTTATGAAACAATATTTACTCCGTTGATCCTCAGAGAAGCACATACTGTAGTCGCATTGGTCATTATTATTATTTTTTTAATATATAAAACAATATTTACTGCATTCATCATCAGAAAATCGCATATCTCTGACGTATTAGTTATTAAATTTTTTTTATAAAACAATATTTACTCTATTCATCCTCAGAGAATCGCGTATCTGCGACATATTAGTTATTAATTTTTTTTTTATAAAACAATATTTACTCCGTTCATCCTCAGAGAAGCACATGTATCTGTAGACGTATTTCTCATTTAAAAAAAAGTAAACCCTTACTATTTTCTGTATATATTCTAAAAAGTAAGCGTTAATTTGTGATTTCGAAAAATTAGAAAGAAATAGTTTGTTATTTTGTCACTAAAAGTTATATGAAAGCTGTTTGATTTGTTTAAAATTGAATAATAATAGTTAGTAGGCTTTTAATAATGGAAGAAAG
Source organism: Cheiracanthium punctorium (assembly GCA_038373885.1). NCBI lineage: Eukaryota > Metazoa > Arthropoda > Arachnida > Araneae > Cheiracanthiidae > Cheiracanthium > Cheiracanthium punctorium. Next base: position 295,978 of record JAWZYV010013619.1, read on the forward strand.
GAGGAATCCTTAAAAATTCGTACATTATGTCCACCATAGGCGCACCCACGGAGGGGGCTATGGGGGCTGAAGCCCCCCCTAAAGGTAGAAAGTTAGAAGTGAAAAGCGTTAAAAAAATGAAAACTGTCGCTAATGAATTAATTTTTTTTAGTTCTTCCTTTCTTTTTTTAACTGTCCTCAAATTATTTCTAACCAAAAAAGACATTTATTTAAAAAAGTTTTTAAATAAATGTTCACAGTTAGTTGAAACACTGTTACACACGGTTACAACGTCGCTCAAAAGATCAGATAATTATTTATGATTCTATAATGAGTTACATTGCTTGTGTTCTATGGGACAGTCAAGTGATACCAAATATTTTGACGTTATAAGAGAGTTGCAACTAACCGAGATCACTATGACTGAGTTCAGCAATATTATGTAGCCCAGCCCCCCCCCCCCTAAACTAAAATCCTGGGTGCGCCACTGATGTCCACCATGTCTTATAAAAAATAAAATATTTTATATCTCCACTAACTAATCATATTAATTTTAAATAGCCCACTAAGCTCCGAAGCATGGTCGTACAACCGGGGGAAAGGATGCAAGGGACAAGTAGGGTTGCCAGCCGTCCCGCGAGAGCCGGAACATCCCTTTTCAAAGAATTTGGAGGACACGCCCTGCGAAAGCTTTGTGCCCGAATCTAAATCTCTTGTTGTTGGTCCGTTTTTGGGGTAGAATAAGTAATTTTATAATTTATAATGATCTCAAATTAAGTTTCTTTCATAAATAAATATGATCTCAGCAGAAGTGATTATATAGTACTTGAAGTTTCTTTTCTAAATGAGTAACACATTACGATTTCAATAAAAGTGATTTAATGTATATTAAGCTTTTTTCCAAATATATAATTATAATAATCTTAGATGTTACATAAGACTTTGTTCCTCCTATAAATGTAAGTTATCGATACCGATACCAACTTATGGGCTGTTTAAATTACTCTTTAATGCCTAAGTAAAAAAGGTTTTTCCTGAAAGGAAATAAAAAAATTATTTAATTTAGTTGCAAATGATAGTACTATTTGCTTTCATTATAAAGAATCAAAATGAAAGACTAATATCAATTTTCATTAATTTTCCTGATTGTTTTAAATTTTAATTATGTTACATCTTAAATTATGGCAAAGTAGTAAACACAATATTCAGTAAAACCATTTGAAGTGTGAAAATTAATTCTGGTTTTTAAAAGTAAGCTGGGTCCCGCTTTTGGGCTAAAAGTTGGCAACCCTAGGGACAAGGCATGTGCTTCGGAATTGTAGTGATGATTATTAATGGAATGGGTATTAAAATTGACTTAACAAATCTTTTTAATTTAAGAATTTGACTTAACTAATTTTGTGAAATTCTATTTTTCAGTTTTTTCTTTTCTCTTCGTGTCATCATTCGACAGCACTGGGCTTTAATAAATAAAAAAAAAGAATCCTTGTGATAAAATTTTATAATATTAGGCACTGATGAATCTTAAAAATTATACTTAAAGATCTTCGATGTTATTCTTGTTGTGATATTTAGGTGTCGCCCATCAATTAATGGTTAATTATTGTTTATTTCTTGAAAATTCGTTTCTAAAAACTGTTAAACAATTTTTAATGACATAAAAATATTTAAATTATTTTTTAAAGAGGCTTTTTTCTAGAACATTTACTATAAAAATTTATTAATGAAATTGTTTATTTTTACCTTTCACCTTTAGCTTTAGAACAATCGTACTCCAAATGTTGTTACATTGTATTGTTTAAAAAAAGGTTGAATAACACATTATGCATTTTGTTATTGGTCGATTTCCTCTCCTTTAACTTGGAGGGAGGGGAAAAAACTCATTTTTATTGATCCTCTGATATGCAAAGGAAAATTATTCGTTTGCCCCCGCCCCCTTTTCTTTTTACACCCGCGGACATTTTTACTGTTAATTACACACTCTACACCACAATTAAATATTTGATGTGCTTCCTGTAAACGCTGCCACGAGAATTTTAAAAATGCCCGGCTAAATTAGGGATTCTGTTTCTTTGGTTATTCGTTGCAATCATTAAATGACTTGTTTGTTCTTGAATGGATGGCATCAGTGTCGTGCTGTTTTCAGCATAAATGATGATACGAAAAGGTAATTACAAAACCGCCCGAGTTTTCGTCTGCTGGAAATGGAAACTACGCCAGGTGTCTCTCGGGCTGCTAATTATAGCCTCCGATTTACGCAGCTAGAATTTTCTTTCTTTCTTTTTTTCTTTCTCTCCCTGTTTTTCTTTATTTCAGTTGATTTTTTTTAATGCTGCGGAAATGAACGACCTCAACAAACTCAAGTGGACATTTATGTTTCCCTTCACCAATTAGCAACAGCAGCCATCTGCCTTCGCGGGTTGTGCTCCTGAAGTAAAAGATTCTTTTTTTCTTTCTCTTTTTTCGCTGTCTCTCTCTTCCTACCTGGTATTTCAAACGATAGTTCGTCTTACAACTCTAACCCTGAATCTGATCGTAAATTTCGCTTTAACTGCTTAGACGAAAGAATTATTCTATCTTCTGCGAATTCTGAACTTTTGATATTTTGATTGTATCGGTTGCTTTTACTTGGAGTTGATGTGTGTGTGTGTTTCTTTTATGTTTTTAGGCCCTTTTTTTTCTTTTGTTGTTGGTTTATTGACTCAGCCTCAGCACGTGCCGTAAATGTTCTTTATCGCTCTTCTGCGAATACATTGTTTCAATGCAGTGAATTCCAGACAAAGATAGATAGGTATTCAGGTCCTGACGACCAAATAACCAAAGTTCTACCCTTGTTTGTTTGAGTGATTATGGCAACACTACGCTAGAACGATCTGCCAAGAATGGGGGTGCCTTGGTAGGAGGACTTTCTAAGGCGTTCTAACGCGTCACATCTGGAGTAAACCTACCAAAAATCCAGACCGTTAGATCGAAAGCCGCGCAGTTCGACCCGAACCCGGGACCTTCCCACTTCGGCCGTCTACCATTTTCAATGACATAACCACTGTGTCATGGTGAGGCTGCTCTACCCTTGAAAAAATTGGGAAAAAATCTGCACGCCCTTTTCCTCTCTCTGTTATGTTCCTTTTCCACAGTCGAGTTTAACTCATCAAAGAAAATATAAAGAGTGAGTTAGTAAACTTACAATTTTTTAAAAATGTAAATGTGTGTATGGCTAATGTACACTGCTGGCCATCGTAAATGCAACACCCTGAAGGAAGCATGCAAATAATATGAAATTTACAACATGCATTAGCTGAGGTGAGATATGCAAATGATTAGAATTTCAGCGCAGACGCACATCAAGCGCGCCTGTGGCGCCACCTCAAAGCGCTATTTAAGGCTTGGAGATTTCGACGGTTTCAAGTACAGCAATTGTGTTTTTCTTGCTTTTTTTTCAAAAAAACGATAAATTATGCCTCGTAGGAAACAACGATCATCTTTTGATCAAGTATCCGAGTTTGACAGAGGAAGGATAGTGGCATACCGAGATTGTGGGTTATCTTTCAGGGAAATCGGTCGTCGTATTGGACGAAAGCAAACAACTGTGATGCGGATATGTGATCGTTGGGTGCAGGAGGGTACGACGGACAGACGTGATCGACCGCATCGACCTCAGTGCACCACGTCACGTGATGACAGGCAGATTGTACGCATGGCAGTGACGGACCGCTCAGTCACATCACGAACCATATCACAGCAGATTCAGTCTGTAACGCATCATCCAGTGTCTGCGCGTACCATTCGACGTCGTTTACAGCAGAATGGTCTGTCCGCAAGACGTCCGTTGCTTTGTCTACCTCTGACGCGGAACCACAGACGTCTCCGCCGCCAATGGTGCGATGAAAGAAGGATGTGGACGACAGAATGGAATGAAATTCTCTTTACTGACGAGTCACGCTTCTGTATGCAACACCACGACGGTCGGATTCGAGTCTGGAGACACCGTGGAGAGAGGATGCTGAACAGCTGCATTATGCACCGTCACACTGGTCCTGCACCGGGTATTATGGTATGGGGCGGTATCGGATATCTCTCTCGCACTCCTCTAGTACGCATTGCCGGTACTTTAACCAGCCAGCGCTACATCTCCGAGGTGTTGGAGCCAGTTGTCCTTTCTTACCTTCAGGGCTTGCCAACAGCCATATTTCAGCAGGATAATGCACGGCCACACGTGGCACGCATTGTCCAAGGGTTCTTCGTCAATCACCAGATTGAATTGCTTCCCTGGCCGGCGCGCTCTCCGGATCTTTCGCCGATAGAAAACATGTGGTCCATGGTTGCTCAACGACTGACCCAGAGTTCATCCCCAGCTGTCACACCAGATCAACTTTGGCAACGTGTGGAAGCTGCTTGGTCTGCTGTACCCCAAGAACACATTCAAAGTCTCTTTGAATCAATGCCGAGGCGTGTGGCAGCTGTGATCTCCAACAACGGCGGCTACTCTGGGTACTGATTTTGGCAGGAACCACGCTTCATAGAATGCTGTAAATTTAATCATTTGTTACTTGGTCAACATGTTATCTACACAATAAATTTTGTTGTGATATCTCTTGTTTTTCTTGGTGTTGCAATTTGGGTGGCCAGCAGTGTATTAAAGAGATCTCAATACTTGTCCGAGCGAATTGTGTGTAGTATTGTATAGGGATGCAACGGATATCCGGCAAACATGCTGCATCCGGCCTATCCGGCCAATATGCCGGATAATTGACAGTAGCCAGATATTACAAATATCCGGCAGTACATCCGGCCTAAAATTATATACAGAAAAATAACATAAATAAACATAATAATAAATAAATTTTAAAAACAGCAGTAATAAAAAATGCAAAAAAAACCAAAGTTTTGTGAAAATATTTTATTTTCAATACTTTTTAGTGTGTATTTTTACCATGTATAGAAAAGGAAAAAAAAAAATTAAGCACTTCTATCTTCGTTTAAGATTGAAGTAAATTATTACTGGAAGAAATTATTGTTCAAGAACACGGTTTTTCAATCCTTGTAACAATTTGGTTACCTTTTTTTCCCACCACAAATTGACCCTGCTTATGAAAATAGTGTACTTGCTATAGTACTGCTGGCTGATTGGAAAATGCCCCCCCCCCCCAATTTTGATAATGTAAGGAAATTTGTTACATTGATTTCCCAACAGTTGAATGGTGATGTCTTTCTTTCAAGAACTGAACTTTTAAGATATTTATCTAACTATTGATGGAGAACATCCATGACAGTGTTATTTGTATGGCTTTAATAACAGTAAAACTGGTACTAAATTCATGGAAACAATCCCAAAAGGATTTCTGATTTGTGAATTTAATCATTTGAAACTAATAAAAAATTTACTTTAAAAAGTAATAGCTCAATGATCTAAGAAAACTAGTACAAATAGAAAAAGAAGAAAGCATACTGTTGTCGGATATCCGGTATCCGGGCAAATTGATATTGAATCACTAGTATTGTATTAAAACTTCGCAAATTGCTGAAATAATTGGATGTTTTACAGAGCATTTCAGAATTAAGTAGTTTTAAAGAACTCAGGTCTGCAAGAGATTTTCATGTCAGGTCTGCAAGGTTGATTTTAAAAGGGGGCTTCTAATATTTTTGAAATTGTACAGGGAGGGAAAAAAAAAAAAAAAAAAACCTAAATGTGTTGTGTTGTGGGATTACGGCCAATTAGCTACACGCGGGCTCTAGGTCGAAAGGTGGGGAGCCGTCCGTGGGGGGTCTTTCTAAGGGGTAGTAACCCGCATTTACGCAAAGTTTTGGAGGAAACAAATAAATAAGTAAACCGAAATGAGCTATGAAGATCAGTAAACATAAAGGTGCAATATATTAGATGTAACCAACAGTAAAAGTGATAACCTATAAGTCAGGATTTAATACCAAACGATACGTCCACCTCCATTTAATCGAAAGATAATATATATACATATATATATATATATTTTTTTAAAACACCAAAAGTGTAAAAGTTGCTTTGTTTGTTGTATCAGGTGTTCTCGAAAATAATATCTTCTTTTTAATTTTTTTAAACATAAAATCTAAGAAATTTTTAATACCTTTTTTATTAGAAACAAGTTGTGCCTAAACAATAGATTCCCGTGTCTTACATTGTAAAGCAAGAATTTCATAGATAATTTTTTTTTCTCTCTCTTTGAATTAGAAAGATACCAATAAAAGGATATGGTAGCCGCCGACCCTCGTTAGAGGACGAATTTCAAAATGTCCTGAAACTGATTTTTAGGAATGTATGTGTGTTTATGTTACAGTTTTACAGAAAGAATGTTATATATTTTTTTCTCCCTTTGAGTTAGTGTGAGCAAAAGAACGTTTTGGTCCTGTACTACACACAGTGGCACGGACTATGTAGGTGCTGCGGAGAGTGGAACGCACAGAAAATTTCAAGGAACAGTCTTGGTTACTTTTGTAGAAAAAAAAATTATTGAAAATTCAGCGAAGATAAACATTTTCCTCGGTAAAAGTATTATTTATGAAATTATTTGATTATATCCTATCACTGCTTGTCACTGAACTTCATCAAAATCAATCATGGATGGAAGAGGTAATCGTGCCATTGTAAAATAAATAAATTATAATAGTAACTCTATAGAATACGAAATCATTTCATCTTGAATTACTCTTTTGGGTGCCGAAGTTCCCATAGAAAAAGAATTATGGGTGCTCAATGCTTGTATAAATTCTAACATTAAATTCTACTACTTGTCGGTCATGTATGTGGGTGCTTTAGAACTTGAGTACAATCAGAAAAATATTCAATAGATACCGAGTTGCTTTATAATTCTAAACCAAGGTTGAACTGATCTGAGAGCTTAATTAAATATCAAGTAGGAAAATTTTCCTCAAAATAAATAAATGTCCAATCGTTTCTCCCTTCCCCCATAATAGTCTGTCTAGAGCTGTGATCCTCAACCTCCTGGTCGCGGACCGGTACCGGTCCGTGGATGAAATAGTACCGGTCCTCCAAAAGAACGTTAAATTCTTTCCATTTTATTTACTGTGGTACATTTCTCTTGGTTTTGTGAGACTTTGTCGGTTTGTGCTAATTTATACCTTTGTAACAGAAGAAATTTTGTAACTATTTTTAATTAGTTTATTGGTTTGATAAACATTTCTTTGTTTTAAAGTTTTATTTGGTATTCTTACATTTTTAGGGTATAAAGTAAATATATATTTAAAAATGCCTAGAATAAAAGGAACCGGCTCAAAGTTCATTTATCAGACTCCGGTTCAAAGTTTATTTATCAGACTTGACTGACGCAGTATTTTCTTAGTCCAATTCTTTCCGACATTTTAAAATCATACATGTTAGCTTATGATAATAATGTAGTCATAAAAAAACCATACTGACATATGGACATCTAGCGGTCATTCCGTTCAACAGATCGATGTGATTTCGGATATGTTTATTAAGAGATATAAGCTCGAAATTCTGTGAACGGCAACAAAGTTACGGTTATGGGGCAGAAACTCTTAATGTTCGAATGGCAACACTTATTTTTTCCATTGTAAAATGCTCAGCGCATGCGAAAACCCTAAAGAGCGTTGGAACGGTACGTGCATCACAAAAAACGAACACTTTATGCGCGTACAAAAAAACTCACTGAACTTTCGCTGTCAGAGTTATTACGTCGGCATGTGCAAACACGATTTGATACTGCATTTCGGAAAAAAAAAGTGATCTATCTTTGATAATATGCTTGGTCATATTTATCGCTCCCCTCTTTTAAACTTTTTCAGGACACGGCACTACTCTTTGGCTACTCACATGAACGGTAAACTGCGCATTGACCTCTTTAAGTTTTCTGTACCTTAAGTCGTATTCTGGTGGTATAGTGTAACATGTGTAGAAGTGTTGGTGGGCGGGTGTTATAAGAAGTGAAGATGACTCCGTCGAGACAAAATTCCTGGGTGCGCCAATGCGGGTTTTTTCCCCTTCTATCAACATAGGTGAGGTAGAAACCTATTGGAAAATCACACACCTAGATCTAACCTTAGTGGCGAGGCCATTTTATTTTGCGAGGCGCCGTCTTTTTAAATTTAATTTATCGCTTCCTGATTGGCTGCAATGTAATTGACGGATGAGATCGATTCATCTAAGTCAGTGTTGCCAGACCGAGTTACTTAAATATGAACCTGAGATCGTTGCCCCTCGGGGGATGGCATATTCCGAAGTTGTTAAGCAAGATGTTTGTGACACCTCTGTGCTAAACTTAATAGTTTTCGCTGCTGCTGAGCTTATTTTTGGGCCTGATGAATTGTTTCACTTTCATGCGGAATGAAACTTCTGAAAAATCGCTTCGTAGAAAGAAAACGTTATCGTTGTGTGAAAAAACTTTTGCCTTACTTTTTTTTGGTGTTGGTGGGGATATCTGAAATTTGAGGGGGGAGGGGGGGTCCCGAAACATCATCGGTTTTGGTATTTTGCTAACTTCCCATACTTGTAAATTTAATTGAATATCGAAACAAATTCTTTGTGTTAACCCTTTGAGGCGCAACCATTTCCCAATTCTGAAAAAAGGGCAGCCGTTGCCATCGCTCGACTTAACTACCAGCAAGATGGCTGATGATCGAAACGTTCATCGCGTGCCACAGATCTAGAGACTTTTTTGACGCAGCTGGCTGTGCGGCACAGCCAGCGGCTGCGCCTCACTCTTTTGCGGGGGATTATTTTTCTGGTAAAAGAATGATACGAAATGATCCTGCATTTCGGATGTGCTAAAAAAAAAAAAATTGTTTCTATATTAGCACCGTAGACTACAGACGTCACAGGACTTTGATCAGCTTTAACCGTTTGGAGCGCAAGCATTTTCACATCATCACAGAAGACTAACTGAATAGTCTTTCCAGGTTTAAAAATAAATCAGTGGTATTAAATACTCTAAGAAAGTTATGCTGCTTCTTCACAAAACTGTACTTTGCACTTTTGTTAAAAGTAAATCTGTATGCCTCGTGTAAATTAGGATCTTTTCTTGTATTGTACGTAACGTTTAAAGTTATGTAAAAGAGCGTAATATAGCTTGTGAAGGGACTTTCTAAATTTTAAGAGCCTCTATCGTCTTCCAATACTTCGAAAAGGTATTCAAAAGTGTTGCACTATTTCGTAAAAGAGCAGCCTTAATTTGATCCAAATTTGCTAAGCATTACCAAGCTGAAAGTATTCTTAGCCACTTATTTTGTTGTAAATTTGGCGATATTTTGCGGAAGACTGCTCTATACAACTTTGGTTCTTGTGTGGATGGTTGCGTACAAATGTAAGGTTTTTTTTTTTTGTGTGGTGGTGTGTGTGTGTGTGTGTGCGGGGGAGGGGGGGGGTAACTAAGGGAGTCTCGTATACATTTGAAGTTCACTAGAAGCTACCAAGCTTAAAGTACTCGAGGTCGCTTGTTTCTTCGATGAAAAGTTTGGCGATCTTTTGTAGGTTACCGTGGTGATAATCATTTAATGCACTTTTTGGGGCATAGTCTTTGTAACGGCATGTTTCTTGTTATTAGTCTGTTGTTGCAAAACTCATCAGGCGAAGAGAAATAACGTTAAATTCAACCACACGCTGTCCACTTAAAGAATTATAAATTCTAACGTATGATTCGAAAATTTCGAAATGAATAGCATATTATTTATTATTTGGTTCAAAGGCGTTTAGTTTACCTTATATTTTCTTGTGTGTATATAATTATTGAAAAAGGAACTTCACAAAACTCACAGTATTACGAAATGAAGGTTAAGAACCATTGCTGCACTCTTTGGTATAAATTGGCATGCAACATTTGGAGGGGGGGGGACTATTGTAGAAAATATTTTCAGATAGTTCATATTTGAATTTGCTTAAACTTTTTTGAGGGGGGCAACAGCCCCCTTGCCCTTTGTAAGTTACGCTTATGGCTGCACTGATGAATGAATACTCACCAGCAAATATATTTATCTTGAAAGAACCTTTATATTTTGTGTGTGTGTGTGTGGAGGGGGGGGGAATCCCACTCAGATATGCGTCTTTTCTTCTCCGCAAACTATGTACATTTTACATATAACTACTTGTATCTGATTTAAACCGACGGATATTACCTCATATCTCCGTCATTTTACGTTGCACGTATTTATCTCTTTGCTAAGTATGTCAGGTCTCTTCACTACCTCGATCTACGAACATGCCAATGAATAGATTTAAAAAAAGAAATTCCCGGCATGTATTTTACTATTATTTTTTCTTTTCGTTCTTATCTTTTTTTTTTTTTTGTCTCAATAAATAACTCGTCTCTTAAGCTGTGTTCTAAACGAACAGAGGGACAGATCCACGATCTTCTCTTCGTCCCCTTCTCCCTTTCCCCCCTCTTTTATTTTTATTTTTTTATTTAACTTATCAACCCCTCTTAGTATCTTCGACATCGCGATCATTATCTTGTTAGTTTTGAGTGCATTTTCTTAGGTGTTATCTGTGCCGACAGAAGATTTAAAGAGATTTGACCGAGCTTGAAAATTTCTGTCGTGTGTAACTTTTAAGAGCGTTAGTGCCGTGGAAGGTTAGTTACATTTTTTTTTTTGCTTTTCTTAGGAGGTTTCTTTTTTTTCCCCTGCGTGCGATTTCGTTTTATTAATATACATGAATATATCAGCAGCGGAGCACTCTGAAATGGGAGCGGCGAGCTTCATGTGGGGTCTGTTGAAAGGTTTTTTAGCCAAAGAAAATGAATTTTAGTGATAAAAAAGGCGGAAGGTGAATAATGGTATTTGATAAAACGTGTTGAATTACGTGATGGTTTTTCTTGTCGTGCACTTTGTTTTTTCCAGTGTAATTTTGAAAAAGGGAGATTTTTAAGGATATCTGACGGAGTAAAAATAGAACAATTGCTGCTGTATTTTGTCCTATCATGCCTTATTTCTGCTTTTAGGCATCCCGCCTACGTTAAAAAAAATGTTGTTTTTAATGTTCTCAAGAGAATACAGGCGTAGGGTATAGCTTTAATGTAAGAGATTCTCTGATTGTGTGTGTTTACTCTACTATGAACGAAAAAAAATTATGAAGGCTTTTTATTTATTTATTTAAGCTGTAGATTAGGGGTACATATAAGTTATTTTTATCGCAGTATGTAAATTCAAAATATTTCTACACCAATATTTAGTAAATATAACATTCAAATCTGAGATCTATTTTAAATCAAATGTTGCGATTGTGCAAGCTCAACGCTGGGTTCCGGTGGAACATTCAAAGAACCATAAAATAATTAAAAACTTTGCAAAAATAACGCCATGGAAGTTATTTGATTTCGCAAAGTTTTTAATTATTTTTATGTTTTGAACATTAGTTATTTTGAGTGATTTTTGTCAGTCAAAGGACCATTCTGGGAAGCAGTGGCGGATACAGAAATGTTTTGTGGGCGAAGCAAATCTTTAAAAGAAAAAGCTTAGTTGACCCAAGCAAAATGTAAATAAAGCAAAACGTTACGCTAAAGCAATGTATTTTTTAGGAGGGTGGGCTAATTTATTAAAAAAAAAAAAAAACGATGTGTAGCTTCTTAAGAAAGTTTACAGTTAAACGTCTTTTTAACCCTTTGAGGTGCAACCCTTTCCCAATGCTGAAAAAAAGGCAGCCGTTGCCATCGCTCGACTTAACTACCAGCAAGATGGCGGACGATCGAAACGTTCATCGCGTGCCACAGATCGAGAGACTGCACAGCCAGCTGTCGTCAAAAAAGGGTCTCTCGATCTGTGGCACGCGATGAACGTTTCGATCGTCCACCATCTTGCTGGTAGTTAAGTCGAGCGATGGCAACGGCTGCCCATTTTTCAGCATTGGGCAATCGATCCAGACGTTCTCGCATTCTTCCATTTTCCAGCAGATGTCAGTGCTGTTAAAAATAATCGTGAAAATTTTCGGGGGGAAATGACGTGCTAAAAAGTAAAGGATTCTCGTGGAGCTATGTCACCCGCAACTATTTTTATAGAAATCAAATGTATTCTTCGTGATTGGCAACAGTCAAAACGTCAGAGCTTGGTGTGCCCAGAGCGGGATCAGTGCGCGTTAAAGGGTTAAATGATGAGAGATGACAGGACGATGCCCCTATCCCCCCCACCTCCGTATATGATACTGTAGTTTTGGAACAGATGTATTTATTGATTGTTGGGAGACTGCGCACACTACCCAAGAAATTGACTATTTTGAATCGAGAAAAAAACCTGTCAGCATAACAGAGCACAGTGAAACTAGATTTACAGGCAAACGAGCATCGAGTTCTATCAACATTGCATTGCTGACTGCTGTAAAATGTGCTATTGCTTGTTAATTTCTGTGAATTGTGCACTGAAGATTGTTCGTCGAATTTCTAGAAGTTGTAAAAGTCCATGTTGCGCCCTTACAATTGGACTGACTACTAGAACTTTCCATATTCGTTGGACTTTAAAGCTATGAACCGGAAAATTAAGCGGAGTTACCTGCAACACTTAAAAAATTCAAAAATTTTCGTTTACTGTAAAAGGGCGTACTATTAAGTTCTGAACGTTTTAAGTGCCCCCCCCCCTCCTCCAATATTTTTATCCTTATCCCATTGTTATTGTTAATATATATATACAAAAAGCATTTAGTTTTTTATATTGTCTTTTTAATAAAAAATGAATGCTTAATTAACACTAAAGTTATGTTTAAAGTACGGTAAACAAAGCTTCCCTTTCATAAACTGAAAAAAAAAAAAAAAATCTAAATGTTTTCCCTTTCTATGGTTTTCTTACTTTTCAGGTCCGCCATACATTTCGAATAAAAAAAAAAAAAGAAAAGAAAAGAAAAAGAAAGACGAGCAGAAAATGTTCGGAAATAATCCTTGACGAATGAGGGTGGCGTGAAATATTCCTAACGTGTCACGCGCTGCCACTTAATGCAGACTAAATAAACAGCCGAGCCGGGTCGCGGCTCTCCATCTTTCTTTTGTTTTTAACTAATTTTACTCTGTGAAACAAGTAGCAGGAGATGGGCGGAATGACTAATATTACATAATCCGGGGAAGAGGGGTGGGTGGGGATTTTCTTTGACCCTTTCCTGATATTTGCTTTTTAAAAGCGATCAGCAGCCGATAGGTGAGCGCGTGTTTGCGAATATTAATTTTGTTTGATATTCGTAAAACTGCAAATACAGAAACTGACAAGTGCAAATGGGTCTCATGTTTGCACAGAGAGAGCATCTTTCATTAGTCATTATCCCGTTTACGTGACAGAGATCTTGTTCTGTTTTTCGCTCCCCTTTCCCCCCGTACCCGATACGATCCCCCCCCCCCACCTCCTCATATAAGTTTAACGTTCGGGAATTAATTGTACATGATCGGCTTGTCACTTCGAGTTATGAAAGTATCCGATTATAAATGCTTCTTCGATCGTTCGCGCCATTTCGAGTTTCTGCTATTCGCTAGCAGCAACAACAGCCTGTTTGAGTCGTGTTCTAGTAGCGAGTAGTAGTTGTTGGTATTAAAAAAAAATAGATATAAAATTTTTTTGGACATTTTGTTTACAGCTTAAACAAACGTCCGTAGCGGATAAAAAGATTTAGCTCTTGAACTTTTAATTATTTGAACTAAAAGAATCTGAATTTACTTATAGCGAAAAAAGACTCTTTGGAGATTTCATGTTATGTGTCATGTGTGTGGGGGGAGGGGCATAACCTCGTTTTCGCTGCCGAAAATATCATAATGTTTCTTTATAACGACTTTATATTACAAAATTTTAATTCTTATCTAGAGGATATCTAATTTTTTTTGGTCTAGTTCAAACCCCGGTCGCACCTGTCGACATAGCAGTTCGGAGTTTTCCGTTATTTTCACCGAAACCTCGCTTAAATACTGGCTAGTATTCCTTAGAAAGTTCCCCACGGAGGGCATTCCCTTTATAGGCGTAGGACCCTAGTACAGTCAATCGGCCGTAATCCACAAACACAAACTAAATTTTTGTCTATGTCTCTATTTTTGGTCGGTTTTCTCCAGATATTAGGTGAATACGCGTTTGAACCCCCTTAAAAAGTCCTCCGACAAAGGCACCCCCACTACCTAATCAAACTTCAGACTTGTGTCATGACAGTCTTGTCACAAAATGTGATATAGGAGGAAGGGAAGTGTCTCAAAATTTACAGAAAAATGCAACAAAATTTATGTAAGCCACCTCGCATAGCTTTAAAAATAAAATAATATAAATAAAAAATAAATTAAAAATAAAAAAATAAAATACATAGCTTTAAAAATAAAATAAAATACAATACAATAAATACGGGAACAGTGAATGCCGACTTTTATTATTCTGCTAGAAGGGTATCTAAAAAGAACCTGTCTGGCAAAAAATATTAACTCTTTGAGGCGCAACCCTTTCCCAATGCTGAAAAAAGGGCAGCCATTGCCAGCGATGGCAACGGCTGCCCTTTTTTCAGCATTGGGCAATCTATCCAACAGTTCTCGCATTCTTTCATTTTTCAGCAGATGTCAGTGCTGTTAAAAGTAATCGTGACAATTTTTTTACGGGAAATGGCGTGCTAAAAAGTAAAGGATTCTCGTGGAGCTATGTCACCCGCAACTATTTTTATAGAAATCAAATCTATTCTTCGTAACTGGCAACAGTTAAAACGTCTGAGTTTGGTGTTCCCAGAGCGGGAACACTGCACCTTAAGGGTTAAAAAGTATATTTTGCTAAGTTCGTAAAGGTGTTTTTCTGATTACTGCATTGTAGCTGATTATGCGCTACGTTTCAACGTATAATAAACGCTGTAGTTTTTTTAAGTAGTTTTGTTTGTTGATTAATTGTGAAAAATGTTATATTGAAACTTTTCATGTAGGTACATTTTTGTCATTTTAGTTTTTTTTTTTTTAATCAGTAAAATGTCACGTCTGTTCCAAATGCACGGCATGTGGTAGTCATATTTCTCGTTTCAGAGGATTCTTTGTTAAACTGCTTAAAAGGAAAAGTAAACTTTTCCTACTCGATAATGCAAAACTTTCGTGACTCGAACTATTTCAGCAAATGGTTTCAGAATGCACTTTTTTTTTCTACTGATAAACAGAGTCGCTAAGAATTTTGTAAATGTAAAAATGAAGGTATTACCGTTTGCATAAATTAAAGAAAATATGTATTTTTAAATATTTTATTTTTTGCCTTAACCCTTGTCTATTTCCATTGTAAACATTTTTATTTCAACATAAAATAAAACCTCTTTTTTGATATGTATCAAAAAGCTTTTATTTTGTATAATTAATACTACATTTAAATACAAATATTAAATTAATTAATCTAGGTCGTTTTTCTGCCTTTCTAATTTTATTTTTGAAATAATGAATAATTTTCTATTATTTCCCCAAAGTACTTAGCCGTGAGAACAATTTTGACTATCACCAAAAGTCTTTATGTGAAACAATTAAGTATATTTTTAAAACTGTTTTTAAGTATCATAACGAGGTTTGTTAAAATAAAAAGACTGGTAAATAGTATGGTACAAATCAGTGAAAGAATATCCAAAATAAAATGAAAAATATGTTTTTATCACTATAATTATTTTTCTAAAGAAAATAATTCAAGTTATTTTATGTTGAATTAATAATTTATTATGTTTTGTTAAGATCTAAAACCAGAATTGGTCATTTAGGTTCGAAATAAAAAGAGGATACGCATGAGTTACATATTTTGCGTATTATAATGTTGCTATCTAATACATTTAAAGTTTTTTTTTTTTCTTTAACTTACGTCCTTCGTTAAGACGAAACCAATAAATGTTACTAGGGAAACAAATAATAAAGGGAGGTCAAATGGATAGATAAGGTAATTTCTCAAACTTTTTACGATGGAGTTCTTTTCTAAGTATGAATGTTTTACGGACCAACTTACTCTTGTTCCCTTCGAAAGTTTATCTATATTTAAGTATATAATTTTAAAAAAGGGAAAGCAGTTAAAATAAATTTTTAATTTTGTTTTTGAATTCAGTCAGTGAATTAATAGAAAAAATATAATTTTAGGAACGCTGGCTGAACTTAATGTACCTTGACTTTAGTCATCAATATAATTCCACATTTTCCATTTATTTTTCTATTCTACTTACTTCTATACATTTTTCCCTGTTTGGATGTCGTTAATTGCTTAGAAATTAATCGCATTTTTAACTCAAAATACGATCATTTGTGTTCTCTGTTTCCATCTCACCTTTTAATCAATATGAACAAAACATACTATATACATGCTTAAAATATTGTTATAGAGGAACGTCTTGGATATAAATTAATACAAAAAGTAATATATGGGTCCTGCAATATATGGGTATTCAATATATGAAAAATGAGTTGGGTTCACGAGGTGGACTGAAATTTAAATAAATTTAATTGAATACAAATACATCACTAGCAAACTGCTTTGAGAGACAATATTAGTTTTTTAAAATGTGAAATTTCATTAAAAGGAGTAATTTATACCCCACCACAACAAATGCATTTACTATTTTTTACATTTCGTACTTTCGATCATCATGTCGAATTAATATTATTTACGTCTCCCCCCTCCCCCCTCCGAAAAAAATATTAGCATTCATTCATTTAAATTATTTTAGAGCCTTGAAACAAGCCTATGTGTGTATCCGTTATTATTTTTTATGAAGCAGTTTCTAGCCATTCCCCCCCCCCAAAAAAAAAAAAAAAATCTTATTTACCCACGTTGCCATTCTGCCATTCATGTTTGCTAAGAATTTTCTTCTTCCTATTAACACTGAATTTTTATCAGATTAGGTTTTGCTATGGATGCGTTTTTCTTTGTCGCGCAGTCTTTATATTTAAACTTTTTTTTTTTAAGTATATATTTTCTTTATTCTTTTTTTCCTCCCTTCTTTTTTCAACCTGGATTTCAATTCCTGCTTTAAAACAAACACATTATTAATTGTCTGCACTTTTATCTACTCTACTTTTCACTAGATCATCTCTCTCTGAGTTTTTTATCTTTTGGATCCTAGTTTCAGTGTAACACAGTATAAAATAAAAATAAATAATAATAAAAAAAAGGATAGAGAGAAATAGAGAGTGTACAACACGATAAAGAACATTTTTCAGCTCATTTAAACTGTCAGAGGATTGGGGCGTCAGGCTGTTAAACTTTGCCCTCTAAAAAAAAACTGTCCATTACAGTTAACTTTCTTTTTAAGAGGTATTGTAAGAGTAACCAGTATTACTGAAATTTTCTTTCTCTCTGAAAAACAAACAAACATCTGGTGTAATTGTTTAAACTCTTTTAATTAGACTAAAATTAACCATTTCTGTATACCATACTGTTACAAAATTGCAATGCTGTTTTCCCGCATTAATATGTGTTGCTGGAAAGAGAGTTGTACAGGCATTCCTGCAAGTGAAAAGAGTATGTAACCGCTTGAGCTTCGCGAGAAACTTAGTGACCGGTTTGGCGACAAATTTGGTGACTTTGGCACTTAAATGAAAGCTGTCGAAAGTAGTGGAATTTTGGCGTTATCTCAATTAGGAAAGAAGTTACGTGCAAGTTCGAAAAATATGACGTCACGACGTGCTTGGAAATCTATAAATATCGAGTTCCTCTCGCTCTGAGTTCAGTGTGACAGACTATTGAATATAGAGCAGATAGCTCTACGCTTGATATTTGCAAATAGTCTTATTTCTGTGATATAAGTAATGATTCGCTAAGGCATGTGTAGCTAAATTTTGTATTTCTTGCTTTTATTCGTCGCTTTTATTCGTCGAATAAATTTCGAGTGAAATAAATGTCATAAATTACGTCGAATAAATTTCTGTGTAATTTTCGTAATAAGATGCATAGTTTGTTGCTTTGTACGAACATGCCGATTTTTAAACACATAAAATGGGGAAGGGGGGATATGAAACAACATAAATTTACGTATCATGTTTTGGATCGCTATGTTACAAGTGTTTTCTCATCCATCGGATGAAATAGTTCGTAGCTCTTCGTTTAATACAATGGAAGCCTTATAGATTCCCCCCCCCCTACCTCGAGTCCATAACAGTATCTGATTCAATTGAATCATAAAAACTCACAGAAAGAAAAGAAAATATTAACGTTATGATTTCTTTTTTTTTCCTTTTAAATTTTATTATGGTGATTGCATTATTTTCCTTTTCCTCTTTCACGCTCATGTGAGGTCATTTTTTGATATCAGTCAGGTATTGGTCTGGTGTAATGCAATTTGAAAGCATTTATACATTCTTTCTATTTCTATAAATTTAGAACTGATCAAAATGAACTATCTTATGCTTTCGATAACCCTTTGAGGCACAACCCTTTCCCAATGCTGAAAAAAGGGCAGCCGACCATCGCTCTACTTGGCACAGCCAGCTGTGCGTCAAAAAAAGGGTCTCTAGATCTGTGGCACGCGATGAACGTTTCGATCGTCCGCCATCTTGCTGGTAGTTAAGTCGAGCGATGGCAACGGCTGCCCTTTTTTCAGCATTGGGCAATCTATCCAGCTGTTCTCGCATTCTATTTTTCAGCAGATGTCGGTGCTGTTAAAAAGTAATCGTGACCATTTTTTTACTTGAAATGACGTGCTAAAAAGTAAAGGATTCTAGTGGAGCTTTGCCACCCGCAACTAATTTTATAGAAATCAGATCTATTGTTCGTGACTGGCAACAGTCAAAACGTCAGAGTTTGGTGTTCCCAGAGCGGGAACACTGAGCGTTAAAGGGTTAAGCATAGGCACAGTGCTGCGTAAAGTTTAATAATCAGGCGTAGAAATTAAAATATTTAATCAGTGGTCCAAAGGACCATATTTTGACATCATTTAAAATAAGTTGCAAAGGAACAATATATATTGATTTCCGTTAAGGCGTGAATTTAAAAAATATGAATACATACTATAAAAATATTAAAAAGATCAAATTATATGGCATGTATTGATAAAATAAGATGAAATGTATTGTGAAACTAAATGAGGAAAATTTGCAAGAGAAAAAAAAAAATACTGGTCTGACGGACCAACAAATTTTATGCTGGTCCGTAATATATTTTAGTGGTCTGGGACCTGCTGACCGCCGTTAATTTCTAGCGCAGATAATAGTTATCGCGCTTTTTCATTCTTCATATAGCATGATACTTTATTCTGTGTTTCACTATTAATTTGTTTGCTCGAAATAATTAATTATTTTTTATTTAAAGTATCAGCGAGAATATTCTCTACCTTATATGAGTAGTTCACAGACAGGTTTTAGATGGGGAAGCCGCCATCTAAAACCTGTCTGTGACTACTCATAATAAAATGATATCCCCAACCTTGCTTCCCTTTTTATTTCCGAGTCTCTTTTGTATTTTTTTTTTCCTCAGCCAATCACTGATCACTTAATGTCTTAATTCTCATATTCTCTTCGTAGGTGGTTGATTTTTGAAATGCTGCCTGGGTCGTCTCTCCCCTCCCCTCCTTTTTCTTTAATGTTTCTTCAGAATCTTTTGGACGCATGCCAAACTCTTCTGTTACTGTTTATCTTTTTCTGTTTGTGTTTTTAATATGATATTAAATACTTTTTATCAGCACTCAGTGTTTACACTATAATCCGGGCAGGCGTAAAAGGAGCTCGTGATTAATGTTTACATGGAGTCTGCATCCGAACAAATTTATAAACAAATAATATTGTAGCAAAGAAAAACGTTTGAAGCAGAAAAGAAAATGATTTAGTGATAATTTTCCATCGCGTTTCATTTTGCTGCTGCGGGGGCTCTGTTTCGTTTAAAAATTTGTTTATACCTTTTCTGTTGTTAATGCAAGCGCCAAGAAGTTCACATATTAAATTGTGACTTTTTTTTGTAAACATAGCTGCATTACAAGTGAAAGAAAACATTAGCAGTGTACTACTCTTTTGATGTATTGATTTAAAAAAAAAAAAATCTAACTATATTCAAATGAATTCCCATAAAAACTGAAGAACAATTTTTTCCCCTGAGATGTCTAATGTGTGAAAAATGAAATTGCAGCTGATTTTCTTAGTTTTTTAGAATTAACTTCATGCGTTAAAGTTTATTCTAAAAACTCAGACGAAATGTGAACACGGTTGAATTGTTACTATTTAGCAGTTGTTTCAGATACGTCTATGTTTAGTTCATCTTTTAGCTCATTCGTTTTAGACAGCATGTGCGCAAGCAAGTGCATTCTATGACAGAAAGAAATAATCCACAAACAATAAATAAGTGCGCAGATTTCTTGTACTTCTCAAATGTTTTAAAGTACTGGGAAGTTAGACAACGGCTAATGGTTTAGTGGCCAAATGCCTGGGATTTGTATAAATAAATAAATTATTAATTACGCTGGCACGCACGTGTTAAGCGACCATTCCAGTGCAATTTTGAAAGACTTGAGTCTGTTATTATTACTGAAACGAATTTTCAATAGCCACCATCCTCTTATTCGGGAGTTTTGCAAGGTTCTCCGATAAACCGCGGGCGTTCTTTCTCATTTTCACCAAAAGGGCTACCGGGCTTTGCTCCTACGCCCGCGGAATAATTCTGCCGATTTCAACACCCGACTTTGTAGTAGCGTATTCATTTATAAAATGTGCTGAACGGATTTCCGCTCGAATCACAAAGGATCAAAGCAGGGGTCTTGTCTTGCTGTCTGCCGGATTACGTAATTTGGAACTCCACTGAGCATTTGCACTTTAATCTTTGGGCGTTTGCTTGTTTACGACTGCTTTGCTCTCCGTAGATTTGCTATTCATTTTCAGAAATCTCTCTGCAGATTTTGGGCGTAGGATCGATCCTGCAAAATATTTTTGGAATTTGAAGTGTGGTGGCATGGGGCGATAGGGTCATCCAGAAAGAAAAATTTTACAAACTATTTCGCTTGTACCTAACCCTTTAACGCGCAGTGTTCCCGCTCTGGGAACACCAAACTCTGACGTTTTGACTGTTTCCAGGCACGAGGAACAGATTTTATTTCTATAAAAATAGTTGCGGGTGATATAGTTCCACGAGAATCCTTTACTTTTTAGCACGTAAAAAAATGGTCACGATTATTTTTAACAGTACTGGCATCTGCTGAAAAATGGAAGAATGCGAGAACATCTGGAGAGATTGCCCAATGCTGAAAAAAGGGCAGCTGTTGCCATCGCTCGACTTAACTACCAGCAAGATGGCGGACGATCGAAACGTTCATCGCGTGCCACAGATCTAGAGACCATTTTTGACGACAGCGGCTGTCGTCAAAAAATGGTCTCTAGATCTGTGGCACTCGATGAACGTTTCGATCGTCCGCCATCTTGCTGGTAGTTAAGTCGAGCGATGGCAACAGCTGCCCTTTTTTCAGCATTGGGAAAGGGTTGCGCCTCAAAGGGTTAAGGAAATTCCGATTTTCTTCTAAATTATTTTTTTTTAATTGACAGACAGATAAATATTTATCATTCAGAAAAACTGTTAATAACGAGTAAATTAAATAATATTTGTAAAATAACAATCTCTCTTTCATCTTTCATTGTTTTTGCGATAAGGCACATGTAATCGAGGTCTTTTACTAAGGGGGGGGGATGCTTTTCGCAGAGGACATATCAATATCTCAAATGCTGTCTGCATGAGAGAGTGGATTAGGTATTCATGTGTTAATAATCTGAACAATTATATTTGCTTGAATGTTATTTGGAGCGTTTGGTGTTCAAGTGCATAGATAAATGTTCAAACTACTTTTTTTACGTGTTATACATATAAAACAGTTTTTTGCACATTTATTTATATGCTCAAATCTAATTGCTTAAATTTTGACTACTCGATATATGAAACTTATATCAATCCGTAAAAATAAATATTACCTGTAGTGAGTTTGCATCAGTTATGTTTGTTCACTGGGCAGTTGGTGGTTGTAGGTCAAATGTTTCTCTTTTTCTGTTTAAAATCAAAGTTAAAATTTTCACTTTTGTGTGCTTTATATTTTTTTCTTTAAAAATATGAAAGAAAAAGTTGCATATTTTAGTTGATAAAAATAATAAGAGTTATTTCTTTTCTTTTAATCACTCCTTTTTTATTATTATTATGTTGTAATACAGAACCAATAAAACTTATGTCTAATAAAACTTTTGTATGAGGAAGTCAAATTTATTTACTCGAATCTAATTTTTTTTTCTTTTGCAGGTAAGATACTGATTACATTTGTGAAGTTTTAAAAACATCATTTTAATAAGTAAGAAAGAATTTGCTTCATATTACCTCTTTCACGTATCTAAGATAAACATTCTTTCAGTTTTTTGCTAAAAAAAATAATGGTGTACCAGTAACAACGATTTAAAAAAAAAATCTGGGATTTGCCAGTTATTACCAACCCTTCTAATTTTTCAAAATTCATCTGATAGGGTGTTTTCTTGCATTCCAGTTATATATATGAAATTATTTCTTCCTTATATACAGTTTATTATTCTCATTTTATTTTTTTCAAATTTGGTGCTGCGAGATTAACTATTTCAAAATCCTTTCATAATCATCTGTACGTGATGAACCGCTGGCCAACAGTATTTCCAGGATCTTTGTTAACTCTGTAAAATATTGGCTTTCCCTGTTGGGCTAGTTGACATTCCTGCGGTTCGAATAATGCTTGGAAATAAATTGAGGCTTTTCCTTGTTTGTAACGTTGAAAGTATCTGCCAGATTAGAGGAGTCATTTATTACGTGTAAAAAAATATCTGTCACTATAACCTGAGCTTTTAAAAATACGTTCTTCTTCGTATTGCTTGCATAGTAATTTTTTTTTTTTCACCCCCTTTGATTTTCCTTTTCTCTTTCGGTGTTAACACTACCCATTGTTAGACGTTATAAAAAAATATTTAATAAATATATATATATATAACATAGGCGCACCTACGGAGGGGGCTATGGGGGCTGAAGTCCCCCCTAACGGTGGAAAGTTAGAAGTGAAAAGCTTTGAAAATTGAATTAAATGATTTAATGAATTATTTTTTTTCTTTTTAAAATTTGTCTTTAAATTATTTATACTTTTTACAATTTTTTTTTTTTTTAGTTTTTAAATAAATACTTACAGTTAGCGTACGACACACACTTGAACTCTGTTTCAGCGATACTGAAAAGAACAGATAATTATTTGACTATAACCAGTTACATTGCTTGTGCGCATATTTTACTATGGACAAGTCAAGTGGTACATAATATTTTGACGTTATAAGCCAGTTATAACTATAAACGAGGTCACTATAACAGAGTTCAGCAGAATTTGTGGACCCCCGCCCCCCCCCCCCAAAAAAAAAAAAAAACTAAAATCCTGGGTGCACCACTGAATATATATTTTTAAATCTTAACAGTACACATATTTTATCTTTATAATCTTTTTATAAATATGTGTATTGTATCTAAATCGGAGCTATTCTTTGTTTTCTCTGTATCTACAAGAGTAAGAAAGTTTTTTTTTCTACGTTGATTGCTTAGAAAAAAAAATGATTGACTGGATTTTTGAAGTTTTTGCGATATAAAATAAAAGTGAGAGAGATGCAATACATTTTCTGTGAAATGAATTC
Source organism: Cheiracanthium punctorium (assembly GCA_038373885.1). Lineage (NCBI taxonomy): Eukaryota > Metazoa > Arthropoda > Arachnida > Araneae > Cheiracanthiidae > Cheiracanthium > Cheiracanthium punctorium. The sequence goes on from JAWZYV010013619.1 coordinate 319,488, forward strand.
AAATATTTATATGTGTGTCGTGTGTATATATATAGTCCAAGTTCCCATTTCAAAAATTCTTGTCTTTCCTCTTTTTACACACATGTGAACGGCCCACTGTACTGCTGTTTCATGGAATGTATGATTGCATGTTTTAGTCATTTAGTTTATTTTACTTTTGCTGCATACAGCATTTTTAAACGGCGATGAAATACTAATTATTCGGGCATGAATCACCGACTTTTGGAGAAAGGAAGTACACAGTTAAGCATTTGCAGTCTCTATCTACAGTCGTAACGAAAAAAAAAAAAAAAAAAAACTAGAGGTCTGTTTACCGCCCTTTCGATTCCTATTTTAATTTTTAACAAATTCAGAAATATCGAAAAAGCGGTTATAACGGTTATTTTAGAAAAGTCTTGTGTTCCCCTAAAGTGACCATTTTTTCTGAACCAAAAATCAGGACCCTTCTAGACCACAAGAGACGAGGGGGTGTGGGGAGTTTAAAATCAATCCCTAAACCCCACCACCCGCCCCACCCCACCCACCCAAGATTTTTTTTTTCTATGCATAATTTGATTTTCTACTTTTATGAGAAAAATGAGTTGAAAATATATAGCGAATATACAAATAAAATAGGCCTATTATATAAACTTACATTTTAAATAATTTTATTGTTAATTTTTGGATAACTTTCCAAAATAGTTTGCTTTCTAACAACAACTACAGAATCACCACCCTATAAGTATGTATTAATACGTATTATAGAACAATCATTTTCATTAATTTAAAAAAAAACGGTGTTAAACACAAGTAACAAAAAACTTTTTTAAATAACCCAATAATTTTCATGTGAATTTACTTCCAGTTTATTTTAGATTTAATTATTTATTTTTCATAAAGCAGGACTTTGGTGGGACAGGAATGGAAAAGCGGGACATTTTAGGGTTCTGTAGTGACAGGGCATATCGGTAAAAATCAGGGCGTCAGGTCACTTTATGTTCCCTCCTTTATTTATTTTGTACCCACTAAAATGTAATAAATTTCTTTTGATAACTTTCAAATTGAACACTTTCATGCATTTTTCCCATTAAAAAAGAAAGAAAGGAAGACAACTAAGAAAATCTTTCTTTAAAATGGTCCATTCCACCTCCCCTTCGTCTGCTCCAAGTTCTGGTGATGTTAGTTGCAAAATTATACAAAATTCGGTTAATCCCTTTTTAGCCTTCCAATAATTTGCACTTTCAAAGCCCTTAACAGTTCCCATTTTAATTTTATTCCATTAGAGACGACTTTTATAATGCACACAATTAGTAGCATCTACGCAAATCGCGTTTTAATCTGCAAAACAACGTGGATTCACCGTGAAAACAATTTAAAAGCCATATTCTTTTAACTCTATTTTAATTCCTTCGCTCAAGCAGCAGGCATCGCGTAATAGCTTCTGATTTTAAAGCTTCCTAATTGTATTAATATCCAATAACTTTTATTCTTCTTCCTCTCCCCCGAACAATGCAAATATTAACCCGGAGAATAAAAGAAATAACGGAAGCAATTGCGCACCTTCCAAGTATCCCCCAATAAAACTTTTAAGACGCGCACCTTTCTTGCAAATTGCTTTAATGAGTGTCCATTATGTACCAGAAGTGCTGCTAAAAATGTTACAGTTTCCTTTTCGGCTGCGTAAATGGAAGGCGAATTGCGAAATGAATTAATTCGGAATAAAAATTGTTTTCTTTGTTTTCTGGAAATGGCATCGGAGCGGCGGATGAAATTTTCTTATTTCGCTGTTGTATTCGGAGATGCGACTTTTGTTATATAGCTGAAACTTTGAATTTATCGAACATGCTTATTATTGTATTTCCCGGAGTTATTAATTTGCTTTTAATAGGTACTTTTTAAGAATTAAATAGGGATTCTGTATGTTATTGTTATGTAAAACAAGTTAGCAACGAGAGGCTAGATTTGTTTTTTCTTCTGCGAATTACGAAATTTGTATTATTCCCGGAACCAAATGAGATTTTTTTTAAACTCTGCGAAATACGAAATTTGTGTTATTCCTGGAACCAAATGAGAATTTTTTTTATTTCTTGTGGATATTACGGGTTGTTCTGATAACAAACTGACAAACTTTAACGTAAGGTCAAAATCAAAGAATGGAAATCAGGAGAAATCAGGAGAATTGCATAGCAATGCAGGGGCGTAAATGTTCTCTTCATGCTCCTCCTATTAATAATCACTTAAAATTGCATGAAACTATAAGTTGAATTTCCTACCATGCTTTTCGAAATAAAATTATTTTTCATTTTAAAAAATCCGAACTGAAATAAAATGCATAATTTTGAATCATGTCATTTTGAAGGACGCTATCTTTTTTTTTTTTTGTGTGTGTGTGTGTGTGTGTGTGAATCAAAGCTGTTATTATGAAGCATTATAAGGAAATCTAACTAATACTTCAACACCCTTGTCACAGTGATTATTAACTAGTGCATGGTATCAACATTTTAGAACCCACATTATTTTATGATTTCCAAATCTTTTGATGTATCCTACGTCTTTTTCCAGTTTATCCATTTTTTTCTCTCTTTCATGTTCCGGCTAGTAGGGACTTCTAGCTGAGGAAGAAACATATTACACCCTTTGTATCTCCCTAAACATTCATACTACATTAATATATATATATATATATGTGTGTGTGTGTGTGTGTGTGTGTGTGTGTTATCTAAAAATTTCTTTCAGAATTTTAAAAATAAGGTTTTTTGAGAGTTCCTATTAAAGTAATTGGTATAAGTAAAATTTGGTTTGGTTTTTAATAGTTCGATATATTATTTCACGATTTTGATATTATCTTTGGAAACAAAAATATCTGTATAACTAACTATATCGGCTAACATTTCAAATACTCAGCATGCATCTATTAAAAATAATAATATTTTGAAATTAATGTACAGGCATGAAACTGTTAAAAAACGTTGGATGATTAAGTTAAACTTTGGATGATTAAGTTAATAGGACATCAAGAAAGTTTCAAGGATGTAGAAACATGCAGTGAAATGATGAAAAGAAAGGTTACTTAAAAAATTTGTTTTTATAAATTTCTTAGGTCTAGAAATCTAAAATTATTTCGAAATTTTTCCTTCGTTGAATTTAAGCTTTTTTTTTTTTTGTCTTAAGTAATAAATAACGAAATAAATTTATGCTATCGAAACTGAATTGATAATTTATTTTTTATAAAATACTATAAGAGTTTTAATGTAAATAGAAAGTTTAGAAAACACTGGAGGCATTCATTTCTACTGTTAAAATTTGTATTATTAAAAATACTCCTGGTAAGTAATTAAAATTCCACAAGTATTATAATCTAGAATGTATCAAAAATTGAACTTAAAAAATATAATAACTAAAATCATCCTATAAAAGCTTCGAACATTATATTGATAGATATTGATTGCATCAGTTATTTGAAATGTGTTTTTATTTTTAAAATTCTTCGTTTTATTAACATGGGCGTTGTGAATGTAACGGTTAAACTAGACGAAATTTAATACTAACCAGTTACTCCCCAGTTTTGAAAGGTATGAAAATTCCACCCTAAGTTTTCTAGACCTACTTTCCTCTGTACATTCTTATTACTTTTTCAATCACAATCTTACTTTTGCATTGTGTAGCTTGTACCTGACTCTTTTTTTATTTTAAGGTTATGCATTTAATTAACTTTGCGCCTAATGCATCAATGCTTTTAACGCTTGTTTATTTCGATCAAAATAATAGAATTTTACGCACATTGTTGAAAATTTATTCTTTACCCATTTTTCGTAATAAATAAGGATATATGGGAAATATATTTTGGAAAGTGAGTATGAGTAAATCTAAGTATATTTTTAATTTCACTGGCCTATTAAAAAAAAAAAAAAAAAATTCATACATTTTTGGAAGTTCTGTACACGGTGATATAGTATAATCAGTTTCGAAATACTTTAACAAAACTTATGTTCAGTAGAAATCAATTGGAGCAAAATGTAGACTGTACGAGAGTTGTTCTTATCTAATAACATTTTCGTAGTAATTACTCACTAGTGTTTTTAAACTTCGACTGACTGGGCTACGTTGTTGCAAAAATGGCAAACCTCCACCAAAACATTTCCTCCTCAGGTCTATGCTTCTAGCACAGACCTTAAGCACACAACCTCAACATTTACTTTTTGAATAATTGAAAGTTTGAAGCTCAGCTTTGATAACTTAGAATGTAGCCGTAAAGCGGTTTAAAAAAAAAAAAAAAAAAAAAAAAAAAAAAAAAAAACGACGATAAACGGCCCAATATCTTATGTGTAATTCTTGTCAACAGCAAAAACTGAAAAGCTTTTAACCACCTGTGAAGATTCCAGAAACTATTCTATAAATCTTTATTGTTCTCATTTCAAGAAGAGATAATAATAAGCTTTTATGAGCTTCGTTTTGCAGTTAATTATTTGCTGTATCTCGAACGTTGTAAAATGTGGTGAAATTCACTTTTGTTATGTTTGTTTCTTTACATAAATTATTCTAGATATGACTAAATCTTTCTTTCTTCCTACTTTTATTATTTTTAATAATTAGAGAGATTTTAGTTCTGATAGCCTAGTGTGTAGTCGTAAAGCGTCGAATGACAATTCTTTTAGGTAAACATGATATAATTACCCAACGCCGAACAAGTTCCATTTCTTGCGTTATCTGATTGTGGCAGCGCCGCTGAATCCAAGATTAATAATTGCCCAATGCTAATAAAATCCATTTATGGTCGTCATAATGCAGCCATAACCCCTTATTTTAAGGCATGGTTTATTACCCCCTCAGTACATAGGAAAGAAAACTTTTTTTTTTTCTTCTCTTTTTATTTCCTCTATGCTTCCTATTCAATAAATGTTCCACCATCTTATGAATATGCAACATTTTTATCTTTCTAAGTAGCCCCAAAAAAATAATAATAAACTCTACTTTCACGTTTGCTAATTGCAAATGGCAGAGGAAGCTGTTGATTTTTTTCCCCCAAGTCAGAGAAAGAAAGCCAGTCACGTTGTAGAATATTTTAATGGTGTCTTATTTTTTCCCCCCAACTTTGTTTAATTTTTTACATGTTCCTCGAGATAAAAAAAAAAAGAGGTTAGCGCATGCTAATTTGATTTTCACTTCTGTTTGAAAGAGACAAAGCTTGGAAATGAATTCTACCCCAAAAAGTTCCCAGAGTAGATTTGAATAAACTGGCTGCTTAAAAAGTTGTTTCTTCTAACAGGGCTCAATTTTTTCTCCCTCGTTGTTTTTAAGTCATGTCATTACGTTCGGCGGTATGCAGAAAAGCATCATTGGAGTAGTAAAGTGTACAGTCGGATAATTTTTTTTTTTTTAATGACAAACTTTTTTCTTAAAAAAGTGCAACAATTATCTTTTATTTAGTTTAGGCTGTCATCACTCTACAACATGCAAAAACATCTTTCCGGCACAAGTACTTGAAATGTATTTGCATATCATGTTAACGTAAAGCCTTCTGAATATGATTTTTCCCCCCCTTCTTCACGGGTCACAAACCTTTGAAATAAACTAAACAGACAGTCTAGTAAACTGGCCATAAACTGTATAGATCTGCTTGATAGATCGATTTCGCTTGGCGGAGTGTTAATTTGTCTGTTTCTTTCATTTTAACTCATAACTTCTCTTGTTTCTTTTACATAAAATGTACATGACTATCTGTTTTCGTGGATGCCATATCCGCCTGTGCTTTTGAAGCTAGAAACTATTGTTGTAAAATTTGGCATGAATCCTTCATGACACATTGCATTTATCAACGCACAACTAAGTGGTGCTGTAAAGGAGTGTAATCTGCCTGCCGAAAACACTCATTTCATTTGTTCTTTCCGACAAAAAAGAAAAAGGCCCTTTACACATCGATGTATCGCACGCATCCCCACTGCAACATACAACAATGGGAAATTTACCATTCCCCGCTATCTCCGCGTATTATCTATCCCCGACGAGAAATTCGTTGCATACCTGCCCCATCACTAGCAGATAGATGTACCGTTAACATAAGATTAACTTGCAAGGAAGTCTTTAAAGAAGATTACCACGATATTTTGGAGGTTAATGACCAACTCTCTTCAAGCGCAGTTCTGAAGAGGGAGGGAAGGGCACGGACTATTATGCGTGCTCATTCCGAAAATGGGCACAGAAAACTGGAAGCTTAGTCCATCTTATTGCCTCTCATTCATTCTAGGGAATGAGATGGCGGCTGGCACTTCTTGAAAAGCTCATTTCGTTTCGGAGAGTGTTTATTGCAGGAACAATGAATCGGATCCGGATACGTACCGACCGGATATCCGGAAATCTTCCATGGAGACGAGACCGGAGATTCATCTATTTGGCAGCCATCGCGTTCGCGTATAAATAAGTTCTGTAGCAACGGAATCCTGCAGCTGGAAAGCATGACTCAGTCTGCGTGTGTAAAAATGGAGAAAAAGGCTTAATTAAACCAGGAAATGCGATGATCAGTTGTTAAACTGCGATCAAATATGCGAAAATAATTACTTAAAAATATTAAAAATGAAACGAGTGTTGCATAGTTGCATAATGCAGGCAACAAGTTGCAAGTCTGTACATGGAACATATTTTCGGAAGCAGTAGAAGGGGGGCAACATGCTTTTCCTTCTGAAATGTGTTATGAAATGTTCCTACTACGAAAAAATCAAATTTGGAGATAAAGGTGGGTGAACCCTCAGATCTATGCCTTAGATCTCCTTAGATCCTCTACCATCCACGTAAGATTCTGGAATACTTGCAAGGAATCACGAATTATTTCGAAGATCTATTTTGCAAGTAATACAAATGAAGTTTTCTCAGCTTTATCGCTTGTAAATCATAGAAGTACAACTAACAAAACTTGTAAATCATGAGTTTTGTTTTGGAAAGCAGCCTCCATTCTTATGTATCCTAAATTAATGGAAGGAAGGAGTTGTACTTTCTCCATTCTCTCCCTTCTCACTTTCAATTTGCATACGGAGGTCTGATTCTGTTACATATGCAAAGTACACTTTTCTTTTCACGAAGATCCTTGCTTACATACATTGTAGGTATTAGTTGTAGATCGACTGCTTCCCTGTTCAAATATTTTCTCACCTCTTTGCCCTGTGTAATGACTTGGTAAACAAGTAGGCTAGTGATTTTGCACCAAAAGGCCAAACGATTAGTTGAATCTCTCTCTGCTGCTCCATCATGTATCTTACTTTATCATGGTCGGACGGGCCACAGTTTAACCGCTTATTTATTCGGAGGAAGTATTTAGGGTATGCGCTGTCTGTGTAAAGAGGAGAGAGTGGGGGAGGTGCTTGCAGTTAATGGCCGTTTAGATAATGTAGGAGGAAAGGTAAATGCGACTCCTACGCACTTTAACATGGCCGCTAAAAGCCTCTAATCAACTCCATGGGCTGTGCTGCAAATGCACTAAATATTGCATTTACCAACACGTCCTGTGATGTCGCTTAATTAGGTCGAATACTATATAGGTAGAAGGTAAATGTGGAAGCTGGAATAATTTATCTCGGTGTTGATGTGAGACCATCTCGTGCTTTAACGCACTGGAGTATCATTCTAATGCAGGATACTCACATCTAATTGTCTTTTTAATCGCATTCAGTGTTTACGTCTGCCTGTTCTTGCGCATTTCAGTTTTAGATCCTTTCCTCTCCCACAAAAAATTATAAATAAATAAATGAAAAAGTAAAAATAAAATCTATTAAACTGTGTTGTAAAATAAATAAATGAGTTTCCACTGCCCATGCTCTTTATTGGTTAGTTCGAAATTTTAAATTAGTACTTGTGAAAAATTTTGGTCATTTTAAAAGCAATTGATCCATGTTGCATGGTGTTTGGAGATCCAATTTCCTTGCTCTTCGAAGTTTCAAGACGACAAAATTAATCAAGTGAGATTTATTATTTCAAGATTCCAAACTAGTGGATGGGTAAGCTACCAGTCTATACAAGTAGCTTACCTCCACTAGTAAAATTTTAATGTTGAGTAAATTTTGGAGTTTCTGATATTGAAATCAATCTCCCTTTTTGATTTTTTGGTCCAAAGATAAGAGTGATGTAGAGTAGTATATTTTAATATGGACATACCTTGATTCACTAAAATGTAATGCCAAAAAGTAAGGCTTGGTCGGCACTGACTCTAGTTAGGACAAAGATGCATGGGCAAAGAACGACCATTTTAATTTATCATGTCTCAAACCTATCGTTTAATGAAGAGTTATCGACTCCAGCCAATTTTCTTCGAACAGAAATTTATTGCTATACCTCCCATTGGTTATTAGCGAGTAGATTATATGACAGAAAAACAGACTCTTCTGCTTACTGTTCACGTTTGATGATTTAGTGTTAGGAAATAGACACTGTCGGTTTTAAAATGCTGGTGCCTGTATGGTAACCTCAAAATTTTATGACCCAATCTCACGTGATGCATAATAATCATAATTTGCCATTCTATCCTTTTGGTCGTTTATCTACTTCCGAATGGATATTTTTATTTTATTTTATGTAGTGTGTTTAGTGAAAATGGTCTCCAGCGGGTTGATTTAAGGTAGCTTGTGTTGCATTAATATTGTTGATATTCGTGCAGAAGCGAATGCTGTTTGCAAGCGAAATGGCTAGAAATTTATGGGCATACCTCAGATGAACGTGAGCCAAGTCGTTGATAAGAAACGGAGATGAAAGTGGGCTGTTTGGAGGTATAAATTCGTTGGACGAAATGACTGGTTTCTTTGGATAGATTTACTAGTTTACAATCGGAGATAAGAGTTAACTTACTGCAAACTCAATCTGGGCATGTAGTATGGCTGGAACAATGCTGGTTGAAAATATCTTGATAGGAAAGGAATTTCTGGGAATAGGGTTGCACAACGAAACTCGCTCATTTTCTTTTTAATGTTCTGAACTTGGGAATGAGTTCCAATTTTTTGCTTTTCGGAAGTGGTGAAATTGCAAAGGAAGTTTTGCAGCAGAATCTTCCAATCATTGATGAATTGTATGTCCTACTTGAAGTTGCCTCTTCAGTCCTCACATTTAGGCGAATAGTAATAATAATTATTTTAATGAGATTCAAAAAAGAGTTATAATTATAAAATAACATTGTGTGTGAATTGCATGAGAAAATTTCCTCAAAATGTTAAATCAAGTGATTTCAGAAGGTGAAATGAAATAAACACGGTGTCCATATATTCTTTATACAACTTTAACAACTAAATTGGACGAAATGACTATATGCGGTTATGACAAAGTCGTAAAGCTCAGATAACTAAAAGTCCATAAATGTCCGTCAATGTCTAGACAAAATGTTTCCTGTTAGTTGAATTGGACGAAATGGTCCATTTCTGTGGTTATTTTAACGGTCCCCTTCATCACTGGACTTCCTACTACCTATGGGATTTCATAAAGGGTCAGGTGCACCGAGGCGATTTTATTAGACCTACTGAACTTGAAGAGACATATTCTTAGTAATTTTTGAATACAGGACTAGAATTGCACTACCAACTTGACGTTGTCTGTGTGCCACGAGTGTTGCAAGTGGAAGTGTTTAAGTAAAATAAAAAATTTTTAAAACCGTTTTTTGAAATAGTTATTTCTGTTATTTATTTCTAAAATCGAAAAGATGAATTAGGGACACGTTTGTAGCGTGAAAATCTCGTTACAGCGGACTTCACTTTAAAGAATATTTCAGATTATTGAACGAAATATTTCTATTAAAAGGAAGCCATATTAATACAAATTCAGTGACTGAGATTTCACTTTAACGAGCTTTTCAGAGTTAGAAATTTAATCTTCGTTGCATTGAAATGGCTAGAAATTCCTTATGCCGAGATTTTACTGTGTGTTTTACCGATAATGTTTGATATTCACATTCGTTTATGTCATTGGGAAAATACGAGGCGTATTCGGAAAGCAAGTTCCGTTTTGAAAAAAAAAAAAAAAAAAAAAGTAAAAAATTTTTTTCTAGCCAATTTTATTTTTACTTGAAAGAGCATACCTTAAACTATTTATCTACATATTTTCCTCCAATGTTCAAACACTTGTCGTTGTGGATTACTAGCTTTTCTGTACCTTCTTCATAGAAACTTCCTGCCAATGACGATAACCACGACTACGGCGAATAAAACTATGGCGTGCAATTCAAAACAAACGTAGAGGAATGCTCAGTAAAAGAATCGTGTTGCTCCATGACAATGCTCGGCCTCATACTACTAGTGACACTCAAAAGATGATTAGACAGTTTCGTTGGGCGCAGTTCGATCACCCGCCATACAGCCGAGGCTTGGTGCCGTCCGACTACCACTAGCTCCTGGACATGAAACGCGAGCTAGGCGGCAAGCTCTTTGAATCCGACGATGAAATGAAAAATGCTGTGTAGTCGTGGTTATCGTTATAATTTTTTTTATGAAGAAGTTTCGGAGGGAAGTTTCTATGAAAAAGGTATAGAAAAGCTGGTAATGCTCTACGACAAGTGTTTGAACATTGTCGGAAAGTATGTAGAAAAATAATTAAAGGTATGCTCTTTCATGTAAAAATAAAATTGGCTTGAAAAAAATTTTTTTTACTAATTCTTTTTTTCAAAACGGAACTTACTTTCCGAATACGCCTCGTATATCATAAACAGTGTTTGCACCATAAGTTTTACCAGCGCAAAGAATGGCAGCATTACATAATCTCGAGTAGATATTGTGCAGAAACGATCAAAAAGAGCTCCATGGCAGGCGTAGATCCACCAAGAAAAATTCATTGGGGAGGACCCGTTGCAGAGTTATGAATACACAGTTAAGTTTTATTCTCTTTCGTCTGCGTTACGTGTGTGCTGGTATAGTCTTGGATTATTAGTGGGTGACTTGGATTAGTGATTGATCGAGCATCGAGACAAAGCCCCAACGCGACGCCCCCAGACTGATAAATTTTGACCGACAATGTGACGTCCCTTTCATTGCGCAGAGTTATTTGATGTTACGCCCAAGCATACGAGTTCCTGAGCGTAATGGAAATTTAGAAACCGAATGGGATTGCCAATGTTGTCAGCGTTATAGAAAGACGGAGTTTGAAGAAAGAAGTGATTGATTTCAATAACCGTTTACACAGCAGAGCTTCTGTTCCCACGATTGCTAGAATTTATTTTATTTTAATTTTTTTTTGTTTTTGTTTATGTAAAAAACGCTTGAAATTTAGGGATGGACGCGAGACGAAAAACAGGAGTCTCGCGTCTCGCAAAATAGCCTAAAAGCTTTGTTTCGTCTCGCAAAAATTCCTATATCGTAATGTTAAAAATGTGTGTCTCGTCTCGCAAGAAAGCTGTAAATCTCTGTCTCGTCTCGCAAAAAAGTCGTCTCGCGTCCATCCTTAAAATTACTTTAACCGTCCAAACATAAAGCAGGGGTAGATCAAGGAATTTTTTCCAGGGTCCCATTTCTGTGAAAAATGTGAATTTCTATAAGCAATTTTCACAAAATGGCTTATTGAATAATTCCTTAAAAATTAATATAATATTAATTAATTATATTATATTATATAATTTAATATTATATAATATAATATTAATTAATTATATTAATTTTTAAGGAGTTAATATAATTTAGGAATTAATATAAATTTTAAGAAATTCTTACTTCAAATACATTAGGAATAAGATGCCCCATCTCGATTTTATTCAGCACTTTTAAATTTATTAGTACCTTAAGGCGGGGGGAGAAGGCATGAGTTTTATTTATCGAAACGTACTTGTTCCAGTGTTTTTATGAACTGTAAAGCTGGAATAAAAGGAAAACAGAAATTGTCAGGATTCCTGCTTAAAACGTTATTTGACTCGCCGAACGTGGAGGAAAAGGGACCGGGGGTTATTTCCTTTCATTTCTGACTACTGATCGCTTAATCCGACATGATTAAATAATTTATCTTTGAATTAAATATTTTTTATAATACTGATTAAATTGTTAATTAAAAAAATAAAATATTCAGATTATTAAATGTTAAGTGAAAATTGGATTTTTTTATGTACACAAATTAGGACGTCCACCTTGTACGATAGTATAGGTGTCCTCATTTACGGAGGCAGCATCTGAAAGAGTCAAACACAGAAGACCAAATTTTTAAGGAATTATTCAATAATTTTGATCACCTCGATTAAAAACTCTTAAATACTTTGATTTTTTTTTTCACTGCTTTTCACTTTTTTTTTTCACTGAAGAAAAAAAGAAGGGAAGATAAAAAAAAAAGGGGCATTCAATGAAGCACTAAAAGTTGCTATAAGTTAAAAGAAAAAGTTGAAAGCTTGCCAATGGAAAGGTGGATAATAATAATAATAATGCGTTCAGTTTTTATTGCCTTCTTTTCTGGTGATGCATAATAATAACCAACGTGTTTTCATCGTTTTCTGCGGACTTTGTTTTTATGTTATTCTTTTTGCTTCTCTCTTTCTCGCTCTCTCCAGAGATTAGAAGGGGTTTACACCAGGTTGATTTATAGTTAAAAATTATTAATGCGAGTCGCTACCGAGTTTGATTTTGCTTTTTCTTTCTCGTTCTTTAAAAAGAAAAAAAAAAAAACGGACGTGAAACGATTCCGAGATGGAGCAATGAATTGAAATCGTGAATGTGAGATGGCTCTTAAATGGCGGGGTGGATTCGGATATTTCTGGTATATTTGGGAACTTCGTGTGGGTCATTGAATGGGCGTCAGACTTGCCGGTTGATGACTGTCGCATAATATGAGTTTCACGTTTAAGAAAAAAAAAATTACGGTAGGACTATGTCCGGGGAAGAGAGGACGAGAAACGTGGATGGCAGGGTTTTGACGTGTGACTTATGTTTCATTATTATTTTTATTATTTATTTATTTTTTATTCATGATCCATTTTTCTAATTTTTTTTTTGTATATGTTTACTTTGGTGTTTAACCCTTTTAACGTGCAGTGTTCCCGCTTTGGGAACACCAAACTCTGATGTTTTGACTGTTGCCAGTCACGAAGAATAGATTTCATTTCTATAAAAATAGTTGCGGGTGACATAGCTCCGCGAGAATCCTTTACTTTTTAAGCATGTCATTTCCCGCACTGACATCTGCTGAAAAATGGAAGAATGCGAGACCAGCTGGATAGATTGCCCAATGCTGAAAAAAGGGCAGCCGTTGCCATCGCTCGACTTAACTACCAGCAAGATGGAGGACGATCGAAGCGTTCATCGCGTTCCACAGATCTAGAGACCCTGTTTTTGACCCAGCCGAGCGATGGCAACGGCTGCCCTTTTGCGCACAGCCAGCTGCGTCAAAAAATAGGGTCTCTAGATCTGTGGCACGCGATGAACGTTTCGATCGTCCTCCATCTTGCTGGTAGTTAACTCGAGCGATGGCAACGGCTGCCCTTTTTTCAGCATTGTGAAAGGGTTGCGCCTCAAAGGGTTAAACTGATATTGCATAGTTCACTTACTTACACAGCACCAAAATACAACTGATTAGAATATCATTACGTTTTAAGTGAGAACCACTATTACTTATTTCGACAGCCGCTTAGTTTAAATAACGACTGGATTATGCTTATTAAAAACAGACTTATTCTCAATTCACATGATGCAAATTTTAAAAATCGCATAGTCTATAACGGCTTGAACGCCGTTACCCCTCTTTTCATAGCTCTACTAATTTTCACAGCTCACAAATATTGTCGCTGGTCTTGGGTTAAATTCTTACCTTCTGGTGCATTCTGTTGATCACCAATGAAACAATTCTCGGTTTATAAATAACATGTGGAAGAGTCATTTGTCATGCCGCAACAAATAATAGCGACCATTGTGAAAAGTTTTCTAAGTATAAATGTGGCCTGTTACATGATATTACTGCCGAGGAAACCACCAGCAAGTAGAACAGTTGCTACCTTTGAAAAAGTTAGACGTATGGCCGCAATTTCAAATATACTGATTAGTCGTACGCCAGAGTTATTCGTGGAAATATTTCGTCACTTCTGCTGTACGCAGACTGTAGGGCGTACCTCTATCAGATGCATATTCCCATGGCGGCGACACAGAACGACTTTTTCTTACAATTTTAAACAGTGGAGCGAATTTTTCATGGTTTTACCGCGGAAAACTCACAGAACAGAAGTTCATTTGTCTCACTGTAGCACTATGTTGGCTTGGAACAAAACTTTCCGAACAATAGCAATGCTATTTCTAACAGGATACAGTTGCTTAAATTTTTTAGTCGCACTGCTGCTCTTAGCTATTTATTATTATTATTAATAGTATTCGACTGTCATTGAAGGAGTGGAGACTAAAGGAAAGGACTTTGTTTGAATCACAGAAGTATCATATTTAATCTGGAGAATGTGAGCCCTTAAAATTTAGTTGATTGCATGTAATATTGTAATTTGTCATTTCGAAACCAGTTAAGTATAAACTTTTATGGAATGAATAAAATGTGTACAACGTACAAACAAATACAACAAAAAACTCCCAACTGAAAAGTTTATTAGAAAAAAAAAAAAAAAAAAGGCTCAACATTTACACGCGCCTCTTTTAGGTAGACACATTTTATGAGATGTAGCAAAAAGTTATTTGGGGTTATTAGAGTAATTAGGCTTCGAAGTGTGGGTAATTTTTTTTAAACTTTGATTTAGAATTTATATATATTGATATTAAAAAGCTATATTTAACTGTTTGAAAAAATCATATTGTGTGGGGGTTTCGAAATGACCTATTTCTTTATATTATTTCTATTTTAATTTGTTGACGCTGCTTTTAGGCAAATGGAGAATGTATCAATCATCGTAAGTTTCGTGTAAGTAGAAACGCATGTTGAGATTTTCTGTGGAGGAGGACTAATTTTTGTTTATGTAATCCTACACAAAATTTGATCTGTACTCACGAAACAGCAAAAGCGTAGGGTATGTTAAGGAAATAACATTTTAGTATTATCTAAATGCTGTCTGTATCTTTTTATCCAATATCCCACCACTGGTTGAAATTGTTTTGCGTCAGACGTACGAAGATTTTCCCAAACAAACGATACTCTTATATTTAGAGTTTCAGAATGAGTAAAAAATGATTAAATTAATGTTTGTGCAAGTTACATAATAATTGACATTTTCGGTAAAATACTCAAAACAGGTGTTCAGACCACTAAATTTCTCAAAAAGTTTATATATATATATTTCCCCGAAGAGCCTGTAGAGTTTGAAAATAAATTTTGCTGAATAGGTTTTGGTACCATTTCTCCCCTATGTAGCGATTTTCTTGGAGCATCCTATTAAAGGAAAGCAGTTTTACTTAACTTTATTTATATAATCATCGTAATTAGCGATCATTCTTGGACGCTTCTCAATTATGCTCCGAAATTCCTTAATAAGTGCACAAAAGTCACTCCAGAGTTCTGTAACGACATATCAGCTCTCGCTGAGAAGTTAAAATACCGACGTAAACCTGTTTATTCTGTGTACATCCCATCTCCTGCTTCTCTTAACGAGATCGGGCCCAGACGACCGCGGTGAGCAGTTAATTTGCCAGTCCATAAATTTTGCGAATCCAACTCAATTTCTTCCACCGACAGTCTTCTTTTGTGCGGTGGGACCTGCGTCCAGAATTTTAATCTGTCTTGGCCATTCATGGGAGGTGAACTCGCCGCACGTGGTGCATTTCGAATGCTCGAAAACATTCCCGATTCCGGTGTTCCACGCCCAAAGTTCCAGACATCCTTCGAGGATGACCACTTTTTGTTGGAAAAAAAACCGTCTTGGCTTAAGGGGCAAACAAACCACCCTGGTTGGAAGGGAAGGTTTGAAATATTATTGCGAGGTTAAGAACGTGTGTCGATCGCCAATTGGTGTCATTGCTCTATTACGTCATCTGAATTTGTATTTTTAAACTTCTGTCTCAGAGCATGGCTATCGCACTGGCCAACCTTCAAGATTTCCGATCGGGGCAATGGTCCAGGACCCTTAGATCACTCTTACACAGTTATTACGCTCAAGAAGAAATTGCTTTTTTTTTTAGGGGGGGGGGTGCTAAGTAGGAATAGAAATGTGTAAGAGCTATATTTTAGTGTAAGAATAGGAGTATTAATTTAACTTTTAAATTTTGCCCCAAAATAATTTACTTTAATTTCTTAGATTGTGCTTTTACTTAAGACCATATAATTCAAATATTTTAACCTAAACAATGTCGCAGTATACGCTAATATGAAAGAGATATGTAGGCTTTTACCGGTTTTAAGCTCTTTTTTTTAACAAATGTTTCGTTCAGATTAACATCCTTTTGTTTTCGCAACGCGTCCAGATGTGAGCACATAACCGTCTTCGTCAAATTATTCGTCACACCAAAACAAATATTCGGAATGGAATTTTTACTTTCTTTCGCAAGTAAAATTGACAAATCTGAGAGTAAATTAGGACTGTCACTAAGCATTCCAGAGTGGAATGAGAAAGCAGACTTATTGGCATTATACCAGCATCTGTAACGAGGAACATAATGAACGAACAGATTGTTGTGTCTTTCTCAGCTACTTTTCTTCACTATAAGCTTTAACAACAATAGGAAGATATTGAAACAAAACTTCTTGGTACCTGTTGTTACGCGCACAATTATTTTTCATTCATCGGGACTGTAACAAGCTCCGAACAACCTGTGTAATAACTGACCTTGTATCCATCTTGCTGGAATAACCCGTAACCACTGGTATAGTTTTTTCTCTCTCCTTGTTTCAGATTGAAATGAGGTTTTTGTTGAGCATTCGCCAAATCAAATATGCTTGAAGGGTTATTTAATACACGTTTAATTACAATCATGGTCATTTTTCCTGCTTCAATATACCATTCGTTGTATAAACTGTTCAAGTGTAATTACCTTTTTCATTCGCTTCGCCAAATACTTATGGCTTGAAAAGCCTTTATATATTTTCTTGTGCCAAGCTGGGAGGTTACGCGGTTATTGTTTTTATTGTATTACGCTTGCTTCTCCCCAAGATTTTTTTTTCTAAGTTAAAAGAAAATTACTATAAAGTACATTTAAGTTTTGATGGCGTTAAATAACTTCAAATAGAAATACCACATCTGAAGTTATCTCCTTTATTTTAGCACTTTGGGAATTTTCGTCCTTCCATGTAAAAGATCTATGAATGCTACGCCAGACTCACCTACAACCGAGTGGATAAGACACGGTGAATATTGGTAGATGCCTGAAGTGTAAAAGTCTGGGGTTCTGGTCTACCGGCTGTCGATGTAACAGTCCACAGTTTTGGGCGGTTTCACCTGATGTAATGTTATAGGCTTCAGAATTTCTTGAAAAGGCCTCCGACCTAGGCTCTCTCTTCCCTTAAAGAATAAATAAATAAATAAACAACAAATTGAAAAATTGAAGTAATATGTATGAATCAAAGCGAAAAGCATTTGCTTCTTTCGACAGTTCGTAAATGAAACACTTCATCATTTTTGTTTTAAATGAAAGATATCATAACAATAAATTTTGTTTTAGTCTAATCTCTAGCTTAAAAAATTATTTTCGTTAATAAAAAAATTATTGTTTGCTGTGAATAAAACTGTGCTGCTGTGTGTTCGTAAAAAATTATTGTTTGCTGTGAAATTTTGATGTGGTTCCAATTTAGTTATCTTATGTACTCAGGGGTGATGAATTGCACCTTATTACAACCTTGGTCTCCATTGGTGTCTGGGTTTTCGGGTTGGCGAGTAAATTTCTAGATTTTGAGATTTTATGAAAATTTAAGTTTATAAAGTAATAACGTATGTGAATTAGTAACTAAAGTAGTTTTACATATAATAGTATACAAATAGCTCATGAAGTATTGATAATAAATGTACTGTGTGCTTTTCTTTACTGATTACAATAATGTCTATGATAAGTAAAAATAAATCGAAACTATTTGTTAAAAAACGCATTTTTATGCGTTTTTTACGCGTTTTTTTATGCATGTTTAAACGCGTAAAAAACGCATTTTTTTACGAATTTAAAAAAATTATAAATTAAGTGGATGATTAAATAATAAAGAAAATGTCTGCTAGTAAAATTGTTGAACTTAGTTTTTAAAAAAATATGTAAAAATGTCCTTTTTTTTTTTCTTAATTTAAAGCTTGAAAGATTGGAGAACCATTTATTATAAATATGCATATTTTAGAGAGTTGACTGCACTTAAGTCCAGAATAAAAATAAAAGTAAATGAATAGTGTGCAACCTGTCTTTTTTGCGTACAGCGCTTTCCCTAGACTGTTAAATTCTTTTCCTTACTTAACTATCAGTTTCATCACTTTTCAAAAGAGGGGAGACTGCTTTCTGAATTTTTTTGTTCCTTTTATTTCTGTATTTTTTAAAGAAGTAAAATTCGCTGAAGAAGGGTGGGGAGAAGGCAATTTGGGGCCCACGCGGACCATTCTTCCTGACTGTTCGACGATGCAGAAGATCGAGCTCGAGATCTGCGTGCAGACAAAAAAAGGTGTGGGAGAAAAGGGCTTAAAAAATGTGAATCTTTTCTCTCCACTTCCCGTTTTTATTTATTTATTTTATCTTCATCGTGAAATTTCGCTGGAGTGAGGGCACTTAATGACGGGGCATTAACAGTTTGGATGGACAATAGATTTTCGAGGCGGGGGCCCGCAGTGTGTATAAAAGTTGTCCTTGGGCTTGCCTGTCCCCAGATTTGGCAACCTTGGTCAAATGGCTTTCAAATTTTTTTTTTCTTCTTTAAAGTTAAAGCAATGTAAGTATTAAATGACCTTTCACAGCAATGCCGTTGTGTTCTTGAATATTCAATAGTTTATTATTATTATTAATTTATTTTTCAATCCGGTTTGTAAGTGTTGGATTTGTGCTAATTTTGCCAATGTTTGGCAAAAGGTGGGAATCTTTTGTAAAAATTACTCAACATATGCAATTAATATTTCAGAATTGCTCTAACTGTTCTTAAAATATTTGATGGAAATCGCTTGAGTATTTGGAACATTCGGATATTTCTGGCCTACTTGTAAAAAAAAAATCAAATCAAAATTTCAGAAAATCTGTGACAGCTCAAACCTTCTGACGATTAGTGAGCATTAAACTATGCCGATCTAGTTGGACTTTGGTTGTCCTGTTGACCAAGTGTCCTGCTCCGGATTGGAATATCCAATTTCAACTTAAGACAAATCATTATCGAAGTGTGTATGTTAAAAATTATTCGATCTAAATTCCTCTGAACAGTCGTTAGCAGTTTCTGTAAGGAAGGAGGGGGATAGGCGTGCTAATACTCAGCAATTTCTTTCTCTTTCGATAAACCTTTTAGCGCACGATGTCCTCGCCATGAGGACGCATTTTGATTGTTTTGATTCCCGAAGAATAAATATGATTTCAATAAAACACTTAAGGAGGACATAGTTACACAAGAATCCTTTTCTATTTAACCCATAATTTCTCTTAAAATTATGGATTTTTTGTAAAATGGATGTCAGAACTATTTTTATGAGTATCGGCATCCGCTGAGAACTGGAGAATGTCAAGAAAATATGCATCTATATAGAAGAAAAATTAGGTAGACTGCCTAATGCCGAAAAAGTGCAGCCGTTGCCATCACTCGATTTCACTACCGGCAACATGGCGGTCGATCGATTTGCCTATCGTATGTCACAGAGCTAAAGAACATTTTTGGACACAGCTGGTTGTGCTGCGCCAGAAAGGGTCAGAAAATGTGCTGCGTTCAAAGCGAGGCTGCACTTCTCTAGCTTTGGGGAATGCTTGCGCTTTATAGAATTAAAAACAAGCAAATTCTGATTTAAATACCAGAGGAACTTCTGTTAAGGCACAAGAAGCTGTTAACGCCCCGATTTAGAGAAAATTAATATGACCAGTCATAACGAAAGACAGCATGCATATGTCTTCGTGTACGCACGAAGCGAAGATAATTTGTGAGCAGCTGACTTATAATTGCAACACCAAAAACGCTTTTGACTCCTTGAAGCTTTGACTTCTCCCCTCCCCCCAAGTCATTTGGTGTTCTGAATTTCTGTTATGCAAGACATCTTTCGTCACTCGAGTTATTTTTAGAAAACAATCTCCTATAACATATGTCCGCGAATTCTTTTGTCGCCCGACTTCCGAAAATCATGCTCTTTCGGCGTAGAAATAGTCTCAGCCTACGCTAAACTTAGAAGTTCACTAGTTCTAGTTCTAATAAATAGTGTCTTCCTCTTTCGTTTCCCTTTATTCTCCCTCTTTAGAGTCTATCTCGTTTCCTCGCCTACTAGCATAGGCATTTTGTTTTGGACAATGCCAATATCTGTGCTGTTAAGTTACAGAAAACAGACATTCATTCTTAGACAGAGTAAAACATTTTATTTTCATTTGTAAAGAATTACTCTAGATAAATCAGGGATCGATGCAGCCTAAATTTGGGTCCGTTTTGCCTCACCTTCACAAAACTACAATCGATCGAAAACTGCTCCCCTTCTCAAAAATACAATCGATTAAATCGGCCCCTTTACAAAGTACAATTTAATAAAACAGGCCTTCATTGGCATTTTATCCTACATTTTAATCTGTTTTATCAATTATTTTAACAAAAAAGTGAGTTTAATAAAATTTTGTATGAAAATTTACGAAAAATAAGTGTGAGATTCACAAAAATAAACAATTTTCACAAAAATGGAATCTTGTAAAAAATTCCTGGATCGATCCCTGTAAATTAAACTGCATAAAACAAATTTACTTATTTGAGCTTCACAAGTATACATACAGGAGCGAACTAATTTACCAAAAGTGAAGAAAGAACTTTTGCAGTTTCTGTCACCAAACATATCAGGTGGTATAACGGCGATACTACCTACTAATTGCCGTTTTTCCTATACTTTAGTCTTCGTAGTCTTAATATCGAGATCGCTTTTCATTCAAACTAATGACTAGATTAATTAATTAAAAAACTTTGTAAAAAACACATTTTTTACAAAGTTTTTTAATTACTTTATCGTTTAACACCAGTATTTTGAGTGTTTTTTCAGTTGTAATGACTAGATTATTCTTTGTCTAGAATAACACGATTAACGTTAGGCTGCATAAATGTCCAACATGTTACACCTTTAGTATATCGTTGCTTTCAAATCAATATCTGCTATGTGCACTTTTTGAAGATTTCGACATTTTGACTACTATGACTAATTTACTAACCAAATTTTCATATTAAAAGAGTTCTGCGTGACTCTAAGCGTTATACTGTGAACTGCGGTCCCTAAAATAAATTTGCTATGTGCCAGAAATTGTAATGTGTCCAGAATATTGTAAAATAATAACTGCTTATAAAAACTGCTAATAATAAATAAACATTTTGCACTTAGCAAATATTGTTTTGTGACAAAGACGATGTGTTCTGCTTCTATCTCTAACTTAAATTATGTGTGCTTTTATTCCTTTATGATTTTTAAATTAAAAATTTATACGGTGGAGTACAGATTTTATTAACAATGTCCACTAATCAGAAATTAAATCAAAGTTAAGTCATACAACCCAATTATTTCCTTTCCTTCGGTTAATTTGATGCTCT
This sequence comes from Cheiracanthium punctorium, assembly GCA_038373885.1. NCBI lineage: Eukaryota > Metazoa > Arthropoda > Arachnida > Araneae > Cheiracanthiidae > Cheiracanthium > Cheiracanthium punctorium. The sequence goes on from JAWZYV010013619.1 coordinate 341,025, forward strand.
GCAAAAGCCATTGAGCTAATTTTGGTTGCATAGCTCTACGTTTTTTATGAGCAATTTTACCCCGTTATGAAGATGAGTCAAATGACTTGCAGCCTAATTTATTTTTAATATTCGGAACAGGTCTTCCATTTTATATAATTAATTGCTCCTAAATGTCAAACGCAACTATGTGAACTTCAGCCAACAGCCATCCGATAGAAAACTGCTTTCCATCTTCGATATTTTTAACCAGACACTGTGTGGAGGAGTTGGAAGAATATGCCTTCACTGATGGAAACTTCCTCCTAGACCTCTTTAAAACTGTTTACACCCCCTCTTACCCTCAGGAAGGGGAGAAGATCCCGAGATGAGATTTCTTTCTCTTGGATGCTTCAGTTGACGAAGGCTCACTCAACCGATCTTATTCGAAGGGTCCTTTTCCAAAAAATATCCTTTGTGATGTGCCCAATAAGTCAGGCAGGTGCTTTTCAAAGATTTGAATGCGCATGATTAAACAGCTGCCATCCCCCCTTTTCCTTGCTATCAATATATTTGCCAGGGGGAGATTTTTTATTACCTGTGATGCAGCCCTGATATGATTCATTTACCAGGTGCCGTGCGAGTTCTTAAAGGATTGTTGTAAAGTTTCTTTGTATTTTTACTTATTTTTTATTCAATCCTTTGTTTTCTCCGTGAAAAACAATTTATCAACAGTATTAACCTCAGAAATCCATCCTACATTTTTTCTTTTAAGAATAATTAAATATGGGGATTATTTAAAAGATTTCTCTGATCTATGCTTTTTGTAAACGCAGGTATCTTGTAATTGTTGAAAACCAGAGAAATTAATTTTCGAGACAATGTTGTATTGTCTGAGGTATTCCTTAATCTGTTTCATGAATTGGCGTAAAGCGAGCAGAATGAATTCACGTATTTTATGAAAATAATGAAATGTAATATTTTAAAAGATTCAAATTTTGGTTATTTCTAACAGGTACTATTTTTAGAGCTCAGAATAAGACCAACCGCCATATTCGTAACAGTAGATTACGGTTTAGACTTTCCATTATTTAACGAAGAGCCTTAGTGAGCCTGCTTTTCAAGTTTCCGATATTTTCAGTTTTGCATGTTCAGAACACAACTGCTCTAGAAAGTGTTATAGAATCAATGCGTTTAGTATGATTTATATATAAGAATATTGCTACATGTTATATTTCTTAATCCTTCTCTAAATACTATTTTGTAGTTAAATAAATGTAGAGCGGAACGGTATTTTCTCAATCGTTATTTACGTACAAGTAATTCCTTGAATTTGTATGCAGTTACATGTATTTACAAAACGATTCAGAACCAGGCAATTAATTTTAAACAAAACTAGCATTTTTATTTTCCTCATGATTAAACATTCTACTGAATGATCTCTCTCTCTCTCTCTCTCTTTCTCTTTTTTATTTATTTTTTTTTTTTTATTCACCAGTAACTTCTCGAAAGTTTTTATATTTAATCTGATGACATTTTATAAATAAGCTCTTTATTTTATTCGCGGTTGTAAAAGACATGAATGATACTTTCAATATAAATATTTATTTCAAAAATTGGCGCGCAATTTGAAAACTCGATTCTTGAAAAGGAATTTCCTGCTATCTCTCCGTTAAAAGTTAGAACAGTGAGAAAAAGAGAGACCAGTGTGATAGAAATTGGCGCACAGTGAATCATAGCTTCATTTCTATGAATGGATTGGGCTACAATAACAGATTATATATGGAAATCAATAAGTAGTACGACCCTCTTTGACGATACAAGATACAAGCAACAGCTAAAGTAATTAAAAAACTTTGTAAAAAACACACATAAGAAGTAAAAGGAAAAAGGATACGCGTTTCGTTCAAAAATTGTTTTGAACTTCTTCAGTCCAAGCTCTTCGACGTAAAGAACACAGGGAACAAGCAACAGCTGTTCGTGGTACATTCAGTTAGCATTTGGATCGTGTCTTTATGTGTTCGTTGAAGTAGCAGGGAGACTATACTGCCTGGAAGTCATTTCCTAACGTTTTGTTCTATGAAAAATTTCATTTACTTAAATTTATGGAATAAAAGTATCTCAAGAGACCACAATGAATTAAATGAAGAGGACCATAGTATGTTCTCCGGGCTCTATTATTTTTTTGATTTGATGATGGGCATGGTTGCCAAACCATTTGCACATGTTTAATTAGAGAGGAGATCTGCAATAGTGATAGTTGTATGCGGCGGTATATTTATTTACCTGTTAAATTATAATATTATTGAGACTCACTGGTCTTTCTAATTTTTACAAGTCTGTTCAGATTCTTTTTCTTATGAAATTTCCAAATGGTGAGGGGAAATCTCTCAATTTTATCATGAATACTAGTTCTGCAGTGCCTTTAAGGAACCAAAATTCTACAATCCATTAATATTTTTTTATCCATTTTTACCATAATACTCAGAGAACTTCACTCCCAACAAAATTTCTGTGAACGCAACTAACGGTATTTTTCATATAATTTATTTACAAATAAGAGGATTTTCAAGGTGTTTGGATGTTTTTATATTGTTTAAATTTAATAATCAAATGTATTTTCTTCATCCACCATTCCTCTCAAATAGACTTTCAATTATTCATAATCCCTTTTCTATAAACCATATGCTGCGCTATGGATTTGTATAACAGCTTCCGACTTAGCAAGTTTTATACACAGTTTACCTACTTTCATTTTTTCCCTTCTTTTTTTCTCTTTTCAGTCGACATGATGAGTGTCTTTTATGGGGGATCTTAGAGGCCTCGTGGTTACTCCCCTGTGCACCATTCGAAGACACAATAGACAGAAGTGCACGGAAAAATAGAGGAGGGGAAAAGAAGCTCTGGAATGAAATAGTCTTAAATTTTAAAGAATCTGGCAACTGTAGTTTTTCTGTGCGATTTTTTTTCCTCTTCCTACTTATGTGGTCTGTGCATTGAAGTCTGAAAGAACCGTATTACCACCACTTCTTCAACGCTCAAAGGTCCTCAGAAAAAAATTGTAAAAGTTCTTTATTTATTTATTTTTATTAAGGAGGGGGAGGGGATGGTAGTAAATAGACGTTTTCGTGAATTAAAAATATTTGCCGCAGAATCATTACTTAGATTTAGGTTACTTTTGCCTGTTTTAATAAAGTTGTGCTTCTTGGAAAAGAACTATAGGTAGAGGAGATGGTCGGCATTCAGTGTTGATAAATACCCTAAGGATAAGATTTAAATTAAAAACAGCCATTGAAATGCAAAAAATTGGTTATTTTACGAAAGATTTTTTTTCTGATGTGGACGCTGAAGTAATTTTACTGACAAGAATTAGTTATTCAACGAAACTTTCATGTCACCTTAATATTGAGGTTTGAATGTTTCTTGATTGTTATTCAAAAATAAACATGTGGTTTTGGGTTTGGAAAAGATTTTCTTTACTTACAAATATTACCCATGCCGAAAGTAAAATTTATGATTTAAGTATTTGTGGATAGTATTATCATCATTTATATACTATCATGATTGAGAAAGTTGATTGTTTCAGGCATGAGGGTTGATCTAATTCGCCTTAATTTTCCTGACCTTCCTTCAGATGCAGAAGAGCCGCCTTGTGCTCTCTTCCCACTGTCATGATCCCACACACATCTTGAAAGTAGCCAACGAGTAATCTATTCCATTAAAAAAGTTTATGCTTATTCATACATATTCATATGCGTCTTCCATACTTATTTAAGAGGGGTGAAAAGGGGAGGAAGAAGAAAAAGAAAAATGAACTTTAATACCCCTAATGATTCTCACTGGAAAATACTGAAATTATTTAAAATCGATGGAAATCTGCAAACAGTGTAACATGGAGCCTTAATGAGTTCTGCTTCTGTCTGATATCAAAATCATAATCCTACGCCATTTTTTAGTTAAGATTCTTTGAAATTAAACTTTAATTTGTTGAATTTCTTATTCAAATGTTTAATACAATCTTAAACTATTTTTTTTTTTCATCTCAGGATGTCATGAATAAAACATGAATCTACAGGAGATATTTGCTAAGTTGTAGTTTTTTTTTTTTTTTTTTTCCACCCCTCCTTTCTTTTTCAGCCGTCTTGCTGGGTTCAATTACTAAATTAAAATATTCTGACAGTTCTTGTACAGTGATCTTTTTCTTCCTTTTTAAAAGAATTTCTTATATATAGTAATCGTAAAAGGTAATGAAGAGCAAGAACTTTTTTTTAATGAATTTTACGGCACTTTACATTTTAATTAAAAAAGGTTTCTGTTTAATCTGATAAGTATTTTTAATGTATATAAATTAATTCGCCTGATTTAAAATACTCTTTTTCTTTCTCCCCAGTGCTTGGAATGAGGCTAGCATGTTTTAATGTATTGAAAAATTTAAAAACTATTGGAAAAGATTAAATGAGAGCCGATTGAAAAAAAAACAATACTGCTATCTAATATTTTTCATATCCTGTAAATGTGTGGGATTGTTCTATCTATTTTGAGAATTTTTAAAGTGTTACGCTATACAAAAATATTGTCTATGATAAATTAATTAAAAACATTTTATAGTTATTAGAACAGTTGAAAAAAGTGGTTTGATAAGTGACAGTATTTAACGTCACTTGTCACTGTTAGCTTTTTCCATCCATCGTCTCATCTTGTAACTTTTTATTTATAAACTCAATGCCAATTTCTGCTTCATTGGCTGTAGAATGGATTCACTTTTTGTATTTTGTTAGTTTTGACATCCTTCTGGCTATTTTCGTCTGTTTGCCACACACAATATTTGTGCTGATCTGTGATTAAAAATGAAATCATCCAATGAATCCTTTATTAGTTTAGGTTGACTGTAAAAGATCCTAAGGCTGGGCAAAAGTAGTCTAACGTTCTTTTTATTGTCTTAATATTATTTGGATGATTTATAGAAACTATCTTCACTGTAGAAACGAGATTCGATTTAATAGGTTTCTCCGGCAGTTGGTTATGTACTTCTTTTCAAGTTGTGATTTAAATATGTTATATTCATCTTTATTGTCGTTGAATAAGTCTCATTCATATCAAGCGAAACGCGAACCGTGTATGGGCTTATATACATTGACATTTCACCTTCTGTCTTCATAATCCCTTTTCTCCTTGTGAAAACTATCCCACCAACACACCGTGGCCGTCATATTAAATGTATCAGGACTGACGCTTATTTTCGATTTTCCTTCATGTGAACTCGCCGGACAAATTTCTAGACATCTGTTCACCTTACCATGAATCGCCTACTGTGGGATATATTACTCTTCGTACCCGAATCCAGAATACATACATGTACATGAAAATGGGCAAGGGCGTGCAAAACCTCTGTTGCCCCAAGAATTCGAAAACGCCGGCGTCTATGTTCCAGGTTCCACAATAAACTCCATTGTGTCCACATTATGTATCAAACTTCTCCGATTCTGGCTCTCATGGAGGTACTACGCTCTTTTTCATCATTTTTTTTTCCTCCATAGTCTTCCCCCCCCCCCCCCTTCGGTGCGGCGTTCCCTTTTGTGCCCATTGGAGTGTTCGAATGGGGACCCCGACCGTGCCCATTGTTGTGGCTTTACCTTTCGCAGGTAAGGCCAGCCGCATATTTTGCTGCTGCTGAAATGACGCTAACGAGAGATTCGATTTCTTGTCCGCCAGCTGCTGTGTGCTCGATAGGTGTTCTCGTGCCCGAAGAATGTGTCTTTAATGATGTTGTTATTTGGTACATTTCCTTTGCAATGTTGAGACTTCTTCTCTCTGCTTGTGGTTGTTTCTTCGTGTCTTACGGATTTGTTGAGAAGAGGCACTTTCGCTCGCGCTGGCTAATCTCAATGTGAGTAAAGTTATGTTATTCTTCTCTGTGACCCTTGACATTTTTTTAGTATGTATGCATGAAAATTGCCTTTTTTCAACGCACATTTTACGGCTTTTCTTTTCGTTTTTCTAGTTTGCAAAAAAAAAAAAAAAAAAAAAAACACCGAATCCAAAGGAATCCACCTTGACTTTTTTATAAAATATATCCTTAGAAGGTAACCGAACGAATTCGACTTTGATGAAAGCTTAGTATTCGTTGAAAGGTAACGTATGCATGTCATGGTAACAGAACCATTATAACGTATGTGATGGTAGCAGAAAATTGTGCTACAAAAGGGCAAATATATCCCCCCCCCCTTTTTTTTTCTCTCTCCTTTTACTAATACACTAGATTTAACGTTGTATTTGTTTCAACTCTGAAAATAACTATAGATTAGTTTTATACATTTATATTTTAGTTACGTTTTCATTGCGACTTAATTAAATCCTTTAATATCGCTTTTTCAAAATTGCAGAATGCATTTTTATTTTTATAAACCTATGACTATGAAGTTCTTTATTGCAAAATTTGAAGAAAAAGTAGTTGCGCATTTTCAACGATTTATGGTTCCGGGTATGTAATAAAATTATCGTCATGGCAAATATACATTATCAAAACACCAAAAATTTTAAAATGTAAAATAACGTTTACAATTTTTATGTCACAAATGATTTATAAATCCATCTTGTAGAATTGATCATTTTATTTGACTTCTGTTTGATTAAAAGGAAAACTAAACAGATTACTCATTTTCCGTTGCTTTGGAAGACTTTAAACTTTCCAGTAAAATTATAAACAGACTATTATTTGACAGTCTGTCTGTTAATTTATCTGCATAAATTTTCTTTATAAAACGTAATACTGCTTCCAAAATAATAAGTAACATAACATAGGCGCACCCACGGAGGGGGCTATGGGGGCTAAAGCCCCCCATAAAGGTAGAGATTTCGAAGTGGGAAACTTTAAAAATTGAAAATTATCACTTAATTAAAATATTTTATTTTTAAAAAATCATCCTCAAATTATTTCCAAAATATTTTTTTACCTAAAAAAGACATTAATTTTTAAATAAGACTTACAGTTAGTGTATGAAACAGTGTTATACTCGTTTACAACATCACTGAAAAGATCTGATAATTATTTATATAGAGTCACATCGATAGTGGGCTTATGTTCAATGAGCAAGTCAAGTAATACCAAATATTTCGACGTTATAAGAGAGTTGTAACTATAATCGAGGTCACTATAACCGAGTTCAGCAGTATTTGTAGCCCAGCCCCCCCTAAATTGAAATCCTGGGTGTGCCACTGTAACATAATAATGTATATTTATTCCAAATATTGATATCTTAGATTCACATGATTGTGTTTAAAACTATGTGCGTAAGCCTCGAGGGTCCTCCAAGAGCGTGAAGATTTGGTTTTCAACACAGTTTAGAGCATTCCTAGAAAGCGATCGTTCCAGACCGTACGTTTCTTCCATCCAATTATCTACCCAGCGAGAGAACACTCGGCCGCACAGATTTAACGTGGACGTTTGCGGCATATACACATCGATCAGTCGGGTTCGAACCTTATTCTTTCGATCAGAGTTCGACATCCTACTAACAAGGTTAACATGACCAGGCGATATCAATATTTAATATCAGTGTCAAACTCTCATTAAAAAAAAGAAAGAAAACAATGTAGGCTTAACGACGGTTTTCAGTTTGGTTGCCATGGATTTGTATTATTATTATTTATGATTTTTTTCGAATGTTGAAGGAAGGTAAGCAAACGCTAGTTAAATAGACATCTCTTCATAAACTATAATTTTTTGGTTTGAGAGAAGGGAAAAAAAGTAAACTAGAGAAAAAGAAAATGGTAAGAAGTGGAGAAAACTTGGCTCATCTGAAACTTGGGGAGTGATACCATTTGGAGCAATCCCATCCATTAAAACGGCTTCCTTTTGAGAGAAGCAGAAAAAGGAGTATGTTTATAAAATAATTTCATCTCATTCATCACTTTGATTAGTCCGCTTTCTGTTCGCTTCGTTTATCGTCATTTTACTGTATTTCCTAGACCATTTATCTCATGATCCTACAGTCCGTTATGCAGAGCCCACCATGAGATGTTTCTGTTTCAGTAGTTCACACGCGTGCTTTTAATGGAGATGGATGACTTCGGAAAACTTCTTTCTTCCGAGTCCGCGTCAGTTTTGCAATGTCCTTTAACCCTTTGAGGCGCAACCATTTCCCAATGCCGAAAAAAGGGCAGCCGTTGCCACCGCTCGACTTAACTACCAGCAAGATGGCGGACGATCGAAACGTTCATCGCGTGCACGGCACAGCCAACTGCCGTCAAAAAAGGGGTCTCTAGATCTGTGGCACGCGATGAACGTTTCGATCGTCCGCCATCTTGCTGGTAGTTAAGTCGAGCGGTGGCAACGACTGCCCTTTTTTCGGCATTGGGCAATCTGTCCAGCTGTTCTCGCATTCTTTCACTTTTCAGCAGATGTCAGTGCTGTTAAAAATAATCGTGACCATTTTTTGACGGGAAAGGACGTGCTAAAAAGTAAAGGATTCTCGTGGAGTTATGTGACCGGCAAATATTTGTATTGCAATCAAATCTATTCTTCGTGACTGACAACAGTCAAAACGTCAGAGTTGGGTGTTTCCAGAGCGGGAACACTGCGCATTAAAGGGTTAACGGTGCAGTTCAGTTCTGCTGTAAATCTTCGTTGTCCCACAGAACGCTTGAACCTAATAAGTTAAAGCGATGAAGACAGATTATCAGAACTCGTAAACTGTAATAAAAAGACGTGATTACTGAAAATAATCACAGGCAAAACACAGTGGTTACCTTAAAATATACGAGTGCTCCAAAATACGAGTTTTTTGTGATACGAGTCACCATTTGGTCAATATTTTGACATGAGATACGGATCGGGATGCGAGCGAATTCCGCTGGCGTATGAAACTTCGTAGGTACGGATGCAAAACGAGACGAGGCAAGAGAGAGAAAGGGGCAGTTGTTATGCGAGACGAGACAGAAGTCTTTATCATTGTAGGGATTTTGCGAGCAGAGATCAAGTGGCGAATCCAGAAAAGCTTCTAAAGGGAAGGGTGGGGCGATTAGTAAGACGAAGCAGGGTCACTTTTTTTTTTCAACTTCTTCATTTTTAATCTTGAACCGATGTTTAACCTGTTCGTTCTCATCATTGAAAAGAGGCAACCGAGAAGACTCTGTCTTTAATGAATGTTGCTTTCCAAAAAGAGTGTTTTGGCAAGCCCACACGAGGGGCACCAACCTACGGGAGAGGGGGCCTTCATCGGAGGAATTTTTAAAGGTTTCTAACGCGCATTCACGTTACATCTTGAGAAAACCGACCAGAACTCCAGACCACTAGATCGATAGCCGCGCGGTAGATCCCGAACGCGGGACCTTCACACTTCAGAGCTTAGAAAGATTTCAGAATGATTATTGTTGTTTTTCGTGTCCACCTTTGGACCTAAATTGGACCAAAGGTCGTCCCCACAACCTTGGCGATATCGAAGCAATTATCCCCATAAAGGTCAGCGTGGGGATTGTCGGTTATTAGTTGTAATTTCGCCAGAGAATGGCAGTACAAACAAAGATATATTCTGGGTTCTGTTCCATGTCAGAACAGTTCCTGCAGCTCTGGCAAGTTCTGGTGCCGTCTCTCTGGATTTTCATCCCTCTATGGTGTTTCGTTCTGAGTCTGGTCAAAGTCTTACTCAATAGTTCTGTTAGTGTCTAATCCGCAGATTTGATATTTAATCTTCATGGTCTCTGGATTTACCTGAAGGTGGAAGGACTGAAATAAAAATTTCTCCCGCGGACCAACAAGCAGAAGTGCATCATCCTCTTCGGGGTCTCTGGCAACCCTTTTTACATGGATAGATCTATGAATGTTCTCGGAATGACTCTTGGTGATAAATGACGGGAAACTAATCTATTCTGTTCAGTCCTGTAATTGAATAAAAATAATAATATGTAAGTCAAGTTTTGATACTCGGAAACTATGTGCAGTAAATTTGTTTGGTTAAAAGAAAAAAAAAAATGTATTATGATTTCGATAATTGGAAGCGTCCCCATCGTTGATGGTTCTGAGTCATGGTATGCTAACTATGGAGACAATCTATTTGGATTCGGGGCAATTTCTTGTCCGTTACTTTACCTCCGGTTGTGTAATAGCAATTCATTATTTTCACTTTTCTCGTAACCACAATATTTACCTCCGGCACAGCCATTCATTTTCTGCGCTATTTCCATAAACCACAGCCGAAAATTACAGGTCAGCGTTATATCCCCCTGCCAGCTTCGGCGGATATTTCATCGGGTCCTCAAGTTGTTATTCCCATTTCAGGCACTTCCTCTGCCAGCCGTAAATATGTCCTCGCTCAGCAATTAGGCCTGGAGCGCTGTTCTTCGAAAAACAACGTGCTTTTTCTGAAAGACAGTGCTGCCGACGTTTTGTTCAGCTTTCATTGTGTAAGAAAGGCGAAAGTTAAATGTTCATGTTAAGTTGTTCTCGGAAAATATTTTAAACTCTTTTTATTGGTCTCAAATTTATGCTCTTTGGTCTGGTGGGTTTTTCTACTGCCCGTAGGTAATTTATATTATTATTTGTATTGTTTACGTAAAAATAAATAAATAAATAAATAATTCGCCGTGTTAGTGTGTGAAGTCAATAAGATGTGGTATTTTAAACTTATATAGATGTGTTGCGAAGGGATTGTTGATGAGCAAAACACGCGTAAGCTTAAATAAATATGGAATGAATGTCATTTCTTTTTCGGGAAAAAATTACACTACTATATAGTTACGCTGATCCCTGACTCTGTAACGATTCCGGTTGAACCAATCCAAGATAAAAACTATTATCATCATTGGGGAAAAAAAGAGATATCTATAAAATTCTTACTGTGAAACGTAACACACGCCCGATTACCTAAAATATTTCAAGATATATAGAATTTCTCCCCCCAAGAAGATAGGGTGTTACTCACACCTTGTTACCATAACCGTGTTTGGGTTAATCCGCGTGAAAAGTGCTGTTCGGTGAATATAGCCGTAAATCAAGACTTAATCCTACATGTTTAGGGAAGGATGCGAGACGGGACAGAGACTTACTGATTTTATCATTACTGTGTTGGAATTTTGCGAGACGAGCCGAAGTTTTGACTAACGAGACAGGACTAATTTCCATCTCGTGTCCATCTCTCACTCGTTTTTCGAATAGTTTGTTTTGCCTGTGTGAGTGTTTTTTTTTTTTAATTATCTTTAAAGAAAGCCATTTTTAGAATTATATTAAAAATAAAAATTCTACCGGAATTTCATGGGATTGGTAGAAAGGAAGATTTTGGTGTAAAAAGGACATTACTTACTGGTGCACCTCATATTACGAGATCACGTCATCAAGAGTAATTACAAACCCTTTGCATTGACAACCCCCCCCCCCCCAAAAAAAAAAAAAAAAAAAAAAAAAAAAAAAACTCATTTTTCAAGTATTTTTACGATTCTAAAAGTTCTCTGCTTCCTATATTAGTTATAAGCTTATTCTGTAGTACTGTATCTTTGATTTCTTAAAATTTAGCCTCCTTAAATTTTATTTATTGTCGCCCGAAACATATCGAGTTTGTAAAAGTCATAGATTTGTGTTATGTGTGAATTAAAATTCATTAGTCATAAACAGTAATAATAATAATAATAGTAATAATAATGATAATGATAACTAAAAAGAATAATTAAAAAGTTTCAGTTTTTAAAATTTGATTGTATTGCAATTTTTTTATGAAGAGTATTGCTATAAAATGTCGGTCAAATTTTGAAATATTTGTTCGAACAGATACCCCTTTCCCCTATTTTGATAGATGTGTACATGCATGCTCTGAATTTCAACTGGGTAGACTGGAATTTCTAATCAATTTTTTTTTTAAATAAGGCATTAAAATTTTTTCTCTGATTTCGTGGAAGATAGTATAATTTTCCAATTAAATTTTTCAGAGAACCGAGAACCTGTCGAGTAGAATGAGAATGGATGAATTTTCTCCCGCCCCGCCGAAAATATAACTATCATGCAAGATGTATTGATCAAACATTTTCTAGAAGCTCGCTGATCTTCGATAAAATTAAAATGCGTGTGTTTTTATTCCTTGAATTTTGTGATGAGAAAGATGCGCAAACTAAAATAATACCAGTGGACTCGTGCTACAATGCAATACTTAATTCTCAACAATACTCAATAGGTATTCGGCCGAATAGTTGCTGCTGAATGTTTCTACATATTCAGCTGAATAATTTCGGAACAAAGAGAGAAAAATACTTTTCTTAGTGCATTATGCACAGATAATATTGCTTAGTTATACAGTGAAATCCCTCTATAACGATATTTTGGTGGTCAAAATAATATATCGTTGTAAAGAGAATTATCGTTATAGAGAGAATCGATATTGGAACGAAAAGATTTTTGATTTTTGTTCTTCGTAAATCCCATACCCTGCGGTGTCACCAGAAAGTGTGCTGTTTTCATTCAGCACACCCTCGGAAATAATATATAATAAATAAAAGGAGCGAAACATGTTTATATTTTTCAGTAATTTTCACAGCCCTCACAAATTTTAGTTTAAACCCTTGCCGCCTCGCCAGGGATTCTAGCGGAGATATAGCTTATAAATATTTATAGCATATTTGAATAACAAATATATAATGTCTAAATAAATAGTAACTGAATGCCGCAAAAGCGTTTTTTAAAATGTATTAGATATTAATTGAAAATACATACCCATTAATTTATCCTTATTTATTTTCCTTCATGCCTTTATCAAAATCTTTTATGATGTTGAATTTCACTTCGATAGATATTTGTTTTCTTTTAGCCATTTGCTTTCGATTTTCACTAAACAAAGTTCAAAGTAAACATAACTCATAAATAATTTAAAATATCCTCGTGTAATAATCGACCTCGATAGGATTTATCTGCGGTTAAAATTCTTACTCAAGTTCAGACAAAAGAACGTACGTTTTCTATATCAGTTCCGGACCGGTGAAAGGAATCCTTGACCATTTTTTTAAGAGGGGGTTAGGAATCAAAGATGTGTCATCCAGGAAATGCCAACTGCCCTTCCACCTTACGAGAAATGCACTTTCTCATTACCATAGTGTTACATGAGCAAAACGAAACTTAGAAGACATTCTTTGGCAGAGGCGTGGTCCAGCCCGTTCCAACCACATTTTACCTCGACTTTCTTTGTGTAGCTTTCAATGTCTGTGCATGAGTTGGGCTTCTGATGCATCGTAGAAAAAAAATATATATCGTAGTAGAGAGAATTATTGTGATGTAAGGGATAATTATTACCATCGTTGTAGAGAGAATTATCGTTTTAAAGGATATCGTAATACAGAGAACTGTTTTACATTAATCTAAAGGGAATTCAGCCAGGACTATGAAAAAATATCGTAATAGAGAGAATTATAGTTATAGAGGATATCGTTGTAGCGAGATTCTACTGTACTTCAATATGCCAATCTCATACAATAAAATGTCCTAAGTCATAGGATTTTAAGCTGAATGAAACATAATCTTTTTTTTTTTTTTTTTTTTTTTTTAAATATTACATATTACAGAAATGCAGACTTTTCTACTTGGTGACACTACCTGAATTGATTTTCTAATTTCTTTATTGGGTGGGGGGAAGAAGGAATGTTTTCAGATATTCAATTACAAACATAGTTTTGAAAAGCTGATAAATGTGTTTTGCTCAAAGTCCGTAAAGCCAAAACATGATGTGATTATGTATAGTTACCAGATTAATCACATTTGCCATAGCATATTTATTAAATTATTAATATCTCAAAATATAATTATGCTGCTATTAGTATTTAACTTTGTAAATGATATATTTTCATGACCAGGATTTTCTTAGTTTTACAGATAATATACTGTTGTGTGTTTTTAGGTACCTACAAATAATATAAAATGAATTTTAATTATTCTTTATTTAGTATTTAATTACAAATGTGAAAAGCGATATTTTATTTACAATTAAAATGAAATTAAAAAAAATTTAATATTCGGTATTCGACCTAAACTATATGTCGAATATTCGGTATTCGGCCTGAGCTATTGGCCAAATATTCGGCATTCGGCTATTCGGCCAGATCACTATTCGTTACATCTCGAAATTTCATCTAATAGATAAATAAAAGTTAATGACTTCTCACAGAATATCGTAAATTTTGCCGTTTGTGCAAATTAAAGACAAATCTAATAGCAAACTCTTAATGCACTTTCTAATTCTTCATATTCAAGTTCATCAAATAATAGTAATTAATGTTTATTTCTCCCTTGTTAAAAGCTGTTTATATGGAGTATGTTCAATAAAACCGAAATTTCTCCCGGGCCCGATCCCGAACACAATCGTGAATTTCCGTGCCCGAGCCCGTCTCATCTCTCATATAAGCCCCTCTCACAATGCGAAATTTTCACTTACGCAAGGGGTCTCAGAAACTCTAATTCTAAATGAAATTGCCTGAGAGTTGTCTCTCAGGTAATGGACTAGTTCTGTCTGTGCGAAAATGTACTAGTTTGATCAGCTTTGATGCTTTATGTTTATAGTGTTAACTTTTGATGATATTCGACTTTGAGTGAACTTTTTTTCAAGTAGTAGGTGACTTGGTGTAGATTTATTATCTCTTAAGTACTGTGTTTTACGGATAATTCAAGTAGATTTTGAATTATTCAACGATAAACATGACCATTCTTGATTCCATATAGGATACAGAAGTTGACCTTTAATAATCCTCTCGTGTACGACTTCAACATGCAACCTCTAAACAAAACATTATTCCATGATCATTCCGTTGATTCTGGATCATTACACTGAAGATCATGCCGACGTAATTAATGTCTGTATGAGAAACAGAGGTCAAATGTACTAAATTTTAAGTCAAATAGTGAAAGAATATTCAGAATATTTAAGATAAACTAAACTGTTCCCTTTTTGCTATATCCCCCCCTTTTTTTTTCTTTTCTAATATTCATTTTATATGACACTACGGAACCTTTTATAATTGATTTTACCATATATTTAGGTTCTTCTTTTTAATAATTCAAATTAAGGGTGTTCCACCTAAAGAGAAAATTTATAAGCACAATAATTGCTTTTAAAAATGGGTCGGATAGATAAAAATGGTTACCTATTTAGCGAAATATTTCAAAATTACGTGTATGTTTAGCATTTTTTTTCTGAGTGTTTCGTAACTACTATAGATTCACTGTTTGTAACAATTCACGGTACAATTTGTAAAGAGGAATTGTAAAATTTTCCTAGTCTCTCGCGCTATTGCATTAAAAAGCTGTTCAATAGTTGCAGGATTTCCAAAAAGAATAGGCTTATTGCAATCCAAAATGAAACGAAAAGGGAAATTATTACAAATATAAATAATAATAATAATAATAAAATATCCTCCAGAAAAAACGACACTATTATTTTCTACAATAGAGCTACCGATGAGTAAATATTAACTAGATAATCATGTATAAAGAAAATGCATCTGCACTATGAAAACTATAAACGCATTATTGCATAGCTCCGTTGTCACTTTTATGCAAACAATATGGCGCGCGCACTCGGGTGGTTTGCAATAAAGAATCTCTTGTGTCATCAAGATGGTTTCAGCTCACTTTTGCTGGCCATTTAGCGGCCAGCCTTGAAAGTAGGTGGTCCACTCGTGTAGCTGTGATTACTCAGGCATGGCTAAGAGAGAACGCAACGGTCTGGAACATGGTATAAAAATTTATAGGTCCGTTTGACTGCCATTGTTTGGCTAGATACATTTGATATTCCGGGAAAATTACAGCTTTTGAAAAACCCGGGTGTTTTGAACAAAGTGGTCTTTTTTATGCAATGTGTCGCGGTTGTCGCCAAATGAGAAGAAGCACTGGAGCTTGTCGACAGTAACTAGCTTGGGTGGCAGAACTTCTGAGGTTTGCAGATGGCAGAATACCGAGCTTGTTGAGTCACACACGCTTTGAAGTTACAAGATTATTTCATTTTGAAATTGATATCGTGTTCGCAGTAATGATGCCAAATTGAAATACGTATCTGGGGATTCTGCTGTTTTCTTTTCTTTTCTTTTCTTTTAAGCTAAAAAAGGTTGCTCCAAACATGGTACTTCTACATTTGAAGGCATCGATTGAGATAATCCAATTTATTATTACATATAATGACAAAAGTGTGACTTTATTCTATCACAGAAGGTCAATAACAATAACATTTCCGATTTAGATAATTACATACCTGCAGATTTTTGAATGCCGCAAAAAGTATGTCTGTGGAACTTCATATCATTTTGCTAAATTTTGGATGGATTGTTGGAGCTTTGTTGTATCATGTTTAAGGCCGTTTCAAACATTCTTTTTGTTGGTCTTGCTTTCATTAAAGTTTTCTAATCGCATGGTTACGTGTAAAATTAAGGGACTAAACTATTAATTTAGTGAATTTCAACTCAACCAATTAAATAAATATCAAGTGTACTCTCTTTTCCAGCTCTAAATTCACTATTTTTAATACGGAAAGAAAAATAATAGCCAAAACTTTGTTATAATACTTATTTATTTATTTATGTATTTATTTAGGAGAGGGTATGTATTCATTCCTAAAGAACTTATTAAATATGTGAGTGAATATTATTAAAATAATATGTTGTCACAAATTATTTCGTTTATAAACTTTATGATTCAAGCCGTTAAATGTAAATTGTAGTGATTGATGTATGCAAAAAAAAGTTTGGAAATTTAACTTTTATTTAACATGGAGGTTTTTCCCGTTTAATATATAAATGATCAGAACCAGTATAAAATGAAAGAATAGTAGTTTTTAGCTATTTGCGGTATTTTTGAAGTAAAAAACTGGTAAATTCTAGTATAAACCCCCTACCCCCTTTCATAACAGCAAGATAATATCTGTTCACACATATGAGGATTAACCTTGCTTTAGCCTACTATATGACATTATTTAATGAGAGACTGCATTCGATACGCATTGTAATTGCCGTCACGCAGCTAAAGGGTAATGTCTACTTCCCTACATGATAACGATTATGAAAAAGAAAATAGTTTTACAGTTATTAACAGAGGTTAAACGCCGTATCGTGTATCCTCGCCTTAAAATACTAACATTTTTACATAGAAATGTGGAGCATTTGTTCTACTACAAGTGAAGTAAAATATAAAAGAAGGGTAATTATTTTGTAATCTACAGCATCGATAGTTCTTAAATAACATATTTTAATAGTTTTTCTTTTCTTCTTACTTTGAATAGAAAAAGTTCTTTCCAATAGATAAACAAGTGTCGAATTAGAAATATATAATGAATCTTCATATTCAAGAACAAATCTTGTGCTAAATTGTATAATATAATCCCCAGTTATCTTAAAAAAATTGATGATGCTAGATATTTTTAACATCGCAAACATATAAAATATATAGTGTTTAATGTATAATATTTACATTTGAAACTGTACAGTTAAATTATTGTTTTTATGAAAAATACTTTTTACTTTATAAACAAGTTTTAAGTGTACTTTATTTTCTATTTTAGGTAAGTGGATGGAACACGCTAAAAAATTTGGTCTGATTATTAAAATTGCAGTATCATCTATTTTTTATGAAATTTTTATGATGCCTCAACTCTGTTTTACTGTAAGTTATCCCTGTAAATATTCCTGATGTTAAACTTGCATTATATCTATGTATCTACCATGTTCAGTGTTTTATCCATTGGTCCTGGCCTGCATTCGAAATGTCAGACTCTCGTAACGAAGCTAACTCGAGAACCACCGTCACTTGTACTATGCGCTGCAACTACTTTTAATCAAATTAAAATATTTTAAAGAGTTTCTTTCTTCGGATAATTTCATTTATTAAGATAAAAGAAAATACAGCTAAATCTCGATGTAACTTTACCCGTATTAAGCATTTTCCCTTCTATAATCTTTTTTTCTATTGGTCCTCACTATGTACCTATGCGTGCAATATTAAAATATGGTAATTATAACGTTACACTAAAGATTTCTTTCAAAAAATAAATTTAAAAACTACTGTTAGAATTACTTTAGTGGAATGCAGAAAAGATATGGACCTGTATCACACTATTTCATTGTTAACCCTCTGTTTTCTCCAACCCTGATTTAGCGTTATCCAGCATTTAACATTTCTTTTCGGCCCCTTGAATGACTTTATAAATCGGGGTTTCACTGACCCTTAAGAAGAAAGGATATATTACTTGCCTTTGTTAATATTACCTAAGATCCTTATTTTCAATCTGTGTCCAAAGTTCGGGAAAAAAAAAAAAAAAAAAAAACCCATTGAAATGCTTTACTTTTATGTATTTTGATCTCGTGAAAGAGATCGGTTGTCAGTCTGGGTGTTCTGAAGGTGATGTTCCAGAGAAAAACTGAAAACTTAAAATTACAGAAGGGTTTTTCTCGTGGCGTTATTTTTCAGTCGGAGATTATTAATGTAACTTGATATTTAATGCTGTTTGTGTGTTCAACTCGTGAAAACTAAGTCTCGCATTATTCACTTTTGCGCACTATCGGAAGTTTTCTGGAGCTGAAAATATCTGAAAATCGGAGAACAGGTGAATTTTCAGAATTTTAAAGCCTCGATCGGACATCTCCACTTCACTTTACATTTTTGTACAAAATTCAAGTCATTTTCAGTTTGAAGGTGTGGATCTGGAAGTGTGTTTTGAGCAAAAAATTTTCATCTCTCATTAATGGCGATAGAAGTTTTGAGTCATACTAATGGACATCTTTGAGCTTTCATTGTATAGATTATTTTTAATGATGCCAGACTGTAAATTACTTTTATTCTTCCTTGCAGTAATGTACAGTTAAACAATTTAGCAAAATGATGCAAAGGTTTTCGAAGTTGAAGCAAAAATTTCGTTTATGATATTTGAAAAAGGTAGTTTGTCTGTTCTCAAGTTGAAAGAAACAGTCAACCTGATGGAAGTTCAACATTAGCATGGAATTTTGGAACTACAGCAGTTACATAAATATCTGAGCAGTATTTTTTAAAAATAAAAATCTGCTTCTTAAAGACAGTTTTTGTTTGATACAACATGTACCCCAAAACCTGACTATGGGTAGTTCTTTTCCGAACCACTGGCGATCACTATTCCATGTCCTAACCTATCAAAACTCCAGACCGTTAGATCGACAGCCGCTCGGTGGAACCCGATGCCGGGACCTTCACACTTCGGTCGTCTACCATTTTCAGCAAAATAATCACTGTGCACATCACGGGAAGGACAGGGATTCGTCACTCTGTAGAGGAGATTTCACTGCGTTAGTAACTGCGGGGAATTTAAATGCCGTGTTACATTTAAAGGGCATCCAGGATATATATATATATATATATATATATATTTTAAGAATAATACTTAAAATGATAAGTATTAATATTTTAATTTTACGTTTAGCCAATAAAGAGTTTGGCATTTATACCATAGTGGACTTTTCATCTATAACCACGGGGAACTATGGACTCTTGTGGAAATAACCTGCCTCAACTGAATAAAAGTACTTTTTCCCACGTTTTTACTTTTCTGTTGATCTCTGTTTCTCTTTTTCGACCTCCGCCAGAGCATATCTGTGCTTGTCGAGATACACCGGTGGTAGTCCAAATGTACTAGAATATAAGCAAATATTCAGTCTTCCGACGTATTTGGTACGTGTTGACATGTACCGGTGGAAATCGACATTCTCCAATATCGGTCTTTCACAGTAACATATATATTATTGTGTGTGTTTGTGTAGCTATATTGGCATGCACATAAAAACACCACTATCCCAAAGGTGAAATCACTAATCTTGGCTGGCCCATCCGGGCTTGCATTTAAACTTTTCATTGCAGCTCACTTCTTGCCACATTTGTATAAATCGGAACGCGCTTCTGTGCGCGATAGCAGCTGCTCAAGACGATACCATACCAACCTATCGAGTTTGAAAACATCACCGAACAAAAACAATAAAAAAAAACTTCTACTCAACCTCCCACTTTATCGTATAGCATAACAGTACTCTGGGTTTAAAAAAAAAAAAAGAAGAAAAGAAACTGAAAAAAAAAGTTGGGGTGGGGAGGACAGAGAAAGGCACTTTACAGAAAAGATCTCCAAATATGTTTTTGATGTCATGCGGCCGCTAGATGAGTGAAAATATAAAAAGAAAAAGACAGGAGTCCTCAAAACAAACGCGCATGATACTGTCTTCCACGGGAAATCTAATATCTCTTTACAAGGAAACTATCGACCGGATTTCTTCGGGGGGCCGAGGGGTGTTGAAAGATTTTCCGGCGAGGATAATGACCGTAGAAATGAAGACATTTTTTAGCCCTCCTCCGTTATTTAGACAGCTGGTCTAGTGTTTCTACGTTGCCTTTCGGCCTACTCAATGAGAAGGGAGACTTGTCTCGAGGGGGTACAACCCCTCTCCCTTATTTTTTTTTCCCAAGTAGAATATAGAGAATGAGAAAAAGAATCATTCTTCGGAACAGTAGTGATTGTTTCCTGTGTTTTTCAGTTGAATAAGACATTGAGCATGGCAGTGAATTTGTTGCAAATCAGTTGATGATTGCGCTAGGCGCTTGGCTGAGGATTCAGCATTCATGTATTCATTAATCTTCATAGAACAGGATAGACATCTGTCTCGATAATTTTTTTTTTTTTTTTTTTTTTTTTTTTTTTGAGTGTTTCATTTCTTGAAGTTCATAGTATTTGTTATTGTTATACCGAAATAACTAAACTTAGCGAGATTGATGACGTGCAGGTTCGCACAGGACTATATAAAATGCATTTATCCGCCCTCCCCCTCCTTCTCTCGTAACCTTTAACGTAACGACGCAAATACCCGCACCAAATATTTATTTTTTAAAAGTTTATTCCCCCACTAGTTACTGAATGAATGATTGTTGGAAGCTTTTCGTTTTATTATTTCCTAGAAAGGAATATGTTAAATATTTTACAATAAAAATAAGCATAAGTGGAGAAATTATCGGAAGGTAAACTCATTAAGATATTTGAACTTTTTCAAATATTTTTAGTGTTTAGTAAAAAGAGAGCCCACAGTACAGGATAGTCTACACTATTATGATCGAAATGTGTCGTACAGTTTCGAGTTGCTTTGAGGTCGGTGACGTCACGTTAACGGCACCGCGGCCGATCTTCATACCGGCCGCCTGGGCACTCAGTGACGTCTCTCGGACTACTACGGTCAGGTGACTCTCACGATTAAAGATCGGTCGCTAATCGCTGCATGTCCAATCTGAAATCGAGTTGACAGTCACCTGACTGTACTAGTCCGAGAGACGTCATTAAGTGCCCCGGCCGGTATGAAGATTGGCCATGATAGCCACTCTCAACATGGTTGTCCGTCTTTGATTAAGTATCTTATCGCATACTAATATCTACGCGTGTTAGTTTCACACAGTGGCGTTCAACAGTGGCAGATGCCGAAATTTTTTTTAGAAAAGGCAAATTTAAAAAAAAGCTCTAATGGTGTAAGCAAAATTACAATAAACCAAAATATTACCCTTACGCAATGTCTTTTTATATATCTATATTTTTATTTTATTTTCTTTTTGGGGGAGGGGGTTGGGGGTTGAAGCTCCCTAGCTCCTCTTTTCAATCATGCACTAAAACGCTTAATGCTGCCACAATGTGACTTATAAATATCTAAGTGTGACGCTGAATAACACAGCTTTTGTACTATATAAGATATGGCCTCCTCTACATCTTGCAATGTTGGATGTTAATGAATACAAAAGATGTGCGGGACACACTTTTTTTTTGTTGTTGTGTGTGTGTGTGTGTGTGATAGAGAGAGAGTGGGAAGAATGCTATCACTTTCTTGCTGGATTGCTGGTACATGAACATAAATCTTAACAATAAAAATGAAAGTAATAATCTATTATTTTAAAAACATTGTCAATCTCCATCGTAAAATCAAGATAAATCTTATTTAACCGATGTGCATTTAGACAAAAGCGCCCATTGTCACGCCTGGAATGAAAAATAATTTTTGAAATAATCTCAATATCTGTAAAATGTGAAAACAATCAAAAGCGATGGTTATGCTGAAAAAATAATTTAAAATGAGAATGTTTGAAAAATGATAAAACATGTAGTTGTTCAGTACACGAAGAGTATGCCATACCAGCTCGGTTTCTAAGTTTCTTTGCCCACAACCAGCCTATATATTTGTCTTTTTTCAAATTGTGTTCTTGGTAAACATGAATGTAAACTCGTTTTTCAGTGGAATTTTCCA
Source organism: Cheiracanthium punctorium (assembly GCA_038373885.1). NCBI lineage: Eukaryota > Metazoa > Arthropoda > Arachnida > Araneae > Cheiracanthiidae > Cheiracanthium > Cheiracanthium punctorium. Next base: position 363,225 of record JAWZYV010013619.1, read on the forward strand.
GTATACCAATCGATAAACTCCCTCGTCTTATTTCCCCTCCCTACTCCCACAAACTTTCATTGGCTTCTTGCAAATCCCCTGGAAAAAGTATCTCCTTTTTCGTATACTAATCCCCATTTAATAGGCAAGCGACATCTCTCTCCCTTCTTTCTCTTAGGAAAAAAAAAAAAAAAAAAAAAAAAAAAAGGAAAAATGAAAATATACTTAGAATGAAGCCCGTTTCAAATCCCTTCCTTCATTGCAATTTGCTCATTATCCGACTTTCTGAATCCTTCCATTCTAAAAATAATTGTTAAGATTACCAGCTAAAAACGTCGTTAAGGTCGACTTTAGCCTTGTTTTTGGGGCGCTTTGTTTTGGCCCTTCGTGTAAAAGTTGAATAGCCGCAGCACTTCTGTGAAAACTTGATAAACCACTGCAAGTTAATACTGACTTACTTCATTTGTTCGTACGCTTTGTTTAGTACTGTAAATTTTGAAATCTCGTTGACTATCACCATTAGAAGAAGTTAGTTATTCTGGAATTTTTCATAATGTCTCATCTAGGCTGCATTGTACACTTTTGCGAATGATAAACCTCTACAAATTGTGAACATTTCAGAAAACAATTCTTGGACATAACCATGTTTTATCTTACTAAATGTGCCCGTCTTCAATAAATTTTGCTGTGCTGTGTTTATTATTGCATTACATATTATCCTAAAATATAACGATATGACAAACTAAGTGATAAACTGCCATACTGCAGGCAGGGGTCGATGCAGACGAGAATTGGGTCCGTTTTGCGGCCCCTTCACAAAATTGCAGTCGATTAAAACGGCCCCTTTACAAAAATACAATCGATTAAAACGCCTTTCATTGGCATTTTACCCTACTTTTTAATCGGTTTTACCAATTATTTTAACAAAAGAAAACGTGACTTTTATTAAAAATCTGTATGAAAATTCGCAAAAATAAGTGCTTAAATTCCCAAAATTAAGTACTGGAATTCACAGAAATAAGCAGTTTTTACAAAAATAGGACCCTACAAAAAATTCCTGGATTGACCTCTGCTTATCAATTGTAAAAGTGTATCACACAACATGGTAAGTTCTTTTCGAGACTCAGTCAGTTCTCATCACTCTCTTGCCCCTTCACCAAAACATAAATAAATAAATAAATATTTTAAAAATTGAATATTAACAGGCAATTTTATTTTTATAAATACATGTTTTCGAAAGTTACAAGCAAAAGGCATAAAATTACTGTACTTTCTGAGAATGTAGCTTTCTGTTACGCAATGACCTTGGATGATGTTGCTCCGTATATAATTTTCAGAGATAAGGTCAGATGAGCTCAAGCGCAAAAGTCCATATTATCCTAGAAGTATTCCCAAATTATGTTGTTTAGAATTTTTTCTTCGGTTTCAGGCTCAAACGATAATTCTCATTTATTCAAATTGGTAAAAAGTGAATAGTATTTTTATGAAAAAATAAATGTGCATACTACTAGCAGAATGAATGAGCGAATTAACAATTTCATTAGTATACGTTTCACTAATATTAATCTGTGTTTTATTTCATCTTGGTACTTTTAACCCTTTAACGCGCGGTGTCCTCGCCGTGAATACACAAAACTCTGACGTTTTGACTGTTGTCAGTCACGAAGAATAAATTTGGTTTCTATAAAAATACTTGAAGGTCACATAGCTACACGAGAATAATTTATTTTTTAGCACACCATTTCCCGTAAAAATTGCCGATTATTTGTAAAACTGTCAGGATTATTTTTAGCAGAGCACTGGCATCTGCTGAAAAATGGAGAATACGATGGAAATGCATTGATATAGAAGAACAACTGGCTAGACTGCCCATTGCTGGAAAAAAAGGGCTGCCGTTGCCATCGCTCCATTTAACTACCAGAAAGATGGCGGTCGATCGAATCGTGCCACAGATAGAGGTCTGCGCCGCCGCGCCACGCCGCCGCCGAGGTCTAGGCCGGCGCTCCGACAAAGAACGCCGATTGTATGCCATAGCGTACAATCGGCTTTAAAACTTAAAAAAAAATTGTACCTAAACTTTCAAGTGCTTATTTTTTTCTGGATACTTCTTAACCTTTTAGTGGCCAATGTTTCCAATTGAGAACATCAATTTGAAAAATTCAATTTTTATCAATATTGACTTGAAAAAAATACCAGATAAAGTTAAAAGATGACTTGATTGTTTGAAACGCAAGTTGCATTTCTGTCATTAGTGGGAAACAGGAAAAAAAATCATAAAAATAGCCATTTTCATAAATTTTTACAGAGCTATCTTGATAACCCCCCCCCTTCCGACTGCGAACTTAATTCATATCTTTATTTAAAAATAAATCTTTCATTAATTCAATATATAAATATATATCAGCAGGTCATATCAGGGCGGTAAGAGTCTCTAGATCTGTGGCACGCGATGAACGTTTCGATCGTCCGCCATCTTACTGGTAGTTAAGTTGAGCGATGGCAACGGCTGCCATTTTTTCAGCATTGGGAAAGGGTTGCGCCTCAAAGGGTTAACAATAAATAATCCTTTCTCGTTGTTTTAGAGCAAGATATAATGTCGCATAAACATCTAACCTCGCATGATCACTGAATCTTCTAAATTTCCTGTTCAGCTCCCATCTTAGCACAAGGAGCGGCCCTGCTCTGTGTCGGGACTTCCGCAACAAGTCCCAATTAAAAGTTAAGTAAATCCGCGTTAATGGCCTAAATCCCCGGTTGATGGGACAAAACTGTCGGGAGCGCCTTTTCTGCAAGCCCTGAGAGACCCTCACTTTTTTCCCCCTTCCCATTTATTTAGGCCTGCTCCTAGTTTTCTTGCTCATTATATTGCAAATCCTGGAGCTTCCGGCTGTAAACGTTGGATTTTTAAAGCCTATAGTTTTAAAGAGGTTTTGCTCGTGTTTTTATTTATTTATTTATTTATTTTAGTTTTGAGTTGATATTTCGCGTGTGTTGCTTCGTTATTGAGGAGTTATCTTAGATATTCATGTTTTCATTTTAGTCTTTTAAAACACCACAGCTTTGAGTAAAAGCAGGTGGAAGGTGGTATAATTGATTTTAAAACTGTTTTTATTCGTCAAATGGAAATAGTTGTAATAAATAGCTGCTGTGAATGTGTTTCTTAACACTTAGAAGATGGGTCAGAAGTCAAAGCCCCGTTGTGGGGGCAATTATACAACGAGCGCTAGAAAAAACATTTGACTAAAATAGTCTACACTCAATAAATTTAATCTTCGGCCTCCTAAAATAAATAACATCATATCCAATTTTTATTAAATTCTCAAATGAAATTTAATGCTCTTCTGGATACGCGGAGACTTTTTGCATTCGAACGATTTCGTTTTATATACACAGCCTCTCTTATATCAATGCTTTAAGCAGGCAATCATTTTAATGAAAAAAATTAAAATACGTAATATGGAAAAACTATTTAAAATGAATTGAAATCCCAACTTTCCCTTCAAAATCTGATGACCGTGAATTCAATATGACGTCATATCAATCACGACAGCTAATTTTGTCACGCAGCTGATTCGCTTTTTTCACTCTCGGAAATAAAATGGAGCTGAAAAAAGTGAAAAATCGCTTAAAAATGAGGGAACGGGCAGATTTTAAGCTTTATACAGTACTGCAGATTATTTTCTATGTTTTTATACATAATTATGAAATATTTCAAGCTGATCGTACAACGGTGTAGATGATATTAGGCCGTCTTGTGCTTAACGTTTAATCTTTTTGAAGTAATGGCGGTAAAAGTTTTATCCTAGAGTGGTTGCCCGGAATTGTTATTGAGTCAGAGATCAGCGTAACTATAGATAAGATAGAGCATATTCCTTACGCATTAGATAGTTTAAGTTTTGCTTTACGTTTATTACGGCATTCTTGCTGCTTGGAGAACAACCCATTTTAGTTTCATGCTGATTTTTGGTAACTCACTTTTTTAAACACTAGGGGCCAAGGCCCCCAGACTTGCTACGCTCGCTTTTCGTATGAGGCATTCGGCCCCTAATAAAGCTTATTCGTAAAAAAGACATAATTTCAACAGACAAAACCCGAAGATTGGATCAGATAGAATGTTACTGAGCTACACATTGCTTGGTTCTTGCATGTTCATTGGTACATAACAATTTAAACTTCACACTGCAGTAGACCCCCTCCCCCTCCCCCTCATAACACGGAAGATATTTTGTTATGGGAATCCGTGTTGTACGGGTCCTGAGCTATACTCCACCTGGAGTGCGGACTCTGCTTATAATCGCTGGAAAAATTATTTGCACTCCTCAGAAACACAATGATATTTAATGTTGCCATTCAAAAGTTATATTAATTAGGAGATAAAGCGTAATAAAATCAGAACATCTGTTTCAGCTGTATTTTTAATAATATAAAACCTATTGGACACCTTTCGAATTTGCCACCCATGGCGATTTTTTATTATTTGGCGACTTGCGTACATGTAAAGTTAATAAAAGCTACGGAACAGATAGGATACTTTCCACCAATGGCGACTTTTCATTATTTGGTGATTTACACATGCTCACAACCTATAACTACTGCTCATTTAAGGTTACCGGAAAACCCTAATCCATATTTTCATTTACATAATCGTTTGCAGATTGGCGTACTTAGCACCACGAATTATGTCATCTCGTCGCGCTAGCAAATATCCAAAGTGTACTATAACTGCTATAATGGCATAGTTAACGCCGCCAAATATTTCTACTGGTAACAAATAATCCAGCTGGACCGAACCGGCTTTAAAATAATCTGCATTTTAATTATTTTTCATTTTCAAGATATTAGTTATTCTGTTTTGAAAAAAAACGAATAATCGCTCATTCTAAACTCCTGTTGTCTAAGCGAACTTACTATTTGAAAATTGTCAACTTTGTAACACATTTTGAGTTACTTATTTCATATAGTTTTTATTTTGGCGTAAAGTGAGCGTAATTCTAACATCTTCTAAAATAATTCGATTTTCGAAATTTAAGTCAGCTTAGCAGGTTCCTCGGAATTTTTCGTATCTGTGGGCACCTTAGTCCAAACTCAAATCCCCATGGTTTAGGAAGAGATAGGCCAACGAGCTTTGACAGCGCCAGCGGCCTTTATTTATTTATTTTTTTTTAGAATAGAGAGAAACAGTTGCAATCAGAGTTTTTCCCGCTGAGTTCTCAAGTTCTTCTGCAAGCTTTAATTTTTCACTGTTTAATATTCCTCGGAAAATGTTTCCGTATAACTTTTTACTACTTCGTCAATGCCGTAATGTTCTTTGGATTTCCCAAACAAATTGAGAATCGAGAGCCCTCTCCCCTTTTATTGCGTTTACTGTGTGCAGAGAGAAGAGTGGTGATGCGTGATACACTGCTATAAGTACAGTACTCGAGTCACGTTTTCTGCTCTCATAGTAACATAGTTTGTGTGGAGCAGAAGTCTCCCGGGCATTTTGCTTAGAAGTTGAAAGGTGTCGCCTTAAAAAAAAAAAAAAAAAAACCTTTTCTGGAGTTCTCTGAGCAAAGTTCGCTTATCGTGAAAGTGTTTGGGCTGCTGTACGTTCGCAGTTCGTTACCTGCGCGATTTGTGTTTATTCACTCGGAGCCTAACTCTTCGAAAAGAACTTCGTAGACAATCAAACACGGCTATTCCCAAAAGAATGTTGAAATCGGAATTTATGGAACTACGTGACGCTTAAATCTATCATTCGCTTTGGAAGCCGACTTATTTTCAATTGATTCAGTTCGTGATAATTGACAAGTTTGAAAACTGATAAATGCATTTGCAGACAAATCGAAAATGATTTATAGAAATTTGTACGGAGAAAAAAAAAATATGATAGTGAGTTCGAATGCTTAGAGTTTCCTTTTTTTCCAAGAAAATACTTCAGCAAAATAATATGACTTAACCACACGAATCAGACAGAAGTGGCCCTGTGTCAGGAAACCTTAATAAAAATCCATTTAATATTTAAATTTATATTAAAAAGGTTTAAACCATAATTTATTCTTAAGTGTTACAATATTGCACGTTTTTTTCCTGAGTTGCCCGGCATTAATTATATCAAGGGGGTGTTATGCATAAATAGTTTTTAGACTTTCTTTTATCTATTCTCTTAAAAACCTTTATTCATCTATACTCTTTTTGACTAGTATCAGCCTTTAAAAAAACCACTTTTAAATAATCGCACTTGTTAAATGATTTTTCCCCATTTCTGTAGTTTTTTATTATTTACGCTTACTGATTTAGCGTATTATCAACTTCGTTTTGACCCAGAATTAGAGAATAGACGTCAAATTCACCAATACTCATTGAACGTTTTTCAGCTTGACTTTAAAAAAAAAAAGATCTACTGTCTTTTACTTTGGCATTCAAAACTTTTTCCTTGAAATTCTAAATTTTGCTTCGTGTAATACTTTCTACAGGCTATTCGTACTACCGCATGCTCAATCGAAGGCTCTACTCACGTCTATTTCTTGCCTTAATGCAGTTTGTAAAATGAACAAGTCTCCCAGGGTTTTGGAATAGCTAAAAAAGGCGAAAGTCTAAAAAGTCTGTAGTTAGGTTCAATATATTCTCCAAGTCTCTTCTGTAGCCTTCTTAAAAGTAACCCAGGCCCAAAGGATTTGGAAAGTTTAGTAAGACATCACGTTTTTATTCTGCCACAGTTTCAGCTTCTAAAGCCAATCAGGTTCTGACCATTCTTGGTGTGTTCTCTTAATTTGCCATCGTTCTGGAAATATATTCAGCCACTGTCTTGTTCTTGTGGGAATTAAAAAATATTTGGTCGAAAGAAAGAGATGTATCGATTTATAGAATTCCAGTATGTTTGGTTACCCTTTTTTTTCGGATGTACTCTTTGTTATTCTTTGTCTTTCCGATGCCTTGAGGTAGTGAACCTTTGTAAATGAAGAAATGTGGTATATTGCTTTTTTTTCTTTCAATTTTCTTCGCACTATTTTAATGTATATATATATATGTATTATTTTCTAGTTTTAGTTTTTAATTAATTTCTCTTTGAGTTGTTTTCGTTTGCTGACATATTATTTTACGATTTTTTTTTATAATTTATTAATAATGAGACTATAGTTTTATTAGATTTCGACTGTATACGGTTCAAAAATTATACTTATTTCCAAAACTCTTGTATGTAAAATTTAAAAACACATTTTTAGATATTTTTTTTAATTAATGCTTATTAGCTTATTTTCTTCTTTTCCTTTAAAAAAAGAAAGCATCGCTAATCTGTACTTTAAACATTGTCTAAGGAGCGTAATGTATTCCAATTATTTAAGTGCTGTTCCTGTAAAAGAACTATTCATGTCATGCACATAATTTTAAGAGCGTTCATGGTATAGTGCACAGCAAAACTTTTCAAGTATGTTTAAATGTATTAAAAATAATTGAAAAATTGAATGTTAATATAGGGTGAAATAAGTTATAATTGGCTCTTAACTCTAAAAATAAGATTTTATAATTTGAGGTCGAAATTTTTTAAAAATATGACGGCTGAGCAAAGACAAATCATCTTTTTCTGGTGGCAGTAAAAATATTTGATGTTTTCACTCATCTACATAATGAGAGAATGAAGATAGGTCGAATTGCATTAATTAAAACATATTTAACTACTTTGATAATTATATTGCACTGATTATTCGCTGATTACATTCCATGTTTTAAGCTCTATAATTGCACATTTGAACTGACAATAAAAGAAATGCGAAATAGTCTCACGAAACTCGAAATAATCTTGTTTGGGATTTGATTTTATGAACCCTTCTCCCAGTCCAGAGAAAATAGATGGAAAGCCATCTGGTCCTTGCCTACATAATTATTTCTTTATACTAATATTCCTTAATTATACATTATTGGAATTCAGCTTCGGTATTAGATCGGCTACGCTTGCGTGTTAAAAGCTACTTAGCTAAATGATGATTAGGTTTTAATTATTACAGTTCAGGTATAAGACCTGATTGTAGTTATTTTCTTTTGTGGAATATTTAAGAAGCAAATTTAGCTGCTTTTATACACGTAGGATTAAGAATAAAAGAAAGAAAAAAAAAAAACAGATTTTTTGTTGGATGTAGAAGTTTTCTGTACTCCGATATGTATTTTGTAATTCAGGAAGAATTTAGTTTAAAAGCGAATTTTATGAGATTCGCATTATTGTTACAAAAATTACACAATGGGTTTGTTAGAATTGTCCAACAAAACGAAAATAACACATTATTTAACGAAGCGAAGCACTAAATCTCACAATAAATACAGCATTTAAAACACGTGCCACAGCTCAACATTCAATATCACAGCAAATAACACTATTCAAATGGTAATATCTATAATTAAGGATAGTATATATAATTGATTAATATTAGTATCAATCGTACAGCTCTGCTTTCTATATCCGCAGTTCTTCACACACCAACTCGACAGCGAGATAGATTCTCTATTTATAGATTTCCAAGTTGGAAGTGAAGACATAGGAAATGACGTCACATTTCTAGAATTTTCTAGTAACTTCTTTCCTAATTGAGATACAGCCAAAATTCCGCTAGTAACAAAAACTTTCTTTTTGTCGCCAAAACGGTACTCAAGTTTGTCGCCAAGGTTAGGGGTGTCACTTACTCATTTCACTTTCAACATTATTAGGGCAGAGTTTCTTATTTTATTTTTTAATGGAGCACTTTGAAGGTGTTTGAAGTTTTACGGAGCACCCTGTACAGTTCCACTGAGCATTTTCTGTAAATCAGAGTCTAGTGTGTCAGACTGGCTGTATTTTCATAGGTAGTATTGGGTGGGTACCTTCACACGGAGCGCAGTTGGGGAAACTGATTTATGGTATGATCGAAGAATTGAACCGGATTATTTTTTTTTAATTATTGTCCTAATTTTTTAGTTTATCACTATTTCAAAAATATTGGTGTGATTTATCCATGTATTTAATAATTACGTAGAATATTTCTATTCTAACATTGCTTACGTTAAATTATATATACTACAGCTAATCCATGTGTATAAACATGTGGTCGAATTCCTAACCGTACACTATTTACACATTACTTAGTTTTGTTTTGTTTTTTAATCCAAAAGTTTTCAATATAAAATTATGATTCTTTAGGTTTTTTTCCTTTTAATTAGCACCTTCACCACAATATTTTGGTTAACTTAGGGGGAACTAATACTTTTCAGCGTACTGTTATTGGACAACCGTGGCCGTCGTGTACACATGATATCACTGAACACAAGAATGGTGCAAAGGTGGGGCTTAACTTGTTTGGAAAATATCTCATGAAGTTAGATAAATACTTATTGCAATTAGGTGCGTAAAAAAAGTAATACTTCAGTATTTTTTATATAACATGGCTCCATTTTCTCTTTTATTAGTTTCATTTTTCCACACCCCCTCTTCCCTCCACACACACTCTTTCTCTGCCTTCTGTCTTTCGATTATTTTTTAAGGCTTTTCGCTTTGCTTCTATTTTAACTTAAACTCTCCGTTTACTTCACAACAGCATTTCTTTTAAAGCTCCTTCGTACACGAGTTGACTTTGTTGTTCCAGTAAGAGCTAATAAATAAGCTTTTAGCTTAAAACTTATGATCATTTAGTGATAAAGGGAAGAGAAGAGCTGTTTATATATATACACACACACAGCCAGGTTCTGCTTTAACGAGAAACGTGCCTTTCTAAATTTTTATGTTAATGCTTGAAATCTGCTCCTCTTCCTTATTAGCGCATTTGCTTCTGTTAACTTTGGTTGTTAACGTACTTCTTTTTTTTATTATTCTGGCATTAATAGGTGATCATTAACATCTTGCGATATTTTTCATTATACGTAGTAGTTTTTATAATGAAGATAATAAAATTAGAACAGAATTCCGCCCCCCCCCTCTCTAATGATTCATCATTAAGAACGTGCCGTAAAACAGTGAAAGTTGCAGGTCGTAAAGTTTAAAAATCCACCCAATTTTTCGAGTAAAAAAAAAAAAAAAAATCCTTAAATTGCACATCATTCAATATGTATATATAAAAAAATACGATTGCTAAAAATCTTTGTCGTCGTGTGCGTTAAAAAAGTGAAATAATACCGTAAACTTAAAGTTATATTCAACTGTATTTTTTTTTTATTGAGTGTGCATCGTTTTGTATGATTTTGTAATCGGTGTATGAAAATTGAGTGCATTTCTTATAACATGCTATTACACACCTGAAGAGCTTGTATTTATTTCATTTTGTATGAAAATGAACAATGTCGTTGAGATATAATTGAAAATTAAAACTTACCAATCATATAAATGTATTTTGTGTGTGTGTGTGTGAGAGAGAGAGAGAGAGTCTATAAACTAGAAATGAAACTGTGACTCTAAAATTCACTCCTGCCTAAATAACTTATTAGATACACTAAGCTTAGATATACACCAATACTTCATTATTTAGTGATAAATAAATTTTTATACTAGAAAACGAGAGTAATTTGCTAATGTGTTTCAATGGCCACGCTGCTGTTTTTATAAACTTGGGTCCCAGAGATTTATAAGGTTAACTATTTGGGACCCCTTGAAAAAAAATTCAGAACTTGCTCAAAACCATTAGAAAATAATGAAAACAATTAAGTTTTCACACTGGGACGTTAAAGTGGATTCCCTAGTATGCCTAAAGCCTTTAAAATGTGGGTCCCGAGGATATAAAAAATGTTGAGTCTTTAAAAATAATAATAATAATGATATATGCTCGTCACCGTGTTCAATAAATATAAATAAACATTCCAAAATCAGAACGAGCCCAGAGACCAGTCAGAGCTTATTTAATTTCGAGTTTGCAGGTCAGGTAGCAGTAAAGTAATATGACTCCGACTTGTTAATTTATTTATATTTCGGGATCGGGTAACTCCGATATGGATTCTCTTGGGCTGGAGCCCTTAAAAATGATTTCGGACTCATCTTAACTAATCTAGGCAGCACACGCTTCAAATCCCACTCTCAGTGGAATTTTACACATTGACGCATGTTTGACAATTTAGGGTCTTGGGATATTGACGTTTAGTCCAGTCTCACACACAAGTCTTAAATACATTCTTCAGTTACTTAACTGTTAACACGGTGGTAAAACTGAAGGAAAGAAGGGCTAACAACCGCATTTCCTTTTGTTTGTCTTCCACTGGATTTCTATTGTTTGTCTCCCGCCCTGCAAAGTCAATCTCCGCTTTATACGATGAAAATATGTTTAAAAAATATAAAAAGGTCCCTTGTAATTATTTCCCAAAATAATTTTCCGTTGCTTTTAATCCTCCGATTCAGGATTTTGATTCTGATCTGTTTTAATTCTTCTTGAGTATGGCCTATTGTCTTTTAAAATGAGTCACAATCGACCCCGATTTTGATGAAGTTTTACTTGCACGTTTCTTTATTTATTCCTTTCTATTTTTCTGTCTTTCCTCAGCAGCAAATAGAGCTGGATTTCTTGTAAATACTATAGTATGTCACCCCACCCACCCCCTTTCTTCTTTTCGTATTTCTAAAACGGGTACGTATTTTGTCATCAAAGATATTAATTGCGTTCTTTCATTTTCTTTTTTTATCATGGGAACACGAAAGGATCTCGAATAAGGCAATAACGTTTCTATTTTTGTCAAGCGGTTTAAAGGTTGTGTCGGTTTGTTTTGGCAGTAAAAGAGACTTCGTTTAGATCGCCCTGTCTCTTATGTCTGTGCTAAAGTGTAGATTTTGGGTAGCGGTTGCGGTTCACGTTCGATTAAGGTAAGAATGACCCTTCAAAGTACAAAATTTAATTTCGAAATACATGCGAACCATTTTCTTTAAATATGTAGCATTGGGAAATGCAGAGAGCTTTTAAATTACAGTTTTTGCGTCATGCATTAACATTAACTATAAAGCTTATAATTTTAACAAAGTTATACTTCCGATATGCTCCTAGTGCTTTTTCAAAATTTTCGATTACTTCAAGACTTGAACTTTATATATTTAGTAATCCTTATATATCAGAGTGTCCCATAATGATTGGGACAAACTTAAAGGGGGCGTAGGACACGTAATAAGGATGCAGAATCACATAGCATTGTGGGGTCGGAAACGACGTCTTCATGTAGCTTGCAATAATCACATTGGAACAAGTGCTGAAATAATAGTGAACTTTCCGACCCTTGTCCGTCAAAAATTATTGTAACTTTCACAGAAAACACTTGACTAAAGTTAATAGTTTAAAAATTCTATTTCATTTCATGGATGAAATTTTTGGAGGCAAGCCCATTGCATATGAAACTTTATTAAGAAATTGAGCAAACACTTCAACTCTTTTGTCCCAAAGTAATTGTTAACAGGAAAGGAAAAACGGCGTCTTTGTGCCCACTTTGCTATGTGATTCTGGTTCCTTATTATATGCCCTACCTCCCCTTAAAATTGTCCGAATCATTATGGGATACCTTGTATATACATTTTAGAAAGTAAGAAATGATATTGCTTTGATTATTGTATTGCTTTTAAGAACACGACTAAAGTGTTAAGTTGATAAACCTAAACATCTTATACCTCCACTAAAATTTCGTAGTTTCTCTTTTTTTTTATTATTCATCGGTGCTACTTCACTTCGCACATTACCGTTGCGACTAACTAGTTTATAAAAATGAATAACTAAACTCAATATTAGGTTAACCCATTTATTCCTAGTGTCCCATTTTTGGGACGGCATTTTCGCTATCAATCGAAAATGTTTATTTTTCCTAGCCTTTATTCAAGAGTATTGCACCTCAACTCCACAAAATATTTTAACATGACCAAGTAGGATGTTGACATTTCAATTTTTAGACGTAATGATTTTAAAAGAAATCATCCTTTGTTCAAGAAGTTGACATCAGAAATTTATCTAATATTGCTGGTATTAGCAAAAATCGAAGAAAGTAGCAAAGGTATCTGGGCACAAGTGGGTAAATAAAAGTGAACAAAATAAGAAACAGCTTTCCGTAAATATCCAATTCGAGCAATCTCGTCGAAGAACTTAAAAAATGTTCTCATCACATGAAAACTCTGCATAACATGAAACAAATTTCCTTATAATGAAAACTTCTGTTAGTCGCTGTAACTTGCAGTTAGCTGTACTTAAAAGCAGGGGCGTAGCTACCGCCGTATCAGCCGTATCAATTATACGGGGCCCTTGGGCCACGGGGGCCCCCAACGTGCGTAAGCAAAAATTAATAAAAACTTCCCAATTTTTTTTTTCAGTAATGGAAAAAGTCAAAAAAAGCAATTTATTTTTTTCCCGCGTAAAGCGTGCGTTCAAAAGTTGGCAACACCCTACATCGGTTATAGTGAGCTGCAGGATTTCCCCGTAAAGTCATTTACTTCAGCTGAAGGACTTAAAACTGAAATTTTAAATACGATTAAAGAATATGGATTTGGTTTGACTAAATGAGAGGACAGGGTTACGATGGAGCAAATGTTATGTCGGGTGTTTATGGAGGATTACAAACCCTAATAAAAGAGCATGCTCCGAATGCCGATTATGTTCGTTGTGCTGCGCATGCATTAAATTTAGTTTTAAACGATGCTGCGAAACATGTTCGTGAAGTGTCGATTTTTTTTCGATAATTTAGAAAAATATATACTTTTTTTGGCAATAGTATACAACGCTGGGCAATCTTAAGTGACTATTCATCTGAAAGATATTTAATTACCCTTAAAAAGGTATGTCCTACCAGATGGTCTTCAAGGAACGACGCTTTAGCGGTAAAGAAAAATTATTTATTAATCATGAAAACTTTGTACCAACTAAATTTAATTTCGAAAAAAAAAAAAAAGATGAACGTGAAGAAAGTAAAAATATAATTAACATTTTAGAGAGTTATGATTTCTTAGTGCTTGTCACATTTTTTTCTTACTATTTGAAATCATTAATCCTGTTTCTAAAGCTCTATAGCATAAAAAATGACTTACAGAAAACTAGTATTTTATTAAGTAATCTTTTGAATAGACTGTGCGAATTAAGAAATCAAAATTCATTCGATAGTTTGCTAAATGAGTCCAAAGATTTAGCAAAAGAGTGGAGGGTAACAACTGTTTTTAAAAACAAAAGGCGAAAGATAACGAAGCGGTTTTTTTTTTTTTATGAGCTATCACAAGATGAGAGAATTTCAGACCCGGAATCCTATTTCAAAGTCAATGTCTACTATTGCTGTTTAGATATATTAATTTCTCAAACTAAACAGACATTTCAGAGAAATTTGCGACCTGAGTAGTATGTTCTAAATATTACAACCGGAGAAACTCCTGTCATTTTCAAACGAAGAGATAGTAAACGCTTCCTGAAAACTGTCGGCTAAATACAGTAAAGACATCTCAGTTAATCTTTATGACCAATTAAAATCTCTAAAAACATGCTTAAAATCTGAAATTAAAAATTTCATTCCATTTCGGAATTCATTGAATTATTGCTGATAAAATTCAATAGTCTTGCATCCAGTTTTCCGGAGGTAATACCAGCATGCTTTTTATTTTTGACCCTTCCAGTTACAACCGCAACTGCTGAAAGAAGTTTTTCAAAATTAAAACTGATAAAAAATTACCTAAGAACTTCGATGGGACAGGAAAGCCTGTCAGACCTGTCACTATTGTCCATAGAGGCAGAAACTTTAGAAAAACTGAAGTCATCATCAGCTATAAATGATTTAATAAATCAGTTTGCCGAAAAAAAGGCAAAGAGAGTGTATATTTAATTTGAAATGTTTGTAAAAAGTGACTGATAGATAATTATGATGAATAAATATTTCTTTTAATTTTATGCAAACATTTTGTTTTCCTTTGTGAGAAATCTTTACCCTTCCTAAGGGCGCCCAAACAAATTTTTGTACGGGGCCCCGTCAAGGCACGCTACGCTTCTGCTTAAAAGTCACTATGGATGTGGATTTCGCTTTTAAAATCAAGGCAAGGTAGTTTCCTTTGGTAAAGATGATCAACTCTTCGCTAGTGATTGTAGATTACTCATTACCATAACCGATCTGTGTCTGATTTTTTTTCTTTTTTAATTACTGTATAGGGTGATTCCACGGTAACTCATGCTACATTTTTTTTTTTAAATTACACTTTTAAACATGGCTTAATAACAAAAAATGCATTTATTTTCTTTCAGCAAAATTCACGCTGATTACAAATTGTTTTCTTTTTTTTTCAATAAATCATTTAAAATCTTATAACTAATTAATTAGTTAAAATATTAATTAAAAATTGCTTGGTAACTCACGCTAAAAAAAAAAAAAAAGGACATTGAAGTGGTCCCCTGAAAATGGGCAGAAAAGTCTAAGTTCTATTTCTGCTAAAATTCTACTTCTTAAGTGCTATAATGTTTATGAGAATTTGTATGTACCTTTCTTATCACAAAACATCATTTAGTTTTGTACGGGATATTTTATAAAATTAGTTATTGAATTAAGTGTATGGTAACTCATTCTACAGTATATATGTCTGACTTAGTGCTGCCATTCTGATAAAAAGAAAATTTTATAGAAAATAAACTATTGGCAACGCAGCTACAACAATTCGGAGTAATTTCTCACACAATTTATTAAAAAATAAATATATTTTTTTCAGTGGGCATGTTCATATGGAATTGCCCTACATTGATTGCAGTTCTATTTTTTAAAACCAACACTTGTTGTTCCATCTTCTGCGGACTGGCAACAATTGCATCAAAATTCTCTCGTCTTCGTTTCGAAAACCAATTTCATCCTTCGTGACTTCAGGATTAAGAGTGTAGATCATCACCCACCGTTGTTTATGACTTCAAAAACATTACTTAAGAATAGTGAAAATGACGCCACCCTCCTTCCAATACGAAATTTACAGCCCAGTACTTAAACCTCGGAGCGAGATCATCTCTTACTGAACGCGCTCCTGAATTTACCTTTTAACACCTCCAAACACTTTTTTTTTCTGATTTTTAAACTTATTTATTTTAATGAGAATGGCATCAAAACTTTCTCCTACTAAGTTTTCATCATTTGTTGCCGCTCCAAGAGAAATAAGCTTCCCTTAAGTTACTATGTTTTAATCACGGTGCTATAGATACGAAAAGGGGGGGCGCGGGGATTAATAAGTTAAGTGGCCAAAATAGAAGGTTAGAATGAAGAGGGGGGGGGCATGGAATTTTCCTCTCATTTCGGGGGATGAGTCATTTACCGAGATGAGACCAGCAAAAATAAACACGATGTAAATCCCTTTATAGATGCTCTGTTGCTCCACTAAATCTAGCCTGCTAAGGGATTGATAAGTAAATTTACTCGTGCGGGGTAATTTGCCTTTTCTTCTTTTTTATTTCTTTATTTTCTTGTGTGCAAGCAGTTTTCTAGTTCAGTGATAATCCTCTTATTTAAAGGTGGGCCGTGTTCTCGTGTGTAATGAGTTTTGGGAGATTTCTACGAAAGAAAATTTTTTTAAAGTAATTGCATTCGTGTATTTTTAGTGATTAATAATTTCAAAACACACTGTAAGCCTTTAAATGAATTCTGTTGTTTTTAATGTATTGAATCCCGAAAAAGTATATTTTTTTCTCTTTTGAATTAAGATTAGTAAAATTTTCGCTCTGAGTAAGAGTACCCTGCTCCCTCCAGAAAAAAAAACACCCTGTCAAAAGTAGAATATAGTGTCTATTTTAAAGCATGATCTGTTTTTTTCAATTATTATTATTATAAATACTAATAGAAAGTGGTAGGGGGGGAGGAGAATAACCAGCTTTTAAAGATTAGTTTATAAAAAAAATAATGTTTGTTTATGCATTTTTTTTTTTTAAATTTGACTAAAGATTAAAGAAATATACTTAAAATAGAACTTGGTGTATTCGAAGAATAGATTTTGAAAAATACAATTTGAAAAAAGTAAATTTATTTTAAATTACTGCGTGGATAATATCTATTGTAGCATTAAAATTACAGTATAAACGTAATATTTTTATTGAAATTTGAAGTCACAAAGACTAGGTGTGAGAAATTCCTGAAAAATCTTAAAAGATATTTCACCACTCGCCAAGAGACACGGCATAGACCCACAATTTATGATACGATAACAGTGCGCTAGGATGAGATGACAAAGACTTTGCGATATTATTCGATTGTTTATGTATAAACTATATCATACTGATTAACAAATATGTAAGTGTACATAAGTATTTTTAAGTAATATTAAATATAATATTTAAATTTACAAAGAATGCGCGTAACATTAATTTATTAACCATACATACCAAATAACTTTATTAATATTAACTTATAAGTTACTTCTGTTCTATTATTACTACTATATCTAAACTATTACTTTATAAGCCTCAATTTTTAACAGCTCTAAATCTAGGAAATTTACTTCCAAGTAGGAAAATCTTCTCACCATGGGCGAGCGAGCGAGTGTAATTCTCCACCCCTGACTATCTGTCTTCTGTATTTACGTATAATATGGTTATTCTTTTAAGTAAATCCTATTTTTTTTATCCATCCTTTAAATTACATACATCTAGTGTTTAAAATTATTACTACTACTTGCATCATTATTTAAACTACAGGTCTTCAGGCATATTTCGACCACCACCCATTTTGTGACATAAAAAAAAAAATTAGTGCAACCCATATTTTTTAACTTTGCATTACCAGCTGTTGCGTATCTTAAAAACAATTATTGCAAATGTAATTTTTAAACATGCGTTATATGTTACTATAGATAGGATGCGGACCATATCATGTATTAACAAAAACTTGTCAAAATTTGATTGTTACAAGCGCGATAATAAACTGAAGGGGGATGGTCCGATACAGTTTTGCATACAAACTCTGAGGAAACAATAACTGTGACAGAAAGTATAAAAAAATTCCTTTATTACCGTTTTACTTATTTTAAAGACTAACAAAGTGGCGGATACCCAGTTATGTTATGAAACATGTTTATTAAAGGAAGAAGAACGCATTATTATTACTATTATTATTATTATTATTATTTAATTTAGCTAGAAGCTGTTCCTTATTACATTGCTTCTTATGGGTTTACAAGTCTGAATTTACTTTTAAAGTGTGTCTCAAAATTTACTCAATTTTTTTTTTAATAGAATCGTCTGCAGTCGCTCTTCTAGATTGCCTTAAAGCCCCCCGAATTTGTTTTGAATCTTCTAATGCCCCCCACCCCCACTCCCACCCCAACCCTGAAAGCCTCCAGCGCCCACGAGAAAGGCTGATTTAAACTGTTAAAATGAAAGCACAGCATAGACTATAAAGTTTATTGATGAATAATTTAATCCGATTAAATGAAATATCAACTGTACATTTAAAGGAATATACTGACTCAATTTTATTGAAAAATAGCAAAAATTAATGACAAAATTTTAAAAATCTATCACATTCGTAAATTATTGATCCCCCCCCCCCCCCAAACAGCACTTATAACTAATTTCTCTTTACTTTTGGAAGTATCATCGAGTATCAAAACATCGCCATCTCTGCCCGCACCACAACAACAGCATACCCCGAGGCTGTAACTTAAAACTGACGCCGGGGAAAATTTTCGAAGTTGACAGCAGCTTCTTTTAATTTGTCCCGTCAGTTCCTAAAATTTCCAAGAAAATTTTCCTGGAGTAACTAGATATTAATTACGCCTCCTCGGATAGATGGCGATTAATGGGCTAAGTAGGGCGAAGAGGGTGCCTTCGGGAATTTTCCCTAAACTTAGACATGAATCATTTAGTGAGTGGCAGCAAGCTCGCCCGAAAATGCTCACTAGAAGAATTTTCCGCCAAAAGCCTTTTTAAAGCTTGCCTGTGGATAGAACTAACTCCCTGGTGGCTGCGGATCTTCATTAAAAAGACTGCACGGCATAAAAATTATTTTGGCATGCCCCGATAAATTAGCCTCTGTGCACCTGTGCACATTAAAGTATAACTTTTAATGTTTTTTTTTATTCTTTATTTATCATTCAATAGTTGTATGCGTGATTTTAGATGACGGGTGATGAAGGAGTTAAGTAGCTTTTGAAAATTCTTGAGCATTTCCTAAAAACATAACTGAAAAATGCTTAGTATATTTATTCGACCTTCCGCAACGCTGTATATCATTGTGTTTGCACTGCATTTTTGGGGGGAGGGGATTGAACAATTAATGATAATACTCCCTTGAGCAGTGATCGCGATAACGCCTCTAGATGCGTATTTCACGCTTTAGAAATTCAGAATACGCCTTAAAAATTTCGGAATGCGTATTTTTACGCATTGCTTTTCCATATAAAATTAGGTATATTTTGATAAATAATTATGATTTGCTGATTTTAAATTTTAAAAAATCTAATTATTGCACTAGTTTTTGTTGAACTGACATTTCTGTACCTAGACGTATTATCAGTTATTATTTATGTGCCAAATGCAATTTAATTATGTATTTGAATACTTAGCATAATTGTTCGTTGCTTTAATTACTCCTTTGGAAAAGAAAATTCTCTTAGTAAAAAGGTTAAGGAGTATTTTAACTCTTCTGAAAAAATCCTAGATCAATCACTGCTCTTGAGTGATATCTCATTTCATTAGTAGATGATACGAAATTTTTTCGCTAACTCAAATTATTTTGCTTACAGGCTGTTACCCTACTACATTATTATAATTTATCAAAAATATATCCTGTACTGCCGAAATTAGAAAATTTAATAAATTTATTTATTTTTTATTTCTATCTAAAACTGTGAGTTTTTTTCCCCAGCCACTTCAACATTTTGAATCGATTTCTACTTTCTGAATCTTTTATTTCGCTTTAGAATAAAAAAAAAATAATTCAAATAAGTAATTAACATTATTGAGCTGTAAAGAAATAGGCTTTCTTTATTTTCTTTAACTGATAGCTAAAAAAACCCTTTTTTTTTTAAGAATTAGAAAAGGGCTTTATAGACCGTAGTTTTTGTTTATTTGGAGGCTGATTTTTATTTGTTGTACTGGAATATTCGTAAAAAAAAAAATATTATCTTTCTTCTTTCGCCCGTGTTATTCTACAAATGGAAGTATTCTTTTTAAAAACTTCTGGAATAGGTGTTGCAGAATATATTCGCCAACTTAACAATGACACCTCTAAACATGTCATTCCCCGATTTTGATGCTATTGCAATTCGTTTTAGAATAATGATCTCCATTCTACGGCCTTTAGGCCATTACCCAGAATCGGACATTTGGCTCAGTAGCCCCGTTTCAGGGACTCCGTGACAAAAAACCACTGGGAAAAAGAAAATGTAATTTTAATCAAACATTTGAAGTTATTTAAGCGAATTGTATAAGTCTGAAAAATAATACTGCCAACAAATGACCCTGTACGCATGAAAAACCCTGTTGGCACTGTCAGCCCTTTTTGGCACTGTCAGCGAACTGAAGTTTGATTTGTTGTGTACTGGAAAATTTGTGGATGATTGTACGGTTGAAGTTTCATGTGTACTTTTTGGATATCCATTTGCATAAATTTGACCAGTTATAATACATTTTACATGAGTTGTAATTGTTGGATAAAATATTCTTTAGCATAGCATCTACTGGGGGTCTATTATGAACGTAAAAACACTGCAAAAAAAGTCTGTCAAGTTTACAGAAAAAATTGTCAGCCAGGACGCCAGTTTATTTCCGTTTTTTTTTTTTTGCAGAAGTCTTCCATAAAATTTACAGATTCCCAGTTTATTTTACAGTAATCTTCCGTATACGGAAAAAAATACAGAAGACTTCTGTAAAATATACGGAAATAAACTGGCGTCCTGGCTGACAGTTTTTTTCTGTCAGTTTAACAGACTTTTTTTGGCAGTGAAGTATTTTAGACAAAAAAACACATGAGGTGTTACCATCAACTTTCACTTTCCTTTAAAAGAAAGGGGGGGGGGGAAAGGCTCTGTTAAAATTTACGGAGGGAGGCCCCGTAAATTAGATAGCTTATGGTCCCTTATAGGATTTAATCGGCATAAATCGGACCTGAAATACTTTCACACTTGGCCCAGACAGTGTTCTAAAACTATTGAGTAATTGTCGGAATTTTCATGTACATTTCGAGCTAGTCATTTCCGTTGTTGAATTTGGTGGGGACTTTTTCAATGCAAAGCACCACCTAGTGGCCATTTTTTGAAATAAACTTTTTTTAAATGAGCGCATCTCATGTTCAGTCCATGCCGAAATCGGCGGATATTTTCTCTTCTGCTTCAGCTGCAGAATGTTTTTATAGGGAAGTTATTTTTATAACCACCCTGTACAGTACATAGGTAAACTACCTTATGTTGGCATGAGGACCTAGTAAGGACATGTCTTTTGGGACCACAAAAGTTCCTCCACGAACAAATTTGCAGACCACTGTTCTATGGTTTGTACTCTTAGTTATAATAATAAAATATTTTACCCTAATGCATCTTAGTTTCTTAAAGATTTAAACATTACTTTTTTTTTTTTAAAGTTCAGTTTGAATTTTAAGTACAACTTGTTATTTTAGCGAGGATTTGTGTCGCTGAGTGGCACGCTTGCTTTAAAACTTACTGGGCTAGCAAGTTCCATTCTTTCTTAATCCGCATCACCCCCCCCCTTTCGTATCAATATCATTTTGTACGATTAGAAAGGAAACACGCCGCACAGCCAGCTGTGTCAGAAAACTTCTTTAGCTCTGTGGCGCCAGATGAAATAGTCGATCGACCGCCATATTGTTGGTAGTTAAATGGATCAATGGCAACGGCTGTACTTTCTCAGCGTTGGGACAATTTAACCCTATTTTTTGAGACTTGCAATAAAAGCGCTAAAATAAAGAGTTTTTTTTTCACGTTACAACCGCCGCCCGTCAAAGGGTTAAATCGAATGTATCGGGGGAAAAAATTGCGTTGATTCTACCCGCACGATGCGCTGTAGTTACTAAAGCATAACGCGCAGATATAAAAGTAGAACAAATTTTTACGAATAGCGTATTTATCAGCCTGTTATAGTTAATTACTAACATACTTTATTAGTCTCGAAGACGGATGTAAAAGTTAATCAAGTGACTTTCTTTCAAAATATTCCATTCAAGTAAAAGCGCTCAATATAAATTTTGGAATTTAAAAAAAAAAAAAAAAAACACCCAAAATTTTCAGAACAACTCACCTTAATCACTCTCCGAGAATTAGCAAGCTGTGTTGCCAAATCTGTACTTCAAAACGGGCTCAAAATTTATTCGAAATTAATGAAATCGAGAGAAGAGAGAAAAGCCCCTGGCCAAAACTCCCAGCGGTGCTTCGGTATTCCGACGGTGTGCAGCCACGAGCTCCTTTTCTAAATAACGTCGTTGGCACAAAACTCCGGAGAAAATATCTTAACGGGGCGCTTCGAAGTGTATTAATCACGGTCCAGAAGATAGAAAGGGGATTAATAAGTTAGGCTGCCAGGAATTTTCAACAAATTTTCCAAGTGCATTATTTATCGCGTTTGAAAAGGAGCGCCGAAAATCATAAAAGGCTGGAGCCGGCTTTAAAAAGGATTTTCTTTCGGGTAGTTGGTTATCCTTATATCTGTTGTAAATACTCTGATGTGTAGAATTCATTGAATACCGTGTTGGCCCGAATATAACGCGGTGTTTTTTGACTGATCATTCCCCGTTAAAAAAAAGCTGACTCGCGCTAAATTCGAGGCCTAATTATAGGATTTTTCTAATTATCTGGATGAAAAATTTCTGGGTCACGTTAAATTCAGTCCAATGCGGTATATCAATGGTAGAATTATCTGAGATTGTTACACGGCACAACGGTGGAGCTTCCAAAAAGCGGCAGTGAGTATGGCAAAGTTTTTATCAGAGATGGATCATTTCTATTCTAGTATTCTTGAACCCAGGTTAAGACTTGTCCGTTCTCATCATTGGAAAGATGCAGTGCAGAAGAGCCACTGTCGTCTGTGGTCAGTTCTGCTTTCTAGCTGGGTCTTCGAATGAATGCTCCGCTGGGTTCCAGCATATCATATAAAGACCCACACTACGAAATAACACTAGCCACGGAAGAGAAATCTTCTCCGCTCCATCTTTCCAACGATGAAAACGAACTGGTTCAATCTGGGTTCAATGCCTGGTTAAATTCCTTAACAACTCGACAGATATCGGTTCAAGAGTACTCAAAAGTTGCTCGATCACTTCTCCCTCACCCTTCGGATCCATTATTGAGAAATTGTTGAGTGTGTTTGAAAATCATTTCTATGGTGATATGTTTAGACGTAAATCTATGTGTGCTAGTCTTTTCTGCTGATTTTTAAAAATTAACCTGATTAAAAATTAAAATAATTCTTAATATAGAAATAAATGAATGAACGAAAAATAGTATTATTGTGAAAAAAGCGTGGGGTGCTCTATACATCAGTTCTTGAGGATATTCAATCGGTACGATTAGTACAAAAATGATGCAAAAAATATAGCACAAAGCGCCCCACACTTTTTTCACAATAATACTATTTTTCGTTCATTAATTTATTTTTATATTAAGAATTATTTTTCACTTTTCAGTTAGTTCAATTTATCACTATAAAGCGTGTTTTTTAGTTTTTTTAACCCTTTAACGCGCGGTGTCCTTGCCGTGAGAACACCAAGCTCTTGACGTTTCGACTGTTGCCAGTCACGAAGAATAGATTTGATTTCTATAAAAATAGTTGCGGGTAACATAGCTCGACGAGAATCCTTTATTTTTGAGCACGTCATTTCCCGTAAAACAAATGGTCACGATTATTTTTAACAGCACTGACATCCGCTGAAAAATGGAAGAATGCGAGAACTGCTGGATTGATTGCCCAATGCTGAAAAAAGGGCAGCCGTTGCCATCGCTCGACTTAACTACCAGCAAGATGGCGGAAGATCGAAACGTTCATCGCGGGCCACAGATCTAGAGACCCTTTTTTTGACGCAGCTGGCTGTGCGCGGGCACAGCCAGCTCAGTCAAAAAAAAACAGTCTAACAGTCAAAAAAAGGGTCTCTAGATCTGTGGCACGCGATGAACGTTTCGATCGTCCGCCATCTTGCTGGTAGTTAAGTCGAGCGATGGCAACGGCTGCCCTTTTTTCAGCATTGGGAAAGGGTTGCGCCTCAAAGGGTTAAACTATACTTTTACTTTTCCTGTGTATCAGTGGCCGAAATGAATAGCAGTAGTGTTCCCAGAAAACCAACTCCGGACAAAATAAACCTATTTCTGAATAATCGACGAAACCTAATGTTTAATTCATTCGTTTCTTCTGCAAATTCAAGAACTGTAAATAAAAATTCTTTCTCGGAATGCAAGAGTGCATAAAAATTCCGGCGCTGAAAATGTCCTATTCTTGTTACGCGGCTGTGTAAATATTTTAAGTACAAACTTCAAAGAAAAATCTTACGACGTAGAAAGTGAGTTTCCTTTTGATTGAGGGTTGAAAAAAATCTTATTTCATATATAAGAGAGAGAAGACATTCGCTAAGATATATATTGATCTGCCTTCAAGTAACGACTCTAAAAATATTTTGTTCTTTTTCTTTCTTTCTTCTTTATTTCCCCCTCTATCTTCCTACTTGTGTCGTGCTCTTAATGCTTTTTATTTTAGGGATTAAAAAAAGAAATTCTGTTTATGAAAATTTGAAACATTAAAACGTTATCCGCGTTCAGAAGTTTAAAGAATAAATAAATAAAAAGCTAAAAAATTCGTGGTGTCCTCCTTGTGTTGGATTTTATCTCCCCCGTCTCCAGTATCAGTTTTCATTTGCATTTGTACATTCAGTTAATGTTTTCTATATGAGAATTACGTATCTACATATAAATAAATATATATAAATTAGAATTAAAAGATGAAAAAGTTCCTCTTTTTCCGTTGAAGTTGACAATTTTATATTTTACTCTACACAGTCGCCTGCAATTTCTGAAAGCTTAATTAATAAATGTTGCACAAATTCTACTAATTTTAAGTTGTTTTATACAGTTACTATAAAGTTCGAAAGCTATTACTTGCTTAAAGCACATGCTGTACCATCAAGCATTTTGACAAATTTATTTGGGCATTCGCCAGCGACTTTACCCTACGACTAACGACATATTGTTTGACGGATAACATATCATTTCCTATAATTATAAAAATGAAAGTAATAATTGCTTTTAAATACTTTGAAACCTCTACGTGCATAGTTACTTAATCATTGAAATGAAAGAGTAGTATTACGTAATTTAAACAGATTCATTTAAGTTAAATCACTAATTCATATGATTAAATTAAATTACCGCTTTTATAACGAATACTTGTGTTCCATCGCCATCTTGCGGTAACTATATAACCATCTTTATTATTTCTTGTCATTCATTTTACGTTCTAATTCAGAAACTGTTATTTCAAACAGACTTCATGTGGTGCCAGTGGACGATTTGTAAAACTGTATAGAAAAGAGCAAGAAAAAGTGGCACTACGCAATCTGTAGGCATTGATTTAATCCTTTGAGGCGCAACCCTTTCCCAATGCTGAAAAAAAGTGCAGCCGTTGCCATCGCTCGACTTAACTACCAGCAAGATGGTGGACGATCGAAACGTTTATCGCGTGCCACAGATCTAGCGACCCTTTTTTGACGACAGGTGGCTGTGCGTGGGCACAGCCAGCTGCGTCAATCTATCCAGCTTTTCTCGCATTCTTCCATTTTTCAGCAGATGTCAGTACTGTTAAAAATAATCGTGACAATTTTTTACGGGAAATGACGTGCTAAAAAGTAAAGGATTCTCGTGGAGCTATGTCACCCGCAACTATTTTTATAGAAATCAAATCTATTCTTCGTGACTGGCAACAGTCAAAACGTCAGAGTTTGGTGTTCCCAGAGCGGGAACACTGCGCTTTAAAGGGTTAACTAAAGGAACTATCGCATAATCCTGCTTACTTTCCTTGAATTCTTTCATAATGCAATTTTAGAATTTTTCAGAACGTTCACTTCTCTCTGTCTCTCTGTTATTCTGCTCGTAGATCGATAGCTGTTAATAATGAAACACCCGATACAGCAAAATTTTGCCTTTTATAACCCAACGCATGAGACTGTACTTAACTCCCCCTTTTCATTTTTCCCGAACTGTTTTTATTATTGCAAAGTGGCAACGGGGCACGTATCTCATTATCAGTAACAATGAGCTATCTCGCGGCAAAAGAAGCGAAAAACGTTCACAAAAGAGTCAGAATCATCGAAATGGAACGATTTTTTTAATCCCCTTATTCTACCCTCAAACTGTCCTTATACGGGTTGTAGAGGGAAGGGGAGGGGGGCTGTTTTGTAAAAGTCATCTCCTGGAGAATCAATTAGCATATTATTGGAGACTAGGAAGGGAAAAGGTAAAGGTTAAAAAAAAAAAAAGAATTGTGGCCTATATCACGTTATGAATTTTCACCTCTCGAAAATGCTAAAGAAGAAAACGTCATTAGAAGATGATATTTCATCTTAACTCGCATAAAATAAAGCAATCAATAGAAGGTAATGTAAAATCTACGAATGATATCTCTGAATGAAAAGGAGAAACACATTACTGAATTTATCTCGTTCTTTCTTAAATTCAAGTTAATATTTACTCTTAAAATGTAAATACTCACTTCTTGGAGAATTAAATTGGGTGCATTCCCTATAAAACACTTCCACGTGAGTGCCATTAGTTTACTACTCATAAAATGTGACTGTTTATTTTGAAAATAGTTGCAATAAAATATACAAATAAAAACTTTCCAGCTCGGAAAGAAAAATCAATGAATGCTTGGAAAATTAAATAACCCATTCATGGGCGCCCATGTAAAATTTCTTAGGGGGGGGAGGTGTCACACTTTAAAAAAAAATTAGAGGGGCAAATTTTACACTTGTAACAAATAGAATTCCAATTTTGCCTTGTTATGCAATTTTATTTGCATCATAAGACAAAATCTAATACCAAATATCTAGGGGAGAGGGTCTTATACTAGAGAAAATCTGCGAGACTATACGATATTGGAATCCGAAGCGATATTGCTATACGAGAGAACATCTACAGCTGTCTTGTGGAAGATTGTTCCGACTTGTTGAAGATGTGTATATAGTCAATTGTTTTGGATAGTTACACATTTTTAATACCTGTTGATAGAATTATCTCATTTATCAGTATTATCACAGTTACGTACAAAATCAGGTATCATTACTCTATTTTCTAACGCGAAGAAATGGAGTAATGATACACTAACATAATACTATACACTAACTGCATATTATACACTAACATAATTGAGTGGGGTTTATGGACTAAACTCTCCAGAAAAGACTTGGCGTCCTTCAGAAAAATTAGAATGTCTGTTATAAGAATATGAATAAAAAAATATACAAGAATATGAATAGAATTACTCCTGCACGATGTCATACCTGTTTGCATTCTGAAATTACGAAAATTATACTTGCATTGATGATTAAAAGTGACGACGAAAAGAAAGATAACGAGATTATGTATAGAACTAATATTTTACTGAAGACTTCCGTTTATAACCACTGGGTTTTAATATTTGATGGCAAATTCTGTATCTCATGCTTTTAATGAACGCATTAAATTAACAGGATGTGCCCGTGAGAAAGGCATTCTCAGTGAAACAAAATGGCATCCCGCGCCACTTTGTTGGTATTAATTTGGAAATTCGGCGATAAAGAACCCTATAAAGCAAATTGCGTACCCCCTTAAGTAGGAATTCCTGCTCGAATCACCGCTGCCTTCCCCATCCCTTTTATTCTGTTTCAAGTAGCACCTCATTATGAATGACAATGGAGGCGAAAACTTTTACAAAAGCTCCAGGTAACCACTGGAACGGAACGAAGTTATTTTTTCCACCGCTTCTCTGTTATCCAGCCATATTTGGGCGAATGGCGCGCACACTCGGCCAGCTAATTAGCATATTATTAAAGTTTCTGTTGGCAACGAAACTTGCCGGGAACTTTCCGGTATTTAGTTATGAAAACAATCCTTCGAGTGCTATCCCTCTCGAAATTATATTTTTGAAATCGTCTTTTTATTTTTTTTTTTTCACCCTTCTTCTTCTCGTCGTCTCTTTCTCGGCACTTCTCTATAATTCTTTTGTAAATCTGATGAAGTGTTCAATGGGTTGTAGGCAGAGAAACTTTTAGGGGGGGGGGAGCTGTGTTTTGACCGACCGCATCCGAGCTGTGTTTTCGGAAACTCAACGGGTTATTTTATTTTGGATGCCCATGAAAACCGTTTTTGAGAATTTAACTCCCTTTGTTTATAACACCAGGTGTCCCGGGGATGTGAATTTAATAGGGTATTATTTGGATTCTTTTGTTTGGTTAGTCAAGGGAAAACTCGGGGCCCGGGCACAACTTCTCACCTACGGCAAGTGTTTGTTTTCTGGCGATAATGATCTCTAGTGGGTTTTGTTTAAGGTTTAATAAATGAATCCTTGGGTAACTGCGAAATTGTTAGCGTTATAAAACATTCATTTAGATTTTTCTGATGTGCTGTGAAGAGTTTGTTACATTAAAGTTTTTTTTTTCCTTCTTCTTTTGATTATAAAAGAATTCACTGACGTATAAATGTCTTTTGATAGAATTTTTCGTATGCAAAGTTAAAACGAATATCATTAGTCTAATAATAGCTTGCAAAGTATGAGACGCTTTTTTTCCTCTCATTTCTTATTTAAATATCTTAAGTTGAAGTCGGATTTTATGAAGCATAAAAAGAGCTCAAAATTAGATGATGCATTGAATTGTACTGGTTGCTATTCAAAGTTTAAATAAACAGCAAGTAGTGGTGAGTCTTAATTGGAAGTTGTTTTATTGGCAGTTAAGTACTTTTTTTTTCTGTGAAATTCCTCAATCTGCTTTTTAAGGCTGCTTTTAAGCGTCTCACACGTATGATGACAGTAACCATGCTATTTATGATGTGTATTGTGAATACATGGAAATGAAGTACTAACAAATTCTGGTTGCTTTAAAAAATAATGCTGAATACATAATTATACGTTTTTACAAACACTGCTGTAATGATGTCAGACTGCAGTTGTTGCATGCCATACTCAATTATAGGCTTAAAGCATTCTTTGAAATAGTTATAAAGAAAATAAAATAGGAAATTATTTTAAAGTAGTAGTATTAAAGTCTGTTTGCTACTAACAACGTATGATTTATCTACTATACAAAGTGTTTTTATTTAATAAGCCTGAGATAAACTAAGATCCGTGTACTTCTTTTATACAACCAATTAAAATTATTGTTTTAATACATTTATTTAGCTATGCTAGATATTTTATTTGCTACGTTTATTTGTTGTTAAAAAAAGACAAACTAAATTTGTACTTAATTTCTCTCAGATTTCTGTCACTAGTAAATTTATGTACGTATTGCTCCTTTCTTTTATTATTATTATTATTATTTTGATAAAGTGCATGCGGTTTTTGGGGAAATGAAAAAATGGGGGAGGGGCGGATCAAAACGTTCTTTTCACATATCCCTCCTCATCTCAAAGAAAAAAAAGATAAACATAAGATTCTTGCTGTAAAATCTAACATTCACGAATTTTAGTTTCAGGATATTTTGACCAAAGACTATGGGTGGTCACCTTCACTTGTTTTCGCGTATCTTTCTTCAACAAAAATAACAGTTATTGATGAAATTTTGGATTAAAATTGTAGCAAATAGAAATCCATGGTTTAACTTGTTTGTCTTTAAAAACTTGTTGAAATTTTATTTCTTTGAATTTCAATGTAAAAAAAATCTGGAGTGACTCCACTCGACTTTCCGAACACTTACGATTAAGATCATTACCAAGCACTTAAATAAATTTTAATCGATGAATAATTCAAACATATATACCAAATTGAAACTCAATCGAAAGCACCGTTTAAACGCTTGCGCACTTTCAAGAATTTCTCCCCATATGCCATTATGCCATAACATAAAAGAAAGTTTTGTCGTAGCCCTTTAGGAGAACCATAAGTCCTATACACACCAAAATCAATACCGGTCTTAGGATGGTGGTTTATAACATGTATACCGAATTTGAGCTCAATCGAATGTATCGTTTAAACGCTAGCGCACTTTCAAGAAATTCCCCCCATAGGCCATAATGTAAAAGAAATCTTTGTCGTAGCCCTGTAGAAAAACTATAAGTCCTATACACACCAAAATCAATACCGGTCTTGCGACGGTGGTTTATGACATATATATCCAATTTGAGCTCAATCGAATGCTCCGTTCAGGAGCTATCGTGTTCACTCACATACACACACACACACACACACACATACACACATACATACATACATCTCGTAAAAATAGCATAAATGGATTCAGAAGCCCTCAAAACGTGTAAAAACACCAAAATCTCGAAGTCTAATTTTTTCATGATTACAATACTTTCCTTACATGGTACATGTTCGGAAAGTAAAAAGGGGCATTAGTTTCCGGTAACCTAATATTACTTCTTTGGAGACTAATAAATTGTCGAGTATCTGAATACAGCCGATGCTCGTTTTTATTAACAGTTCCGATAGTACATACCTCGATTTTACGAAGTGTTTGAGTTAATCAATACCAGTTCGTAAAAATCGGTGTCGACTGTGTAACCCCACCAAAAACTCTAAACTTTTTCCCCCTTTCATTCTTTTTTTTGTCTCGTTGGCAACACTAGTTGCAGAAAAAAGAGGTTGTTGTGGATGTTCTAAGAGAATGTTAATTGTAACGCGCGTGACTACCTAAATAAATATTTGTTTTGTGATGTTTATATTATGTGTAATTATTAGTAGCCCCGAGATTATGAAATATGTTTTAGGAAGGATAGTGTGCGTTGTTATAACTGTAGTTATACCCTCTCCCCCGCCCAGTTGAAAGCATTTAACGCTCAGTGGTCCCGCTCTGGGAACACCCAACTTTGACGTTTTGACAGTTGCCAGTCACGAAGAATAGATTTGATTTCTATGAAAATAGTTGCGGGTGACATAGCTCCGCGAGAATCCTTTACTATTTAGCACGTCATTTGCCGTAAAAAATTGTCACGATTCTTTTTAACAGCACTGACATTTATTGAAAAATGGAAGAACGCGAGAACAGCTGGACAGATTGCCCAATGCTGAAAAAAGGGCAGCCGTTGCCATTGCTCAACTTAACTACCAGCAAGATGACGATGATTTTTTGACGACAGCTGGCTGTGCGCGAGCACAGCCAGCTGTCGTCAAAAAAGGGTCTCTAGATCTGTGGCACGCGATGAACGTTTCGATCGTCCGCCATCTTGCTGGTAGTTAAGTCGAGCGATGGCAACGGCTGCCCTTTTTTCAGCATTGGGAAGGGGTTGCGCCTCAAAGGGCTAAATACATTTAGCATATAGTGTTTCCGAAAGCTATGGATATAGGAATATGACTGTCATGTTTAATTTAGCCTATCAGGCTCGCTAAGTAGGTGCTTTATTTCAGTTGTGGACTTAAGCGTTCTGAAATTTACCCGTACAAGGATGCTGTTAAATTCTATTTTGTTTATTCGCAGAAAATCGGAAACATATTGTGCAGAACTTTGTGCAACATCTGACCGTACACAGAAATAAAGATGTAAATGACTTTAACATCGCCGCCCGCTGTTTTGATACATGGCTGGCATTGTTTTCGAATTCATCTTCCGACTTGTATTGTACTATCACTTATGGTTCTTGGGAGCATGCCAAATCTATGACAAATTCCGGCAGCATAAGTTTGTATTATTCACCGCATTCCAAATAAGATGCTCGGCCTGCTTGTTAGATTTACTGGGAAAAAAAAAAAAGAATTATTTTCTCAAATTCTTTTCATGTAAATGCATCTTTTGTAAACACTACTATTTACTCAAAGAAGATTTTTATTAATGATAGCTTAAATTAACAAAGTATCTGTATTAGCCAACGAATTTTAGTACGATGACTAAAAATTCCAAAGTTTAATTAGTTTTACCTAAAGATTATTTAATGATAATAGCATGAGTGATAGTTTTCCAAAATTCGATGGAATTCGTTCCGAAAATTTGAAGCAATTTCATTCGAAAATTTAGTGCAGATTAATCTAAAAATATGTTTTAAAGCATTTTTATGTAAGTGAAATTGTTGAGGTATGTGTTTTAAGTTTGTTTAAAGCGCAAATATAATTTTGTAAAACTTTGAAGTATTTGAAAATTTCTGTTTGTTTACTTGAGATAGGGAGAGGTATGTGTCCCCCCCCCTTTTTTTTTCCCAGAAAATTTTATATTCACTTAAGTAAATTTCACTCTTGGGTACATTATCACTCTTGGATAATAGTAATAACTAGCTCCTTAGCCCGATGTTAACAGGGAGCATTATGTATTAGGGCATAATTTGCCGACGAAAAAATTGTCCGCTAATGGTCGCTTATCTAGTCCCGTAGCGTTTTTTCACAACCACTAATGTATAAAGGGAAAAACATTGGCCTGTATATGTGTGCAATTTTTAAAACACTGCATGTGAAGCATCAATCGCTAAATCGCTTTAATCCGCTAATCATTAATAAAAAAAGTTTAATACGAAATCTTTTGACTAAAAAAAAGTAAAGAAGTCCCAGTAAATGATAATAATAATAATAATAATAAATAGGTATCGTAATTTCTTTATTTAAAAATTAATAATTAAATGATAACACAGTTTCTAGTCCATACTTAATTATGAAAAGAATCACAAAATGACTTTTACTGAAAATTCTCGCCAAATCATCTAATTCCCCCTTTTCTTTACTTTACATACAATTTTTAAAAAAATGTGCTATATACCAAAATTTCTCTGTTGCAACTCTTCAAAGTGCATTTTCACACTTTAAAGAGTGAAATTGCAATTTGGTGCATTTTAAGTGTGCGATCTCCGCAAATTAAACATAATACTTTTCTTTATTTATTTACTAACGCAATAGTGTATCTATAAAAAGGCATTCGTGATGAAAAGTGTTTCATAATCAGTGCGTTTCTTGTAAAATATACCGTTCTTTTCTCTTTCGAAGTTCCATGGCTTGTCTTGCTTCCTCTTCCGTTCTTCTTGCATTCGCATGTACTTTAACTTAAGCCCTCGTTCTTGTCATTTAAATAATAATAATAAAAAAAAAGTTTAGCAATATCCAATTATATTTCAAAAGTTTCTTCAGCGGAATTCACTTAAAACAAAAGAACGTCGCATAACGAGAAAAGAGTTTTGGGGAGGGCGGAGAGTAAAAATCATTATTTAAAATTTCTTGGTAAGTGGTTCGTTGAAACGAAATCGCGTACTTCTTAAAAGTCGGTTTTTTTTTTTTTCGTCTTCTCTGAAACAAAAAAGCTCGTGACTATAAATTATTTCGAAAATGAACGCGAAACCCTGACATTTGAGGACCTGCCTTTTTAACCTCGTTTAATAGCGTCCCGTGTCATTTGCTTCCAACATTTTTATCTTTTTGTGTTTTGAAAAATGTGTCCGCCTCTCTCCCTGCGAGTTAAGAAAAATAAAACATTAAAATGAGAAACTCGTTCAGTTTTATTTTCTTTCTTTATATGGGCGTGGGGAGGAGGGGGGGTCTCTTATTTTTTGTTAAATTCTCTTTAGGATAACAAGAACACTATATAATAATTATTATTATTATATAAAGGTAAAAATAATTAATAAAGCTTTGTAAAATAACACACGTAGAAAAGGTACTACTCGACAAAATAATCGTTTTGGGTGGTAAGAAAGCTACACCCTTCTTCATTCGCAAAAGAAGAAGTTTCACTATTCACGCGAGTAGTAAGATTTCTACGTTTGGAATTTAAAGAAAAGAAAGAAATTTAATACAAATTGGCAGCAAGCAGTGTGTTCCAAGTAAATTTTAATAAAATCGTTTAACATTTATTTGACATTTACATCGCTATTTAATGTTACAGATGTTCAAAAATAAGCAGAAGTTTCAGTGTTATAACAAAACTTTTACCTCTATCTATCCCCCTACCCCCCCACCAAAAAAAAAATCTAAATAAAAGCCCCACCGTTTGTGGGATCAGCTTAAAATGTTTTATAATTATTTAAAAAAAAAAAAAAAAACTATCCGCGCTACTTTTAAATCTTAAATCCACTCGTTATATGATTTATAGCTGTTTTTTTTGCACCATTTTTTCTTCAGAAAACTATTTTACTGAGGTAGAAAAGTTAAAAGCTGTCGCAACTATGTCATAATTGAAACAGATTCTCAATGTTTTCGATTTATGAAAAAGTTTTACTCAAAAATGCAATAAATATCTCACCCTTGGATCGATCTCTTTATAAATTTGCTCAAATTCGTCGAAAGATACAGGAAAGAAATGCACACCATTAAAAAAATGAAACCTAAAAATCCACTGCTATCTGATTTTTAGTGATTTTAACTTTAGAAAAATGCTCTAATAGAGTTAAAAGAGCTTGGACAATCTTCTCGAAACTATCCAGATTTTCGTTCGCACGAAACCTTGAATTTAGAATTAATTTAGCGACTGAAGTGGCAGCAATGTTATTTCCGATATCTACTTATATAATACGCTTATGCATGCAGTACCAAAATCGACCCTATTTCCACGCTGCGAACGGCAACAGCTAGATGTAAACATTAGTGCAGTAACAATAACGCATGTGCGAAAATCCAAATTAACAGTTCAATGACGTCCAATGGAGCAAGCATGTGTCACACAGTAGCTATTACAAAATAATAATGGATACACAAAAATGCAAGCTCTTTCGGACTTTTTCACAGCTTTAAAAAATCGAATTTACAATACTTGGCGCATGAATTGTCCATTTAGAAAATTCACCATCGATTGGGGTAAAGCACATTTATGCTATTTGCTGTTTCAACATCGGCTTTTATGATGGCACCCAAAATGTGTAGCAACCCTAACCTAAATAAATTTTATGGCAAATACTGTTAAAACAAAGAAGCATGATTTTCATTGAAATGTGACCAGGAATTTAGCAACACTGCACTTATAAAGAACCGTAAAGTACGGGGCGGCGAAGCTGGCAGCCTTGGCGGCTAGTAGATAGAAAATGATGTTGTTTATCTTAAGTAGTCAAAGATTAAATGTATTGAATGTAGATTTTTTCGTCAGTGTATTATTATTGATATTTAAGCTCTTGTTGTATTTGACTCCAACGGGCTTTATATTTTTATTAGAAAATGTTTCTATTTTTATCACACAACTTTATATAAAACATCAATTTATTCGTCTAAAAAAAATTTCTCCCTCATATGTTATCATAAATAAATACTATGTGTGATAATAAAATTCAAGTTGGATTGGAATTTAGGAAATGATTATAATTAGAGAAGAATGTTAGATAATTGCGAAATCAAGGATAAGATAACATTACTATTTTCATATTTTTACGGGGGAAAAAATCGAATGACAGAATTAGATTTTTCTGGCATAAAAAAATATTATAACTCAATAGCCTGTCAATGATGACGCATTGCTCTCTCTATTTTTATCACATTTACATCGGTGTAACCTGTTCTGCACACTATCTCATCTCATACATTTATCACAAAAAAAAACCGTAATTCGGCCAATATTTATCATGTCGAGTGTCAGTTTCCAGCATGTCTTTTCCATTTTATGTTGTTAGATATATCTATACATAACACTGGGAAATGTTTGTTGTTCTATTTTAGTGTATTTCTTTTTCTTTAATGTCCATATAAAAATAGTCACTGTTTTCGGGAAGTAGTGTATTCTTCGAATTTTGTTTAACACCCCCCCCCCCTCCCCCTTAAGGGCATATCAATTTTGAAGAAAACCTTCACTTAAAAGTTACAAGTTCTGTTTTTGCTGTAAAAAAAGGGAGCAATATTTTTTTCTAAGTATAATGTTCCATTATTTCAATCAATGTTTTGGGTCCAAATTAGATTGTTTTGAAATACAATGAGCTAAAACAACTTTCAAATATTGCAACATTCTAACTTACAAATTTCCCGATAAATAAACGGTTAATGTATGTGCGCCGTCCTTAATGGTTTAAGTGCATGAAAACCGAATTCTTTAATTTTATTTCGGAATATGATACTAATGAGCAAAAAACAAAGTGAGAGAAAAAGATAGACCCCCCCCCCCCTATCTACAGCATTCATATGTTTAATTTCACGTCCAACATTCAATTTTTCCCTTCTTCCTTCAGGTTGTCGGTTCTTAATAGACACGGTTGAGATTGCATTTCTAATTAACCTTTCTTTATTTGTTCGGATCTCTTTCTCTCTAAAAGTGAATAGCATATTCCTAAGATATTTCTTTAACAGCCGAAAAATTTGCTCGGATAACGAAATTGGTCTTGCTTTACTCCATTATAGGGATCTGAAACTGGAAAAATAGCTCTGAAGTTCTGTTCCGCTTGCAATGCGTGTGAAGAAAAAGAAATATCTGCTTTGGAAATTTCTTAGAAATTCGTCAGAGCTTCGTTACGAATAAATTTACTTCTGATCATCACGTCCTTTTATTCCCTTTTCCTAGTCATTAAATTCAGGGAGCAGTTCATTTTATTTTTAAGGCTACGTCACAAATTCCTTCCTGTTCTTATTTGTAGTAATTGGTGTTCCAGACGGGCCAATTTCATGACTAACAGAGAGAGAACGAAGGGGGAAAAAAAAAAAAATCCGCCGTTACTTCGACCCATAGTAAGAAAAGAGCAAAATCCTTTGAAGCCAATTTAATATTTTAGAATGCTGGGTGGTATTTTGTATGGTCAAAGAGTGTAGTTATTTTTTCCCTATGAAAAGAAGAAGAGAAAAAGTTAATTTTGGATGGCAAGAATTTGAATAATTTCGGCCTTCTTTGACTCCATTTTTCCTTCCCTGTAATTTGTTTCCGAGCTTGTTTCTTCGATATTTTGAGAAAGATCTCTTTACAGTTTTGGGGGAAAACTTTTCTTTGTCAAGCGAAAAGTATTGAAGGTGTAGTTTTGTTAGCTCGTTAGAGTTCTGACTTCTGAAAGTAGTTTATGATGTTGTTCAGAAGTGCATTGGGAAAACTTTAGAAAATAAGCTATGAGTGCATAAAAGTGTTCCTAGAAAAATGTTTTTGTTTTGCTATTTATTCGCTTTAATCGAAATTTGCTTTCGTAATATTAAAAAAAAAATCAATCTAAATGAGATATATGCTAATACCATGATAATGTGATGTTTGTTCTAATCGGATTTTAAGTTGCCTATTTCTTCGAAGCTCTGGTGCACAATGCAGACGGTGGGGAGAGGGGGGGGGGTGTTGAAAACCTTGTTTTTATTTTCTGTCCATTAACAAAAGAAATTAAAAAAGTTTTTTTATATTTAAAAAAACATTTAAGTGTCTTTCAAATTTGGAAATATAAAAGCATGTTCTTGAGTTAACTCTGATTCGTTCAAGGCTTCGACCAGAGATATTTTTCGTTTTGGTTTTTATGTTGATTTATAAAAATAATTAAACTTGGTTCTCAATGAAGTCCATCGAAAAGGCAATAATAAACATTTCAAATACAAGAAAGTCCCTGTATGTACCGTTACACAAGGACAAAAAAGTAAAATGTATTATGCTTTTTGGCTAAATTTGTTTTGATACATTTATACGAAAAAGTTTTTTTTTAAACTACTTTCAATGCAATTTCGACAACGGACAAGCATTCATTTTTAGAAATATTGCCGGTATTTTACGCGTCAAGCTTAGAAATGGCTATAACTGCAGGTGATAGAAATGAAGTTTTAAAGAAACAACAATTAAATCCGCTATGCCATTCTTCCCCCGTGAAACTAAACAATAGATACTAGACTCAACTAGGAATGTGAAACAATCCACCCACATGCTACTTACCACTCCATTATATTTTATGTTTGTGTATTTAGTTTTAATCGAGGGTCAAAAAAAAAAAAAAAAAAAACTAATTTGTTCTAATATTGTTAAATGAAATGAAGTTGAAAAACAACATGTCAAAGCACACGCATGCAAAAATGATTACATCACTGCCCAATCTCGTTTCGAGAGAAAATTACTTTTCATTTCAAGGACTTGCCTGGCCTTAAAACCATTCTCGAGCATTTCGGGCTACTGTTGTTCTCTTTCTGCCTGCTTCACTCAGCTTCCTCCTTGTCACCCGGAGTGTTCTAAATTTCAGAATAGAGCCTTAGTGCCAAGAGGTCAAACGTTGTTTGAAGACAATTTTCTCCAATAGTCACCAATTCTTTATCGGCAATATGCGGGATATCGTTGTCTGGTGTAAGCTATGTGCATATTTTATGCTGTTTTCTGGGAGGTTTGGACACATGCGATTGTTCTGATGCTATAAGATTCTTCGGGAAACGCCTGTTTGTGCATATCTTATTCGTTGGTTGTTTCATAAGAAAAATTAAATCTGTATTTTAGAAGAGAGGAGAATATATTATGGAATACCATTTACATTTTTAAGTATTACTTTATAGTTTTTGAATAAAATTTCCAAACACTGTCATCTAAGAAATAACTACGCTACGACTCGCTACAATTCTTTTAGTGTGCATTATGCGCAACATACATGTTCAAGTCGCGTGTACACTAGTAGGTTAAAATGTTTGAAAACTTGCATGCAAAAACTCTTGAAAATCACGAAACAAACTTTTTTCTGGAGCGAGTGGTATGACTACAATACGCAGTCTACTATCACTGCATTGTAAGATGTGAGTCTTTCTTCAATAGCTCATAGTATTTCCACGTGATAACAGCACCTAACAGAGCCGAAAACTCAGTATTCTATATTTCTGTAGGGCGTAATACCTTCCTTTTCCCTAAATAAAGATTTTTTTTTAGTAAGAACAGAAACAAAGATCTAGTACATTGTAGGCAGTTTCAGAAATGAATAAATAGTTCTGAATTTTTGGACTGATTTTTCATTTGTGCCGTTATAATCTTTGTGCTAGCAATAGACAATAGTAATGAAACATGGTATTTAATAATTGTTTTTAAAAACCATTTATTCACTTGTAACCTTAACAATAATTCGTAACTGTAGCTACAATCATTTCACACATAATTGTCTTCTGCTGGAAGATACTGCGTTACACATTGTTATGATAATCGAAATCACGTGTACACTAGGTGAAACCTGTAATTGTTCATACTCATTGAAAACATACGGTGAACAATTGGCGAGAGTTAAAATTTGAGTTGAACATCCATTTACACCCGTATTACATTAAATTACATTATCTGATCAACTAAATGTCAATGTTGACTTCTAATGAGACATTATTTGGAGAGATATTTAAAAGCTCGGGTTGACATAGACTTACTCTTGTATTTAAGCCTCTTAAGGATTGTAACTAGCAATTACTATAAGAAGATAGTGTATTCGATAAAGTGCTGCTTCCCTGCAAATTTTCATAACTTGATGGCCAACCAGTATTGTAGATGTTAATTTTTTTTTTAGTCTTATGAGTGTTTAATAGCTGTATTGAGCTATATAAGAAAATTTGATTGTAAATGAAATCACAATATTTTTTTTCAGAAATTGTTAATTGTTTATACGTGTTTTAATGTTGTCAACTTGCTTTATAAATTATATGCTGTTGTTGCATTGAACTCATAATTGCACTAAACAATTGTTTTTCTCAGAGAACTCTTAGCAAGGTTCGATTAGCTGGTTCTAAAACTTAAGTTTTGTTGAAATTATCATAGGAATGCCATCCAAAACGACTATAGTAACTGCCTGATCGGAAGTTTTAAAATTATGTGTAGCTAATAAAAGTGATGAGGATCCTACAAATGCTCTTAAAGCATGTTTATCCGTGTTTACAAAAATGACATTTAGTAAAGGGTTAACTGTTTAAGACACATGTTTCGGTTGTTAACCCTCTAATGCCCACTATAAGAAATTCCCCAACAAAAATTTATTAGAGATGTGTTCGTTATCTGTGTTCGTTGAAAGTGTGTTCTTTTAAGTCAAATAACGAATATATAATAAAAAAAAATTGTGAAAAGTTTTTTTTTAATGTTTCTGCAGTGGTAGCACCATGATTTTAAAACTCTTCTAAGCATTATAAATGAAACTTTTTTGAAAATTATTTTGTATATCTAGTGAAAAAGGATATATTGTCTTACATATAAATGGCAAGCATTAATTTTTCTTCATATTAAATATAATTAAAATAGTAGAAAAACTTTACCACTGGAAACATGTTTTCTTTGTTGACTTATTATCCGTGTTTCTTACAAAATATTTTTCATCTACTAATGCTGATATCTGTGGATCCAAATTACTATTATTATTAACTAAAGATGCAATTAATGGTTTTAGGACTTAAAAATGATATTCCAAAACATTTTTCCGTAAAAAATTAGTGTTTAAAGAATGGTAGCATGTATATTAACATGGGCAATAGAGGGTTCATGAAATGAGAAACTAATTTTATTAACGATAATGGATACTCTTAGTTCAGACGTAGCTAGGGGGTTAAAAAGGTGCACGTACTCGATGTAAAAAGAAAATACGAGTATACGTTCTCTAATAATCATCAAGTGGCTGGTCCAATTCGAGACCACTGAGTTAAACTGTGTCATATCTTGGTAAGCAGGGGTAGAAATTAAAATATTTAGTCAGTGACTTCATGATTTTCATTAACCACAATATGTATCACTGGTCCGTATACATGAATTTAAAAAAATTGCAAAACGAATGATATTACATGAGGACAGATGACCTTCTTGTAGGCTCGAGATAACACACACACACCCTGTTAAGAGCTGTAAGAAAAAATGTAAATACCTTTTATAAAAATACTAAACAGGTCAATTTATATGACATATATAATTTGACGTATATGTTTTGTATATATATAATTTTGGTTGGTAAAATTAAATGAGGTGCATTGTAGAACTAAATGATCCCATGATGAAGGGAAGTTTGCAAGAGAAAAATATAAATAAAATATTACTAGTCCTACGGACCAACAAATTTTGTGTTCTACTATTCTGTTATGTAATTTATTGGTCTCGGACCAGCGAACCACCGTTAATTTCGAGCCCTATTTTTAAGATGCCTATTAGCTTTTTTTAACCCTTTGAGGCGCAACCCTTTCCCAATGCTGAAAAGAGGGCAGCCGTTGCCATCACTCGACTTAACTACCAGCAAGATGGCGGACGATCGAAACGTTCATCGCGTGCCACAGATCTAGAGACTCTTTTTTGACGACAGCTGGCTACCAGCAAGATGGCGGACGATCGAAACGTTCATCGGGTACCACAGATCTAGAGACCCTTTTTTGACGACAGCTGGCTAGCCAGAACGTTGATGAACGCGATGAACGTTTCGATCGTCCGCCATCTTGCTGGTAGTTAAGTCGAGCGATGTCAACGGTTGCCCTTTTTTCAGCATTGGGCAATCTTTCCAGCTGTTCTCGCGTTTTTCCATTTTTCAGCAGATGTCAGTGCTGTTAAAAAGAATAGTGACCATATTTTTACGGGAAAGGACGTGCTAAAAAGTAAAGAATTCTCGTGGAGCTATGTCCCCGCAACTATTTTTATAGAAATCCAATCTATTCTTCGTGACTGGCAACAGTCAAAACGTCAAGAGTTTGGAGTCCTCACGGCGAGGACACCGCGCGTTAAAGAGTAAATGTTATTCAGTGCTAACAGCTTTAGTATCAGCAGTAATTGTGCAATGACGTTCCTCTTCCTCTCTTCACAGGTGTCCGAACAATGCTGCTAGCGTGTCCAGGGCGATCGGGTGATGGCTGGCGATGGTGATGATCTGCCGTCCCTAGACGATTGGGGCGCGGCGGACGAAGACTTTTGGGGCTCGTTCTTGGTGCCCCCTCCGCCGCCGCCTCCCTCCTTCGGATCCGTGTGCTCGGGGGCCCCTTTCTACTGCGAGCTGGAAGGGGGCCCGATGGGCGCCCACTTTGACAGGGCGGCCTTCCCCTCTCTGCCCATCATCGCCGTCTGCTCGTCCATTGTGCTAGTGGCTGTTCTAGTGGCTTCCTTCCTACTATGGAGGTAAGTGCGATCTCTTTATTTCCTCCATGAACAACAGAAAGTGTCACTGTATTACACTCGAGGCAGTGGCGGATCCAGAAAAGTTTCAAGGGGGAGGATTGCGATGCAATTGAAGGCCGCCTTCCACATCGAGAGACAGTCGCTTGTCGCCAGTAGCGGAACCAATTATCCCTTGTAAGCAATAAATTTTTCGCACCGCAGAGAAAGAAGGACATACTCCAGACAATGGGTAATTGGGGACCGTGGATAATATTGCGGTTTTCACACTTGTGGTTTCAAGTGGTTTCACACTCCATCTATTGTTCGGTAAAGGAGAGCCCATGTGTCGCCGCGTCCAAACCCTCTCAAATATTCCCATTCAAATACATTGTAGCCGCGATGGTCGCTAGGTGTGGGAAATGGCCTTTATAAAGGCCTTTGCGGAGATCCAGAGACCGTCGCGGCTACAATGTATTTGAACGGGGAAATTTGACATGGTTAGGGAGCTGCGACTGCCAGCGACACTTGGGGTGTCCTCTACCGAACAATAGATGGGGGATGTGCGAAATCGCAATATTATTCACGGTCCCCAATTATCTTTTGTTGGTTTACTACCGGAGTATCACCACCTTTTTAAAGGAAATGGTTACACTATTGAAGAATTGGTTCCGCTATTGGCTCCCTACTGCTAGCGACCCGCGACATGTCTCTGGATCTCCGCAAAGGCCTTAAGAGTTGGGTCATTTTGTTTATTTCCCCTTTGACCTTTTCAATGTTCAACCGAAGCTCAGCTTGTTCAATCTCATCTTTAAAAAGATGCAATGTTTAAGATTCCTTTTCTGTGACCCTTATGGATCTTTGAATGCTCCATTGTTGCCCAACCTGCTAGCATTCAAAGACAAATGCCACAAAGCAACTAAAGTCAAGCTACGACTTTTTAAGAATGTTAATGAAACAGGTTAAACGAGGATTTAGTGTAGGGCTGTTCTTTCTAACAACCCAAAATATTTTAAAATTAAAACGGGCTCAACGGAAGGGTGGGGGTAGGGGTGATCGCTTCATCTCCTTGAATCCGCCAGACTCCAGGTTCGCTGCATTCACATTCAGGTTTTATAGTACGATACTTATCAAGTTTGTTGAT
This sequence comes from Cheiracanthium punctorium, assembly GCA_038373885.1. Lineage (NCBI taxonomy): Eukaryota > Metazoa > Arthropoda > Arachnida > Araneae > Cheiracanthiidae > Cheiracanthium > Cheiracanthium punctorium. Next base: position 406,273 of record JAWZYV010013619.1, read on the forward strand.
TTAATTTCGTTAAAATCCTTAGCATAATCAAGCTCATTATCCGATCTACCCCACAAATTACCTGATATGCACTAACTGCATCCCCGAAATAGACATATTTCATTTCTTTTCTTCTGAGGCCTCCTATTCCGTTTGGGAGTCTTCGCAACTGTCTTCCGTGTCATTCAGCAAGACATCGCCTCCTAACAGCAAAACTAATAAAATTCTTTACACAATGAAAGTCTATATGAACACAGATAGAAAATTATGCAATCTGATATTAGCATTTGAAATAAAAAGAGCACACGAGATTGTACTGAGTAATTTGTTATTCGATGCTGCAACGTGAGGCAAAAGTGAAATAAGATTTTGTTCCACACATTGACAAGAGGCAGTAGACACAAATGCACGTGCACCAAATAAATAGTCTGTGACAGTCACATAAATTGAAACGATTGATACTTGTAGAAAATGTTGTTCAACAATTATAATCGAATCCGCTTAATGGAATAGCCAATTTTCTTGGAAAATTTATTTTAACATATTATCCGGGTTAATTATGTGTATTAATAATTAAATATATTTAATTATTTATATATTAAATATATTAATATATAAATATATTTTAATATATTTTAATTCCGTTATCCGGGTTCACACATTGACTAATTATTACGATTTGGTGCTTTCAAAATTTATTTCAATAAGTGGGATATTCCTTTAACCAATATTCCACCAAGCTGACTCGACTGTGCTATTAAATATATTTTTCAGTTTTACTACAATGAAACAATCAGAAAAATCTTTTGGACAGAAAAAGTTGTTTGCATTTAAATCTTATAAAACGCACTGGATTCTCAGCTTAGTTGATGATTTCCTGTCATTTTTAATTCGACAAATATTACATAGCATTTGTCCCAAACTGTTTCCCTCCTCAAGAGAACTCTCTTAGTCATTTTGAACTGCTTGCGTCAAACTATTCAGGAACCTTGGGAAATTGGATTCTTTTGCATCACACCTTTCAATTAAATATGTGAAAGGAATTATAAATTTCTCTCGCCCTTGTAACTGGAGCAGACAACCTCGCAACCGTGCCTGGTGAATTAAAATGGCTCCGAGTGACACGTGTGACCCAAGAAATGTATTTATCACCATTCTTAGCCTTTGGGGTCCAGAAGTTCTTAATTCTTATTCAGGTGCGGCAGTTTTTTTTTTATTTAAATATAAATAGATCGCTTATATTAAAACGGATTAAACGAGTAAATTAATCTAGTCGCTTGAGTGTGTTTGAAAAATTAAACAAATGTTTAATGATTAAGTTGTTTGTTTGGGTTATTTTTCTGTTTAAATAGTTTATTCGTAATAGCTTAACCCTTTGACGCGCAACCATTTCCCAATGCTGAAAAAAGGGTAGCCGTTACCATCGCTCGATTTAACTACCAGCAACATCGACCATGCTGATTCGATCGACCACCATGCTGCTGGTAGTTAAATCGAGCGATGGCAACGGCTGCCCTTTCTTCAGCATTGGGCAGTCTATCCAGTTGTTCCTCTATATTAATGTATTTCCATCGTATTCTCCATTTTTGAGCAGATGCTAGTGCTGTTAAAAATAATTCTGACAATTTTATAAATAATCGACAATTTTTAAGGGAAATTATGTGCTAAAATGTAAATGGTTCTCGTGTAACTATGTCACCCTCAAGTATTTTTATAGAAATCAAATTTATTCTTCGTGACTGACAACAGTCTAAAGTTTTTTGACCCGATGGCGCGGACATCGCGCGTTGAAGTGTTAAAACAAGCAGTTATTATTATTATTATTATTTACACATTGATTCAGAAAATTTTAGTAATTTTGATATCTGTATCTGTATGTTGTTTCCTTAAACATGGTTAATTTCCTTAAATATTCCTATATTACTCCGAAATTTAATTGTTATTGACCCTCTTTTCTACCAGAAATGACGTACATAGCATTTCTAGTTATTTCGGAGCTGTCTTTTAAAAAATTCCTTAAGAATTTAGTGTACTGTTACTGAATGAAAATACTTTAGTAATGCTTTTCTAATTCAGACAAAACTAAATGTGTACTATATTTACATCAAGTATGCTTCTCAAGACAAATAAAATATTTAGCATTTAAAGCTCTTTCTCAAAATAATTATGATGCACTAAGCTTTTTGACAGTAATTGGTAAACGTGCATTTTAATAATGTTGTTTTGCCTGCTGTCAGCTTTTACAATGGTTATTACGCCTCGCTTGCAAACCACGAGCTCGTATTTGGCATAGAACTTAATGTAATAATCAAGCAACTCTGAAACAGAGCAAACTTGCTTAGACTCTATTTATTTGTGTTTGACTAAATCGCCTGTAGAAAAGCGGGCATCTAGCGTAATTTTTCTGGCAATATTTCAAAGGTTGTACAGTGGTAGGAATAGAAAGAATAATTTCTCTTTGGTTCGTTCTTACAGTTATTTCCCGAAATAAGATGACCCTTTTCATCAGATTTATTGTATTTGACGGTTTTTTTTATTCCATTACACCGTTTATTAGTAATTGAAAACTGCAAATCAGTGGATAAATTTATGTCAGCCAAAGCTTTTCTATAATATATTACCAGTTGAAGATCTTACAATGCAAACTGTTTCCTTGAACTCACTTTGAGGGTATTGTTCAATGGCTTATTCAATATTTGCTTTTTTTCTGGAGATTTGTCTTTGTGTAGCATTTTAAACGAAGCAAGTTATTAAGAAAGTTTTTTTTAAATTAATGAAGACTATTTTAGATGACATTTCCTTAAAATTTTTATTTATTTCTTTTTGTTTGGTAACTGATTTTTGTTAATCAGAACAAAAAAATGAACAAAACCGAAATGAAAACGAAATGAGCGAAAACAGGTCGGTATTAGTTACTAAAAAACTGCTGATCTGGCGTTTTTAACGGATTGTTAATTTAATGCCACTCAGATTTCCAAAATACTTTCCATTTCTGTCAGTTAAAAAAAAAAAAGAAGAAGAAGAAGAAGAGGTAGAAATATGTTTAAAAGCTTTTCAGGATTTTTACTGACAATTCCCTGCTAAAATTACATTTAAAGAGCTTATTTTTTTTTTAATCCCTCGTTTCCCCTCACCTGTGACAGTTTGTTTAAGAATCTGTTTATATTCACACACACACACAAAAATAAAATAAAATTAAAAGAAAGAAAGAAAAGGCTCTCAAAGCAACTTTTTAGCATGTATAATTCATATGAAGCTGTCTGAAAACCTGCCAGTCCTTTTTAAAAATTCAACAGCTACTAAGGAGCATCACTGCCTATGAACAAAGCAGGGTACAATCTCTGAATAAACGAATGCCTTTTCCTAAATTTCCTCGTGCCTGCTTAGGAATACACCTAATGTGTCTGACGCTATACGAAATGAGCTGAGTTATGCGCTGAACATAAATAAGTGTTACATCCATCATTATTTTTGAAAGAAAAAAAGAAGAATGTTCGTCTGTGTATATACGCGTACGACCTGTGACAGTCTCTCTGTTGGAAAACGACTGTTAAAAACGCAGGTATGTACTTCAAGAACTTACTTTGATGAATGTGCCCTCCATCCAGTGTTCCGTTTACCTGCTTCGGGAATATTATTAAAGGAAATACGCGGGAGGGGTGGGGGGGGGGGGGTGGAACAATGTATTCTTTATTTTGGAAGAGTTCCCCCCCCCCTCTCTCCGAAAGACCTCGTCTTAGTACGTTCCTCTAATAACTGTAAAATGTTTTAAACATACGGGTCATTATCCCGAAATTCATTTAAAATCCTGTCAGGAAGTGCAGAGACGAACAAGGGCGTCTCTATAAAAAAAAATTTGAAACATTATTTCAGCCATTTGCTGTGTGCTTTATGGGCGTGTTGCTCTCGTATTTGATATTTGCATTTAGGTTCAAGTGCTTTACTCTGGTTTTCTTGAAATCTTTTCTTGTGTGTGTCCGTAAACATGTTATTCGAAAGTAGGCTCCATCGATACTTTCCTTTTATATTTACTCCTTTGAATAGAAGTTTTGCTCTTGCGTGTTGTTATTAATTAAGGCTAATAAATTCTAGGTAATAATCTTTTAAAAATATTCTTGTCACGAGAATTTTTATGAATTTTCCCTTGAAAGTTATGAAAGATAAATTTTCATATGGAAACTTATATGATAGTTATACTAAGGATAGTAATTGGAAATCCTTAAATTTTCACACACACACACACACACACAAAATAAATAAATAAATAAATAAAAAATCTTTCAAGCATTATATATTATAAGATAAATTGAATTTAAAAATAGATTTAAATTTAAAAAAAAAAGAACGTAAAGCTAAATTTTACGTCTTATTATTTTATATAAGAATATAAGAATGGTATTCACAAATAAAATTTCATTATCTACATTTTTAAAAGACAAAAAACTTTCTTTATTAGAAACATAACTTTGTTTCTAATAAAGTTAACATTAACATTTTGGCAATATTTAACATTTTGAAATATTAACATTTCAAACATTTTGAAAGTCATAAATTAATTTTATTTTTGCCCTTAAGAATTTAGAATTGTAGGACACAAATGTTTACCCCACTTCTTTCAATCGGCAAGAGGTTTCTTTTTGCTCTTTGTATGTCCATAAAAAGTACTAAAATTTCTTTCTGTTCAACTGTTGCTTAATATTTTTAATACAATTTTTGTCAAATTCATACCAATACACGTACCATCCCACCATAATGAAGCGTTAATGCTTTCAATGTTTTCAACAGACTTTATAACATACAATTAAAAAAGCGCCTTCGTGTGTCTGCACCATATTCTGCTAGTCCTGTAGAATTTCTTCCACTTGGGCATATTCTGTAGCTAAAGCCATATGTTGAATAAATTCTGACCCACTTGAATTTGCTCATTATTTAGATTGATATCATTAAATTTAGAATCTAAACTGCTTGTTTCATAGTGAATTGCTTTTACTGCCATATCTTTTTTTTTTTTTCCCATCAAACTAGCTTTCCATAGCGGAATTTTTTCCAATTTTTTCTCAATTTCTGAAAAAACTTTAGGAACCTGCCTAACAGTTGGTGTTTTATATACTCTCACATTGTAATCCATAAAAAAAATCAATTGCGAATGAAAAAATCTACAGAAAAGTTACAGAATTTAAATAATTTCTAGACATTTTATTAATTTGTAACATTTCTTAGTAGGAAAAAATGTATTGTGTGTGTGTGTTATTTCAATCTAAGATATCGCAAGTGAATATTTGATGTCCTTTAATTGTTCTACAAATGAACCAAAATACTTACAATTTATTTTAGATCTATGCAGAATTCAAGAGGGAAAAAAAAATCAAAATTTATCCTCAAAAAAAATTTTTTTAAGTAACTGCGCAAAAAAAAGAGGAGAGGTTTGATGCTAGCATGAATTTTCAAGGGAAAAAAAAATAAAAAATTAAAGAACTCTAATTTAGATACTCTTATGAGCCGTTTTCTTTGAAAGTGGTATACATCAGTTTTTGATTTAAAAAAAATAGTTAATAATAAAACGGAATGCAGTCTTCTACAAGTTTTTCTTTTTAATCTATAAATAATTCACAAAAAAGTCCTTAAAATTTTTCGTCACTCTCTCAATATTAATTTACATTATATTAGTAAATGAAATTACAAACCATTCACAGAAAATAGATCGTATGACTATTATACTTCTACTTCCTATAATTAACATCATTATTACTTAAAAATTTTTAAAAACTAAAAGAAAATTCTCGAATATTTTCAAGTTTTCGTGTGTTGGAGAATATTCTCGGAATATTTTAAACTCACAGCACTAGTTTTAATACGTAAGATTGTGTAAAAGTAAACAATAATCCGAAATTGATTACAAATTATAATATCGCCTAATTATTCCTTTCAATCAAGACTACTAGCCTGTTGTCAAGGTTCTGACCTAGTATTTATTAGTATGAACTGCAATCTATTCTGAAGACTTCCTAAAGAATTTTAGATTAAACGTTTGAATGTTTGATTTACTTAGATATATTTGTTGCATACATTTGTGATATTTTCTCAGCATTCTGTATTAGATTAAAGATAAAACGGTTGTTTTCGCTCGAGTTAGTAAAGACCTAAGTAGCACTATGTGAGCGATGGAGAGTTATGGAAAATTACGCATTCCGTTGCCTTGTGGAGATTTCAAACACGTATAGGAAATGAGAAACGTGTGCTCTTTTTAATGTCGATCATATCACATACGTGTCGCTTAACTTTATACGCTAGTCATAACTGAGCTGTAAAATTTTTCAGGGTAACAATTTGTTATAAAAGTAATTCATTTACGCTCTGCATTTCCACGCATACCATCAGCTCTTTTGATTTCAAAAATAGAACAATAGCGCCATCGTATTGAGAGTGCGTGCCGATTGCCATAGTCACGTCCACACAGATCGGGATTTGGTGCCGCTGTAAAAACTTAAATCGTCGAGAGAAATCTCTGGAATGCCGCTGACAGTTTATTTATTGTTACCTGTTCGAGCTGAGCTGTGCTGAGTCTGCTTTTCATTACAGCCCCGAATAAAATATTGACAGACTGACTGCATTCTTAATGGGGGGAAAGAACAAATTATTTTTATTCAAATCTTTATCTCTCGCGCTCTCTCACAAGTCGAAATATTGCATCTGCCTTTTATTGCTATTTGTAAAAGTTTGAATATTTGCTGGTCGGTTGAGTATGTTGCGAACCAACACGTGCCGTGCATTCATGATTGGAGAAGCAAGAACTATTTTACGGGAAGCAGTCGCTGTTCTATTGGCTCTGGTTAGCATTCTTATCTGTTCTGTACGACCTGGTTACAGTTATAACATATCGAAAGTGTAAGAAAATTCAAATAATAAAGTATCCCCATGCTTATAATAATTAAAGGATTTTTTTCACGCTCTTTGCATTGAGGATTCTTAAAAATTGTTGTTTTCTAACTGCTGGCTGAAATTTGCTCCCCCCCCCCTTCCGAACGAACACCATAATTAAACTAATCTAAAGCAATTAATAAATTACGCCATGGGCTATTTCTGAATATATTTAAGATTTAAGGAATAAACCCCGCGAAGACGATATTTTTGGGACAACCTGTATGAGAAAATTTCATTTGGCATCGAGCAATAGAAATATTACATCACTTTCTGCCGACATCGCTTTTCAATATTTCTGTCGGGTCACATCTGTTTCAAATGTAATTCTTTTTTATGAAGTGTAATTAACCCACTGCTAAAATAATGAGACACTACTGCATAATCAACAAGCGTTATTATGCAGAACCGCAAGGAGGTAGGTGGAAGCGAATCAGTCATCTCCGCCAAGCCATTATTTGTTTCTAGTTACCAGCTTAACAAGTTGAACCCATTTTAAAACAGTGTAAAAATCTTACCTCTCTGCTCTGCGTCCATTAATAATGCGGTTTCGGAAAGTCTGGTCATTTGTTGAGGAATTATGATGGGCCATCATTAATCACGCTGCTTTCGCGGACAGCCCTTCGCTGCCATGCCTCCTGCTTGACGCGGTTTGTTTTTGGTCTTTTTTTCTTTTTTTTCAAAGTTAATTGTGTCATGTAGCTAGTATAAACAATTGTGGTTTCTACATTATTGAACGACTTTGTGTCAAGCACGTGAAAATCAGCAGGTTGCTTGACCCTTTGAGGAAAAAGTACGGTTAAAGGGTCCCAGCGCTTAAAATGTGCAGCCGTTGTCATTGATCCATTTAACTACCAGCAACATGGCGGTGGTTCGAATCGCCCATCTGGTGCCACAGACCTAATGAAGTTTTCTGTCAGAGCTGTTGAATCAATGGCAACGGCTGTACTTTTTCAACGTTGGTCAGTTTATCAAGTTGGTCTTCTATGTTGATGTGAAAATGCTAGCTTTTCAAAAGGTTAACCACAACAACATACATCTATGAATAGAAGCCCACCTATCGAGCTGTATTAAATTTAATCTGTTTCTTCCCACACTGAAAATAAAATTTGAAATGTTGTACATTTTTCTTATCTTTTATTTTTCCCATCCTACTCATACCAACATTTTGAATTCCCAACGCATAACAAATCTTTTCCGACAGAGGTTCCAATCCTAAAGAAAATAATAATTATAATAAATGAAAAATAATTACGTAACTATTGCTTCGCTTTATATGTGATATTGCTATTCTTCACGAAGAGAATTTAGTATCACACAACCACGAATGTTTCTGTCATACGCAATCAGATCTAATGGTGGGCTTTTCCACGACTCTCGACTCTAATGATGAAGCGTACAATGAACTGAAATGAAGTAAAAGGGTAAAAATCGAGTCCGGAAACAACGGGTAAAGCCGTTTTTCATTGCATGCGACCATCTCCGGCAGTCATAAATAATTTCCTAACTAACTATGATTAATGAGACCGCCCATAGCGATGAAATCGCTCGTTTCTATGCTAAGCGTGTGCGGGAGTTGCGCAGAAATGAAAGAATAAAATAAAGGAGGTTGGGGGGATCTACATTAGACACTGAACATGAAACAAAGAAAAAAAAAATACTCCAAACACTGGCATGCGCTTGGGGGTGCTTAGAAAAATTCCTTTGGTCTCTCTCGCGAGAAGGGGGGGGGGGAGAAAAACAACTCCACTGGAGAGAGGCTGAAGGTAGGAAGAAAAAATAAGGTAGGAGGGAGGGTCCCATAAAAATCGACCGACTAAAACAAAAACATATAACAAGAAGGGGGGGGGGGCTGATTGGGTCACGTGACCACGACACTCGAATGTTTTTCGCTAATGATTGTCGTCAGACAAAATAGCGTGCTAACTGCGGGGAAGCATAGCGTGCACACTCTATGTTAAAAAAAATAAAAAGTACTCCTTTTTTTATTAAAAAAAAAAGCTCGTAAAGAAAATTTCATTAGGACACGTAATTGTTTAAAGTGCGGGTCCCTTTATTTGTTATCTCCCTAGCATCTAGAATGACCGCGGTTTACAGTCAAGGAAGTTATTAAGACGAAAGAATAATACTCGTCTCGCGAAATTGGATTAGTGTCCCTTCGCATACCAACAACCAGTACAGCCCGTCGTTTGTAAAAACTTTCGCATACAGATGGGGTTGTGTTCCAATTCTTCTGTTTTCTGAGGAAGGGGGAAATAATCCTTCTCCTTAAGTTTTTCCTAGGCAATTAGCCCTTGCGAGATAACACTACCGAAACTTTAACTTCGTTCCCGTTGGAAATCGAGAAATAATTCCGAACGCTAATCTCTATTGCCATTACCCGTATCGGTATAATTTAATAGAGATGAACCTTCCGAATTGCTTTCTCTGTCACTTAATGGGATCAAAGAAAAGTCGAGAAAAATATAACTCTAGTTAATATTGTGTTTCTTCATCTTATATGTGCTTGTTTTCAACATTTTTCTTAGTTTGGTAGGAGCCGAGCGTAATATAATTAGCTGGATCGGTCTAGGCTCTTTTTTCTGTTCTCGTAACATCTTCCCTGTAGGGTCCATCTGTTGGTGAGATAAGCTAAACCCACATTGTTTGTATTCGTTCGAAGAATTACTTTTCGTAATTAGTGCTTACATATCAATTCTCAGTGATTGTATTCGTTTATGAGAAAGCAGGGGCCCACCTAGGTTAAAAGGCATCTTTTTCTGGAATTCTCTTCCTTCGTCGATCATATTCTGAATTTATGGGTTGTTGCTGGAAAACAAATACTTTTAGTGTCATTTGCGTTTGTTCGACCTCTCTCTGTACCAGTCGTTTTCAGACAGAGGCGCATGAGCGCAAGGCCGAGCCACAGGAAATGTATTCAAATTGACAAAAGTGCTTATGATCTCGGTTTGTCTGTCGATCTGTCCTCTCTGTAACTGCCTCGGTGCCGCCCGACACAGCAGGCTGGTGCATATTCAGGAGCTAGGCATGGAGCGAGTAGGGCAGCATTTACGAGCTCGGTGCCCCTATGCACTTTGGCGTCGATGCCTTCACATCCCAACAGTTCCATCTTCTTACCGCCATTCCATCATTTCTATGTCTAACACAAAACTGAACCAAATGAAGCTTAATGGATGGCAACAATTTATTACAGTTAAATACTGCTTACTGTTAGAAGCTACGCTACAAGTACAGTAGGAAGGAAAAATACCAAATGGGAAAGATATTTTAGATTATTTTTAGTTTCGTACACTAGCGTCGTTAATAAAATAAAAAAATAATTTAGTAAAAAAATTAATAATAATATTATTATTTAATTTCTTCCATAGCCTTTTGAAGCGCAAGCATTTACACATCAATATAGAAGCTAGCTGTGTCAGAAAACTTCTTGAGCTCTGCGGTGCCACATGAACGATTCGATTGACCACCATGTCGTTAGTAATTAAATGAATCTATGTCAACGGCTGCACTTTTTCAGCTTTGAAGTCCATTATCGCAATTTTCGCGACCAGCAGTGAAAGCGCTGAAGTAAGGTGGTTTCACTGCGCAACCACCACCGCGCCCGTCAAAACGGATTTAGAAATGTTGCGAGGCACTGGTTATGGGAAATACGGCCTTGTATGCGAGACAAAAATTAGGATTGTCTCGTTTTGCACAGCAACTGCTGAGTTTTTTTTCGTCTTGACATTCTTCCATTCCTAGCAGCAGTTCAAAGACTCATAACGAGAAGTCAATTGATGGGCTCAGAAAGGGAAATCGCTGTCATCGCGTGACAAAGATGAGAGCGACTAAGTAAACCAGTCGTTAAGAAGATGTGCAATTACAAATAAGATAAACTCGAGAAGTGTTTTATAATACATGCCTCTAGCATAAATTATCTTATTATCATAACTGTTTTTAGTATTCCTATACTTCATCAAGCCAGGCAATGTCCGTTTGAGTGACTTATCCTATTCTAAATTTTTTTAACCCTTTGAGGCGCAACCCTTTCCCAATGCTGAAAAAAGGGCAGCCGTTGCCATCGCTCGACTTAACTACCAGCAAGATCGCGGACGATCGAAACGTTCATCGCGTGCCACAGATCTAGAGACCCTTTTTTGACGCAGCTGGCTGTGCTCGCGCAAGATGGCGGACTCGCGCACAGCCAGCTGCGTCAAAAAAGGGTCTCTAGATCTGTGGCACGCGATGAACGTTTCGATCGTCCACCATCTTGCTGGTAGTTAAGTCGAGCGATGGCAACGGCTGCCCTTTTTTCAGCATTGGGCGATTTATCCAGCTGTTCTCGCACTCTTCCATTTTTCAGCAGATATCAGTGCTGTTAAAAATAACCGTGACAATTTTTTTACGGGAAAGGACGTGCTAAAAAGTAAATGATTCTCGTGGAGCTATGTCACCCGCAGCTATTTTTATAGAAATCAAATCTATTCTTCGTGATTGGCAACAGTCAAAACGTCAGAGTTGGGTGTTCCCAGAGCGGGAACACTGCGCGTTAAAGGGTTAAAAGAAGACTGAACGATAAAGAAAAATGAAAGGAGGGGTGCAGAGAGCGGGAACACTGCGTGTTAAAGGGTTAAATGTTTGGGAGCCTCACCACATAGAACAAATCACCAACAAATTTTTGCTCCGTTCATCATGCCTATAAACTTTTTATTTATGTATTTGAGAGTTATGCACATCATAATTATAGTAATTTAATATTCACTGGAATGTACCTATTTTTAATAATTCTGCAACACAATTATCTAGTGGACGGGAAGAGAAAGAAAAAAAAAAAACATGTTAGCATATCATTGTAGTTAAAACGAACACCGATTGCCTTTGTTAAGTCATAGCAGCTTTTCCTCATGCTAGCTTGATTTAAATGCAATTGTTAACTTTTCTAGACGTTCAGCTAGCTGTTGGCGCAGTTTAGCGCTAGCAGCTTTAAAGTAATTGTTAAAATAAATTTCCAAAATAGCTATGTTTCCTATAATTATAGTTAACCAATCTTTTATTTCTTTTTCATCTCTTTAATTCAACTATGCCTTTTGATTACCTTTCTGGTTCGAACATAAGTGTATGAAACCAAAAGAACTCATGAATAGAAACTATATCTTATCCGAATCTAGTTCAAATTAAATAATGGATATTTGAAATAGGGTTAAAAACTTTTTTAACACTTTTCCATTTTGGTTGAAGTTCCTGTAAATATGTGCCAATTGTTACGAAATTTATGATGCGTGTCCAGAGTTTCTCAAACTTTTTCGAGAGATGAGAGTTTTTGTGAGAGTAAAACTTTTTAACTTTATTTGCGATGCTTTTGAACCATTTGGGAATGATTTTTATTAGTATGGACATTTTTTTTTTTGCTTATCATACAGTTAAACCGTTTTCTCAAACCTTTTCACCGCTAAATGTTTCAAAAATGAGCTTCTGCATCACAAATACTCAAGGGAAAAAGAGATCTTTGATTCTAATTGGACTGTAGTAAAAAAATACGGCTTTGTTTCGATAAACTTTCTTGTATAGTGTAATTTTTCTCTTAAAGGGTAAGAGGATTCACATCTGTATATTGAAACAGAACCTATTTAAAATTTTTAGTAATAACTTTATTTTTTCACTGCTTATTTTCACTTTTCATTATCTTTTTCTCCGTTCTTTTAATTCAGCATTTTAAAATCAAATTCACGTTCCTTTATAATTCTACACCTATGGATTTTCTTGCTCTTTTGTATGATGTCTTTGCCTGGAGACTGCTTACAAATTTAACAAAACTTCAAAGATGACGTTGATCATAAAGCAGAACAGCTATAATTTTCATCTAATTCATCCAATCGCAAACATTTAAAGGGAAAACTGGAGCAACAAAATGTATTACTTTAAATTGGAAAATGAAATTTCAGACTGAAACGTGTTTCAAAGTACATAAGATGCGCCTTAACTTTGGAATGCAAATGAACACGATCACACACGTAGTTTTGCATGAACATCTTTTGATGGTCATCTCGTTGGGACAAGGCAGTGTCCATCGAAACGAACAGAACGCAACTGACTAGACATGAAAGTCAGAAAGTAACCACTTTTAGCTATTTAGGTAATGGAGTACATCATTGTTTTCCGTGACAATGTTAAACTTAAGTGTCGAAACCTTGCATTTTCTACCCATTTCGTTCCTTTTAAACGCGTGCGCATACCCACTTGGAGAATTTTCCCTCTTCGTGTAATATTAAAGCCGCCATCATAGCTGTCACGCAAAACAAGTAGAAAAGCGGGAGTTGAAGTTGTAGTGCCTTTTTCCCCTCGTTAAATCACGCGAGATTCTCGGGGGCCTGAATAATAGCGGCTTGTCGTTTCGATAATCGTCCTCATCTTTCATCGGTCGTTAAGCTGGGCCAGTTGTTATGAGTCCTACGGAATATTTGACATTTTGGCTGCATTCTTGTTTTGGTATTCCTTTTTTTTTTTTTTTTTTTTCCCTTTCTTTATTTTCTGGAGCTCTAGTTTTATTATTATGCTCTCTCTGGCAAAACAAATGTTCGTTATCTGATCCTTTCCGGCGAGAGAAGGCGCTTGCATAGTTTTGGCTCAAAAAAACTGACGTGATCGATTTGCTGGTAGTATTCCCAATTTCGTCGCTTTTGTGTGTTTTCGTCGCTGACGTGGTATTTAATGACCGGTGTTTTTTACCGTTTTCATATGCAGAAGAGGCAGTCCTCATTTGTTGGTCCTGCTATTTGACGTGGAAATTGCAACGTGATTTTTTATTGTTATTATTATTATTATTATTATTTGAAGTAATTAAAAAATCCTAGATGTAAAATAATACTCCTTTGGAATAAGTATTTCAAGATAAAGTGTCAATAAATTTAAAGTGATTTCGTATATTGTCTTTTATTGAAAGTACAACTGCAGAAGTTTTATGTAAATATTGAACTTGATTTTTCGATGCGTAGAAAGCATAGCTGGTTAAATCAATTTAAAATAAAACTATTCATGTTTCATTTTGCCCCATCCAATTAAATACAGCTGAATGAAACAGGGGAATTAGGTTGAATCATCTAAAATCACGTTTGCTTGCCAAACATACATGTATTCATAAGTTGTTTTTAGTTATGAAAGTTATGAATGTAGTCAAACTATACGATTAGCTTAGTAGCACTTTAAGTCGCCTTAATGTCCGTGTTTGCCTCATAGGTTGCTGTCACATTGTAACCAGTGCATAGCTGCCAACTTTCCTGATTTCTCCGGATATTTCCCACCACAACTTTTTAAAAGTTTGATTTTGCATTAAAAATTTGGACTTATTTTAAGCATAAAATGCTAATTAAAAGTTAAAAATTAGTTGATGGAAATCTCTCGAAAAAATCGGGAGAGTTGGCAACTAACTATGCCAATGTGATGTCACTTCGAAATCACCATGCCATTTTTTAAGGGATATTTGCTTGTGATTTCATTGCGACGTCGCTATGTCGAATTGTCTCTGGTGCAGTATCACAAGAAAGTCACTGTCAGTAATTCACATCACGACTTCAGAATGACACCACAGAAGGCCATTCGACTGCCAAAACGTTACATTCAGGTCACTGTGCTATTAGGAATACTATTATTTTTGACTAGCTGAAGTACCCGTCTTTGACGGCTTAGTACGTACTGCAAATTTCCAGAAAGTTTGAATCTTCGTCATAATTGTAGGTGTACAAAGAATGCAAATAGTATATTAGCAATAGTATAGAAATCAAAATTCTGTGTATTGTTAAAAGATTACAGGTTTGGGAGTAACAAAGTGATCAGTAAGTTTGACTATAGAGAACTTCTTATTTTAAAAAATTAAGTTTTATTCTGGTTGAATGAGTTTTTCAAGTCAAGAGGTCATTCCTAACTTGTAACTAAATTTTGTTTGATTCGCTGTAGATATTTTAACATTATTCCTCGAAAACATTTTGCGCAATTTTCGAAAAATCGAAAAAAACAAATAAACATTTTAAAAATTTATTCAAAATTTTCAAAAAATTCAGACATTTGTTGTTTTAGCCATTGCTGATCATGTTGCTAAGCTTCACTGTATTCTCTTAATCCATTTTTAAGGAATGCGAGAACAAACATTTATAGGATTTTCATACAATCCTAAAATCTACCAAATATTTAAAACTGTTTTGGCATCTAGAGTTCAAATTCATTTTATTCGCTTTAGTCGTTATTACGGGATGCGCAAACAAATATTCACACAGTTTTTAAACGATTTTCGCAAAAATCTCAACATTATAAAAAAAAAAAATTAGATGCCTGTAGTTTAAGTTGAATGAGCACCTATCATGTCATCAAATTTCATTTCATTCGCTTTAGTCGTTATTACGTGATGCGCGAACAAAAATTTACGCAGTTTGAAATGATTTTCGCAAAATCTCAAAAAATCTAATCAAGATTAAAACTAAAAAAATTCGAAGCCTGTAGTTTTGAGTTGAGTGGCCACCTATCATGTCACCAAATTTCATTTCATTCGCTTCAATCATTTTTACGTGATACAAACAAAGCGCCACGGACAGAACGACAGACAAGCAAACTTTTTTTTATGGTCGTACTGGAATCCCAGGTGCTTGAAACAGATAGAAATTATAAATCGCAAAATTTAGTTCCAAGTACTGTACAGACAAAATTCTAATTCTATTTATATAACTTTCAAACATTAGCATTGCTTAAGACTATACTCAGCACTGCTGTCTTCTTTTTTATACATGCAGATTTTTGGTAATTATGTGATATAATTATTCCACTAAGTGGTTAAAAAATATCTTATCACGATCTGCGTTTCAGTTCAAGAATAAATTAGAGGCTGTCAAAGAATAAATATTCTCAAGATGTTTTTGTGGCCATGTAAATATAGCGGACTTTGTTCTTTATCCTTCATATTCGCAAGTCATTAAATTTATATAATAGTGTTTTAGTCTGTATTGACTTTTTTAAACTGCCAGTACCTCCAAGAAATGCTCATGCGCTATAGTTATATATATATATATATATATATATATATATATATATATATCAATATTGCCATTAAAGAAAAAAAAAAGAGAGAGACATTAACAGTGCATGAATTATAATAGCGTAATACTTTTGTTGTATTTCTAAATTTTCCTCATTTTCAACAAGTTTTTCAGTTTAAATAGTTTATGCTCTGCTAAAACTAATAAATAAATAAATAAATAAATAAAAATAATAATAATAAATTAAATTTATAAAATCACTTCTGTTGGGTAAGGGAGGAGCGGTTATAAAAAACCTTTTACTTGTTGGTATGGCTTTAAAACTGGATTCAGTAATGATAAATTTTGCTAAAATAAGCAGTAAATGACGGTTCTGCAAAAGTGTAGTTAACTTATGTCATTTAAATCGCAAGAATTCAGATTCAATTTTAGTTTGTGTATTTAATGAAAAGGTATTTAATTACATGCTATCTTGTAACTATAAAAATAATTGAATTCAGTATGCATGTTTAAAATTATTTTTATCGGAATAAGTTAATAGATGAATAATTTATTCTGAACTTCATACTATATAGCAGCTGTTGAAAACAAATGTTTCTTTTCTTCTCAAGAGAACGTATATGGTAATCAAATCTCGTCCCCTGCCCTTACCCGCTCGTAAAACTAAATGGGGATATTGTAGAGCAAGACAGTGCACGGCAGAGAGAACAAATTACGCATATCACTGATTCCAAAAATGTTTCTTCTATCTGAATATTCTGCAGGTGGTTCTACCTTTTCCGCTACTTTCAGTAAAAATTTCACCTGCTTCTTGATGGTTTTTCTTTCCGCATCACGTCTTATGACAGATGCTGCAAAACTGGAACTTGACCATCTGCACTAATTTTATCGTGTAAATATCCATTTGCAGCTCTTGATAAGTTAAAGTGTGATGCTAGATTTGATGACCGGTGTGTTCCAGTTTTTCTTTTTTTTCTCAAGCTCTTGAATTCTTGTCAATTTCAATAACTACAAAAAGTACTCGGTAACTTTTCAAAAATCTTGGTACTTCTTTTGCTAAATCTCATGTTTTAGATTGATAGATTGAGTTTGCAAACTGATTCTCAATAAGCCTTTGCTTAGTGATTTGAGGGTTTTCAATTCATAGTGTGCGCAACTTTTTTAAGATAAACAAATTAGCTGCTACTAAACTATAAACTGTTTGTTGCATTTGTAAATTCTCCTTAAGCTTTGTGAGATGCCCCCCCCTCCCGCGCCACACACACACACCGATTCATAAACCATATTTTACAATCAAAATTACCTTTAAAAATTATCGGTTTTGAATTGTCCCACCTTTGGTGCGAGAGACAATCTGGGAGTTTTTCGGAATGTATAATGGCAGGTTAAGGGAATTGCATCTAGTTTTACAACTAGTCTTTCCAGATTCCCACCAAAATACATAAAAAAGAGGAATATAATTTGGAAAATATATTATTAGAATAGAATTCAACATATTTTCAAAACTAGCGAAGCTAAAATTTTAACAAAGAACTTCAAATTAGATCCGGACGAATCCAAAATTGTGAATGCGACATTAAAGTTACCAAAACATCGATTTTTAAAAAAATATCGATGTTTTATCCATCGCTGTATTGAAACCGATATTTGCTTGACATCAATGTTTTCTTACATAGTCGATTGTATGCTTTATCAATATGAACGGAATATACTTAACCACTTTTGTAAAGTTTACTAGTATCGATGTTTTGAAAACACCGATGTCGCATCCCTAGTTTACAAAAAGTGGTTAAGTATATTCCGTACATGTTGATAAAGCGTAAAGTATACATCGACTGTGTGAAAAAACATTGATGTCAAATAAACATAGGTTTCAATTCATCTATGGATAAAAGATCGATATTAAAAAATATATCGATATCGCATCCCTAATCTAAACCATGCAAATCAGAGGGTTTATCTTTATAAATATGATGATTTCAAATCATAACTGGAGATTAAAAATATAGAACACCTACCTAAATACAAACATTTACACCTATCATGTGCATCTTTATAAGCTAATTGAGTACTTTAACTGTGCATATAGCTCATGCAGAAAAAATATAATGCGATAATAGAATGTGGAAGAATTTGAAATTAAAAAAAAAAAAAAAAATGTTAGGATATATTTAAGTAATAAGCATTGATACTTGGACTCACTTTCAACAGCTCAAGCACAATATTTAAACAGTTGTACTCATGACTAAAGGAAATACGTTGTTCAAATTAAGCGAATTCTGCTTGTGATCCATATTATCCTACCATTGAATTAATTCAGTATACACTGTAATATTTTTTATTTTTAAATCTTTCTGTATATTTAAAATTTTCCGCACGAATCGTACATTACTAAATTTTGATCTTTTTTAATATAGAAAACAACCTTTTTTGTGTATTTTTAAAAAAAAATAATAATCATAATAAATGTTACAAAAAGACTGTTTTACATATTACAAAGTGAAGAAAAAAAAATTACTTAATGCTTCTTTCGTTAAGTGTTAGATTATTTAAATTAAAATTCAAACATAGATTATCATTTCGTTTTATCATATATTGTATTCACGTCCATTTTGTTTTTTTTTATATTAAAAAAAATATTATTTCTTATTAGTTTGGAATTTCTTAACTTAAAAATTACTAAGGATATAAGAATGGTGATCCACAACCAAAGAGTTTGATACAGAAACTCAAATTATGTAAAGGCTCTTAAAAAAGAAGTTTTTAAATTTTTAAGACACTGTTTGTTTAAAAATCACGCCAACCACAATAAAGCTGCCCCCATTGTGTCTGTATGTAAATGTTTGTCCGAAGGCGATTCCTCTGTTTGTGTACGTGCCGCCAATGCGGTATCCTTATATAAAGCCATAAAATCGGACAGTTCCTGTTTTCAAAATTACACCTTTGTTCTCAGGCGAATTTCTATACTTAGCAGAGTTATTCGACCATGTAGCATAAAATAAACCTTTCCGGTGGTTAATAATTATAAATTAAGCAAAACTGATATTTTATTTCTTAAGACAAATACGTCAAATTATAGTACTATGGGAGAAGATGGCATAGCGTTGTTGAAATATAAAGAGTGTCCCTCAGATAAGTATCATAAAAGAAGGAAATAAAAAAAACTGTTTTACGACTTGGGGTATAGTTTGTTTTCAAAGCACTGCTTAGCACGCATGTCTTGTGTTACATTTATGGTGATCACTATTTACTGAAATAATCGACTCGAGTGCAATTGCTTCCGTGACCTAGACGTTCGTTTTAGTAAACTGATAGGTTGGTAATAGTTAATTTGTCTTCATATGTTTTTAAAACGGAACAATAATAGTGTAATAATTCCCCCTCCCCTAGACTTTTTCTTTTGTTACTTTTATGAATTCATTTTTTTAAACTCGTCATCATAATTAAATGAATGCACGATGGATTTCGTGCGTTTTCTAATTGATTTCATCTTGTGCGTTCTGAACGCACTCTGGATTATCAAGTCTATACGTGTTACGATAATATCGCTGTACCGAAAGAGCATCTGCTCTCGCAGATAAATATATTGTGTAAATGGTGTTTGTTAATGTGACGAATGTGAAAAAACACATTCCTTTGTGATAAATTGCCGTTACATTCTTCGCTGATGAAATTCTGTAGCGATATTCGTATTAAACTATTGCTTCCTTATTAACGCCTATCAGTTTGTCAGAGTTAATTTAGGCCTGACGCCGAAATAGGTTAATCATTTTTGCTCATCATGCATCGTTGTTTGCTTGTACTGTTATGGTAACGCTACTGCCTAGGATGGGGGGGTGCCTTGGTCATGGAGGACTTTCTGAGGGATTCTAATTGGCATTTTCTGTTTTCAATGCCATTTTCTATCCTTTTATTCGACTCGCTTATGATCTTTACACGTATCACCATATGCAAGGGCGGCATTTCAGTTTTTCATTGGGGGGGGGGGGTGCAAAATTTGCTGTGTTAAAATCCAGTATATTAAATGAATAAAATGTTACTTACATTTGGGGGTGCAATCGCGCCCCCGATTTGCTTTTCCTGTCCATATGTATTATTAGTTTAAAATCCTTGTCTGCCGTTTGGGGTAAAGAAATTCATCCAACTGATCCAAATAAATGTTAATTTTCCACCATTTTTTTTATTGAAAGGTGCTGATTTATTTATAGGTTATTGCTTTCAATCTTTCAAGATACTTTTGAAAATAACTCGATTCATCACTCAAAATAAATAATCTTCATTTTATTGTTAAGGGGACAGCCTACTTTTAAAATGCCCCAAAAATTGATTTTGAGATTTTTATCTCATTAAATAGTTTACTTTATTCTAAAAAGATTGATACCAACCATTTTTCTGTATGACAATTATTTATTGAGATAAAAAGGAAAATGTAAACGCAAGTTGGGCAGCATGCTGTAGAAGCTGCAACTAATGTTGACACTAAAAGCATAAAGAGGCAGAAAAGAAATGTACAGAATTTAATTTAGAAACTCGAAGAGCCAGAAAAATGCTCAACAGTTCTCAGTTTGAGGCAATAAAAGAAAACGAAGGCAATGTGCATGAAAGCGGAAAATTTTAAATCGAAAAGTTCATAAAGTGAAATAAAATCAAATTTTTATGTTGCATAGTAAAAAAAAATATATATACATGGATATAATTATTAAAATAACTTCAAATAATGTACTTTACCAATATTCGTGCCTTTATATCCTAAAAATGTATCTTTTGTTAAGGTATGTACATATTTTTTCATATTTACAATAGTCGAGCTTTTCTTTAGATTGATGTTTCTTAAGCCATATTAAAACATATTTTGGGTTAATCATTTTAAATACTCAGTAAAATTATTTTTAAATAGTAAATGTTTCAATAGAAAATGTTTTTAATTTTTAAAAATTAAATTTATGTTCCAAAACTACAATTTGAACTTTAATTGGCGTTTTCTCAAAACACTGTTTTTCAAGTTTGCGCGCATGATATTTTAAAAACAGCCTCGAACTAGTGGAATGCTGTAAATTACTTGATGAAAAATCAC
This sequence comes from Cheiracanthium punctorium, assembly GCA_038373885.1. Lineage (NCBI taxonomy): Eukaryota > Metazoa > Arthropoda > Arachnida > Araneae > Cheiracanthiidae > Cheiracanthium > Cheiracanthium punctorium. The sequence continues at coordinate 427,243 of JAWZYV010013619.1, forward strand.
TGATGTCCTATTCTTTTTGACGTCATGTCTGCATGGAAATCTATAAATAAGGGAGTCACTCTCACTGTGAGTTAGCGTGTGATAGACTGCTGTTATTGAGAGCAAAGCGAACGTCTGATATTGGCGTTTGAATACTGTTAATGCTGTGATATTTTAATGATCTACTGTGGCCTGTGTTAAAAATGCTGTATTTATTGTGAGATATAATGTCGAATAAGTGCTCGATTTTCGATTTTGTCAAATAAGATAAAGTATTATTAATAAAGTTAAACTTCATAGAGATTAAAAATCTGACTTTTTCCTACTTTTCTCTATCGAAATCAATTTTTAGTTGAATGAAATATTAATCCCGCGGGATTACGGGATCATCAAATCTCAATCCCGCAAACCCGCGAAGCGAAAAACAGTGCGGGATTGCATTCCCTATTCCCGCATCAATGTGTGTTGCGGGAAAATGAGTTGTACAGGCATGGTTGCAAGTGAAATGAGTATGTGACCCCTTAACTTTGGCGACAAATTTGGTGACTTTGGTGACAAAAAGAAAGCTCTCGAAACTAGTGGAATTTTGGCTGTATATTAATTAGGAATGAGGATACTGGAAAAATCTATAAAAACTGATGTCCTATTCTTTTTGACGTCATGTCTGCATGGAAATCTATAAATAAGGGAGTCACTCTCACTGTGAGTTAGTGTGTGATAGACTGCTGTTATTGAGAGCAAAGCGAACGTCTGATATTGGCGTTTGAATACTGTTAATGCTGTGATATTTTAATGATCTACTGTGGCCTGTGTTAAAAATGCTGTATTTATTGTGAGATATAATGTCGAATAAGTGCTATTTTCGATTTTTCAAGTTTGTCGGGTATGAAATTTTCGTAACAGTAATAAAATAGGAAGTTCCTTATTTTTCAACGGGGTTACTTACTCCCCTCCCCCCCCCTTTTTTAAAATCGGAATCGGATAATTGTACAATACTAAATAAAATTAAATTTAGAAAATAAAATTAACCAGTCCTTTCTGTTGTGTATTTTGAAGATGTGTTACATTACTTCAAAATAGCTTATTGTAAACAGCACAACAATGATCACAAATGTAAAAAATTAAGATTTGATTTTCAAAAACCGGAAGGAGATAACGGTCTGTTACAGGTGAACAATTTAACCTCTGTAAAGGTCTGTATTCTTTAGAAAACATTTAACTTTCTTTCTGGAAAGGGCTACAGTTTTTCTACGGGGTGGTCTTAGCAACTAACAGGAAACAGTATTCTTTTGACAATAATTTTCTTGGTAACAGACCCTGTAGCTAAGTCTTTTTATACGAAGGAGCGCTTTGAAGTCTTTCGTCATTTCAATTATTATCCTCCCCCCACCCCCTCCCCCATTCTGCCTCTTTCACATTAGTTCACCCACTCTCTTTGAACTTAAGTGCATAGTATTTTGGGCGGCCCTGCAAGACCTCGAACTCTTTTTCTTAAGCAACTGTTACTGCATTCGGTTCGAAATCTGAATTTCATTAGTAGCGGCATTTCGCGAGGAACTTTCCACTTCTTTTTCATTAAATATCGAAACGGGTGATGAATCGAAACTCTTCTCCCTTTTGAAGTTAAAATTAAATCGACGGCCCTCTTCCTAGGTGGCTTCTGAAACGCCGCGAGAGGTTAAGAGCTTCGCAGCATGACGTCATACTAGAGCCTTCGGTAAAAAAAAAAAATAAATAAATAAATAAACAGTCTTCAAAGGCGGAAAATTCTGAGCGAAGTGAAACGATTTCATTAGCGCTCTTCGAATAAGATATATTCGGAACTTTTAAAAAGAAATAAGAGTCAAAACAGGGGGAAAAAATAAAAGCTATTAAGCAATCTTCATTGGGAACGTATCTCCAAGTGACGGACATCTTGTAAATGACTATGATTCATGGGATGTCTTTTGTTCCAGGCCTCCGTTTGGCCGTAAAAAAGATTCCATTATATTTTTTGTTCTTTTGTTACCCGATGGGCTGAAGCAAGAAATGATGACCTTTTTGTGAGGATTTCATTTCTTTGCTGCGCCCTTCCGCCCGTCAAAAAGTGTGTCCAATCATTTGGTTTCGATGTTTTCTGGTGGTTTTCTTCGACTCCTCCGGACAGGTGACTAGCGCAATTAACCGCCGAAAATGCCACAAAATTAATTAAACTTGGATCAAATTTTTGGAATGTTTTATTCCATTTTTGCTTTATTTTATCTGAATGCGAAACTGCCTACGCCACTGTCGTCTTGTTTGCTTTGTTGAAAATGACTCTCACGCAAGATCTGTCTTCAGGGGGCTATAGAGGTACGTTCAGAGTCATTTTTAGATATCTTTTACGCTCAAAATATAAATTAATGTGCAAGAGTAGTTAGTTCATTGTACAATCGGGGGTTAAATTTTAAGCTGCAAGCTTTAATATCAAGAATTCTTTAGTACACTTTATTTTATCTGAGCTTCCCTTTACCAGGGTTACCATTTGTGGCTAATTTTACTCATTTGAGCTAGTCGCAGAAGCTGCTATAAATTTCATTTTATTGGAATTATCTAGCATGTAAAATTTTCTGTACTTACAGTAAAATCACTCAACAATTCATAGTAGCATTATTTTTTTAAATTTTATGAAATCTGGCTAAAAATGCTGTCACTGAACTAAATACCTAATTAATAATCGAAGAGTTTCTCACTAATACCCTATTAATTTTAATCTGTGACTGTGATTTATTTAAGAACGCTTCTGAATATTAATTTTTTTTATTTTAATTGTTTCATTTCTAAGTGTTTTGGTTCATTCGTTTAACTTATTCTTCTTTCTTAATCAATATGGATACCTACGACTAATGAATAACAAATAACAAATTGGTTATTTGTTATTCATTAGTCGTAGGTATCCATACGTACTTCCCACTTCAGTCGTGGCCACTGCTGATATCAAAACTGTTTATACATTATAGAAATTGAAATGTGGATGTCTGAATCAGGCAGTTGCCCATTTTGTTACACATTTTCAACCCACTTTGCCTGCAGAATATCTTTTATGATATAGGCACTGCCAACACGCTACATGGTGATGCCATATGGCTGCAAATATTTTAAGGTTTTAATGTAAATTAATTTGTGTAGTCGATACGGATTTTACTTTGTTCAATCTCTCGTTGTTTATCGTGTACGAAATTTAAAACAGAAGTTTTAATACTTGTAGTTCCCCCCCTCCCCCCCCCCTTAATAAAAGGGACATTGACAGAACCACTTACATTGGTCTTCTGAACATTTCCCCCTTTAAATTAAATAAATAAATGAAAATCAATTTGTACTTTCTGGGATGTTTTGTTAACTAAGAACATAACGCTGATTGTATAGAAAAACTAAAATCGATTACCTTTTTTCGTATTGTTAAACTTAAATCAAGTTTTTATCATCTATGCTTATATATATATATGCAGAAAAATATTTGGACTTTGTATCTGAAAAATGACTCAGATAGTACAATGCTAATTTTACTTTAATTTTCACATTAGCTTTCATTTTTGGGAGAATCGAGCAGTCGATTCGTTTGCTATTCTTATCGAGAGCATAGTCAAATAAATTTAAAAAAAAACTATCTGTACGTAATCTAAAACTATCTGCAGACTCATAATAACTCGTGATAGCATAATACGTAGAATATACAACAGCAAGTGTGTATACGTATACGTACATGCTACGCACTCGCACTATAGAGACTTAAAAAGTATTTCTTCAAGGTAACTTTCTATAGATAAAAGTACTCCACAAATCATCGGAATCTCCGCAAAACTATCGGCAAGACATTCAAATATATCCGCTCACGGCATGCGTAATAACTACGCTTGCCAGACGTTCCGGTTTGACCGGGACAGTCCCGGTTAGCAGACAAAATCCCTATGTCCCGGCCGGTTTACTTCACGTCCCGGTAAAAATTAAATTTGATTATAGATGACCAAAACAGTCTAAAAATAATTAACTGTGAAGGATTTTTAAGGATAATTACTTTCTCATTTGTTTCACTGTACTGTATAAAAAGTGAGAACTATCGAAGAGTGGTGGTGTGCTAATAAGTATTGTTCAAATTTTTATTCCTCATTCAAAGTGTTTCTTTTCACTTAAGCAACTTATAAATATTAACATGTAAGAAATAAAATGTTTAAATTTATATGCTCGTGTCATTTATTAATACCCCTGGTTCAGGTTCTTAATCAGTAACCATTTATTCATAGCATTGAGAATAAACTATCCTCTAAAACACTCCAAAACCCGCCAAAAGTGTGTACCCTTGAGAGGGAAAATGTAAATGTAGTGTTACGGCCAGGAATCTCGACCGAGGGGAGGAGATTTCCCTCCGTGGTGGACTTTCTAAGGGATCCTAACCCGTATTTACGCGAAGTTTCGTAGAAAACCACGGGAAACTCCGAACGGTTAGGTCGGCGGACTCGACCTGGTTTTGAACCAGGCTTCTTCCGTCTCCCAGTTGAGAGCGCAAACGCGTTCAGCCACAGGTCGGGCAAATGTACCCTTGAATACCCGTGTCACTGGGCACATTCCGGTGTCCCGCTTGAATATTTCAAAAATCTGAGAAGCCTGATAAAAACGGACTGTGATCGAGAGTGCATAATATCTGCACGATTCATTTCACCTCAACTTTTAAGTGATCTATTTTAGTTACTAAGAATCTCTAATATATTCCGAATAATCGCTCCCTATTTACGCTGACTTTAACGCTGCCTTCCTATTCATACTTAATTACGGGGAGTCCAACAAATAAAACTCTCCGAATGTAATTATGTTTCGGAGCCGTAACTCTCTGAATATTAGAGTTCTTTTGAAGCTTCCTTCCATTTACTTATCTTTTAAGACCTGTCAGCCGAACCAATGAAAAATTCCGTATGCAAAGAACATCGGATACACTCATCTGGGGATTAATTGAAGTTTCTGCTACTTTGTTTCTCGTGCGACGCGTTAACGTCCTCAGAATAAATGTGGGAACGAGGCGTTCTGACATCGAAGGAAAAAAAGGGGAGCGTCGCAAAGAACTGGCGTTGACAGTTGTTCGCGCTGTGATCAGTGTTCATACGCTACACGTATCCAAAACGCAATTTTTCGGCCTGAAATTATGACCAGGCCGATATCTCATTAAAAGAAAACCGTGGACGCCTGACCACGCCTCCCCTTGGTAGGAACCTTCGTCCGAGTGGGGGTATAGCCATGCCGAAAATTTAAAAAAAGACGCAGTTTTTCGATGATTTATACGACGCTTGCTGAGACATCTCAATACATAATCCTTGATTTATCGCTAGTAATTTCTGATTTAAGGGCAGAATTCTGTCGCTTTCCCTTAGCCCAACCCTGAATTCGTTTTGAGTCCTTTAGGCTAAAAAAGTTATGATGTGCTGAGCAGTAAATTGGGATGCCTCCAGTAAAATGATTTAGAGTGCTCATTAACGCAGCCCACTGATTTTTTTTTTCTATAGAAAATATCATGCCAGTTTTATTACCTGTCAAAAATGAATGTTTTTCGGTTTCTTCGTTTTTAAAATTTCAAGTTCACGTTACAGACGTATATTTGTTTTTACTCGAGACATGGACTGTACAGTGCTTTGCAGACATAATTCCCTCCATGGAGGTGCTCTTATATTCTAAAGAATTCTTATATTCCACTCTAGTGTGAAAAATATGATTTCCATTATTATCACAAAATTTTTCTCCTTCGGTTCATATATGCCAGCTTTATGATCAACTATTAAATGTCTGCTTTTACAAAATTTTATTGGAAGCAAGTTTGTTTTCTTGCAAAGGGAAATGTTATTTTCACCTTATATGCTTGAATTTGCCTCTCTTAATTCAATTGATATGATAATAAAGGCCGTCCGGGAAGAATAAGGGAATTTCAGTTTGCGAAGAAACTTTGAATTCGTGATAAAAATTTGCCTATAAGCTTTCTCAGGTTCTAATTACATGAGTTAAATTACAATTTTAATATGTTTTTAATATATTATTTAATTAATCCATTTTTTACAATTTTAATATGTTTTTAATATATTATTTAATTAAAAATTAATGCATTTTTTACACTTTTACTAATTTTACTTTGTATACTTTTACTTATTTTTTGAAAAAGGTGTCTCAATAACTGACCACATTTCTCAGTTACCAAATTTCCTCGGAACCCGAGCGGGTCGCCTTAAGAAAAGTTTCGCTGTATTCGGTTTAAGTATTTTTCCTTGGGCATGCACAAAATTACAACTCTTATCGTTTTTTTTTTATTTTTTAAAATTTCATTCTGTCTTAGTAACGTTAAAACTGAGTGCTAGCGTATGTAGAAAATGCCGACAATTCTTCGAACTACGTTGTATTCTTTTCTATCCTTTTTTTCTTTCTTTCTTCTGATGTGTGCGTGTGTGTGTGTGTGTGTGTGTGGGGGGGGGGGGTTGGTATTCGAAATGCAGGAATTCACGTGTAAAAATGTGTATTATATAAACAATCTTCATAAAAGCTATTTAATTTACTGGCTAGTGAAAGGTTATTGATTCCACGAAATGTTTTCGTGATGTGAATTTAGATTTTCCTCAATTCTTTAACGCCCAGACAAATGACACAAAACTGTGGCCTTTTTTCTTGCAAAAGTACGCAAGTACATGTCAATTTTCCTATTTTTGAATCCCGAAAAAATAACTTGATTTACATTAAATATTTAAGTGTGACGAAGTTATTTTATAATCCTTAACATTTTAGCACATAATCGCCAGTAAAATTTTTAATTACTTGCAAAATTGATGTCACGATTATTTTTATCAATGCCAGTATCTGCTAAAAACATGTAGAAGATGATTAAAATGACTGGACTTCAAAGGGTTAATAAGCACACACACACACACAAAAAAAAGAAAACACCTTTTAATATTTCTCTCTTTTTCATAAAAGCAAAGAATAGTTCAAATTTAAATTTTCCTCAGTAAATTTTTCACCCTGATACCGCCACGCGCTACTTGGGTGGTACAATATTCCTATTCTGCATATAATAATAATAGCAGTCTTTTTTTAAGCGTACTTAACTAAAAATAATCATCTCGCATATTGTTAAACATGAATGAAAAATCCCAATTTTTTAATTTCAGCTTTTCCTGTCTTATTATATAAAAAAAATCAATTTTTTTTTTAATTTCCCTACAATTTTGACTATGTTCATTTAAAAGAGAACAAATGCGTTCCTCCATTCGGAAACCGAAATTAATTTAACTGGGTAGAGTTAGTTGTTTGGCACAATGATTATTTTGCATTCCACTGACTTCTTATCTAAAAATGAAGAGAAGAGCAACGAGTCTAAACAACGGAGTTAATTTCCATCGCATGAAGGTATTCTCCCCCCCCCCCTCTCCACTTCCTACTCTATATCCTAAGAAGTTTTTTTTTTAATCATAGTCTTGCTAGAGTTAAACTGTCTGCCTCCCTAAATTGTTCGGGTTGATGAACTTTAATGATCATTTTAATGGCGACTCCTAACAGTGCAGGGGATTATTGCGTGGGAATTTCACCGTTAAACACAAGTATAAATTCAGATTTTTGCGGTAAAAAACAAAGTATTTTCACCTCTTTACAGCGAAGGCTTACAGTGTTTCGAGATAAAAGGGGCGAACGGTGTAAAGCTTTACCTAATTCCATTTTTGTATTTCAAAATATATGCTGTGGAGTTTCTTTTTTTTCTCCGGAAATAATGGAGTTCTGCAAATTATGTGAATTTTATGTTCACTCGGAGAAATGGGATTATATTTCTGTTTATTATCTCTTTTCGTTTGTTTAACCCTTTGAGGCGCAACCCTTTCCCAATGCTGAAAAAAGGGCAGCCGTTGCCATCGCTCGACTTAACTACCAGCAAGATGGCGGACGATCGAAACGTTCACCGCGTGCCACAGATCTAGAGACCCCATTTTTGACGATAGCTGGCTGTGCAGCTGCGTCAAAACAATACAAAAAAAAAATTATATAAAAAAAACAATTATACAAAAAAAAAAACAATACAAAAAAATATATACAAAAAAAACATAAATTTACGCAGGTGGTCTATTTTTATACCTTTATTTTTGAGACAACGTTTGAAAGGAAATTGGATTTTAGATAAATCTTCTATGAGCAACGTAGAAAAATGCAAAGTAAAATTCTCTGCATTCTTTTGATGTTATAAAACGGTTAAATAAAACAAACATTGGGAAAGACGCCTGTTTACAAGGGAAGAACCTAGCAAAATATTGAAAGAGAAGTTAAATTTTATTACTTTAAAAGAATAAAAATTTTAGGTATGCAGTTTAAAATATAAGCACTGTACTTTTTTTTTCCAGAATGAAGGTTTAAACCGTTCTTTTTATAAGTCTCTAAAATAAGAAAACTGCGTCCTATTACTATTTTATTTATTTATTTTTTTAATAGGTAAGACTCTTAGGGATGGACGCGAGACGAAAAATAGGAGTCTCGCGTCTCGCAAAATAGCCTAAAAGCTTTGTCTCGTCTCGCAAAAATCCCTATATCGTAATGTCAAAAATGTGTGTATCGTCTCGCAAAAATCTGTAAATCTCTGTCTCGTCTCGCAAAAAAAGTCGTATCGCGTCCATCCCTAAAGATTCTCCCCCTCCCCTCTTCTAATATTACTGTGTATTTGTGCAAAATTTCGATCCAGTTCGTGTAACGGAGTCGGAGGTTGCAGTGCATAAAAGACACCTCTCAAGTCCAACCGAATGAAATTTCCATCTAAACTCCGGGGGGGGAGGGGACAATACGAAACCTCAACCCTTTAACGCGCAGTGTTCCCGCTCTGGGAACACCAATTTCTGACGTTTTGACTGCTGGCAATCACGAAGAATAGATTTGATTTCTATAAAAATAGTTGCGGGTGGCATAGCTCCACGAGAATCCTTAACTTTTTAGCACGTCCTTTCCCGTCAAAAAATGGTCACGATTATTTTTAACAGCACTGACATCTGCTGATAAATGGAAGAATACGAGGAACAGCTGGATAGATTGCCCAATGCTGAAAAAAGGGCAGCCGTTGCCATCGCTCGACTTAACTACCAGCAAGAGGGCGGACGATCGAAACGTTCATCGCGTGCCACAGATCTAGAGACCCTTTTTTTTATGACAGCTGGCTGTGCCCGCGCGCAGCCAGCTGTCATAAAAAAAGGGTCTCTAGATCTGTGGCACACGATGAACGTTTCGATCGTCCGCCATCTTGCTGGTATTTAAGTCTTGCGATGGCAACGGCTGCCCTTTTTTCAGCATTGGGAAAGAGTTGCGCCTCAAAGGGTTAAAAAAATACAAGAACAAAGCTTCTCGAAATTTAAATTGCCAGAAAGCTTTAATTTCTTGGCTCTGAATTCTCCAGCCAAGCTCGCCCGATGATTTACTGCCACCCGAATCCAAACGCTGTCCGGGAGAGTTACACATCGCCAACTCGGCCGGAAAGCTGTCTGAGCCCCAGCAAGAAGAAAAGTGTCACGCCAGAAAGAGTATATATAGTACTCTTTTTTTTTTTTTTTCCCCTTTTCCTTTTTCCCTCGGTGACATTTTAGAAAATTTCTTTGCGGAACACTGAGTTCCTCTTTTCTCGGGAGGAGATTTGGCGACCCAAAGGTTCACGCACCCGTAAATCAGAAAGATTTCACCCCCTCCCCCGCCTTTTTTTTTTTTTTTTTTTTTTCCCTCAAAAAATGAGGATTAGGTCTGCGACATTGTAGATTGAATGGTTGTGGAAATGATATCTTTGGGTGTGAATGGAGACTTTTTGAAAGATGTTGGGGACAAAACAATTTGAAAGTGTCGAACAAATTAAACTTAATTCGCGTGACTTTTTTTTAAAAAAATTTAAAAACTCTTAATCATTAAAAAGTGCAAAATAAGATAGCTTTTGAAAAAGACATTAATTCCACCCCCACCTCCTTCTACCCTTCGACCTAATACACACGTGGAAAGGAAACAAGCCTTTCCAGGAATTTTAACCATTCCGAATTAATTCGAGGTTGATATAAGGTGAGCATACGACCTCAATTTTCGAGGACAGTCCCCCATTTCTGTGCTTTTTTGCAATTTGTCCCCAAATGTAAAAAACTGTAAAATTTAAAATTGGGGGCAATTTTAAATTTTACATTGTTTTTTAATTACTGTTAATTATTTCATTAATTATAAAATCTCCTCAATTTTGTTTCAAATGTGGGGACATGTCCTCAATTTTACTTTCAAAAACAGGGTCACCTTAGGTTGATACAATAAAAACTTGTATAAGCGGGAAGAATTTTTTTTTTGTTGTTTGTTTTTTTTTAGCGTAATCGTTATTCCTACCATATTTTGAACATTTTTTTCAATTTACATTGCTCACTTACCTCTAATAGATAAAGAGTTGAAGCGCGTGTTACCACCTCTTTGGGACACCCTGTTTAAATAGTTTCAGTCAGTTACAGAATAATATTTATTTGCTGAATAAGTGGTAATAGTTACTTTAAAACACAAAGTGAGAAAATATATGTTGTTTCCAAGTACAATAGCATCTTAAAAGCAATCTTATTTTTCTGGATCTATCGCCTCTCAGTCGATATAGAAACATTTAAAATTGCAAGCATACCGTATTAAGAGATAGAACAAAGGCCATGCTAAGATTCTGTTCGAAGTATGCCACCTTGGAGCAGTTTTGGTTTGGATATGACATAATTTGAAGAGGCCTCTGTAGTCGGCTTGCGGAGATTCAAGTCCCTATGCTTTGCTATGGAGAAAAGTGCCTTAACGTCTAATCATTTTTCTCAGAAAGTATTAGGTATTTTTAAATAAAATGTTCCTGTGTGAGTCTTGAGAACTATGCGCAAGGATTGCGCGAATCAGATTGAGTTCATTTAGCCGAAAGAGATTTTATTGCAGTCTAGAATTTATGTTACTTTTCTGACTGCAATAAAATATCTTTCGGCTAAATCAACTCAAATCTGATTCGTGCAATCCTTGCGAGTAGTTCTCAAGATTCACACAGGAAAATTTCATTTAGAAATACCTAATACTTTCTGAGAAAAATGATTAGGCTTTAAGGCACTTTTCTCCATAGCAAAGCATTGGGTCTTGAATCTCCGCAAGCCGACTACAGAGGCCTCTTACCTTCTGCCCATTAAAAATTTAAGGACGTTAAATTAAGAATTTCTGGACAAGGAGGGAGGTCGAACCCCAACCCTCTCCCCTTCATGTACACCACTAACCAATATTTGGACTGCATACGACAACAAGGTATGACCGTGTAGGAGGACCCCAAAAAGTGCTAGGCCAATAGCCTCCGAAGGTCTTAGTCAGTCCCTGCGTAGATGCACAAATATCCGTGATTCACTTTTTGTTTGTGCAAGCTGAAAGTGGTTTACTTACTTATTTACTTATTGTTAAGAAAATATTTCAATAACCATCCCGCATCTCCTTGTAAAAACACCGTTCAAATCTAAATATTACACTAAATATTACAATCTTCACAGGGGGGGGGGGTGCAAAAATAACGATATTATATGTCCAATCATCTACAAAGAATATCGTTCCGAATATTTATAAAGTCTGATGCACACACACACAAAAGAAAATAGAAAGCAGACACGTAGGAATTTCCATCGTTTATAGTGCTCAGTTTCTTTCACCTTTCTTCTCGGATATCTGTCTGTACCGACAGGGCATGACTCGATCCAGCGCTGGAAATAATCTCGCACTCTCGTTTTCACGATTTTATGCCCGATAACTTCAAATTACTTTTCCGAACTTCAGTCCGTGTACGATCCGGAAAGACTCGGCATTTTCACGAACACGACGGGCAAACAGGAAGCAAATTACAGAGCACGGGCAGTGGATGGATTCACCGATTACAGAACTCTAGGTCAGATTATATGTTGAGATTAAACCTGTAAGAACAAGTGCGTTCGCTGCCTGTAATAGCAGAAGGACTGGATATTAAAATTCTAGCACAACCTTGACTTTAGACGTATAAGCTATGGTTAGTTATGGGCGTAAAAGAATTTTTTTTAAACAAAAATTAGCATGAGATTTCACAAAAATGTATGTTGAAATTCGCAAAAATAAACAGTTCATAAAAATGGGAAAAATTTCTCGATCGACCCCTGGAAGCGACAGACATTTCTTGAATCTTAAAATATTTCGGAATGTAGTTTTGCATCGTAAATACTAGTAAAATGCAAGTACATTGTATTCGATTATTATTTATTTGTGTAAATCGTTTTGCTTTTCAAAATACAACAGTGGAAGAAAAATTAATTGCTTTGTGATGCATAGATTAAATTGTGCTAACAGATTTGATGAATTTTATTCAAAATGAATAATTTCAGCCAGCAGTGACCACTCTTTCACTACACTCTTAAAACTGTGCCTCTTAATGTAAGGCACTGGATTGTACCTTCTGTTATATTAATATGAAAGGCACATAGCCAATGTACTCCTCGTATAGTATTAAAAATGCAATCAAATTTCAGCAGGCAAAAATATTCAAAGTATGCTTCTTAAACCAGAGGCACACTTTAACCCTTTAACGCGCAGTGTTCCCGCTCTGGGAACACCAAAATCTGACATTTTCACTGTTGCCAGTCACGAAGAATAGAATTGATTTCTATAAAAATACTTGCGGGTGACATAGCTCCACGAGAATCCTTTACTTTTTAGCACGTCCTTTCCCGTCAAAAAATTGTCCCGATTATTTTTAACAGCACTGACATCTGCTGAAAAATGGAAGAATGCGAGAACAGCTGGATAGATTGCCCAATGCTGAAAAAAGGGCAGCCGTTGCCATCGCTCGACTTAACTACCAGCTGTGCCCGGCACAGCCAGCTGCGTCAAAAAAGGGTCACTAGATCTGTGGCACGCGATGAACGTTTCGATCGTCCGCCATCTTGCTGGTAGTTAAGTCGAGCGATGGCAACGGCTGCCCTTTTTTCAGCATTGGGAAAGGGTTGCGCCTCAAAGGGTTAAGCGTGTATAGTAATTTACAGTTCACCGCCATTAGTGAGATTGTTTAGAATTTACTTTCTTTTATTAATGTTGTTATTGTTTCCTTCGTTCATTCTCTCATTCCTGGACTCAATGCCCTGCCACTTTCATTCAGCGATACAACAAAGAACTTCTGAGTGAGGATGTCTCTTGTCCATGTGAGGCGGTCCACTGTCGCTTTTCTGGTGGGTGGGAGATTAAATTCACTTTTTCCAAAAGGGTAGCTAATTTTTTAGCTCGCTAACCGTATCCCCACACTCTCTTCACAGCAAAGTCGTCATCTTTAACTCTGCAGATAATTGTCAACAATCTCTTCTCAATGACGGCCTCCCGGAGATTTAGTGTGTTCCACCTGAATCCACAAAGACGTGATAAAAAGACGCAGTGTTCCGCGGCAAAATTTTCTGAAAAATGTCATCGAAAACGACCTGTGTTTCGTGTGTGTGTTCGCTCTTTTTTTCCCCGGAGAACGTCTTTACTGGTTGAACTGGCAATATGTAACTCTCTCTTCAGGATGTTGCAGGTTTCGTTTTACCACTGAAGGACAGCTGATATCTATATATCACGAAAGCTGAAGAACGCGGATCTTTCGCTTCCTTGTTTTACACAACTTGAAAGATTTTTGCTATTTTGTGAGTTTTTTGACCTGGTTATAGCCTAATATTTCGATGTCTGAAAAAAATTGGGAAATGTCCCTGGTACTTCATGGATCATTCATTCTTTCCGACGGTTCGTGTGAAATAGGAGTTTTTTACAGACTGTGTCTGATACCCATTTTTTGATAGAACAGAGAGTTTGTTCGTGGATTAAAGTATTACCAATTTTTCTACCTAACTCTTTCATCTATATACAAATGAAATATTCAAAACTTTGTAAAATAAAACACGTAAAAGGTACTTATTAGAGAGTTTATGCACAGCGGTTTCACTCGCGGTAACGCTAACGTAAAATGCTACTGTACAGTACAGCGCATGGGAACATATAAAATAAGTTTCATTATTGGCGCGAAACTTTTTAATAGCGGATAACGTTATCGTTAACCCTTTAACGCGCAGTGTTCCCGCACTGGGAACACCGAACTCTGACGTTTTGACTGTTGCCAGCCACGAAGAATAGATTTGATTTCTATAAAAATAGTTGCCGGTGACATAGCTCCACGAGATTCCTTTACTTTTTAGCACGTCATTTCCCGTAAAAAAATGGTTACGATTATTTTGAACAGCACTGACATCTGTTGAAAAATGGAAGAATGCGAGAACAGCTGGATAGATTGCCCAATGCTGAAAAAAGGGCAGCCGTTGCCATCGCTCGCCTTAACTACCAGCAAGATGGCGGACGATCGAAACGTTCATCGCGTGCCACAGATCTAGAGACCCCTTTTTTTTTTGACGTCAGCTGGCTGTATTTCAATGCATGAAATTTCGAAGAATCTTAAAAGTAATTAAGAAGCCTGAAATATTTATAGAAACAGTAATGAAATAACGATTGTTGCTCAATCCGGGGTTTATACGTAGTTAAATTTCTGCAAAACAATCTTTCATTTAACGAATCCATTTTCTATTTAGAGTTTCTTTCTGACCAAAAAATTCAGTACCAGAAATTCCTTTTCTGCAAATCTCTGGAAATTTTCTAGTATCGCTTGTTAGACACATATATTCAAATAATACTCAGAAAGGGCTGATCATAACTCTGCATATTTTGTGTAAAAAATTGGCATTCCAAGATTAGAAAAATGCCTGAAAATTGGACCCCCCCCCCCCACTCCTCTCCACTCGAATGATGTCTTTGAAATTTTATTTAAAAAATACAAGAAGAATAGAGAGAAAATTTGGTTTTCTTCCGATTCACACAAACGAAATTTCCAAAAGAGTTGGCCAAAAAGGCTTTTAAGAACGGGTAACTAGTTTATAGGTAAAGAGTTTGAATTAATTACGCTATAACACTAATAGTGTCATATACGACGCTACCTGTATACTTATAAACTTGAAAATGGCTCTCAAATCGTCAGGACACTTCAGGCTAAACTGAAGATGAATGTCCATGTTAAATATTGTTTTACAAAATATGTAGTTATACTTTTGCTGGTTTATATCCAGATGGATGTCTTTGAGATTGAACCTTCTGGGAAGTAAATACTTGTTAGTTCCCACAGATTAATATGAGATGTATTTTTATTTTTAATTAATTTTAGATTCATGACAGGTAAGAGCATATTTAAAAAAATTATTCATTCAAAACAAAAGTATTAAATTCACTGAAATTCCACTAATTTCATTAATAAAGTTGTTATAGTTATCTGCTCAGTGTAAATTTATGTGATAATACTGTGATATTCTGAAAAATTTGAAGCTTCTGAAAAGTTAGAATATAATAATTTATATTTGCCGCTTTCTCAGCGATTTGAAACAAAAACTATATCACAAATATATTAAAACTTAAGAGTATTTTAATAAATGAATAAAATTAATCTTTCATTAATGGTTAACAATAAATATTTTTGTTTTTATTCGACAAAATGCACTTATTTATCAAACCTGATTACTATGAAACAAATATATATTAATTCTAACTGTTATACAGTATAACATAGTCAGAAGATGGTAATATCGGGCGACTAGGACTTCCCGAAATTTGAATGTTTTTTAACAAAATGGTAATATTAAGGCCAGTTTTTAGAGATGCCTTCTCCTGTTGGGCAATCCAGAATTGGTTTTCTGCTGGGCTACTTATATCGTAAATACTTTTGACCAGCTTTTTTACAAATTACGCCACTGTGCAACATTAAAAATTTTAGAATATGTATTTTCATTGCAAAGCCTCCACGCTCCACATTTAGGGCTAAGGGGAGAGGTGGGGATTCTCTCCCGCCTAATATTGTCACATTCTGTTGCGCTTAGCAAAATTATGAACCTAGTTGGCAACCGTGGTTAAAAATTCTTTTAACAAAACTATAATTCGCGTTTTATTTCTGATAGACTTCGCAAAATTCAAACTTTAAAGGAAATATCATTAAGCTTAAAAAGTAAATAAATAAAAGCGCCACTATATTTTCTAGTTGTAGTAGAATGGAAAGAATTTTAATACTTGTTTGAAAACTTGTAAATCTTTCTTTTCCTTCAATCAAAATCTAGTAGGTTTGGCAAATGTACAAAAATAGTTGCAAAACTTTAAAATAAGAACTATTGTGTGGTTTCCACTCCTGGTAGACTTAGCAAAATTACCCAAACTCAGTTCGAAAATTTTTTAAGTAAGTTGATGAAAACTGATATTTGACTTGGCAGTTTAGGGACCCCGTACACATTAAAAATAGCTATGGTTCTAGCCACATTCAAGTTCAAATGACAATTTTGAATTCGTGTTATCTGAAAAATCCTTTCTCTTTTTAAAAGTAGAATAGAGTAAAATTTAGCTCGAAATACATTTCTTAAATTGTTATGCAAATGGAAGCAATAAATTAGTGGACTTGCGCTGACATGTATGCTCCGTGATTAAGATTACCAGAGTGATATTTTTCAAACTGGCCAGATTATTCAACTCTTGCCGAGTCAATCAAGGAAGACGGATGTGTTCCCAACACGAACACAAATGCCCGAATTCGTGTTGTTTATCGCGTCAAAAATGTCGTTTTTGACGGGATAATGACTTTGCTAACAGCAAACTCCAGGCTGCAGGTTGCGTGCCAGGTCGCAGTTTCTCGTCTGTTAGGTGCTAAGGTTAGGCTTCCTTAGGTGTTCTTTATGTGCCTGGACTCCATGTATTTCAAGCCTGGCGATAAATGGGGCCATTTGTTACACGTAACCGGGTTATAAATTTGGAGAAATCGATTTTTTGGTATTTTTAATCACAAAAAAGGGTTTGGCGGAAGCCACTGGATGTATCGGAATCAGTGGCGTATTTCCCATAAATAGTAACGTAACGAGATGAAATTGAAATCATAACTCTCAGCTTGTTGTTAATATGTTCTTGTGAAGCAACTAATGGACAGGGTTACCTCTGGTCGGAAAATATGGAAAAGTTAGGAAATTGCATTTTAACCAAAAAAAAAAGGGGGGAAATCAAGAAATGTTGCAAATTTTGGCTAAACAGCCTAGAAAATTATCACAAGTCCACATGTATAAATAGTATAATGATGGTGTGTATCGCACTTGTAAATTATAAGCATATTATAATAACGAAGACTAGAATCTTACTCAAAAAAATTCTGATAAACCTGGCAAAGTCAGAAAATCTTGTTTGAGAAATTGAGTAGCAACCCTGTAATATGTATGCCTCTTCTTATTTTTTCTCAAATAGTAATTCAGATACGAGTATGCACTACGTTGGAATAGGCGCCCAGGTGGTGTAGTGGCTTAAGAACCATTCTATCACGCCTTGGCTTCGGGTTCGAATTCCGGCTTGGGCATGGATGTTAACTTGTCCATCCCTTCATAGGGGATAATTCTGGCCGCCCACTGGGTGCCTTCATTGTAAAATGGCCACAATACCTTCAGACAGTTGTAGTGGAATGCCTAATTGGCAAGTCCATTCCCGTTAAAAAAAAAAAAAACGTTGGAAGGGGGGTTGCTCAAAATACAAGGATAGCACAAATGAAAGACCCTGTTTTAAAAATTTTATAAACTATTGCAGTTGCACGTATTACAATAAATGTTACGCGAAATTAAAAGGAAAATATACAGTTTCTTTTTTTTTTTTTCCCGAACCATCGATCAATAGATGTAATGTTAGAGTGTGCGGGAGTGAAACTCCTCATGAAATTATGCAGTTGCTGAGAGATTTACCAAAAAAGTATATTTGTTGTGTTTTGTTACCAACAAAAATTTATGGACCTTTCTTTTTTCCTGAAAAGAAAAAAAGTTAATTAGTAGAGCATCTATATGGACATGTTACAAATTTGGCTTTTGTGAAATAACATAAAAAATATTCATTTTTGTAGATTTTCATTGAGTTCCACCAACCCACCATCTAATATTACATCTGTTAATCAAAGGTGGGGAAAAAGAAAAAGAAAAAAAAGAACAGCATCTTTAGTTCGGCTTGTATGAACTGTATTTAAAGTAATCATTTTCACACTATGACTGAAGAATTTACGAGAAGAAAGTTCTGTCAATTACTCGTTCCTGGAGCTTTCTTATGAGATAAGGGCAAACTTGGCTCTCTTTTCTTATGTTTAGCATATTACAATCCTACTCTCAGATAGAGACACCAGATCTTGCTATTTTTTACCTATGGTTAAATGGTAAAAAAGTAACAAACCAACTGTAACGACTAATGGCAGTAGTAATTTCTTCAGAGCTCTAGCTAATTTGCCTGTCACTTTTTTATTGATGTGCATACAGCGAAATTGGAAAATTCTAGGAGTGGATAGATCTGTAATATTAGCGTTGGCGATGAGTATGTTTGCATGCATACCAAATAGTATTCCCGATGCTTTTAGGATTGTAGCAAGTGTGAAGACGTTTACATCTTAGCGATTCCGTTTTTGCATCTGCGTTTTAGTTTCAAACGTTTAGGAAATCGAAGTTTGTTTGACTTCTTAACGACTCCCCTAATAGCATCGTGACCTAAATGTTAAGTCACAGTGACGTCGTGCAGTCGTCTTGTGGTGTCGCGAATGAGTCACAGATGAGTCGCCTTGATTGTTAAATATCCACCCTCGGCAACTGTACAACGTGACGTCTCCGTGAAGTCACACTGGGACTTAAATGTGACATTGGAACTTCAATGCGACGTTATAGCACCGTCACCCAAATGGCATCATGACCTAAAAGTGAAGTTGTCGTGCGAAAGTTGTCGAAACCGTCCCCTTACGTCGTGTCCTATGTACCGAAACCTATGTAGTGGTTAATGTTGAATAAATCGGCACTCTCTTCTCTTGCTATCGAATGCCTTTAACCCTTTGAAGCGCAACCATTTCCCAATGTCGAAAAAAGTTCAGTCGTTGCCATCACACAATTTAATTACCAGCAAGATGGCGGTCGATCGAATGCGGTCATCTTGCTGGTAGTTAAATTGCGCGATGGCAGCGACTGGACTTTTTCGACATTAAACAGTCGACATTGGGCAGTTTCGACTTTGGCCATGATTGACGAAAAAATTCTGTCGCCATAGTCTTAGTCTATCTAGATGTCCTCCTTAGTTATATAATTGAAATCAAATTTATTCTTCGTGAATCAAAACAACCAAAATGTCAGAGTTGTGTCCTCAAAGCGAGGACACCGAGCGTTAAAGGGTTAAGTAAAGATTTTAATCAGCCTGCTGGGAAAAGAGGAACAAAGTTTTGTTCCTTCCTAGGGAGAAAATGAAAAAACAAGGAAATCTTATGACTAAACGATAATTGAATTAAACTTAGATTAATTTGATGGTGGTTTTTTAAACAATTTTTTAATTTAATTTTTATTAGTGGTAGCTTTTTTTTCTGTCACTGAACACTCTCTGCTGTAAGTATGTGTCAACTCAATTTTTACAAGACATCAGACCTCATATACCAACAAAAAATTTTTAAATTACTCAAACAAGTCTGATTGAACATAAACTTTTTTATCATTCGTCGAAATTATCGCAAGTTACAGGATAATATATGAACTCCTGCCTATCTGTTATTTTTTTTATTTATCGGTAAATTAATATAGTTTATTGCACAGGACATTTCTAGCAAATTACCAAAAATGATCTGCGAAACTTGTTCAAGGACGCCTTACAAAACGCGACCAGTTTCAAAATTCCTTATTTAGTCCTCTGTAGGGAACAATAATATTCCCAACAATAAATATCTAAGTGCTTTTCTTTTTTTGTTTTGATGTCTTCGACAGCAGTTTTTTGCTAGGTGTAATTAACTAGCAGAAACTAGAAATGATTATGGTTTTTATATAAAAAAAAAATTCTACAAAAAATAGTTATTAATCAAAATACATAATTTATTTTTTCTAATTATGTAATATTAATTATGTAAATAATTGCCTTGTTTACTACATGAGTTTCTTTATATTTTAGGTGAGTGATTATTTTTTTTGTGCAGTACTTTCATAGTAAGTAATTGTTTCACATATTCTGTAAATGTGTAGTTATTGTATGTAAATAAAAAGTGTATAAATTGCAAGTTTCTAAAATGTTTGTTAGATGTTATGCTAATGTACATATGCTTTAGATGCTTGCAGTATTCTTTCTTTCTTTCTTTTTTTTTTTTTTTTTTTTGATAGGAACTTGTTGCTTTTAATTGAAATATCATGTTCTTCACTGTCAGATTAAACAATCCGGTCTAATATTTTACTAATTTAATCTGTGTTAAACCTCGAAAATTTTAAAAGAAGCTGAAAGTTTCACAAACTTTTTCCTAAAGAAGAATGACGACTAAAATTAAATAAACGTGCTCTTTCTAGACATCTTACTTTGTTGGTGATAGTTTCACTAGCTAATTGAAAATTAAAGCTGTAATCATATTTTAAATGAAATGGATAACGGAAAAGAAACTTAGTTCCAGACATAAAGCTAGGCGTTATTTTGAAGAGTGACAAGTATTCTTTGACTTTTGTTGGAGGAATGGATTTTGTTAAAAAAAGAAAAGAAAAGAAAAATAGCTGAACTAAAATTAACTTGTTGAAAAATTACGTGTTTTAGTTATTTTAAAACATTGAAATATTTAGAGCAATTACTTTTTCTATAAAATTTCTAATGCGTTCACATATCACTTTCATCTGCGATATGACTTAACCCTTTATCTAACGAATTGAGAATGGCTCAGACTATTAACTTGAAACTGCTCCTTTTCTTGCTTTAGTTAGACGATGAATGGTCAATACTGATTAATGTACTAAAAAGGGAAAAAAGGAAAAATTAATTAAGACTAGCTATATAATTGAATGGCTGTTTCATAAGCAATTAAGTGTTTTTCAAAAGAGTATAGGACAGATAAAACTGAAGAAGTCGAGCACATACTTTGAGTAACACACTTTTGAGAAATCTAATTCTTCAAACCGACCGTCTAAAAATTCAGTAAATCTCATCTCCCCCCCCCCCTCTAACTCGACATAATTAGAAAGTGAGAGGAGAGCTGTCCATTTTTAAAACAATCTTACTTTAATAGAACATGCAGTCGTGATGTAAGTTGTTTAATTGAAGTATTTTGTGGTGATTTTTGAAAAAAAGTGATTACAATGAATCAATGACTTTTTTTTTTACAATTTTTTTTTTTTTATTTTTACGGTATTTCTAGGTATGCCAGTAGATAAAGGGTTAAGCAATTAAAAGAAATGCCAAACTGTATTTTAAAATATAAAACATAAAAATATGCAAAAATTAGTTTCTCAAGGCGGCATATCTTTACTAATTTTTGCATATTTTTATGTTTTATATTTTAAAATACAGTTTGTCATTTCTTTTTATTGCTAAAATTAACTAAAATTAACTTGTTGAAAAATTACGTGTTTTAGTTATTTTAAAACATTGAAATATTTAAAACAATTACTTTTTCTATAAATTTTCTAGTGCGTTCACATATCACTTTCATCTGCCGTATGACTTAACCCTTTATCAAACGAAATGCCAAACTGTATTTTAAAATGTAAAACATAAAAATATGCAAAAATTAGTAAGGATACGCCGCCTTGAGGAACTAATTTTTGCATATTTTTATGTTTTATATTTTAAAATACAGTTTGGCATTTCTTTTTATTGCATGAAAAAACTTTTATAGAGCGTCCAAAATATATTTAATTAATCAAGACTTATCGAAATACGGTTTTTTACCTCGCCTTGAGCCAGGCGTTTCAAAGTCACTGAACGAAAAAAGAACATTTGATTGTAAACTTCAAAATAGCTTTTGATTCAGCAGGGAATATTGGCTTCCCTGTTTACTCAATCTCACATCAGCGTTGTACGTCTGCATTGTGAATATTCACGAAAACGTGAAGCATGCATAATGTTAAAACCTCTGATATTACCAGTAGTAAAAATAATTTTGCATTTACTACTGGAAAATTACCCCTAGGAACAACAGACACTGTGGTCATCATCCGATCCTTGGATTTATTTTGTCCACACCCTTTTCAAATATTTGGCCAGCATTAAGAGTAAAGGGGGAAGAGGGGAAGCAGAAAATAAAATGAAAAATAAAACCGAAGACGTAAAAAATAAAGGAAAGAAAATTTCATTTCCTTCTTTTCATCCTGTTAATGGTTTTTCTGGGAGTACAGAAAAATAAATAAATAAGTAAAAAGGTCTACGAAAAGTTGTGTGCGTTGACCATTAAAAAAGCATCCCCTTGCAAAGACTGTAATGCCTAGCGAAAGCCCCGTAATACCATTTTAGCTTCTTGCAAAAGAGACAATTCGTTCAGACCCGATTGTTGATAATCTTTTTGCTTTTATATCAGTGGATAGCCGATCCAGAAATAAATAAATAAATAAAAATAAAAAGGGGGGGGGAGAATGGATGATAGAGTGGAAAAATAATGAAAAAAAGGGTGTTTTTTTGTTTTTAACCTCACTTTTAAAGACATGATAGAATATTATCCATGCCTGCGGCTGCAAGCTTTTTTCCTTTGATCGAAATTAATATTGTCACACACTGAGGTGTAGGGTAGGGTAGAGTAGCGGAGGGGGAGCAAGAAAGAACTTGCCGAATAAAGTTTTATTCAGCTTCGCGTAGTTAATAATAAAATTTGTTAATCACTGCGACTTTAGCTTCTCCCCGCATGCTTCTTCTACACCCCCCCCCCCCGCACACACACACAGCACTTTTTTTTTTTTCCCCTTGAAAAGAAATAACTTCTTAGCAGCATCTTAAAAAAACTGCAACGTCTTTCATTATATAGACTTATAATGACTGTGGAACTAGAAAAGTTTTTATGGTTGTATATTGCTGCATGCACTTAGTTTTTAAATATGTTTATTTCTTTACATTCTTGACGTGTAGTGTAATCAGTTCTTCTAATGTATTTACAAACAGATTATTCAGTTTTTCCAACTATCTTTCCGTCCTACCTTATTTTGAACACTTTTTCAATTTACATTGCCCACCTATCTAATAGATAAAGAATGAAAGCGTGTTGCCACCTTTTCGTATGTACTCCTGTATATTAGCCCTTTGCACACACACACACACTCACTTTCCTCTCAGGAGTTCCTTTACGGAGTCTCACTCGACATTTTTTCAAGCCCAAACGAACAGATGTTGCGCATACGTACTTTACGGATTGGAGATCCTTACATTGTATCGTCCTCCAATTAATTTTAAATTGCTGTTTTTTAGTTAATTTCAAATAAAACACTTAAAAGCGTCGGAAGCTGCTGTTAACAAAATTGAAATATAATTCGGAGTGCCAAAGGGTTAAAGAAATAAAGATAACTGTGCATTATTCTTAGCACATGCCAAATTTTTTTAGAGGTTTCATTTCCTATAATTTAGTATTAAAACTCTGTAATATGTCATCAAATATTCCTCCGACAGAGATGTTTGCGAAATTTACAATGTATATTTTATACAGTAACAGGTCAGGAACAAGTGCCTGATTGTTCCATGAAAATTTTTCCGTTTGAGAAATCTGGATAATAATAATAATACACACACACACACACACACACACACATATACATATATATAAAATAATTAACAATGCAAAAATGGCGTATAGATTCAAATAAGGATTCCATATTACGTAAGTTTAGTTATTTTATACTATATATTGATTTTTGTTTTTTCTTTAAATTGAAATAAGAGTACGGTGGTACTTGATAATGGAGTACTCCATTTCACTTTTCCACTCCATCTCCACTTTATTGCTTAGGTTCGTCCAGTTAGGCTCAAGCCCACGTGATCTCACCTGGCTTGTTTTCTTACTTCTTTTTATCTTTGATAGCTCTGTTTTTTAAAAATATTTATAGCCTTTTGATTATCAATTATCATTTCATGGTTACGTATTATATTTGTTATTATGTGCTCTCGCTTAATGTTTTACTTGGAATTACATACTACGTTAGTTAAGCTATTTTATATTATATAATATATATATACCAGGGGCGCAGCCAGGTGGGGGATATCGGGATATATCCCCCCGGAATGTTTGGATTAGTGAAAAAATTACATCTATTTATACACATATAAGTTTATATCCCCCCCCCGAAAAATTTTCCTGGCTACGCGCCTGGTATATACATAAATATGGTATAGCTGAAACGAAAATGTTAGTAAAGATAATGGTTGAAGCATACTTACTGCTTAATATTATATTTAGCACTTGATCCTACTTAAATTTCACCAGGGACTGATGCAGATTAAATTTTTGTCCATTTTACGGTGGCGTCACAAAATTACAGACGATTGAAACAGCCTCGTCACAAAATTACAATCGATTAAAACGGTGTCTTCACAAAAATACAATGGATTAAAACAACCCTTCTCTTGTGCATTTTACCTTAGATTTTAATTTGTTTCGTAAGTTACTTTTAAAGAAAAAGTGGCTCACAAAAAATGCCATGAAAATTCAAAGTTTTCACAAAAATAGACCCTGGGAAAAATTCCTGGTTCGACCCCTGATCACTCCGAGCTCTCCACTCCTTTATATTTCATTTCCGTCAAAATAATATGGGAATGACGGTATGTGTAATTAGGAGAAAAGAATAAGTGCATACGTGTTGAGGTTAAACTTATCATTTGAGGAAAAATCTTAACATTCTCCTGGGAAGCTGGCTTTCTCTCACAGATTTTATTTCATTTTGCATAATCCAACTTTAATACTTCTTCTTCAAGTTCTCCTAATCACTGTGTTTGACCTTTTTCTTGAAAATGTTTGTCTCTGTTCCCACTGAACTTGAAAAATAAAAAGGGAAGACAGTTGAAGGGCTGCTTAATTCGTGATTTCCTCATCTAAAAAGAGGCAGTTACTCGAGCCTTTTTTGTGTGTCTACTTGTTTTGACCTCTTAAAGACCAAGGGAAGTCATTTCAGCTCTTCGGTTGCGCTGGAACTTACCTGAAAGTCATTAGTATCGTGCTTTCTTTTTGAGTCATGGTCAGTTTTTTTTGCACTGTTTGTCGCTAATTGTCTTTGTTTAGGTAATGACCATTTGGAATGTTAATAAATTCTGCCTTTGTTTACTTTTGTATTTTCTTATCCAATTTTTTTTTTTTTAGCTAACTTTGATTACGGGAAGAAAATGCGTGTTACAGTTTTTTGTTCTTTGGATTCTTGATTTCTTTTTTTCTTATTTTCTAAACGAGATGCTCTTGTAACAACATTGTGATTTCTTGAGGCTTGGATTCGCAAAGGATGTTTAGAGGGATAAGTATTAGTCGTGCTTCTTCTCTAATCAAACTCTTTTGCCGAAGAATGTCACTATTATGGCTTTATATCTCTGGAAGAAGGACACTTTTTTGAGGCCAGACAGTTAAGGCCGTTGCTGATAAGCCACATCATGACGTCACTGCAGGGGGTAAAGAGACATTCGTCTAGCGGATTTTACGACTCTTTTAGATTAATGTGTTAAACCGCAAACCCCGTCTCTAACACGATGGAGAGAGAACCTTTCTGCCTGCGTCTATTCCAATACATTGATTACCCTGTTCTGCGGCAAAAAAAAAAAACACAGTTGTAAGAGCTGGCCTGAAGACATCAGTTCCCGACAGAGGCCTTAAGCTGTGAGATGTTAGCAGTGCCTTAAGGCCCTCTCACAGCTGCGTTTTCTGTCGACTTCCAGTGGAATCAACGTATTCGAATGGGAGACAAAAACTCTCAGAGGAAGGAAAAGTTCCGCTCCCTCTCCATTGTGTGAGAGGGAGGGGTTTGCGGTTTAGAATATTAATCTTTTGTTTGTGGACTCCGGTGGTCATTTAAAAGTCGTAAAACTGGCGCGGACAACGTCCTCTTAAGGCCTCTGCACAGTTCTCGCGTCTTCCGCGCCTCTACAGGAGTTAAGAGGATACTGTTCGTGCAAATTTTATGCCTTTTTAATTACCTCTGGGGTCCACTGACAAAATATTAATGTTTTGTACCATAACACCCCCCCCCCCTACACACACACACACACTGGGGAGAGAGCAGTTTTTCTCCTGCCGAATTGTTTTCCAACTCCATTCGAATACTTGATTCCGCTCGAACCTGTAGCTCAAGGAAAGACGCGGCAATTGGAAAGAAGCACGCTGGAGAAGAGTTTTAATGTCTAGACGGCTCAATATTGTACCTTATATAAAGAGAGCATTTTTGTATGATGCCTCACTGGCAAAAAAGAAAAAAAAAAGAAAAAGAAAAGAAAAGTAGCAACACAATGCTTACATATTCCATTGACATAAAGCATTATTCTAGCGAGTTTATTTAGCGGCGGAGGGATTTATACATAGAAGTATGTTGTTTATGTGAGGTGTGATTAGCACTAAGCTAATAGAACCATACACAAAATTGTAAAATTCCCAAGTTGATCAGATTTTGTTATGAAATTGACCGAATGGGCTAAAGATCAGACCCTATTAAAGTATTTTATTTGCTCCACATTCCTCGTGTTCTAAGCGTACTTCAGGGACTTCTTTTACTCCGGTGTGCTATTTTTTTTAACCTGAATTTTATAAAAATGTACCTTTAAAAAAACGAGAAAATGTCTTTGTCCATCCTCTGTCATTTATCTCAGTGATACAATGACAACGTAATCACATCTTAACTTCGTGACACCAGAAGATGATCGTGTCTCTTCCTAGTTGTTAATCTACGAATAACTCAATCGCTTTGTGCCCATGATCTCCCCATGCGTGACTTGGCCAAAGACAACAAAATTATCCGTTTTCCGCCTTTTCCTCTCCTCCCTCTCAAACTCGCCCAAGCATAATTCACTTGACTCTTTTTTTAACCCCTTCCAAGCTTCGCTTGGCCCCTGCTGCCGTAGCTTCGAGGACCATTAGCGGCCCATCAAGTTGTGGCCATCGTTTCTGGCGAAGAGGTGTTGTTTCTAGTTTGGTGATTTTTGCTGCGGCGTCCATGCGAAATTGCCTAGGCGTGTGGTGCTTTTTTTCACGCACTCTTGAGTATTTTCTGGCGGATACTCTGTTGTTGTAACGCTAAAACTGTGATAGATGACAGGGAGGCGTTTATTAATACCTCATCTTCTTTGGCTGAACAAAATGAAAGGAGGAACTGGAAAATAATTGAAATCTACCATACTTGCTATCTTTTTACTTCTTTTCTTTTCTTTTTTTTTTCTTTTTTTTTTCCCCACCTCTTATCTCTTTTGAGTGGAAGATTCTCAGAATGCAATTGTTTCCGTTTCCCCTTCCCTAGGTTTTGTGCTATACGAATGGCTAGATTAAAAATGTAAAATTAACATGCGCTTTTTTTTTTTTTTTTTTCCCCTCATCGTTTGCGATACCCGTTTGGCCGTAAGGATGAAGTGGCATTACTTAACAGTAAGTTTCACACACTTTATTTGTAAGGTAAAACAGAAAGAGACGGGCAATTTTATTTAATCCTATTATAATTTTACTTTTGGAAAACATAATTTAATTCAAATTTTTTATATTATCATTCCTTACAGCAAATGTTGAAAATGTTCGCCACCATTTTAAATGCAAACGTGAAGTCGACCGCCGGGAGTTGAACCTGAACCGTAGTACGGTGTGCCCGCGCACAGCCAGCTGCGCCAAAAAAGGGTCTCTAGATCTATGGCACGCGATGAACGTTTCGATCGTCCGCCATCTTGCTGGTAGTTAAGTCGAACGATGGCAACGGCTGCCCTTTTTTCAGCATTCCGAAAGGGTTGCACCTCAAAGGGATATTGGTGTGTTAACTAATGCCCGAGAATGAATTATATTATAAAATGTTAAAATTTTAGTTATTTCTCCACTCTTAGAATGTTTTCGAGACGCCCCCCGTTACGTGTGAGATTTTTTTTTAAAATGTGCATGAATAATTTTCCCGATTGCTGTAGTGAGTATACAACTTTAAGATATCGAACTACTAACATGTAAGGGAAAGTTTCCATATGTCGTGCGCCATAAATCTTCGCAAAATAAATACTGCCAGAAAAAAGGGAAAAAAAGAGTACAAATTATAAGAAAAAATTGCGAAGATTTTTTTTTCTTCCCTTTCTTATCGCTGTGCTTGTAAATAATCTTTCTTTTTTCCAGTGCACTATGCAGCAGTTAATGGTCCTCTGCGTAGAGCGGGCGCCTCAAACAATCTTGCGTGTGTAGGTACTATAAAGCAAAAGAGAAACTGGACTTCCCTTAAATTACTCCCGGCGCTATGCAAAGAGATGGTCTGAATTTACAATATGTTCGGCAAACGAACCGTTTACTCCCTTATATTTTGTTTTCTTCGTTCTCTGTTGTTGTTTTTTCCCTGTTGTAACAGATGTTTTGCAAGCTAGGTTCTGTATTGGAACTTTATATAAGACTCACCAAAGATGAATTTTGCACCCTCGATAGTTTGATTTTCGATTTAAAGATTTGATAATAAATCTTGGGTTTATGATGAAGCAGATTTTTTTTAGACTTTTGTCTTAGATGTTTTCAAAATTTGTTCTTTACCTTAACAAAAATTACATTTATGAAAGTAACTTATTGTAAACAAACTTATTTGAAAAATCACTAACAGGGATGGACGCAAGGCAGAGATTTATTTAAAGTTGTTATGTCAGACGAGACAGACTTTTTTTATCGCTCGCTTTAGCAAGACGAGACAAAGCTTTGCAGCCGTTTTGTGAAACAAGACAGTACTATTTTTCTTCTCGCGTCCATCCCTAATCGCCAACTAGAATTCTACGATACCTAAATACGACAATAATACCGAAGTTCTTAGAAAGTGGTCCTTGGGTGAAATTAAAGTCAAATAGGGGGCCATCTTTTAAACTGAATTGGAAACCACGGCTGCAGAAAGAAAAGAGAAAATTCTTTCATTATTGTGTTAAGAAGCATATGGATATTTTGACTCATTAAATCATTATTTAGTGGTGAAGCCTTTGTATAACGATACTATCCATAACGATAAAGCTGCCTATAACTATATTTTCTTTGTCCCCTTCGGAATTTCCTATTTACCAATGTATTTTGAACCTGTGTACACAGCGATACTCACTTCTTACACACACCGGTCTAAAATGATAATTTTGACTTTTACGAAAAAATTTTGTAGTGCATATAACTCGATTTTGATTTTTTTTAACAGTACCAGCTAATTTTGTAAATCCTTTCAGTCACATAACACCTTGTTCCTCGAAATCTTATTTTGATGTGCAAATGTCATTAATCTGTGACAGCGTCGCTAATATTGAAGTTTTGCTGTTTTAGTACTATAATGAAATAAACTAGTAGATGCACCTTTTATAAGAACTTTTATGTATATTGTGTAAAAATTTTATCTAAAATTTTCACTTTATCGAATCGCGAAAGAAAGTGCTAGAAAACTCCTTATCGAAAGAAGGTTAGTTAATAGTACGTTACGGATATGTATTGAACTTCTAGAAAATAAAATCCTCCCCGACCCTTTTTTTCTAATTCATTGGACAGTGCATTGGTATGATTGAAGTGCTATTCTTTACTGTAAATATATTTTATCTTTATTTTAGTAACTAGAAATCACCCTAAATATTGAAATAGTGTGCAAAAGCTCAACCTGTCTTCAATGATAAACTATGTTTGACGATATTTTTTTAGGTCCCTACAGTGTCGTTATACGCAGATTTCACGTATTTCTTTTGAAAGCATGACCTAATTTATTTGAAAAAAATAGGTTTTAGTTTATCGCATTTATATAAATAGAATAAGGAATAAGAGGGAGGTATTAACTCCAAAGTAAAATTACCACAAACTCACTAGTTTAATAAAGTTTTAATTTTTGAAATTATGGACTTTTTAAGACTATTTACTGCTGCCGATTTTTTTTAAACATACCTACAAAATTTAAAAATTATGTGCTACTTTTATTTATGTAGTTTCGAGCTATATTATCGATATTGTTTGTTAGTGCAAAATTACGCATTCTCTGTACATAGAAAATTAAATACTGGTGTTCCTGTAGTTAGTTCAATTTCTCTTTCGGTATTTTTTTTTATACGGTTTCTGTTGATGAGGTAAAAATAAACCTGGAATTGTCATGAAATTCTATTTTCATTTTGAAAAGTATCCTTAAAAACCTGGTAAAATATCTACTTTTATTATAAATGTCGTATCATTTCTCAACTTAAATTCAGAAAGTTTGTGCCTTTTTTATTTTGATACTTTGTTTCATTTTTTAGTAAGAGAAGACAGTTCCCCAATCACGTCATGCCTTTTGCTGTTTTATCGGTTAACACTGATTTCTATTAGTACGAAAATATTTTTGCTACCCTGGTTCGACTGTATATACTTTAAATTTTAATCCATGCATAAACCTTTTTGTATGAAACATCCACCCCCCTTTCTGTTTTTAATCAAGGATATGAAAGGCTTGAGGTTGCGTGTCTTAAGAGTTATGGTTCCCAGTTAACGGTTGACATTTTGTGATTTGCAACAATACATTTTCGATTTTTGAAAAAAAAATCTTCGCACATATTCGTGCTTTTCGATGTTGCATACACTTATATGAGAACTCAATACCGTGCCTCCGATGTTATGCAAATGCATTACCCCGCCAAATATTTCGCTCTGCGTTTCTTTCCGTTCTCTGCTTATTTAAATCTTTCGGTCGGGCCATTGCAAACTGATGGTGTTTCTAAGAAAGTACCACATTTCTTGCGTGCGTAGCATCTATAAAGCAGAGGAAGGAAATGAGTCTTGGCCTCAATTATTCCCGATGCTGGGAAGAGAGCCTGGATGTATATATACAATTTTCGATAAACTTTTTTTTTTCCTATTTTCCTTTCCGTAAAAAAAAAAAAAAAAAAAAAAAAAAAAATCTTATTAGTTGAAGTAAAATAAGAGGAGGCCGAAAAAATGTTATAATAAATGAAGACGCTGAACTTCGTTTGCGGTTTTGGAGTTGGTTGTAAGATGTTTAATTTCGCTGGAAAAACTTAAGAATTATTGAAGTGCATTTTTCCATTTATACTTCTGTGCGTGCGAAGGAAATCACCTATATAGTAACGCATTATTTATGATCGTGATATGTATAACTATGTTTCACTTTTATGCATTTTTTACGAGTATTGTATCAAGCTGGTGGTTTTATGTATTTGTATATAAGCACATTGGACTATTGAAACTTCATTTTTCTTGGGATTTTAGGATTACATTATTTGCACCTAAGCTAGAGTAAAGCAAACTTTAAAAAAAAAAAAATCGTTGTGTATGAAGTGAATATCATCAAATGTAGCTAAGAACCGTTCCCATTAAATCAGTTTTTGAAGGAAATTAACCGGTTTAAAATTTTCACATCCGTTTGGGAGCTAATCCCATTGGCATAGGATTCAAACTTCTTGCATCGGATGTTTTAATCGTATTTTTTTTTAAAATCAAAATAGCTAAAAAATCATCCTGAATAAACCAGCTTAAAAAAAAAGAAGAAAGAAAAACGTATAAAAATCGGTGTACTTGTTTGAGAACCACCATACCACCGACAAACATGCGCACAGATAGACAAAAGCTTATAACTTCTAACATCCCCACTTTCGCTTCTTAAAAAATTAAAATAACATTTTAATCTACAATGTTTTTTTTAAATTTGGATCCTCTAAAACACATAGGCAACCTCCAGCCCGCACCAGCTTTTGATTCGGCCCGCGAAACATATAAAAACTCCATTAAAAACCCATGTAAATTATTCCAAACTCCATATAAACCCCAATTATACGGCCCGGGACTTCGCTAACATCCTTAAGTTTGCCCCGCAACTTTCCAAAGGTTGCCTATACCTGTTCTAAAACCTTTCTTTCAAACACTTATCTTACAGTAGTTTCGTTTGAAAACAAGATCTTACCATTAAAAAGTTTTTGTTTTTGTGATTTATTTCATTTTTATTTGTTTGATTGTTGATTGTTTTTGAATAGTATTAAAGTTTCAAGGATACGCAATATAGAATTTTACGTTAAATTTCTCATTTTTTCAAAGAAAAATAACAGTCATGCTTAACCCTAAACATTTTAAGTAGAACTTAGTTGAAGTTCAGCCGTTTTCAATATTCTAAACGTGCTCCGTCTTATAAACAATATCGTATAATACCGACCCCTTTCTAATAATTGGGGCTGTATCATACTGGAGTCCTGTGGAAATACTACAAAGTGTTCTAAACTTCGACAAAGATTTGCTTGGAAGCTGAGGGACAAATTTTCAGCGGCGGAAATTTTCAGGAGTTTATCAGAATATCTGCCCGTGAGTAAATGAGACTGGCGATTCGGTAGTTTTCTCGTTCGGAAAGATTTCCCTCTGTGGTACTTCGTCATACTACCAAGAGCGCTCGATAGAAACTGATGTTAGAATGTGAAGTTATTAAAACTTTTTATAATAACACACAATAAATGGTGCTTGTCAACGAGATGATCACTTTGCGCGGTATGCCAAAAGGTCCGCTCTTTGTGAAAAAATCCAACCATACACACGAGTAGAACGGCTAGAACTAAAGTATTAGAACTGAACTGAATGTTTCAGCTCTAGACCTGAATGGTTTATTGATTTTTATACAACTGATGAAGGGCTGAACTGTTGCACCAACCATAGTCATCTTAAATAAGTACCATTTTATGTGTGTTATTATGCAGTTTTCATTAACTTTATTTTATCGTCATGCTAGTTTGTTCTACTGGCGAAACTGATTGTTTATTTACTAATATGCCTTTGACTGCAATACAGACCATAAAAGATCTATTATAGAAGTTGTCTTTTAGACAGAGGAAAGAGCTGTCGTCACTGCTTTCATGGAAACTCTGTGATAAGCTGACCTATTCCATTTACTTTTCCAATTTCGTATGCATAACGATGTATCATCATCGTGATTAAAAAACCTTCGCTCTCCCAGCTGCCGCTTGTTTCTTATGCTGCGACTGTTGCTCCATACTTTTTGCGTGTGTGTTAACATGGAGCGAATTTCGCATGTCCTTAAAATACACCTGCATTTAGGAATTCATTTTCCACTGATGACTAATTTATTGCTGTTAATCGTTTTGTTTAATGCAGTTTCTCACTGAAAGAAAATTTTAAAAGAAATAATTAGAACATGTGCAAGTCCACTTTGCACTTAATCAGAATCTACTGAACTTTTCTGCTTGTTAGACAATTCACAGTTCTGTCCTTTCTTAACACGTTTGTTTTCCCAGGTCATGACTGGCTTTTGTGATATTGATTGTGATTGACAATATGTTTTCACTATGCAAAATTTACAATTATGAGCTATAATTGCATCACCCTCGATTGGTTACTTGAACTTGCCGTCTGGAATATTATATGATTTGTTAGAAAAACACTTTGAAGGACTTCCTATTTTTCCATCCTAGTAATATTGATTTAGTATAAGAAAAGTAATCACTGGTACTTTTTTAATGCAGGCAGTAATGATCAATGTCCGACCTATTTTAATCTGCTAAGATAACTAAGAACAGAGATCAAAAATGTCTCATAGGCGAACTGAAGTTTGCGTGAAAGAAGGTATGAATGCTGATCTGAAACTGAACTTTAAATTTTCGAAATGTAACGAATACAAAGCGCTGCATGTCACAATTTTTTTCTGTTACAGGTCGGTCCCTCACAACTTGCGATCATAGATGGTTAATACAATTTTTGCACGTTAATCGGCCATCTGCCGCAAAAGTGATTACCACAAATGCTCTTAAAAAGATATTGTATTCATTGAATTACCATTTCACGTAGAGTTCGCGACCTGGGGAATCCAGGTAATGC
This sequence comes from Cheiracanthium punctorium, assembly GCA_038373885.1. Lineage (NCBI taxonomy): Eukaryota > Metazoa > Arthropoda > Arachnida > Araneae > Cheiracanthiidae > Cheiracanthium > Cheiracanthium punctorium. The sequence goes on from JAWZYV010013619.1 coordinate 461,033, forward strand.
AAAAAAGGGGAAGCTTCATTCCTGACGAATGAGGTGCTGCTGATTGGAAAAGGCAGATTTCAAGCGGCGGTGCCGCGCTTACAAGCTGACGTCTGTGATCATCTCAAGTTACTCTCTCTGGAACCAGATGGTTTTTCAAGAGCTCATCTACGTTATATATTTCCTTTGAAAAGAGAAACAGGGAATTATGTTTGGAAAAGCGGAATTATATTTGGAGTTACCTCCCTCGCTAGATCTATTAATTATTAGATCATTGTAATATAGTGGTAGCAACTAGAAATATTCTCAAATATAGTTTTTCTACCGCCATATGCTTGACTTTTACGATAACGGAATATGAATTACTTTTTTTTTTCTTTGGGTGAGGGGGCTGTTGGCTCTAAACAAAATACAAAATTTCACTCTTTGTGATTGAAAATCGAACTTCAAAATTCAACATTCAGTGCCTGCGTTAAATAAGTAAATTAATCCACACAACATTTTAAAATTGTTCGTTAATGAAAATTCCTTGCAGATAAAGTGCATTAAACTTTGCAGGTCAAGCCTTGTTCCTGAAAAACAGTTGTGTGTGATTGATTTTAAGACACCAGTAAACTTGCATGCCATTTGCGTGGATTGCATTTCCCAACTCACATTGCACTGTTTAAAATATTAAGACCATTTGCGTTGCGAAGGAAGTGGTTCTAAGCCCCCTGAAATATTTTAATCCCTTTGAAAAATTGGATTTTCTCTATCACAATAATATTATATGGAATGGAATCCGCTATCTGAAGCTAAAGATACCCGTGAAATATCTAAAAAGCATACCGAATTACGCTGATGATAAATATATAATAACCCCCCCAACATAACATGTGATTGACTCTTGGGAAATGAAGAGATCAAGTAGAATTTCCGTTTCATACTTGCCCTAGGTTGTTAGACTTTTTGGATCGAGTTTAAGAGTTTACTTAAAGATTTTGTCCCTTAGATGTAGTTGCTATAAAGTTGATTTTTGATTCCTAAGGATATTACTTCCAACCTTGCTACTCCGCTTCGTTGCATTGCACTATCTTAAGGGATAAAACCATATTTCTAAGGGGGAAAAAAGCTGAAAATATTCTGGAAAACAGAAGATATATTAAAATATCAGCATACACTTTGAGAATCAGAGTATCACAAATATCACCAAAATGAAAATAAAGATTTTCTTTTCTATTATTAGATTTTCTTTTTCTTAAAGGTTTTTAAAAGCAAACTTACCTAATAATAATAAAAATAAAACCTTGCATCATTTCATTTTAAAAAAATAATATTAATGATTAGTTTAAACTCTTGAATATCAAGATCAAGGAGCGTACTGCTTATGATATTACGTTACACATTGTGGAAATATTGAACATCCAATAATAGATCATACTTGTGTAATGTCTGTAAAAGCTCTTCCAAAATTCGATGTTTGTTAGAATCTGAATTCAGTCGCCCGAGAAAGTGCGACTTCCATCCAGATTGATGGATAAGAACAGTTATCTGCCATTTGTTGGTTCTTGAAACAGATCCAAGAATTTGTGCTCCGTTAGCCTGGTGCGAACAGGAAGTGACAATTGAAGCCTGTCAACGCAAGTATCGCATTCTCTGGGGGTAATTTTCTCGTTTTTTGTTGCTGGGTATTTTCACCTTGGGTTTCTTTGCAATTACGTATTGATTTATTAAAGATTTCGGGCTTTATATATACTGTATTGTGAAATCTTACAGTAAAAGCCAAATGTGTTGTTTGACGTTGACAAAGCTGGGCGTAGAAATGAGGAAATGTTATGTTTTCTGTTGCAAGCGTACCTTACATAAGTTACGTGTTCAGTCAGCAGTCATTGACTAGTACTTGCGTTTTAGTTATTTTGCTTCGGCATTATGGAACAGGGCTAGTAAAAGCACTTCCATTTCTCATTTTCTACTCAATATTACTTCATTCTTTTGCACGTATGTATATTTTAAAATTAATGGAATAAAATGATTGAGCGTTGTTTCAATATGACTACTCACCTCTGTATTGTAAATGTGGAAAAATAATTATATTGGCAAATCCACATAAATGAAATTTTCACATTTTCTAAAGATTGAATTTTAATATTGTTTTAATTGCTTTGTTACCATCAAGAGACATAGATTTAAGGACAGGATGGCTTAGAGGAGGTCGTTTCAAGCAGAGTAACTCGTATTCACGGTACACAGTAAGACTACCCTAACTTTGGACAGCTCCCCAACAGTTTTTAGAAAGGAGTATTTGAATCTAGATCCTCACCAGCACAACAATATCTCGGGTAATATATGAAAGTCATAAGATCTAGCAATTTTTGATAGATTTATATACCTGCAGACTTCTTAATTGCACATGATATTAAAAAAATCCCTTTGAGGCCCCCTCAGGTATTAATAGGTTCCGCCATTTTGATGCAGCTGGTTAATTTTAAGAGCCAAATAAAAACACAGAACTACTGCGGTACAGTATCCTATTTTAATTTTTTTTCTTGAAGGAATGGGCAATGTTTTTATTGCAGCAACATTTAACAGTCATAGTGCGCTTAGTATCTACATATTTTATTTTCAATATTCAAAGCGTTCTCAAAAATTGAGGACATTTGGCCACCACGTATCAACTGTTTTATCGTTTGAAAAGTTCTTGTTTGGGAAGTTGTCAGATTCAGACTAAAGTATATTGAAACCTGTAATGCACCTAGTGCCAAAAAGAGTGGGGCTTGGAAGTCGAAGACACATTATAGTGTAGTGTCTCATCTGATCTGATTTGGGTCCAAGTTATGTAATTTCTCATTGTTTTTCGGATCCCCGTCTGAATATTTTAGACCCTGGTTAATGCTTTTCACTCAATTTCAAGACCGTCCCTGCATATATATTCACGGCTTGCTGCTAAAACCCAGTAGATGGATCCTGATGACTTAACGCTGGAAACCGGTCTTTGGCAGTGTAAAGAAAAGAAAACCCGGCCGAGAAGAGTGTAGGGCCATGTAGGGGGGTTGATTACAGTGATAGGGTCGCCGAAATGATCGGCCTTCTTAAATCTGTTGGACACGCCCTCCCCCTTCTTTCCTCCCAGACGGGCAGACATTCTTGGACGTCCATGGGTCGTCTCCGGGGTCAGAAAAGAAGACTTCTCGAGACTTTTTTTTTTTTTTCTCTTTGCATAGCTTGTTCATTTGTTTACAAAATTTTCTTTCTATATAATTAGGGCAGGTTGCTGTTAAATATGTATGAAATCCTTGAAATTAGTCCGCGGTCTATTCTTCTCGAAGAGTGCAGATTTTGAAAACACATCAATTTATTTTTGAATTTAAAGTAATCCCGGATCTATGGATTCTATTGTTAAACACAATCCGGTGTAACTGAGGCCTCGGATCACAAATATTTTTTTGAAATTTTCATTCCCCTCCCCCCCCTCTTCTGTAAATTCAGCGGTCTTATTTACTACCCTTCATAGCGTCTTTGGTGCTTCTACGGCTGTACTTTTTCACGATGCAAATTTTTTATTACTTAAGGAAAGTTGTTATATTCTCTTATGATTATTCCGATAATCATAAGAAAGTATACCTGCACTTTGGTTTTGTCCACAATGTTTTCTCTTTGTGAAGTAAGTGCAAAGCCATTTGTCCTCTTCACTGATTTAATTGCTCATTTGAATGATACCCTAAGCCGCATCATGGCAAAGCTTTTTTTATCTTCCCGTTCCCTTGAATGCTCATATTCTTATGAAGTGGAGCAGCTAGACAGATTTCGATTAATAACCACAGCAACAAACAGTGGCGGATCCAGAAATCAGGTAGGGGTTCAGTCCTCCCCCCCCCCCCCGAGAAATTAGCCTCAAAAAAATTTTTCATTGTTTTTAAATAACATTTTGATTTATTGTGCAGTCTGTCTTAGTCAAATAAGCTGTTTTTGTTTTTGTTGTTGTTGTTGTTTTTAATCTGTATCCACCACTGGCAACAAACTACACGTCCAGGACCATAACTACGTAGAGAAGGTGGAAGCGGGGCACGCGCCTTAGTCCTCTTCCTGAGGAGGAACTCTCAAAAAAGGGGCGTCAAAAGTAAGGTTTTCTCCGGACGACGAAATTGCTAGTTGCAGTACTATACACATCTCCTGAACTTTTTATTCATATATACACATTGTTGATATCCCCCCCCCCTCCTCTTTTTTACTAATAAATAGGTAACTGTAAACAAAATTGCTTGATTGGATTTTTTTTTCTCCCCAGTCTTGTTGCTCTGAATATCGACTGTTTGCCGTATCGGTAAATGAATTTAAGGACAAGCTGTAATGTAACGCTTTCAACGAGTTACAAGCTATCTTTATCCCGTTTATGCCTATTGTCCCTTTTTTGGGACGGCATTTTCGTTATCAGTCGGAAACGTTATTTATTTTTCCGAGCCTTCACGAGTATGAACCTCAACTCCACAAATGTTTTAACATGACCAAGTAAGATGTTAACATTTCAATTTTTACACATAATGATTTTAAAAGAAATCATCTCTTGTGCAAGAAGTTAATATCAGAAATTTATCTATTATTTGCCGGTATTAGCAAAAATCGAAGAAAGTCGCAAAAATATCTGGGCAAAAAAGGTTTAAAGTTATTTTAGATGCGTTTCCAGTTTGGTCGATCAAGTGCTCGCTAAATTAAAAATTATTTTGTTGAAATAACAAGAATTTCATTAATTTAAGAAGCAGCAAAAAAAAAAAAAAAAAAAAAACTACATGGGAATTACTTATGAAATATAACCTTTGCGATATACTGCTTGACGACTTAGTCCCCTTTAACCCTTTAACGCGCAGAATTCCCGCTCTGGGAACACCAAACTCTGACGTTTTGATTGTTGCCAGTCACGAAGAATAGATTTGATTTCTATAAAAATAGTTGCGGGTGACACCCTTTACTTTTTAGCACGTCATTTCCCGTAAAAAAAAATTGTCACTATTTTTAACAGCACTGACATCTGCTGAAAAATGGAAGAATGCGAGAACGGCTGGATAGATTGCCCAATGCTGGAAAAAGGGCAGCCGTTGCCATCGCTCGACTTAACTACCAGCAAGATGGCGGACGATCGAAACGTTCACCGCGTGCCACAGATCTAGAGACCTCTTTTTGACGCAGCTGGCTGTGCCGCACAGCCAGCTGTCGTCAAAAAAGTTTCGATCGTCCGCCATCTTGCTGGTAGTTAAGTCGAGCGATGGCAACGCTGACCTTTTTTCAGCATTGGGAAAGGGTCGCGCCTCAAAGGGTTAATTATATGTGGGGTGCTATAATCTGTAAGAACACACAAATCCGACTTCTGCTGCATATCCTAGTTTTTTCTCATTTACACAAGTAATGAAGTCACTGCCACGCAACAGCCTTAAGCCGATTTCGTTAAAGTGTACTTTATACGAAGAAATAACGTATCTCTTGTAGGTTTTCGCCAGGGATATTTCTCAAACAATTTTTGTTAAACAAAGAGTGTAATTAAATGAAAACGTACCTAACAAAGAATTGCAATTAAATAGGAAAAAGCGGAATTCCGTCCAAAGAGAACGAAACTTAGTACTGGATTTTTTTTTTTCCCGCGGCACCTCTTCTGTAGCCATAGGTAAGCGACTATTTTAAATGAACAGCAAATTGTTAATTAATTGAAAGATCAATAATGCCCCTCCCCCTTCTTTCTTTTCTCCTTGGCCTCTCCGGAAATTTAATTAAACTGCAGAAAAATCGGCAAGTCCTATTTAATGAAGTCTGATTTCTCTTTTTAGAAATGGGGATTTGATTTATCACGATTGCTCGGTTTTCTTGAGCTTCTGACTTTGGAATTTTATTTTATTTATGTTTTTGATAACTTTTCGGAAAGTTTTGGCCGAGCGATAACTTTTATGGTTTTATTCTTCATCTATCAATTTAATTGTCATAAATACGTCATTACTTAATGATGTTATACCCCCCCCCTCACCCCCAACTTACATTTTATATTCTGAATGCTATTTAGGTGGATGCCAAGAAATATTTTAATTTAAATGTTTTTAATCACTTTCGAATTAATCGAGTTTTTCGGTTTTTATGATTAAAGTCCGTTAAAAATGAATTCTTCTTTCTCTTTCTTTTCTTTAAAAGTTATTAATGCAAACCTTTTTTTTAAAGAACTTTTTCGTTTGAGTTAATTTTTAGAAATTTGCAATACTCTGTCATTCATTTAACTGCGGGTAATTTTTATTTATTTACTAGCTGCGTGCCCGTTCTTCGCACGGTAAGAAAGAAATATTTTCCTAAAATATGATCATAACAAAATCTCAAACAAAAAAAAAGTTCAGGCAATCCCTTCTGTTAAAAATTAACGCGTAGGGAGAGCGTGTGGCGAGAGCTGGGTTTGAACCCGAGGCGTTTGGGTGGTAGAATGCGGCTCAATCCAACTCGGCCGAAAGGTACCTATTCGACTGGCTTTCTATAGCCGGGTGTTGTGTGCGCGGGGTGATCTCTTATCGCCACGCTACTCCCCCCCCCATCCCTAGATAGTCAGTTGGAGGCTGACGAATGATGTTCCAAGCGTCGCTATGGAACGCTGCCACCCGTTGTGGATTTTGTGAGGTCGCTGCCCCTCGTTTGCGGATTTTTAAACTCATTGTAGGAAGAGCGTGCGGCGAGAGCTGGGTTTGAACCCGAGGACTCTGGGTAGTAGAATGAGGCGCAATCCAGCTCGGTCAAAAGGTACCCATTCGACCGACCTTCAACAGCCGTGTGCGCGGAGGTGATCTCGTGTCGCCACAAACGCAACGTAGTTAGTTTAGTTAGTTGTAAGACGACCGTTGAAAAATGATGAATAGAACATTTTGATTTCACTAAATATTTACTAACGTTTTCGGGCCTGTCACGTGGCTGTCGATCCAACGGTTTGAAGTTTTGGGTCGATTTTCTAGTGATGTAACGTGAATACGCGTTAGAACCTCTTAGAAAGTCCTCCGACCAAGGCACTCCCAGCATCCTAGACAGATAGATAGCCCATGTGTAGTTTTGCCACAACAGCACAAGCTTAAACAATTATTTGTAAAATTTCAATGAGAGTCTCATCTTCAGATCAGAAATGCATAGTCACTGATGAGTAAAGAGTTTCGAAATCGCCTTGCCTTTTCTCACAAGTGATTGGCTGAAGATTATCACGTACATAAAAGTATCCCTTACTAAATCCTCCCCCCCCCCTCCTCCCCAAACCTCCTTCAGACTTATAAAATGCAAGCACTGATAGGTGTTAAACTTCTGCGTAGGCGTCCCCCATCTTCCAAAGGCAAAAATCTAGTTTTATTTATGTCTGCGAGAAAACCGTCCCGCGCTATCACATCTGGTATCTCGGAGAGAGAGAGCTAGGCTCAAGGATTCCTTCCCCGGCCAGAAGAAGAGAAGACAAGTCCTGACTGAGTTTGATTTATCCCTGGTATTAGCGCTCGTGATTAACGGCTGAGCAAGTCTTCCAGCATGTTGGAAAAACTGTCGGCAGTGCCTCCGGGATTCTTGGAGGCCGGATGTTTTATTGAGATGTCCAGTGTTTTCTGGCACCGAAGGGTTGTCTGTCGTTTGCTGTGTATTTCACTGCAAATTTGACGGTGATTTAGAAGTTTGGGAGAAAAAAAAAGCTGGAAGGAATGAGACTTGCTGTGATGAAGCCTGTGCGTATCTTGGTTGGTTGTTATTTTGTTGCTGCTTTAAAGATGTTCAAAAGCGCGTGCACATCCGCAATTTATTATTAATTAGTCGATGTGGAATTCTTGTGTAGGTTTTGTTGGCTTGCTGACTGCTTTATAACTCTTTGGCTAAAGATACTGATCTTGCAGGGCTTGTTGCCTTGAGTTGGAACTTTTTGGAGTAATTAGTATCGTGGAGAAATTCTTTGGAGATGCATCTTTATCAAATAAAACTTTTATACGGTTACATTCTGGCGTATCTATGCTCGTTAATTATTCATATAAAATTATTTTTACCTTGTTTAATTAGTCAAGGTTTATTAGCCAATATGTGACCTGCGGAAAATTTCTGGTAAGACTTACTTTGTGACATACGTAGAAAAAAATCCACATTCTAAATCGACGGGATTCTACCATGGCCGTGTGGATAAGACACTGAATATGGTGGACGGCTGAGGTGTGAAGGTCCATCGTTCTGGCCTAAAGCGCAGATATCGATCTAACAGTCTGAAATTGTGGTCGATTTTCTCCAGATGTTACGTAAATGCGGGTAAGAACCCCCAAATATATCCTCCGACCAAGGCACCACCCCCTAGGCAGGTATCCCTTGCGTAACCTTGCCCCAACACAACTAAATCGAGAGGAATGGGGAAATCAAACTCTAACGAACCTTTTTAGGGATGCGAGAACCAGCTTTACACGGTTTTCACAAAATCTCAAAATCTGTAAAATATTTGAAATTAATTTTGGCATGAATAAGTTGTTGTTGATATTCTCACATTTTCCATGCACCAATGACATCCCAATAGAACATATTTAATCCATTTTATTCTCAACACTTCCCATTAGAAATTTCTTTTTTGGTTAGGTAAAAAAAGAACTCTCCATCGAGCCGATTTAATCTCTGGGTGTTAGAAATCACGATTATCTGGGAGGTGGGGGATGCAATCTTTCTCCAGTCTGGTGGAAAAACTGTCTGCAAGGCCTCCAAGGATTCCCCTGGAATTGTTTTATTGGAGGTACCAGATCTTACTGACTAGATCAGTTTTTCTTTGGACTCTGCCTGGCTTCTTTCTTTCTTATATATATTTTTCTACCTTTTGCTTTCTCTGGGTGCTTTGCTGGCTGTCACAGTCGTCTGACGTCTGAAATCTCCCCAAAGGTAATTGTGTGACTGAGAGTATGGAAAAATAGTTTTTTTTACCGTGCTAGATTATCGTAGTAGACAGTGCTGTGATAGTTTTTAAAAAATCCTAGGAAGAATCTGCAATGTATGATTAGAAAATAAACCAACCAATTGAGTTAAGCTATCAGATGGCTGCGAATAAGGAACCCACGTTTTAATTAATTGTTAGAACCATAGACTTACGGATCACGGTTTAATTAATTGTTAGAACCATAGACTTACTTCAGTGTTCCCCAACCTTTTTATCGCCGCGGACCGGTCAACATTTGATAATTTTATCACGGCCTACTAAAGGGGGTGGGGGAGGAGACGTTGCTTGCTTATATTTTAGATTGTTTTGATTTAATAATATTAATTTAATTGCATTTAAACTATTTCAAAATAAAATACGGTTACGCAAGAAATTAATATAAAGTGATTTAACATTTTAACTCACTAGAACGTTAAATCAATGAAAACCCTGAGCTTATTTCCTTGTGATGAGTCGGTTCCATCTTAGTCTAATAGGAGACCCAGCCATCAGAAATGTTTCTGTGGAAATGGCAATAGGGATTTAAGTGACTGCAATTTTAATTCATAATCTTGAAATGTTTAATAAACAATATAAATTAATTTAAAACAGTTACAAATTTTCTTCTGTTACAATGGTATAAATTAGCAGAAACCCGAAAGAAATACACCACAGTAAAATAAAATGGAAATAATTTAATGTTCCTTGGGCGGCCCGATACCATTTGATCCACCGATTTGACGGGTTGGGGACCACTGCCTTAAATGACACGATCAATCCTCCTAATAGTCGTGTACCATTGACGCCAAAATCGCACCCCATTTCCAATAATAATAGGAACATTTATTGCATTTAGAGAATTAAATAAATTCGATGGAAAATATTTAGATACGCCATAACTTATTTAATGACATATTTTTCTAAAATGATTTGCTCGGAAAATTCACCATTATTTCAACACTTTTTCCGAACGGATTTTTAATAGCTGTATAGACGGTACTTTCCACCCCACATATTTATGTGATTCTGGATCCTTATTATATACCCTACCTCCACTTTAAGCTTGCCCCAATCATTAAAGAACACCCTGTATATTTATATACTGTACATTTTCCTTGCTATCTGTAGTCAACACACTGGCTATGCTCATTCAAGATGGCAGCTTAACCACCAGACTTAAATACATTAACTCTGCGAGTGGTGGCATCATTTTAAATACCAGATAACGGTACTACTGATAGAGAATTTGGTAGAAAATAATGTCATCAATTTATTTTCGAGTCTCATCTTATTAATGGGAAATGACTGAGTCGAATTCTTTTGATCTTAATGGTCATCGTGCATGCAAATTGAACCAAATACGCCTTTCACGGATTAACATAATTCATTGAAGATGTGCGGTGGAGTGAACGGGAGTGGGGGTAGGGGGTGGAGAGAATTCATATCTCTTTTCCGAATTTCAATTTTCCTCCATGCGATAAATTTTGAGGGAGAGCGCAGGATTCGATGTGAATATTGATCCAGCATAAATGTTATGTGATTGAAACGGTGTCTGGTGCGTTTTGTGGTTGCAGACATCCTGTGTTAAATTAATCAGGAATGTCATTAAATGCACTGCATTAGAATGTACAAATGAATTTTATTATAACACTGGTAGCAGTTGTTAGGCATTTTGTTGGTTCTCTTGTCTTTTGTCAATACATGTTGGAGCGTTGCATGTACGAAGGTCGTCCGGAAAGTATTCCCGCGACCAATAAAAAATAACTCGCCATTATTACCGCGAAAAATTTATTGCAAAAGATACAGTAATATTTCAGCTACTTCGTCTCAACATAAGAATGCCTGAAGTGTAACACTTGTCGATAAGTTTTTGCAGTCCACTGTCATAGAAGTCTTCAGCCTGAAAAGAAACCAGAAAGTCACAATTGTTTGAGGTCTTCGACAGTGCAAAAGTGATGCCCGGACGGGAATTTCTTCTGGTGCAAGTCACTCGGAAGCAAGATCGGTACTAGAGGGTGGATCCACCCTATTCCTGTACAACTTACCTTTCAACAATACATAAGGGAAAACAACATTAAAATTTTGTATCAGTATTGTTGTAGTCCAGTTTACTTTAACCCTTTGAGGCGCAACCCTTTCCCAATGCTGAAAAAAGGGCAGCCGTTGCCATCGCTCGACTTAACTACCAGCAAGATGGCGGACGATCGAAACGTTCATCGCGGCACAGCCAGCTGCGTCAAAAAAGGGCCTCTCTCTCTGTGGCACGCGATGAACGTTTCGATCGTCCGCCATCTTGCTGGTAGTTAAGTCGAGCGATGGTAACGGCTACCCTTTTTTCAGCATTGGGCAATCTAATACAGCTGGACTGTGATCCGTACGAAGGTAGTAAGCAAAAAAATATACCGCTGCCTTAGACTATACTATACTATGCTATAACAAAATTGGATTTACACACTGTGTGCTTTGTCTAAATTCAGTAATCCTCCCAAGTGCTCCACCACAAAAAAAGTCTGAGAAACTCTGACCTAGAAAGATTAATAAACTGTTCCCTAGTCAAAGTCTATTCATTTGTCTCCCTTAGTCAAAATTTCTTTTTTGTAGGTTATTTCTATCTATTTGACGAGATGATTTTAATATTTGAAAAGCATTTAAACAGCAAGAATATTTTCGATTAGTAAGATGTCCTTTATATCCTTCACGATAAATTTGGGTATTGCTTAAAGGATTGTTGGATTGATGCCATCTGAAAATCGCCTGTCACTTTTCAGGATGAGAGATTATTTTATACTAAATCGGCTACTTATCATTTAACTACGTTTTCATTTAAATAATAACTTAAAAGAATATTAGTGTTTCTTCCCTATGACATTTTATGTTCATTTTATTTTAAGTAATTTTTTAAGTTAATTATGTTAATTATTATTCGCGGGCCAGAATTTTTTTTTTTTAATTTTTTTTTCGTATTTCAGGTATTTAGTTTAACCGAAACTACTGAAGCTAATGTTACGAAATTCGGCATATATGCGAGATTTGTGACATAGGTGCTTGATAAGAGAGTATTTTCTAAAACTCTTAACTTATGGAAAGTTGTGAGGGGGAGGCGAAACATTCTTTTATCGTTCCATCTCAAAGGGGGGAAAAAAAGAAATATTCGTGAAATTCTTGTCCTAAGATTCTGCACACAAGAACACGCAATAGTCAATTTAAGACAATTTGTAATTCGCCATCCACTTTTCCCATATCTTTCTCGAAAGAAAATATGAGGTATGAGATTCTTGCATAATTATGTAACAAATTTGAATCCATTGCTCAGACATAACTGCTTTGTTATTAAAAACGTGTTAAAAATTTGTTTGAAATTATTCTTTTTTTTAACTGAAAAAGGGCATTACTTTTTCTTAAAATTGATATTTTCACCTTTTTCCTTAAAGGAAAAAAATATTCTTTATTTTCCAAAAATGATTAATGTTAATATATATACTAAGTATTGTATATTGCAGTATAACATGGTTCATTCAGCACACTCGGCAAGCCATCTAACAGTTTCTAGCACTAGATCCCTTTGTCAGAGCTTAACTTGCATGGAAGATCGCCTGAACTCAGCTCCTGTACTTTTATTTTCTCACTGAAATTTTAAGTAAAGCTGAATTTTTTAAATTGACTTCATTATTGTTTCTATTGATATTAAGCTTATTACATTGGATACAATTACAGTGGCAAGCATTTACTTAATTTCTAAATAAATAAGGTAATTAATCTTGTAATTTACAGCACAACAATATAGGACTCCTGCACTTCTTTTGTTGGAAATTAAGTCCTGATCTTTGTGGCATATATGAGCTATGCACCGAAACATAAGTATGCTGCTATATTTTTCAATTATATTTATCTAACATTATGATACCCTAAGACAAAAAAACTTCGATGGCTTTCTTCTTTGTCAGTTTGCAATCAGTCAGCTAAGAACTGACAACCATTTATTATTTTTCAGTGTATCAACAGGATTGAATCAGAAATACAATGTTTGATAATAATTTTTTTAAAAGTTAAAGAGAAAAAACAGAAATCTTAATTCCTTGATGACATTTCGGGATGGAGCTAATTCTTTATGTAAAATTGAGCACGCATAATGAACTGCCGTTCGGCGAAATGTTATTCCAAAATAAAATTCGATTGCGTGATGGCATCCGTCGACACTGATGAAAATGTATAATATTAATGGTCAAGTTGCATGCCATATTCTCTGCTGCCTCCCCACATTGCATTCGACGGGAAATCCCTGTCTAAAAATCTCGCTGCAAGACTTGGTACAAAATGGATTTTCAAAACTTTTCTCCTTCCCAGATAATTTTCGATGAGAGATTTAAGTTCAAGAACCGCATTAGGGGATCGGAACTTTTTCTGTTTTTGCTCCTTGGTTAACTTTCACAAACCGTTAATAGCGACCGCGGTCATTATTATTTTTACTCTTTGTGTGCAGATGGCAACGGGAGCTCTAGCATCAGAACAGTTTCGACTTTTCAAGGGGTCTGGCAAATACAATGGGGAGAGGCCGAGGGGGGCGGGAGGGTATCAACCCCCCCCCCAATCCCTTCTTAATGAAACGGAATCGTAAAAGTGGAATTTTATGGCAACCAGAGGAATTGGGAGAGAGAAAGGGGGATCCATAACGGTGATAGGTGTAATGAATGAATTTGCGTGCGGAGCTGGGATTTTACGAGCTTCCTAGGTACGCCGGTTGCGGGGACGGGACACAAAATAAGGCAATTTGGTTTGTAGACCCTGGCGATTCTTTCATTTTTAACACTACTCTCCAACACGGTTGAAAATGTTTATGGTTCCGGTTTGCCTATCTGTTTGTCTGTGCCCTAACTTCCGTAAATATGTATGGATTACTACGAAATTTATACATACTATTCCTATGTACATACACATGTACCCCATTGAAAATAGTGTATGTCGCATTTATAGTTCTTTTACACGAAGACTCAAAAGATTTCCAATACAATGCGCTCGATGGACATTCGTTCTCTAAAGCATGTTTTAGAGGTATTCGGCATTTCCAAAGAAAATAAAGTTGACTTGTATGTTATTAAGGCTCACAAAATAATGCTTTCCATCAAAATTAGTATCTGTATTATTAATAGTTCTTCAGGAGCACTCAAAATAATTCGAAAACATTACGATCTATGGCAGTTTAGAGACATCCATTTCAAGCACAATACAATAAGTATAAAATTTTACTCTTCAGTTAAACAATGGAAAAAACTTTTAAAGCTCTTTTACAGTCTCTCACAAAGTTACATTTATATTGATAATACAGCATTTTTAAAAATTACCTCCGAAATCTCGCCAGATTTAAGGACAATATATCGCCAAATTTGGCGCAAAAATATTGTGTTAAAAGTTTTTTATAGTCGATACGTTTGGCATGATTTATCTTTCTTATTTAAGTATTAGCGTGTAGTCACAAATAAAGAAGTGGATGTCATTCTAGTGTTGTATCACTTTTCAGTTGTAGACACTAACATTTTTTTTCCTCTCTTCCATTAGAAATCCATAATGCAATTGATTTCATTAATGCTTAAAAATGTAGTTTTTCAATTAACGTTTATACTATGCGCTTTATTTGTACAAAAGTGCTTTCAAATGCTGCTCACAACGAAAAAAGTTGTTTTGTGAAAGTCACAAGTCATTTCCATATTTTTGATACATGATGATAAAAATGCTTTTTTTTCCCTAGAAGATGTAAGTTCATACCTATATGCTAAAAGATAAAATAATACACTAATTCTTTTCTGAGTAATTAAATTGTGTCTAGAATCGAGAGTGTTCGATTTTTTTTTTAATGGTATACTGTAGATGAGCTAACTTCTTCCCTGCAGAAATGCCTTATTAAACATTAAATATAGTTTTCAATAAATTCACCAACTTAATCGACCCAGCATCTTCGACTGCAGAGTAATTTTTCTTATTTAATCATTCTCGCTGAAATTAATCGTTAGCCCAAAAATAAAATTCGCCCACCAAGAAATAAATCCCAAAGTAAAATAAGTCAATCTGGAGTTTTTTGTCTTTGCCCCGCAGAGTGAAGTTCTGTGTCATTTTCCAAATAGCAAATGAAGAAGTGTCTATCGAACATACTTCATAATAAAATCCGACCTGGCAGTTTCAGCTTCCAAAATGCACGCTTTTCCTTTGGGCCTAGGACATTTTATCATTTTTAACTCCGAATCTCTGGCGCCGAATTAAAATTCAACGATCGTAAAAGGAGAAATAAAGTATTGCTCGATAAATCCAGCTCCCGAATATCGTTCTTCAGGTGTCCTGCTACATTCTCGATCCCAGAGTTGGCGCCACTTGGGAAGCATCATTTAGCTTCTTCGATTGTAAAATATCTTTCCGGGCACTTACTTTTCATTTTATGTTTTTTTTTAATATTTTTTAAGGCACTTTTCTGTTTTATGGAAGGTACTCATAAAATCAGTTTCATGTTCGTTTAAACTAATAATCTGGACTTGAGTAAAAGCGAATGGATACTGTTCTTTTGACAAATGCCCCTAAAAACCATGCAACTTCAAAAATTAAGTTACACTCTAACAAAAAGTATCAAAAGGTATTTTAATAAGATGAGCGCTACAATACAATATGGCACATATACAGCACAGTTTTTCTCAACTTTTTAATTTTCCATTCACATTTGTCGGAACGTTGCATGCCTTAACAACAGAAAATCCCAACGTGGTTTTGAAGTTATCTTAGAACAGCTGTCAAAGTGGTCATCGTTCGAAAATTGTCTTCCATTCAAATGTTTTTTGAGCTTGTCGAACAAGTGAATGCCGCAGAACGCTAGATCGGGATTTTACAGTGGGTGCTGCCAGACCTCCCATCCAAAACTACGTAGCAAGCCGAACAGCAAATTTAACAAGTGACCCTGTGTTGTATGTACCTTCTAAGGTCGTACATTGTCGTGCTGGAGGGGGACAATTTAAAACACTTCTCTACTCGTAAAGCGTTTTGCCCACAAAAAAACGTACTGTTCCGCGTACTCGGTATTGATTAAGTTTCGTTCTTAATCCTTTCAGATTAATAATTGTGAAATGGACACCGTACCTTATGTCCTTGGTATTTCCAAGGGTCGGTCCAGGAAATTTTGCAGGGTCCCATTTTTGTGAGTTTATTTTTATGAATTTCATTACTTATTATTTTTGTGAATTTCAACACTTATTTAGTGTATTTTTCATACTAAGTTTTAATAAAAGTCGCTTTTTGTGAAAATAATTGATAAAACAAATTAAAATGTAGGCTAAAATGCCAATGAAGGACCGTTTTAATCGACAATATTCTTGCGAAGGGATCGTTTTAATTAATTGTACTTTTGTGAAGGAGCCGTTTTAATGGATTGTAATTTTGTGAAGAAGCCGCAAAACGGACCCAATTTTCGTCTGCATAGACCCCTGCCTTCTTTAATCTACAATATATAGGTTACAATAATGTATTTTCGGTCGATTTGTGACTTAATATTGCACTACATTGGGAATTGATTTTAATTGTGGTCTTGCATAGTCAAATATATCGGTAAAAGAATGTTTTACCCCTTTATTTAATTACATACATTCCGAAATAGTACATTGAAAATAAAATTAACTAATAAATAATTTATTTCATGTCCTTTTTCCTTTTGAGTTTTCTTTACTTCTTGGGTCTCTTTGGATTTTGCCGTTGTCCTCGTCGTACCAACTCTAAATTGGGAATTCCATCTTATCAGACCTGTGTGCATGAAAACCAAAATATCGTTTTCACTCTTTCTTTTTTTTTATCTCGAAAAAATGTTTTGCCGAATTAAACAGTACATTCTGATTTAACTAAAATTTATTTGGTGACCTATTTAAACGAAATAGTTTGTTTGAATCAGCAAAATTATAGGACTAAGTAGGACCAAATAAATTTTTGTTGAATGAGCAAAGTTTTGTTGAATTGGAAAAAAAAAAAAAAAAATCTTTATTTTCTGTGCAAAGGACTGTAAAATTATAAGCACTGACTGTTATGATACCGACAAATTTTTAGCAGCTGTGCCTCGAAAATGTATAGCAAGTCTCAACAGCCACTTGCAGTCACGGTTTAAAAAGCTGCTGAAGCGTGTGAAATAATGGCGTAAAATTTAACTGTCAACGTAGGTATTGGATTTACGTGACTCGAATGTCGAAGACTCCATTCAATTTACTGCCAACGTGCGTAAAGAAACTTCACTTCAAAGAGTTTTCAAATGCAGTTTTTGCTGCTTGTCTTTTTCGGGCTGCGAATATGAGCTGCTCTCAAAGCGCGCGTACACGGATAGCAATTTCACTCTTCCTTTTCTTTCTTTCTTTCTTTCTTTTTTTTTTTTCCCCCTCTTCTGTAGAGTTTCGCACCGCATGAAGAGGCCCCCCAAATTTCGTAAATGCGAGATAAAATATCCACAGTTGCGCGAAGTGCGGAAATGTGTGCTCCCAGTAAGTGCATTTCGGGAATATGCTTTCTGAATTTTAGGAAAGGAGAGCACGCGACAGTCGCGAGCAACATCACATTCGGATTTAGGTATTTCCTGCAGTTAGTTCTACTGAGGGGAGTTTTTATTTTTTTTAAGGGGGGGGACCTTTTTTGCGGGAACCTGCATTACAGTTTGGTTGTTTTTGATAGATTGTGCAAATGTGAATGCAGTAAATTTTACGAGGTAATGTCGTATTAAGTTATAACCTGCGTCAGTGAGTTTTCATTTATTGAGTGATATACAGCAGGGGGGGGGGATGTTTTATTGAATGTAACAAAATTTATTTTGTTGAAACATAAAATATTTGGCCGGTGATATTTTGACTGAATAATTTTCTTAGATCAGCAAATTATCCCATTTAAAAAACGAATATTTTGCTCATTCAACGATATTAAAGTAAATCTTAGTGTGTTGTGACACGTAGAAATAAGAAGTAAAATAGCGATACTTCAAGCCAGAAATGAACTAACAAAAAAGTTGAATCTTTGCTAATTCACCCTAATGTTTTATATACTTGGAGCTTAAATCTTTTGATATTTTGCTCTTGAATTGCCAATGCCAGTAAAGGTCAAGATAATTGAAGACTAGATCAGTTTCCTATAAAGGTTAGCAAAATAATTCGAAAGGAAACCTAATTATCTGTTAGTTAAAAAAAAAAAAATGTAAGGTTTGAAATGTGGCAACTTTACCAACCGGAAACTCATGGGACCTATTCAGAGTAACATGCCGACTCTCTGAATCGGAAGTCCCGTGTGGCAAAGTCTGTAATTTACGCCCAAAAATACGGGCAATTATGTTTAAAAGATTCGTTTTACGATTGGGGGTAAATGTAACGATTTCTGTAAACCATTCAACTGCAACAATGTACTATTTTGTCTTTAAACTGTATAATTGCAGAGTCCAGTAATCGGAATTTATGGCCCTTAACTACTTACAGTTTTTACGAGCTGAGTGTTACTGTGCAATATTATTAAGTAATTTTCTGGAACCGTTTTTGCTTCATTTCATTTGGAAAATCATATTTTTGCTCAAAAAAAGATGCAGTATTTGTGTTCACAATAAATGCTTTTCGCCTCCTTCCTCCTGGCCATAACATTATCTGGTGAGCAATCGTTGCCGTTTGACCCCTTGCGTTCTTCCGAAAGCTTCGGGTATTTGACCTGCAGGTTAAAATTCTTCTATTACCTGCGGAAGCTAATATGTTTTCATGGCAGAGAAGAGAATTGATGATTCTTCAGAAGTGAGAGTTAAATCTTCTGTAGCCGAAGAGCACGACAAACAAAACTCCGTGTTTATGGCGTGAGATCTTGCATAATCGGATTATGCGTAGAGTTTAGTTGCACTTTTAGGGACTTTTTTTTTTTAAATAAATACCATAATTTGGGTGTAAGTCGAGCGTCAGTGCAGACTTCTTGATTTTTTCTTTTGTTTGTTTGTTTGTTTTTGTTTAGATTACGGACAAGTTTTAAAAAAGACGGTAAATTGGTGAATGTAGTCAGATAAAAGTAATGGGGTGTTGTCTTTGCTCCATCAATAGAATTATTAGTATATAAACATATAGCAAAAGTAATATAAACTAAATGACTAATATATCATCATACCTCCCAAAAAACAAAATCAGTGGGCCTGTCACATTGGCGAGAACAGGAGTATAAGAAATAAGATTTATTTTTCGGAAAATGAAAAGATTTACAATCGCTGTTAATCTTATTAGGGACCACATACAACAGACTGTAAATATAAGGATATACTGGAAGCTTTTGGTTTAAAAAAAAAAAAAAATCAATTGAAAGTCACTAAGCTAGATTCAGTTATTGACTGAGTTTATGTTTTCATTTTTAATCTCATTACAATCCCAATTTGTTTCTTTGTAAGAAAAAAAAATACGATAATTAAAAAAAGTACTGTTCTTTTAACTTACAGGCATTATTTGTGTTATTTAATTATTGTATATGATTTTTATTGCACAAAGTTAATTATTAAAGCATATGCAATTTTAATAAAAAAGTTTTTATAGCTGATGAAAACATACCAGAATTTTTAAAGGAATAAATTAGTCTCAAATATTTTAAGTGATCCTACTTCTTTAAAATGCTTTCTATTTACTAAAATCTTTTTTTAAAAAACTACAAATTATCTAAGATTATTTTGATTTGAATCAATAATATAAAATAAATCAACCTATTTAAATTACGGACATGCTGCTATTGAATAAAATAGCTCCGCAAATAGTCCTTTTCCTTTGCATTCAATTAAAGTATGCATATTTTCAAAGGGTTTAAAAACTATTTTACTCTCTCCTCTATTTAGAAATCCGTTGCAAGCTGGTATGGATTTAAATTGCTCCATTTTAACGTTTGAGATTCGCATGGTTCCAGAAAAGACCTTGTGTAAAATTTCAGTTATGTTATAAATAATAGTAACGACATTATTAATATTAAACGTTAAAAAAATTCGTAATCTAAAGTGATTAGATTTTTACATAATGTATGTGTTTTGTATTAAGCTTTTGCATACAAAGCATTCCAATATTGGCAAGTTCTCTCTAGTTTTAATAACTTTTCCTATTCTATAATTGCTGTGCTGAGAAATTATAATTTCCCCCCTGGGCTTGACTCTTTCAGCTAAATTAGATCTTACAGTTACACAAATCTCAAAACACACATGAAACACGAGAAACTCTCTTCCCATTTTACTTCATTAGAGAAATCACACTTGACGCATATCTCCTCCTTTCCCATTTACTGTTTTGGAGCCTATATCATCTTCTGCACATCTTGAGCAGGCACCAGGCACAATCCTAATGAACCCACTGTTAAAGAGAATTAATTCCCCCTGACCGATTAGAAAAAAAAAAAAAAACTCTGAGAAAAGTGATCAGGTAAATTCGATTTCACCTCCTGCTGATTAACCAATAATTAACCAGGATTAATTCTGTGGACGCAGATAAAGACGACGCGAGCCAAGCGGCTATTATTTAAAAGGAAAAAGGAAAACAGCCTGTTCACCAGCTAAAACCCATCCGACGCTCGAAAAGTCATTAAAAGTTTGTTGGGTAATAAAACAGGGGGATGTACATTGTCGCACACACTGTTTATCTGGCAATTTTGAGCAGATGCCTCGCAGTTGCCATTTAGGTTACTAAATATGGACTAGTGTCGTTTTTAACTCCCGAATCTCTAGCGTCGAATTAAAAATCATCTAAGCAACCACGCTCATAAAATCCAATGAAATGTGGTCCTGATAAATCACTACACGAGGGCTGACTAATAATAATAATAAACTCTTATTCTTTGTCCGCTGACGGAATTGTTTAAAATGTTCATTGTATTTCCCCTTGGGAGTCATCATTTAATTACAGGTATCTATTGTGTAAATGTTTTTTTTTATTCTGAGAAATTTTATAGCCGATGTAAAATTTGTCAACTTCACGTAACAGTTGACTCGTAATATTTTTATGACAGCATAAAGCTCCTGTGAAAACTAGAACAATTTCGGAAAAACTTTTAGGAATTGTATTACCGTTGTTGTGATAAATGCTTACAATAAGCAAGGGATGCTTTGCAAGAATAATTTGATTCGTACAAATCAAGTGTAACTTGGAGTTCCGCCCTTAGAAGTTATAGTTTTAAGTTTTCCCATTTAAAAAGGGTTTTTTTTTTCCCATGTTAATGTTGTAATTTCCTTTGTAAAGAAGCTTCTGTGATTAAATATATCTCTGTTTACGAGAAATCTTTACTGTGTATGAATGTTATTTTAGATTGTTTGACTCTATCATTTTCATTGGGTTTGTTTCATTCCGAGGCATCTGGAATATTTTCTTTTTTCTTTTTTTTTTAACTAAAAATATACTGTATTTATTTTCTTTTATGCCCGTAGGATAAAATCTCTTTTACGGTGTGTAATATTGTATTTTTCGTACAAATTTCTTTTCTGCAAAGTTTCTTCTTTTGAAAAATGTTCTAAACGGTTTTGCTGTATTTCGTTAATTGCTCGTGTTTTATAGTACCTATTAACTACCCTCAGTGTCAGTGTTGTATACATTCATAATGAAACTAATCTCTACTACTACTGGCTCCCTGACTCTATACGCTTAAAAAAAATGAACTTAATCCGCTCTGAAGGATTTAAAGTCGGGACAAGTTTGTCCCGATTTTAAATCTTTGGAGCTAACTTAGTTCTGAGAAAGGAAATTTAGTGCTTTTTTTTTTGGGGGGGGGGGGGTACTTTTTTTTGTACCTTTTTTGTACCTGTAAAATCAATACTCAAAACCTGTGAATAACCCTTTTACAAAGGAAAGTATTTTAGTCATTTTACTTGGCTTTTCCAGTTTCAGATATCCTATAGCGTAACCCGTTTTAGTAGTTGTCAACTTTTCGTGAAAGTAAAATAGTTTTATTAATATAACCATGTGGTTGCTTTTTCTAATATTCATTTATTACATGAGTTATTATATGCATTCTTTTCTCTTTTTTTCAGGTAAGTGAAACTATGTGAAATTGAGCTTTTTATGTAAGTTTTACTGGATCTTGTGTCAAGTTGTATCCAACTGTTCACTGTTATTCAAAAACATGTAGTTTTAAATGTGTTATCTTCATTTTTCAATTAAAAGAAAACTTAAATATTGTAAAAATTGCCGAAATTATTTGAATTTTAATGTATAGAAAGGTATTAAAGGTTTAATACTTAATTTTTTAATAGATTTCCCCCCAGAAAGAAAGTAATCTATGCATTCCAAAAATAGCTAAGACCCGTGACCAAAAAAAATGACAAGAATAACGCCATTTCCCTATCACAAGCTTACTTTTTTTAATTAAAAAAATTGTTCATATTATTATAAATAAACTTGAAGACAGGAATCTAAAAATCTTTGTTTTATGCATTACATAGATATAATGACAAATTATCTTGAAAATAATAATATGACATAATTTGATTATATAAATAACGTTTTCTCAAACTTTAAGATCGATAAAATCACTCTTATGAGGTATCCGTGATTGTTTAAAATGTCACTATTGCAAGTTAATCGTAACCTTAATTTTGCCTAGAATTACGGAAAGAGAAAAGAGGGAGCCTTTGGATGAATGGGCCGATTGCCTTGTGCTAATACTATATTCCTGTCTAGAGCCTCTCCTGAAGATGATATACAATATTCATCCTTTGCTCCGACTCCAAATTATATATTCCGTGGGGTTCTGTACTTATTTACATCCTCTGCCTAAAATCAGTTGTCGTAATCGGTCACTAACCTAAACAAATCAGTGTGGACACGAAGGACTGAACTGCTGAGCCACCGTGAAAATCCAATCTAATTTAAAAGTACACAGCTTTTGCTGGTCTTCTTACACAACTATCAGGAAACCATCTGATCCATCTCGGTTAACTACTGCATTATCATCTAACACTACACTCTAAGAAGTTCAAAAGACTCTGGGTGTTGTGCTTAGCCGTTCAAGAAATTACCGGACGCGTTGCACGGTCTTGCTTACTTCTGATGCGAACTCTCGACGCGTATCCGCTGTATTACGTCAACTCTCGACAGTGAATCTAATCGTGCCAACTGAAGTGTAGATGGATTTATCGCGAGCGAGATTATTCTTTCATCAGAAACTTAAGAGAAAACATCCACGCGTTTTCGATAGTGAATTGACAGACATATCTGTGAATCTCGTGTTGAAGTAAAAATTTAAATACCACAGAAAATTTCTAAGACTTCTCTGTTTAAGATACTTTGAAGCCTTTTAACTCATTGAGTCGCAAGCATTATCGCATCGATACCGCGGAACAACTGGATGTACTGTCCACGGACTTGGATATAAGAACAGTCATCCAAGTATTCTACAAGAGTTTAGTCCCGCAGTGATGTTGGCTCTAAACTACGTTCCCATAAGAACAGGCAAGTGAAGCAGCATCCGACTTGGCCAGTGCTTGGGCGTGTCAACTCCCTCTCGGCTGGACTGTTGTGGGACCGTGTACGCTAATGGGTGCTGGTTGGTGCACGTGAAGTCCGACGTGGCTCCAATGTCCTCCAGGTTTAACGTTACCTCTGAGGGTGCCGATTTCAGAGAGTTGGTCCCTCCTCTGTCCCTCGTCTTCCTATCTGGGAGAATCTGGCACCCCATGCGGTTGTCAGAGAACATAATCAACAACAACAAGAGTTTCGCTAAATTCGCCTGTAAGATGGCTCTGCGAATAGTAATCATTAAGTTGTGTGTATACATGCTTGCTTTAATAGTAGATTGCATCATGATTCGTAACTATGTGTCGCTAGAAGGCGCTTATGTAAGGGGTTGAGTATTTTCCTTTTTAGAGGCTCGACCGTCGACATGCCTATTTCGACCGTCTGCCGCTTGTCGATGATCGTCCTACATCCAAGTCCGTGGTGCTGATCAACGCTGAAAAAGTGCAGTCGTTACTGTACCTAGATTTAACTACCAGCAAATGTCGCAGGAATTGCCAATCGCTTGCCATAGAGCTATGAAACTTTTTTGTCAGCACCTGGAGTGCGGAAGTTCTTAATTTTGTGGCACGCTTTTGGCGATTCGATTGGCCGCCATATTGCTGGTAGTTAAATTGAGCGATAACAACAACAGCTTCTGCACTTTTTCAGCGTTGGTACCATTGTGGACAGACTAAACAGTTGTTCTTTTATATCGATGCATTTTCATCACAATCTCCAGTTTTTAGCAGATGCCAGTACTGATAAAAATAATTCCGACATCAATTTCACAGATTATTTGCAATTTTTACTTGAGATAATGTGCTAAAAAGTAAAGGACTCTTCGTAAATCAGAACTTGGAAAATTGGCTAATGCTTCAGTATTTTTGCGACCGGCAGTCAAAATGTCGGAATTTTGTGTTCTCACATGATTGCATGGCACGTTAAAGGGTTAACATCGAAAACTTCTGAAACAATATCCAGGCCTACTTCCAATCTCAGTTATGTGCGAAATTCATATCATTTTCTACTTTTAATCACTTTTAGACGAAGATCTCGCAACATTTTGTGTAACCGAATAAGTGTGTATTTAATTATACCTTGGAAAGAAAGAAAAAAAAAAAGCAGTCAGCTATTATTTACAAAATGCTGGCTTCTTTTCGGATTTTGTTTCCTTTCTTTTTAAGAATAACATGCAATTAGAAAAGTATCGCATCTTCACAACTTGTAATAGCGGCAAGAGTTCGGCTGCAATTATAATTTATTCTGAATAACAAACCGTTCAGTTCTGTTCGTTGATAAATTCATTCATTATTACTTCTCGAAACGATTCATGTAGAACTTCACATTCCTAGCGCTAACCTTAGCACACACACACTAGATGGTTTAATATCATAGCGATCTCTGCTTCTTGCTCGTCGAGGATGCCGTGACCAAAGCGATTAGCCGTGCCCGTTCGATACTCCTGACGTCACCGGTTCCATTACTTACGAAAGATTCTTCCCCCCTTCTAAACCTCCTCCCGCCCTGCTACGAAAACTAATGGTCTTTCCCTGACATCTTGTGGATGTTCTTCAGCTTATGAAAGATACTTATAAGCTGACCGATTTGGACCTTATAATGTTTATCTACTTACCATGCACTTCATCAGACCTGAACTCCTATAATAAACAGACCAGCTCGTCTGACATTTCATTCACGTTGTTTTTAATATATAAATGTATGAATACATTAATGAGAAATTCAACAAAAATGCTTAGATCACAGAATCATACACATGCATACATATGAAAAATCTATTTCAAACTCTTAGTTCATATAATTAGCACTGGGATTCCGACAGTCTCGTGAAGAATTATTAATTCTTCTTTCCCCCACCCCACCTCCCTTCTTTTTTTCTTCTTATTCCTCGATCTGCTGGGAACTCGAATATACAAAATCCCTTTTTAAATTTACTTGAGAAATTGATAGCTCACTTCAAACCATATAAAGTCTCGAAAATATAAAAATATTCATTTTATACTAAGCGCCTGTGCTACACAACGGCTGGTTCTCATGATTCGTGAACAAAAATGCCTGACGAGCCAGCTGCAACTCCCCTATAATAATAGCCTTCCATTAGACCGTTTTCTACTTCTGAAAAATCATGCCGAATTAAACAGAAATGTACTGATGTGGCTTAATGGTGGTAAAACTGCTATTTTTGTATGTCATGGTGGAACGTAGTACATATTGGAAGTTTCGTGCTAATTTCGTATATTGTTTCAATCAGTTTGCACGGTTAATTGGTACTGTTCCTTGTGCCGAGTTTATTTCTTTAATCGTTAATTATTCTTTATAAATTCTTTATAAATTTTATAGCATCAAAATATAGGCAATGATTTAAAAAAAAAAAAAAACTCCGAAAACCAGAACCTTCACGCTCATTCTAACCCCTTAGGAAAATAAAATAATACAAAGCCGGGTATTTTTGTCCAAAACCTGAAAAATATCTTAAAATAAGATCCCTTCGTTGCAAAGAATATTTCACCATGCATTTATAGCATAATTGCTGAATATTTTTACAATTAATTTCTATCACACCCTTCACATTGCTTAAAGCGTTTCATAACGTAAGCAATGATGTGCTTGTGTTATAAAGCTATATGTTCGCATTCAAAGTTTTAAATAAATAGTTTTTTTTAATCAAATCAGTCGTGAGTATTATCCATGTAAAATCGAATTTGGTTTAAGTGCACAGCTTTTTGAAATCATTAGTCGTAAATTTAGTACTGATTTGAAAACACTGCAATACTCTGTATTTAAAATTTTTGCTAAAGGATTTAGCTATTTTCAATAAAAAGTTATTTCCGTAAAATGGTAAGCAATTTCTTTTAGTGCCAAAGGAAAAGCATTCATTTTCTTGTTTGCACATATATTTCTTTGCATCCCAGAAGCAAAATACGTCTGCTGCTAACCCGATATATTTCGCGATTGCCTAAAGGTTATCATGCCTATTAAATTCATGTCATCCACTTCCGTAAAGGGATATAATCATGCGCTCTTATAACAAGCAAATTCGGAACCTTATAACACACACCATCCAATAAAATATTGGGTCATGATTACGTACTCGAATGAGATTCCATTATAATTCTGATGTTCTTTATAACAGCTTTAATTATATTCATTTTCGGAATAAAAAGTACAAAATCGGGCGATTCTTTTAAATTCAGGGTACTCATCTTTTTAAAATATGCTGATTACTTCAGCGTCATGCATATATATTTTTTTCATTTTGGGCAAGTATTAATCTGAGAAAGAAAGACGGCTGAGTAAATGGCTAACAAGCCAAAATTAAAGAACGCGTGCCATTTGAGTATAACAACCTACAAGCGGTCTACGGTTACCTCGGCTATAATTAAGAAAATTGTATGTTCTTGTCCCCCTTTTTTGTGTATGATTACCAGGTCTGATATCCCCGGAGACAGAAATCTCGTGCATAAATTAGAATGCTGTGCATTTCCCTAAATGAGATGCTTCGAAGTCCATATTTTATCCGAAATCATACACATCTTCCCGGCAGAAACCATTACTAATTATCACCTCCAGAATATTTTATCGAGCTCTCCTGCCGTTGTTGTTATTGTTTTTTCTTTTCCCTGCGGAGATACGGCAACACTTTCTTGCGGCTCAGCAAATATTACCGAACGAAATTCATAAACGCCAGGTTCAAAGTTGGGGAAAATGCCTCTTGATTACAATCATCTTGGAAGATATTGCCCCCTCCTCCATTAATCTCCAGGTACAAACCTGTCTGCCATTCTGTCACTTGGAGGAACATGCAGTTCTAGGTTCTTGGCGATAGCAGAAGTCATCAGTAAACAGAAGACATTTTCAAAGGTCCATTAGTTTCGTACATGCAATAGTCGATCGTTCGCTAATCACCATCATCACGGCAGGTGTGCATGTAAGTAGCTATAGGCCTAGCTACAGTGTAGGAGATTTAAAATGTAACTAACCTATAGAAGGGTAAATGGCCACACTTTCTGTGTGCATGCGGTCGGATGTCTTACTATAGCCTGCAGAAGATACGGATTGAATTGCACTGGCTGCAGATGTGCAAGTTTTAAAAACATACAAAACATGCCCTTATAAATACAGGGACCGCCGCTTGATTGGATCACTAGTTAATTGGATCTGCCGCTTTATCGAATCGAACCACAGAAAAGCGGAATGGAATCACTCTTTTCATAGCCTCAATCAAAACCCCCGCTTTTCGAATCATTCGCTTTATTCGATCAAAAATCGATGGCACGAGCATGTTCCAGTTAAGCGGCGGCCCCTGTATTTTACTTTTCTGATAATATATCAAACAATCTGTCAGTTTTACTTGTAAATATATATATATTTTTTAACTTTTTGGAACAATGTCTTTGAGTAATTTATAATTTTCTACATGTGTTTTTTGATAGTTTTTATTTTAAAAACAATCGATATTTTGGGTTTGAATTTTAAAAAGCTATTTTGCTAGGTCTTCAATGAATGAGATGTACTGGAAATGTTTATGTCTTACTTTTTTCTAACGGGGGGGAAGGCTTTGTTTTATCTGAGAATCAACCTTAAACTTAACGAATACAGCATTCAGTATCACTCTTTGTCGTGCAAGAGCAACGAAGCTCATATTAATGATGGTTATTGAATTTTAGCCTGTTTTATACAAATACTCGTAGTTTTAATGGAATCGTCGAGGAAATGGTCTCGAAAGCTTCGCGGTATATAGCAAAAACTGCTGTCAATTTTGGAGCCTCAACCTACTGACAAAGTTTTAAAATCCTGCATATATCTCGAGAATTCTCGGATAAGGATTTATAGTAGTAAATGTACAGGGTGGTTATAATTGAACTTCCCAACAAATTTGGCATGTGGACTGTACACGAGTGCTCTCAAAGGGAATTTTTCAGAACGTTTAGTTAATAAAATGTTCACTAGATGGCACTTTGCATGGTGAAATCTCTAAAATATCACCCAAATGAGTGAATAAATGCCCAAAAACTATTGAATAAATGTTAAAATTATTTGTATATTTCGAATTAGCCATTTCCATCATTAAATTTGCCGTTTTTCATGCAAAACGCCACCTAGTGGACATTTTTTGAACTAATTTTTTTTTTTCTGAAATTCCTCGAGCGCATATCATGTATAGCCA
Source organism: Cheiracanthium punctorium (assembly GCA_038373885.1). Lineage (NCBI taxonomy): Eukaryota > Metazoa > Arthropoda > Arachnida > Araneae > Cheiracanthiidae > Cheiracanthium > Cheiracanthium punctorium. The sequence continues at coordinate 489,573 of JAWZYV010013619.1, forward strand.
ATATACCAATTTTGGTTACAATCCGCTGGCTCGTTTTAGCTATAGAGCACTGTTCATAGGAGAAGTTTAACTATAACCTCCCTGTATAATATATATATGTAGCATCCTGGCCAACGGAAAGTCTTCGCTAGCCGGCAAACGCCGGTGCGATTCAGCCCCTTTTATTAACTTTTGAGGTCGTGGAACATGACCCGCGAACATTGCAATTATTGAGTTGCAATGTTCGCAACTAATACCATCAACTGCATTGGATCTCAAAATCTGGGCAGCGATTTTTCAAGGTTTGTTGTGACTTTCAAGACGCCAGACTGACTGTGCGCGAGGACCGTCTACAAAATTACAAAGGAATTGCAAGGGACCGTGTATTAATTGCAGTTTTTGAAAGCGAATTCCTTCGTTCCAAATGAATTAAACCTGCGCAGTTCCAGAAACTTGGGATTTTAGCAGGTTTTTGATTTATTATGTTATATATATATTTTACATATACGCATCACACATGTTTATGCTCCAAAAAAAAAAAAAAAAAAGTACCCAAGCAATGGTATGTAACAAATGAAAATCTGAATTATACAATTAGTTTTTCTTTCGGTGTTACTGTTCGATCCTGACTTTTCCCCATTTAGTTGATGTATATAATTTATTGAAAATTCAACAAAAGACTTATTGGCAATATAGGTAATCAGTCGCATAAACTTGTTTGAAACTGTCATCCTTTAATAAACTTTCACGTGTACAATGAATTTCTGTTACAAAGAAGTTAATACAAATTTTACATTGAGAAATTCTGAACTTTTTTCTATAATCTTATCGATTAAAAAAAATAAATCTACTTTGCTGTTATTTTTTTTAATCGGCAAACATGACTACGCTCTTTATACATCTTTCGAGAATAAATATAAGTCGTGGTTACCAGCAACGCTGCTCTTAAAAGTACCAATCATTTAATATCGCATTTTTAATGTTCCCATCGAGTCACGTTAAAGTACCAAACCGCTTTTCATTAGCATCTCGGGACCACGATGTTGTGCTGCGGAATCGGAACATTATTCACCAAACAGATAGTTTTGCATCGCGTAACAACCAGGTTTATTCATGACTGCTATTATTCTGTAGATTCTCAATAACCATTAATCTTCTGGGCATCCTAGGGGGTTTCTGCAACTCTGGAGCGTTTATAGTAGACTGCAGCTCGCTCAGAAGCCATTGGAAGAAAATTTGGCAATCCATTAGTTTCGGGACGTAGCTGGAGAGGAAATAACGGAAGCAGTGACGTATATATAGCATGGAACTTTGCTTTGATGTTATAAAAATTTATATAAAACACTGGTTCCTGCTAAATTGGAATATTTAGATAAGCTGAAAGTTGCGTGTTGATGTATGAAGATTGTTTCTTTGCTTTTCCTAGGAATGAGAATGTAAATATTTTATTGAATGGATGTTGTGTCATTGCGGGCGGTATAAGAAGGATTATCCATATATTATTTCAGGAACTTTGTAAAATTACTAATTTAAATTGGGATAGCTATGCAAATGAAGTCTAAAGTAAAATGAAGTCTTTCGAACTCACAACTGCATGCCGAAAGATGCTTGCTTGGCAAAAAATTTATTTAGCAACAGCTAGATTAAAATTATAGCAAAGTTTAGCTAATTAAGTGTTTAGTAGCATCAACTTGTTAAAATATTTTTTGCAATGCCCTACAAAATATGGTAAGGAAAATACTTCCAATACAACTATACATTCTCAGAAATTTAATTCGAATTGCCAGCCAGTGTCATTAAAAGTGTGAGATTTGACCATTTTTATCACAGTTTTTCTCATCATTTTTTCTATAAAATTTACTATTATTTATCTCATTCATCCTGTAAGAAGTCGACACCAAGAGCTATTTTAACGATTTATTTATTATCATTGTTCCAATTTACTTATTTGCACTAACTTTGAACTGAAAAACAGCTAAACCCGTGAAATAACATTTCACCGTTTTTGTCGGTGACTTGAGATTAATTCGTGGCATTTCAAAAGTAAAGGGGGGTGGGGGGGGGATAAGAAAAATCTGCTTGTGAATGAAAAGTATCCAAAACTTTCCTGTATTATTTATTTATTCATTACACCTTCCTATAAATAAAGAATAGAATATTCTTCCCACGATTTTCACCCCCTTTGTTTCAATTTCCACGTACTCTGTGCCGAAATATGTGAAATACCTTGAAACAACGAAGAAAATTTTGTTCATCGGCTAAAAGCAAATTCAAAACCTGTCAGAAATCAAAGAAAGAAGGAAAAGTCGTCAGAAAAAAGATAAAGGTGAATAAGACCTCTCTGAAAGATTATTCTAAATGTTTTCATTCGACACGGGGCATCATTACAAAGAAAGGAACTGGAGAAGACGACGTTGAGAGGATGCGAACGAGCAGTCGTAATATTTCTCGACTTCAATAATGGGAAACATCGACGATTTAGGGTGCTCGGGGGGCATCTTGATAGTTTCGGTCACGACATTTCGAAAAGTGTCTCATTTGTAGATGTGACAGGATATTCCGTTTATAAGAGGTGACAAAGGGATCGATTGCCTGCGCACAAAAGGTATACTTAAAAGACTTGGTGTCTTCACAAAACCCTGAATGGGGACTGTGCCGCAGGTTTATTACGAAACATAATCATAAGTTTTGAACCACCATGCAGGATGTCGTGTGACATAATGACAGGTTTTTTTTTTTTTTTTTTTTTTTTTGCTGCTTCGTACCATTTAGCCGGAATTCCCTAAGCTTAATTTTCACCCCCTTATGCTACCACAAAATGACTGTTGAATGTCTTCTTTAGTAATGACAAGGGTTGATGACAGCTGGAGAACTTCTCAAAAAGGTTTGGACAGCTTCAATAGTTCGCTTTTACAGTTTTAGCTGTCGTTCAAGAAATCTGCAACGCTCATTATAACCCATTATTGGAAATAAATTAGAATCTCTCAGTAGCTGCCTCGTCTCAGTTTCATCGGGTATGACTCGATGTAGTTATTGTTTAAAATTAAAGTTTATTGCTAAGCAGTAAATATTTTGACATATTTACGCATTTTTCTATTTAGTTCATCATAAGTTACTTAAAAACTACATTTGGGATAAAGTAGGTTTGATTAAAGATTTCTTCAGGAATATAACTATCTATCTGCATTGTAAATAGGTAGGGTCTAGGTTGGGTGAAGCTCACCCTAGAAAAATTAGATTTTTTTATTGTAAGAATGGGGAATGAAGTCCTCTAGGGATACAGAAACCATCTTAGAAATGCCTAGAACTAAGCCAATGCCCATCTGTCTAGTAATGAACAAACAAACACAACAACAACAAAAAACTGCAAATTTATCACTCATAACTTAAACAAATAAAACGTTTTCTGGTTAACAAAAAAAACTATAATTTACAACAAATTTGGAGGAAAGAGCAATAAAATTAACACAAACAGATAAAAAGAAGCCAGTGCCCATTATTTGCATGAAAAAGTACTTCCCCGGATAAATACAACTAAATAAACAAATCAGCTGTGAGAAATAAGTACACTAATAAAATGATATTCATTCGCTGACACATCTGTCAATGAATAAGATCATCTATAAACTTTACCTTTAGACATGCTATAAAGAAGTAATGAAATAGACGGCGCTTGTAATCTTCCTCACGCTGCCTTGTAATTTTGGACAATTGTTTATCATGAATATCAATGAACGTAGGCTAACCTAACTTTTTGTGGATTTATTGGTAAAATCTAAGAGTTTTTGATGGGGAAAAAACACACCCTCATAAAGTATTCACCATGACCATAATTATAATTGCAAATAATTATTTACGACTATCACTTATCTTGTTACTTAAGAAAACCTTTCTTCCCCCTACAAATTGTGTCTTTTTATCAAGGCATCAGTCTCTTGTTTGCTTGCGAAAAATTTCATGTAAAAAATACACTGTTTTTTTTTTTTTTTTTCATTTTTTCATTTCGTATTCTTAATAGCAATCGTGTATCAAAAAAGCCCTTAAGATATAAATTCTACTGTTGCTGCTAGAATTACTTACCCTGTCTCGGAAATGTAATATGTACAGGGAAAGTCAAATAAATATTTCATTGTGCGGCGCGGGATTTGTTATTTATTCCAGAATCCGTCCTTTCCTTTTTCTTATAAATCCAGTTTATAAGGAGATTACGGTCAGTGTTATTTACAGAATCGTTTTTCTTTGCATGAATCTTTTATAAAACGATATTGAATATTCCGATATAAAGAATAACTTATATAATTTATTGATATTCAGGATTGGCCTTATTTTATAGGCCTTATTTATAGATCCCTGAAAAAACAAATCAATTTTCTTCAAAATGTTTAGTATTATTCATTTTCAATGAATTTTTTAAGTTTACATTAATTTATACCGCAACTGCTATTTACAAATAGGTTACGATATAAGGAATGTATATAAATTCAGCCTCTCAAAAACTTCTTTTTCACCTTGTTACGCAAATAACTTTGAAAAATTTTAAAATTTTAAAGTAGATAAAAGAATAATGCTCTAACAATATTTTATAAAATTCATTAATCAGTTTAAAATATCAATTTAGCGATTAATTCTAAATGCCCTAACACGCTGTGCGAATACAAGGAACTAAAAAGATCTGTATGCTTCCCATCACTGTTAATGCATAGTTTCCCAATTTAATAAAACTCTGAATTCCTACTTTTAAAGTAAATTCTGCGTTTTAAACTTCCATTGCCTCTTTAAAAGCTTTTAGAATTTCCTCACGAAACAATATTGATTGGCTATTACATGTACGAGATAAATGTTTAAATAGCTAAAATGTTTAAAACAGATTTCTTTTAACAGAACAAACATTTCATGCGAGCAAGTACGATAACTGTAGCCATTTCATTATTAATATAACCAGAATTATAAATTATATGATTGCAATCCATGTAGTAGAAATTAATTCGTGTTCAAGAATTATACGTTGTAGTTTTTTTCCTCCCGCATCACTAGGATTGTGAAGGAAAAACTACTTTTACAGGCACGATCGCATTGTAAAAAAGTTCACATTTTTTAGGATTTCCGAACTTCTGCTTAATTTTTGAGTGCTTCGCTTTTTGTTAAAATTAAACACAAATAATAATAGTCATAATAAAGATAATAGTGTAAAGGAATCTCGTGAATTTTAAATGCAGTAAATGCAGTTAAACCACCCAAAAAATTGTCACAAGTTTTTCAGTACTTATTTCGGAAATGAATTTGTTTCGTTTATTAAACTCTTTGCAAACTATATTAATTTCCGATATTTTAAAATTCTGTTAATTTATTTAGTAATAAAATTTTAGATACCAGTTTTTTTGTTTTTTTTTTTAAAGGAAAAAGGGGGGTGTAGTAATTTTTATTTATTAATTATTTTTTTTAAAGGAGGTCATTATTGTCTGCAATTTTATACACAATTTAAAGACATCTTTATTTATGCACAATTTATATTTACTGCTAATCAATAAATTCATAGTTTTTAATCAAATGGTTGTGTTAAATATTGTTTTAGTCCAGTAAAGCAATGAAAAGTGGCACACAGTATTCGTTTAATAATCTCTCACTAAAGACAGTACTTCAACAAAGGCGATCTTCTACGTTCTTATATTTTAACTTACTGCTATCATTTTATGCTCTCTTCATATCTTCGTAGTGGATAATATTTAATGATGTTAATCTTTTGTGACATTTATATAATTTGGTTATAAGCAAGTCGCAGTAATATTGATGTTATGAAAAAGTTTATTGTAGTACCAAGAGTTCTTATAATCAACTCTATCTGTTAAAAAAAAAAAAAAAAAAAAAATCTATTTATGAATGCGTATTTATCGAGGTAGATAAACTGCATGTATTATTTCCTTTAACTTATTCTCTGTCCTAATTCTTCTACAACACTGATTTTTATAATACAAGATTTGAACTCGTATTCCATGTTTTTTTTTTCTTTAAAAAAAAAATTGATTGTTATCCTGACTGTTTATATCTGTCAAAAATCAGATACGTGCACTACTTTTCGGTTTTCTTAACAAAAAGTAATGTCCTTTTACATTCATAAACTAAACTCATCTTTCTTCCTGCTCTAAAAACATCCTTGCACAAAATCGCCCACTTTTGCTTTCATTTGCATATGATATCACCGAACATGTTGAGCCAGTAAATCAAGAGCCTTGCTCTTGCCACCCCCTGTAACTCCAGGAGTGAAACACGGTGAAAAGCTATGTAAATATTTCATCTCGGGGCAGTAGAGAAGAAACTGCGTGTAATTTGCTCAGGAACTGGCTCGTAATTCCCCATATATTACTTCGGAAATGAGGTCACTTCGCTTTGGAAATTCAAGGAGTTGTCTAAAGAAAAGAATAAAATATTTTTTCTTTTTTTTAAATAATGGTAGAGTCGTAAGCATTATGCGTTTATTTATCGCATTTGTTTGATTTATTTTGCAATAGCTGTATCGAGAATTCGATTTTAGCTTATAAAAGAAAAGAAGCGTTGCCATATTTCTTTGTAGGTAACATAATATTGTTCGCATTATCATTTATTCAATATCTTTTGCAAATATCATTACTTAAATTTCTTCTATAACCCACACACAACATGCTAATAATCCATTTAATGTATAATTAAATGTGCAGTTGTCACAGTATATTGTTAAACTACAGTTTGGCTAAAAATAGGAACACTGATGTAAATTAAATAAAAAAACTTTGTAAAAAAACACACATAAGATGTATTAGGTTGTGTTTATGTGTGTTTATATGTGTTAAGATGTTATATGTGTGTTTTTTACAAAGTTTTTTTTATTTACTTTATCGCTTAACACCAGTATTTTGAGTGTTTTTTCCACTGATGTAAATATTAGAATTACTTATCAAGTGTTACACTGGTTAGGTAAAACCTGGAATAGTCAAGGAATTTTATTTTAACATGAAAAGTTTGGTAAAATTGAAAGTTTCGGCCATAAATCTCAAAATAGGGCTTGGAAAAATTATCGGAAGGCAGCTTTTATATGCAACTCGCCGTTTACAGAATGCTTCAAAAGGCTTGTAAAGGGTTTGTGTTGTATGACAGTAGTAATTTATAATGTACATTGCAACAACATAGTTTTGAATTTTATTTAAAAATTGAGTGTTGATCGAATCTTGCTCTAAATCTATTTGCTCTATCACATAAGTTAATAGATTAATTTCGATATTAGACTAAAGTGTACTGATTCGAGCATTTGACCTTTTTATGATATTAAGAATCTAATTTTAAATTATACAAAGTGATACAGTTTAAATTTTTTTAAAAAATAACTTTGAAATGCAATTTAAGTCTGCTCTTTATTCCAGTCTGCTCTTTATTTTAATGAAAACGGGTATTTCTCCAATGTAAAAAACGCTTTAACTACTTCCCAGTGATCGATCAAAATTCTTCTACACTCTGCTGGTAAATCAATTTTAAAAATTCTGATGAATCAGAGGCTGTTATCAATCCAATTACATCCCTTAATTGAAATCGTGCAAATCCGCAAATAGCATGAATAAAATACAAAAGCATTACTAACAAATTTAAACAACAACAAAACAAAACAAGATCATTTTAATAGAATAAATAAACACGTCGTCATACTCTGATGTATTTCTGAATAAATCGTAGTTTTCCCATAGTAAATTCTATTAAATAAAAAAATCAACATTTTGAACAAAAAGAAACATTGGGAAGAAAAAAAATACTCCACTATTACACGATTCTACTCAGTAATGCTATTTCATGAGCAGAATATTTCACCGTCGTCTTTCTATTATTCGGAATTCTCTGCAAACAGCAAGAGACAAGGCAAGCAGCCACTGCGAAGAAATTCTTAATAACCCTAGAGAGATCCTTTTTATTAATGAGTATGCCTAGTGGAACATGCCGAAGAAATGAATAAACAGAAAGAAAGGCTCTTTTTTTTGTGGTATTTTTCTTTTTGCCTTTTCACTTATTTCGGAATACCGTGTGTATGCATATAGATCCTATTTTGAAAGGACGCAGAATACAACATTTGAGGTTTTTCTTTTGCCTTTCATAAAAATGCTTAAATTAGTGCCGCAGTAACTGCCAGCAGGAAAAAAAACTCATAAATTCTTTGGGGGTTTTCCTTCGGGATAACAAAACCTTGGAAGAAAATGTAAACCCGGTTTGAAAGATAATATAGTGACATATTACATCTTGCATTAACAAAAAATGAAATCGCTAGCATATTTTTAAAAATTTGCTTGGTTGTTTCCAATTCCAAGGGGAGAGCAAATAAATTTGAATCATCTAGGTTCATTAATATATTAGTATACTATTCCAACATTTCCCTATAACAGTTTCGAAATGCATTACATAACTACTCACAGCGTACAATATTCATTAACTTAAGAATAATATTACACTGGTGTTCCTTTACTCTATTGTTATACATGAATATTATTGTAAACCAGCAGCTTAAATTTATGCCCTATATAGCACATTTGATTAACTATAGAAGAGTAAACAAAATAAATCACTATTTACGCTACGGGAATAACAGTAATAAATACGACTGTCTGTTCCCGTGAAGTTATTTATTTTACATCTGTTATTACTTGAGTGCTTTTTTTTAACGTGAGAGCGCATACGCCACTTAGTTTTTCAAATGAATGTTTAGCTTTAAATAAATAAGATCTAGTAGTATGTGTTTGTATTTTTAAATAGATTTGTTTCTCTTAGTGCAATCTACTTGGCTGTTTGATAGGTAGGACTAACACTCAATTCTCAGACTTTTAAGAATTTTTTTTTTTTTACAATATACATTGTAATTTAGTCTCTTATCAACACAAATCCTTTATAACTTTTACATGACTATACAAGCTTATTTAAAGAATACGAGATTTATTCTAAACGGCGTGTTGCATATTAAGGCTACCTTCCGATCATTTTTACAGGCTCTATTTTGAATTTTCAATGTTTATGGCCCAAATTTGCAATTTTACCTAACTTTTCATGCTAAAATTCCTTGGCTATTCCAGGCTTTAGATGGTATCAACATCTGGTAAGTAGTTTTAATATTTATTTCGGTGTTCTTATTTTTAGCCAAACTGTACTTTAACAATGTACAGTGACAACTGTACATTTAATTATACAGGGTGTGCCCAAAAGGTGGTAACAGGCTTTAATTCTTTATCTATTAAAGATAAGTGAGCAGCGTAAATTGAAAAAAATGTTCAAAATAAGGTCGGAAATAAGACTACGTTAAGAAAAATTCCCTCTGGTTCATTTTCAAAATGTGACATTTTCTAAATTTGTATACAATCCCCGTACAAAAACATTCCCAATTAGTAAAATGTGCCCCATACACTAAAGAAGTGACGTACAAATTTCGGACTTTCATCATACGAAGTCGCAAAGATATCTTTAAGGAAAGATGATCGGGGATTATACATCATTTTGTATGTAAACGTTTATTCCTAGAGTGGAAAAAAAGATTTTCTTTCGTAATTTCTGAACGACCACTAAAATGCGATCATGCGATCATTTTTTTCCCTTCAAGAGCCACCAAAAAGTGGTTTAAGTCCAAAATTATATTTATCTCCATATCTCTGACACTTTTAAAGGTATAATTCTCGAATTTTATATGTCACCTCTTTAGTGTATGGGGGAAATTTTACTAATTGCGAATTGTTTACTACGGGAGTCGTATAAAAACTTAAGCGTAACTCGGGGCACAGGACCTTTAACTTCACCGAAATGATCTGCAAACATGATCATACTCGAGCTCCTGCGTTTCGAATAACATGAACAGAGGAATATATTTTTTTAGTATTACCAAAAATACACTAATGTAGTATTATCATATATGAAAATAAAAACTGAAGATACAAAATTAATTCTTTAATTTAAGTTTTAAAAAGTATTTTACAATGGTATACTGCGCGCACTGAAAAATTTGAAAAAAAAGCAAACTCAGTAACAATTCTTGACAAATTATATTTGTAAGATACTTATCGTCAACTTAAAACCAGAATACACAGAAAAAGAAGGATTAAAATTTAAAATTTTAGCAAAAGTTTGAAAATTTATCAAAAATAGTGTAAAATACATAATATATGTCTAATTAAAACAATTTAAAAAATTGTAATGAGATATTTTTTTGGTTTTAGTGTGTACAGTATAAGTAGATACACTTGCAAAATAAATTTCAGAAGGCTAGCTTTTAAAGTTTTAAAGTAATCGTGCGCGCAAGTTGAAAATTAGTCATTCTCAGAAAACACGATTTAAAGTTTCATTTCTCCATTCTGCCGGCTGCACAATGAGTTACAAAAAACGTTATAACTCCTGATCAACTGGAATTTTTGAATGCGGTTTTTTGTACAGGGTTGATAAATGTATGAATATTCAGAATACGTTAAAATATGAAAATCGATATTTTGAAGGTTTTAAAGGTCTGTGCCCCCTTAATGAAAATGCACCAGAGGAATTTTTTTCTTAACGGAGTCTTATTTCCGACCTTATTTTGAGCATTTTGTCAATTTACACTGCCCACTTATCTTTAATAGATAAAGAATTATAGCCCGTTACCACCTTCTTGGGACACCCTGTATATTAAATGGATTGTTATCAATTGTGTGTGGGTTATAGAAGAAATTTAAGTAATGACAGTTGTAAAATATTTTGATTAAGTGATAACGTGAACAAAATTATGTTACCTTCAACAGGATATTCGCAAGTAGAGTAAATATTATTAACACCTCCAATATAAGGGAAATAACTATTTTAGCTATCAAAAGACAATTAATTAATATCGTGCTATTTTAGTAAATGAATAATTGTTTGCTTTCCTGCGATGCTTTAGGTTAGTGAATATTTTACTCCTAAAGAGAAACCCCAAAATTACGTGTGATTTAGGGTTATTTTATTTTAGTGCATTTTAGCACTAGATTTTCTCTTTTTTTCTTTCTCTTCTTGGTTCTTTTTTTTAACTGAGTGTCTGTTGGTTGTACAATAAGAAAAAAACATCGTTATTTGAGGCCTACTGTATTCGAAAATCAAAAATATGTTCATACGTCGACTGACAACTATATTTTTGCGCGTTGACGTCACTCGTAATCGGCCAACGTAGATCTGCCTCCCCGAAAATCCGTTGAAAGCACCACAGTGATCGACGTCTTGCTGCTGGTACAAAAAATGCTTAGTACTTACTACTTGTATGAAAACCTGTAAATTAACATACTACTTTTATTCTTTACTGGAGATGAAAATTTACTTTCCATTTAAATGCATAATTTTCTGCTAGCGTGCATTCTTTGTTCGAAGAAAAACTTCATGTAGGCAAAATGCAAATGCGTTACAATCAGTGCTTATCAACCCTTCGAAAAGCAAGAATTTTCACATCGATACAGAAGACCGACTGGATAGACTGCCCAACGCTGAAAAAGTTCAGCCGTTGCCATCAATCCATTTAACTATCAACAACATGGCGGCCGACCCAATCACCCATCTCGCGCCGCCGAACTAAAGAAGTTCTGGCACAACTGGCAGCGCAGCCGCCGCATAGCCACTGTGTCAGAAAACTTCATTATCTGTGTGGTGCCAGATGGGCGATTCGATCGACCGCCATATTGTTGGTAGTTAAACGGATCAATGGCAAAGGCTGCACTTTTTCAGCGTTGGGACTATTTAACCGTATTTTTTTGCGGCTATCAGTGAAAGCGCTGAAATAAAGGTCACAGAGCTATTAGCATGCGACAAAGGACTAAAGTTCCGATGCACGAATTCCAAAGTTATTCGCACCGCCTTCACGAAACTGCACCCATGCTGGATATATTTATTTATGACTATTAAGAATTGAAAGGAAAAATAAATGAAATAAATCGAGTCCCGTCTGCTTTTTCACAAAGAATTCGGAACAGGCCGAAATTGTATGCGGAAAAAGAGATATTGTACTGGGAAAGCTATAATTTGGAGAAACACCATTTTATGTGATGAGCAAAAGTTTAATATATTTTCTTCTATAGATACGGGCTTTTCCTTTAACTATATCTACCATATTTTGATTCTTTTTTCCCTGTTTTTATTAAAGCTTACGGAATTTCTTTTGGCTGTGTTATCTTCCAAATTATAGTAATCTAAAGTTGGAGCTTTTTAGAAGTTTGGGAAATTTATCCTCGGTATTTTTTGTTGTTGTTCCTTTAATAGTTACTACAAGTAAATTTATTCCATTATGTATTTGATGGATATCAAATCCAATACACGTTTACATTATTCTGCCTAAAAATCGCTGTGGTGATGGCTGCTGAGTGTTTGAAATGCAGCAATTTCGCTGCGTGTATGTCCTGAATAATTTTTGATGAAGTCGTGAACAATCTAAAATCTTGCACCTTAAATAATTTAGAAAATATTTTCGTTTTTTCTGTAATATGGGAGGATGGTCTACAATAAGACGAAAAACACTTAAAACGTTTTAGAATTTTTTTTATCAAAGTGTACGTCACACAAAATATAGCAGATAAAATATTTCACTTAATACTTATACATTACACCAGTTTTTAACGTCATGTATAAGAAAACAAGTACGTTACTACGCTTTTATAAAGATAAATAAATGTCTCATTGTGGCCCAGGCGCGGGACACTATGAGACAGTCTATGCGCCACGATGAGACAAGTATAAAACTTAAAATTTGGTATTTAACTTACATATAATTGTTGGTTCTAAAAACACTAGCAGTCGGTATGAATTCAGTAAAGTAAAAAAAAAAAAAAAAAATTCTATTTTTTCTATTAAAAAAAAATGCAATATATCGTTGGAAAGATGAAAATTTAGTGCAATAGTTAAAGTAAAAATATGTTTCTTGACAGAATTTCACTTACCTGGTCTCCTAAGAACCCATTAATATATATCTACTAATTTTTAATCTTAACAAGTTGCCAGATTATTAATCTTAACAAGTTTCCTCTGCTTAGGACCACAACAAGATGTCTCATTATGACCCAGAAAATGTGTCTCATTGCGGCCCAAAAGAACAGAACTGTAAAATATACTTAAATTGACAAACATACTTAAATTAATAAGAAAATATATTATAATTTAACAAAGTTATAGGTTGTGATAACGAGCTATAATAATAACCTTTAATAAAATACACTTAACTCTATTATTCAAATGAGACTAGGTGTCAGTAGATGAAAACCTCTCTAAAAGTTACTTTGTGAGTAAACACAACCAAAAATTTGAGTTTATGCAGTGCATGAGCTAGCAGCCATCTGCAACGTGGAATTCTGGGTAGCATTTAACATCTACTTACCACCCATAAAAGGCGATGGTTGTCTGTTTGACTGATTAGCCAAAATAGAATATTATAGTTCACCCGCCCCTCTCGCCCATGTAATGTTTTCAAGCTGTAAAAATTTTTCATTTCCATAAATTTAAAGAAATATACAGTGGAGTCTTGACTTACGGGAGGGATTCGTTCCAAGACCCTCGCGTAAGTGAAAATTTCGATGGGATATATATATTATGTATATCTATACATACTTTTCGAAACACGTACACAATAATTTTAAACACTTATAAACACCCTTCTAACTGTTTTAAACCATTCCCAAACTACATATTATGATTTCCGATACAAAGTAATGAATGAATGAATCTTTGTTTGCTTTTCTTCTTCTTACTGTTAGCGAGAAGTCTCCTGTTGTGAGCGAGGACTTAGTTTCAGCTATAATATACGTTACTCGTGAAAAACTAGCATAATATCCATTCGCCTAAGTTAGGTCACGTTATTGCGCGTTATTCCACTGTGTTTATTTTATTTATTTTTTGTTGTTGTTGTTGAAAATTACAGAAGATATACCTACGTGGATCATAGTGCAGGGATCGATGCAGGCGAAGTTTGGGGTCCATTTTACGACTCCTTCACAAATTTACAATCCATTCAAACGGCCCCTTCACACGATACAGTCGATTAAAACGGCCTCTTCACAAGAAAACGGTCGATAAAAAAAGCGACTTTCACAAAAAATGTTATGAAAATTTACAAAAATGGAACCCTGGAAAAAATTCCTGCATCGACCCCTGTAGTGGTTATTAAGTTTGCTGATATCATTGACTAAATACCTTCTATTCTGTTCCAATTTTCTCCCTACCCAGGGAGACAGAACGTTGTAAATTTCATGTGAAATTCGTCGGCTACAGCTTCGCAATTGAAGGTCGATCTTCATCGTATATGCCCACTTAACATTCGGTCATACGAAGAGTGTTCCCCATGCGGTAACGAGTGAGAACTTCGCCCATATAGTTTTCAAGAGTGGTGTGATCGTTGTTGAATGTCCATTAGACACTCGTAACATTATATTGAAGAAATATAAATAAGTTAACTCAAACATTTTTGGATGAGTCTGTTGTCTGTTTGTTTAATGAATTGAACATAATCATTAAACTTTGTTGTCATATCCTTAGGAAATTTTCACTTTAGGCTGACTGATAACCCCTTGGTCAGCACCCCTAGAGTGGGAAATTTCAGTTACACCTTGTCCTGTACACTGTTAACAGAAGTAATCTAACATTTTACCATAAAATAGCGTTCAATTGGCTACATCCTTTCTGTGGAGAAACGTTGGACCATAAACTGGTGTTTAAAATGATCAGTGAATCCAAATCATGGTGAAAGCTTTCTCAATTGGAAGGTTGCGGCTAATGTAGCGCCATTTTATGGTGAAGTGCTGAAATAATTCTATACAGTTAAATATTCCCCCCCCCCCTTTTTTTATGAGTGCTCCAGCAATAAGATTTAAAATACTTTGAATTTTCTCACTGAAGTTTTCTAGAGCTATCTTCTCTTCTCGAATCCATAAGCTTCCTTGCCTATACCTTTGGTTACATTACATTTTCCTCATCCAATCTATGGGTATTTTTTTTAAACCTCGGCTGAAACAATATGCTCGTGATATCGCCGGTCATTGCTTCTGTTAAGCCGTCAGAGGCATTATGTTCTCTTCAAGATTTTTCCAGCCGATAATATTTCTTTTTGCGATGGGTCTTTTGCGAAACTAATAGCTGGAGTCTTTTCAGCAGCTCCTCTCCGGCCACTCTTTGAAAAACCTTCGCTATCATCACAAAAATGCCTCCCATTTGTTTAATGGCGCGATCAGCTGTCAAAAACAATGAAGCCATCTCTCTGAAGAGACACTTATGTCCCTCTCTGGCGCTCTCCATCCTGGTGCTCGCAACTTAACGCACTGCTGAATGGGTGTTCATCAAGAAGTTAATTGACTGGCTATATACTGAAGAGAAATGTTTCCACTCTCTTAAAAAAAAAAGAAGCTGTTACTTTTTCCAATTTTCTTTCGTTCCTATTTCGAATGTCTTTTGTTTCATTTCGTACCTTCTTTTTTATATATATTCTTTCAACAATCTTTTAACTACTACATTTATATTGATAGCATTTTTTTTCTTTTTAACCCTTTAACTCGCAGTGTTCCCGCTCAGGGAACACCAAACTCTGACGTTTTGACTGTTGCCAGTCACGAAGAATAGATTTGATTTCTATAAAAATAGTTGCGCGTGACATAGCTCTACGAGAATCCTTTACATTTTAAGCACGTCATTTCCTGTAAAAAAAATTGTCACGATTATTTTTAACAGCACTGACATCTGCTGAAAAATGGAAGAATGCGAGAACAGTTGGATAGATTGCCCAATGCTGAATAAAGGGCAACGGCTGCCCTCTTTTCAGCATTGGAAAAGAGTTGCGCCTCAAAAGGTTAAGCGTTAGTTTATTTTAATGAGTAGTTCAATATAATATAGTATTCGTCTTAAGAACGTTTTGTCTTTGCAGTTGTAGTATCTGCTTGGCCAACTTTCTTATTTTCGAATGGAGAAATAAATAAACATTACTTACTGAGCTGTTTATTTAGTGGCTGATTGTTGTTTTATGAAAAAATATGGTAAGAAGGCGACCTCTTTTTTGGTAGTGGTGGGGCGGG
Organism: Cheiracanthium punctorium; assembly: GCA_038373885.1. Lineage (NCBI taxonomy): Eukaryota > Metazoa > Arthropoda > Arachnida > Araneae > Cheiracanthiidae > Cheiracanthium > Cheiracanthium punctorium. The sequence continues at coordinate 505,583 of JAWZYV010013619.1, forward strand.
GAGGGGGTACGGGGTTTCTAGAATAATTTGTAGATGACAGCACTGGACTAAACATAAGAAAAAAATGTAGTTTTTATTATTCTTTAACACATTTTATTACATATTACATTAAAATGAAATTCTGTATCTATGTGATGTATAAAGCATATGTGCCCAGACTATGAGACCGTCCCATTCTCCAATTTTGCTGTTACCTACAAAAAGATTTCTGATATTATCTGCATGAACAATTAATTATTTTTCTTAAAATATGTATAAAAAGTAAACATTTAAGATTGCTCACTTTGACATTTCAAGATTTTTTTTGTTTAAAGGATTTAATCTTCATGAATCAAGGAGAGGAAAATTGAATAACACTAATAAATTTTTACGTTTAGCAGTGAAGATGTTAATGTTTGAGCATCCTATATACAGAGAGCATATGGATATGAAAGGGTTAATGCATTGTTTTTGAGAAACATGTTTAAGACGTTTTCTTCCCTCGTCTCCGTCGAATACTCGAGCTATTACATTGCATATCTGTTCAATTATTTTACAAACCCAGTTACTTCAATATTTATTTAGTTTTATCCTCTTTAAGGGAAGGTGGGAGCAGAGACTCTGTGTACAGGTTTAAAACCGAACTAACTAAACTATTTTCGTTTTTTTTTTTTTTTTTTTTTTTTTTAGCGTTTTATTAAAAAGAAAGATGGCGGGATGAGAAGACTCTAAGAATATATTTCACGTGAATGCAGTTTTCTCATCTTATCGAACTGATTTTTAAAAATCTGAAGTCATTTACTCAGTGACGAATGCACCTTCCAGCTCAAATAATTTTCATACATTTCAGGCGCTTGATTTTTTAAAGTTATATTTTAAAGTATAATGATTCATTTCGCGTTTAAATTTTTAATGATTTCGATATATCAAATATAAATAAATGAAAATCTCGCTATTTTCAACGTTTTATACGACTAATTCAATTTATTTTGTGTCGTTAACTGTATTTATCTCCAGATTTTTCCTGATAAAAACATTTTATTCAAATTGAAATGTTCGCCTAAATAATTTAGTTCCCGGAAGCTAAATAATACTGGATATCTATTGTGTGCTGTTAAAAGTTTTGGAAATATTTAAATGATATTTGAGATTTCTTGGAATTGTTTGGGCGATAACGACAATATCGGGAATATATTATAAATATTTTTAATATAGTCCTTTATATCTCAACAACTGAAATTTAAAAAAAAAATTCTTACTGTAATAGACAAAAATATAGCATAAAAAAGCTGAAATTTAATTTAATTTCATGGTTTACTAATTTACATAAAACTTTATTGACAAAAACGTGTTTGTAGTAGAATTCAATAAAACAGTTGTTTCTATTTTGGTAAAACTTCGAGATACATTTTTAACATATGAAGAAGTTATTGATGTGTTTGTGAAACAGTTCAAGTTCAGAATTTTCAAATAATCATTTATTGTAATTGTAGCATAAAAAAACAAACAAAAACAATTTTAGTGCTGTTGTAACCAACAGTGCGACTGCTGAAGGACTAAATACAGTTTTGTGTTAAAATATCAATAAAGTATCTCAATGTTTTGAGAATAAAAGTTATTCAAATGCATTTTACACACTATCATACATTTATAAAGTTTTATTTGGTATGTTCCGAATCAGCAGCACGATATAAAGGGATGATGTTAACGTGTGCCGAATGTTGGGTGTAATATGGAAACATTTTAAATTTAAAATCGAAATTAAGTAAAACCCCCATTTTAAAAACATTGGTTGGGAATATTGCATTTGTTTCGCAATATTGCATTTGTGTTAGTTTAACATTACCGATATTTCCAGCATTTCTCGAATGTTAACAAAATATCAACATTATATTGGAAATACTTGAAATGTATATCCAATATTGAATAAATGTTTTTAACATGCTAACGCTTCAATATTGTGAGCCAGTATCAGGCCCTCGGCTGGTCGGCGATTGCCGAGGGCCGCCGGCCTAAGGGAGCCCCAGCAAGGCCGCCCAAAAACGGATATACTACTTTAAAGTAATTTGATATATATCAGAGTAATATACCACAGTAAGTTCGCTTATTTATTTCCCTGTAATCTTACGCTTTTACAGTGGTGTAGCGGAGGACCCCCACAGACCGTGCGTCGCGAAGGATCCTCGAAAAATCAAGGGCGGGGCCCCAGCAGCTTTAAAATAGTTTGGTTTATCGGCACGCCAGCCCGATTTTAAAGTATTACTTGATTACTACCCGATTTTAAAGTATCCTAATATTCTGTTTCCTCTAAATTTTCCTGTAAGGGGCCCCTTTTCAATCGCTAGCCGAGGGCCCAAAAAGGAGCCCCTAAGGGCCTGGCCTGTATGTTTTACAAATAATGGGGCAAGGTTGGATTTCTAGTTTTGTTTCTCCCTATTTTCTTCTCCTTCGTTGTCAAATGCAATATATTTTTATTATGTTTTTAGAAACCTCTTGCAACAAATGTCATAACTCTCCCCCCTCAAACGTACCTACATTTACATCGATCATACAAAAGTTTCAATCTATCATGCTACGAAACATCACGTTTGCGGATCTCCGTCCTTAATGTTCGGGATTCACGAAGAACAAAATAACGCGCTGTCGCCATTCTTGAAAATCCTATACCTCTTCTCGGCTGCTCAAAAAAAAAAAAAGCAGGCCGCGTTAAAAGAATTTTGTCAACCCATCTATCCCGCATAATCGAATGCGAAATGTGTCTTCTTCCCCCTGTCAAGAACAATGAAGCCATTTTCTGGATGTTAAATCTTTATCCGAGTTGAGAACTTAATGCCCCGATGCGATGTCGGCGTCCATCAAGAGGTTAATTGATTCGCCATGTTTTCGGAAATGGATTTCCTGCAGAGCTTTTGGAATTTTGCAGGAGAGAGAGAGAGCAGAAAGCGGGGGGAGCTCTATCAAAATAAGATAAAAGTTGTGTCGATGAAATGCACCGCTTCACAACATACTTGTTGGGAACTTTTCGCTATGATCCTCGATCCCTTGCTAATTGATCGGGATTTGGCTGCCACCTTGATGTGTGTGTACTTTCCAGTAGCAAAGCGCGTTTCGGGCGAGAGGAGCTATAGCTAGCTCTCTCTGCCTTGCGCGTTTGTTGCAAGGGCTTAAGATTGGATTCGTAACTGAGAAATTGAATTAGACATAATTTGTCGCAGCAGACTGATCCGTTCTTTAGGGTTCTGCTCCAGATCCATTAAAAAGCAAGCAACCGGGAGTGCTCTTGTATGGGAAGTGGAAAGTACCGCTGGGAAAGGTGTAATTTGTTTTTAGCAAGCAGTTACTGACAACGAAATTATTCAAATCTCTGAAATTCATCCATGGATATTCACTCGTTTTGTTGGTAATTAATAACTTTCGTTGATTTCGTGTCATATTTTTAATGCATAAAAAGTCCCAGGGTTAAATTAGCAAGTACCAGAGATCTTTGAGCTAATATCATGTTGTTACGCATTTTTAAATACTAATTGCCAACTATGTTCTAAATCAAGTAAATTAAATTTTCAGCGATTCTGCGAGTTTCTACTGAATTACTTTAAAATGATGTCTTCTGTTCTATTTACAATGTCCATTTTCTGTCTCTTCTTATAGTGCCTTAGATGTACATACGTGACATGGGATTCGGCAGAAAATTTTCCGGGGAGGGGGCAAAGATTACTTCAACATATGGTTACTATGCTGGGAAGCATAAAGAAGCAGCGAAAATACGGCATACAAAAATCCAGGGGGACGCAACCCCCCTTGTCCTATGCTGCCGACCCCTATGGTTTTATAATAGTGTTGTAGTCTTCTGATAACTCAAGAAGGTTCTTAAAATTGTGCTACAGTTTAGTGTCAAATTTTCCGACTATTCCAAATGTTGAAAATAGAATTTCGAAATGTTGCAAATAGAATTTCGAAAGTTCATTCTCATCCCCATCCCCACACCCTCCAACGTCTTTACAAAATGGATGCAAAACTCTTTGAATACTACTTTTTTGTGTCCGATTTTCTCTTTTAATCGACTTGTATCGAAGCTGCCACCAACCGGTTTTGAAGATCCTGTATAAACATGGCATAAACACAATATCCTTTTTTACAGCGTTGTTAACGTTGGTTGCAAATAGCTCAGCTATTGTACTCCTTGTATTCAGTCTTGAGGAGAAAACTTTTTAAGCTGTCTGTTCAATATGCAGCCACACAAAAGGATATGAAGTGCCTGACATTTCGGCGAACAAGGCTCTATCGAAACGAGTTTGGTTTTCAGTCTTCGAACATTGCTGTTGTATATTTTTGCATTGAAGTTCTCTTCCCGCTTGCTGCCTCCTTTTTTATACCCCTTAACTCTTTTTTTTTTTTTTTTTTTTTTGACAATTGCGAATTTTTGAAAGAAAGATTGATTTGTGCCTCTACATTTAAAACTAGAATGTTGAAGAACAAACTCTATTTTCCTTTTTTTTTTTTTTTTAATCTTTAATTAAAATTTATGTATCTGAATCAGACGATAAGGCACATGAATAGCATCTTTAGTTTTTATGTTATTGATGATTGATATGTTTGGTTGCGATAACAACAATGGACTGCTCAGACAGGCTATACTGCGCTTTTAACAACCGAATTTATTTTATTTTATTTATTATTTTTTTTTTTTTTTGCGAAAAAGAATCCTTTTCTGAGGCTATCGGATAATGATTTCCTCACTTTGCAATGTAATTAGGGATGGACGCGAGATGAAAAATCGGCTGTCTCGTCTCGCAAAAATCCCTATATCACAATATAAAATATGCCTGTCTCGTCTCGCAAAATAACAGCAAATCTCTGTCTCGTCTCGCAAATTTCTGTCTCGCAGTCCATACCTAAATGTAATAGAACATATTTTAACTCTTTATAATGCATTTTTCATTCTCTCACGTTACTGAAAAGAATTCAAATATGTTACTGTACTCAAATAATTAAATCTTGAACTCCTGAGAGCCTCACCGTATTAACGGTCAAAGTCAAAGGAAAATGTAGGGAAACAAGCAACAGCTGAGTTTAACTTGGGCATTTAATATTTTTGTTACTTTTAAAAAAAATTACCTTCTAGACAGAAATATATATTCAAGCCGGCAATGAATTTTTTAATTTTAATATATTTTCTTTTTTAGTTTTTAGGTGTTAAAATGTGAGTATATTCGTATAAGTGTTAAAGAAACAAATTTTCTTCTTTTGTTTATTTGTAATACACATTGGCAGTTTTGGACATATATAGCGGCTATATCTAAAGCACACAAATTAATTAAAAGTGGTGTTTGTAAATAAATTTTTCTTATTGAAATCTTCATTCTCATTTCAGGGGGAAATCTTAAGTATTAAAGCAAAAATCTCAACATATTCCCCTAAACGTCATTGAAACAAATTAGAAATACCTATAATGTTACGGATTTTTACTATTTGTTTCAAGAAATAATGCTACTTTAGGTAAGGGCGTGTAGAATAGTGACACATTTAACATGAATTTTTTTTTTTTTTTAAATAAGGATTTAGCTGCTTAAAGAAGCGTTTTCTGAGTAATAATACTTCTGTGTCTTAATGTGGCAGATAACGTTTTATGAAAAATAAAAAAGTAACTATGGAAATACGTTTTTCTGAATGCCTGCTTATAATTATGAACCGTCAATTTTTCTAACGATTATTCATTTATTTCCTTTTAAGCTAATGACCATTTTTTTAGTGCTTCACATTTTGAACACGATATTATTTTTTTTTTTTTTAAGTGTAACCAAAATATAGCTTACTGTGGATTGACGCAGTTTCAAGAATTTCCTTTCCACAATAACTGCTGAAACCTAAATTTGACATTCGTATTATTTAAAATAAATAGTTTTGAACCCCCACCCAAAATAAAAAGTCTAACACTGTATAAGATTTTTACGTAGTGCATTTCAACATAAATCAGTGACCTTTTAAATACGTCTTTATATAATTTCATCCAAATCGATCACGCCTTGACCAGAATTCATTCAATCAACTTCACCCCGATTTCTTTCCTTTATTTACTTCAAAAGAAACGAATTGAAAAGTTAGGAAAAACAAAAACAGAGCACTATTCTTAAGTGCGTGTTTGTGTAGGAGCATGCGCACCTGATTGTTAATTGTTGAGATAGAAAAGAGGGGAGGGGGGGGAGAAAAAGTTTTCGAATTTTATTTTTATTGGCCTCTGATACCGAAGTTTCCGAAATCTTTCATCTCGTAATTAAATTCTTTTCCTCGAAGAATTTTGTTGTGATATTTCATTTAATTCAATAATCGGAACCATTTTTTTCACCCAGTTTCGAAAAAGGTTGCTCAGAATTTCAAACTTTCACGCTCTTCCGCTTTCTTTTAAAGTTTGATTTCCGATTAATTTCTGGTAATATGTATTTATAAAACTATCTTTAAAAATGCTTAACAAATTATTCTTATACGGTACCATTTAACTAATCCCCCTGCTTTGCTCTGATGTATAGTGGCTAACAAACCTCCCTAATACAGGGTGTCCAGTTAAAAAATCTCAAAAACAAAGATCAATAGAAGGGTGCAGCAAACGGTATGTTACTTATAAATATAAACTGTAAGAATTTTATACAGAAGTTTGGAATTTGTAGTTACAAAAAGTGCTAGCAGATGGCATTGTAATCCTAAGCCTCCGTATTCTCCTTATCTGACTCCTTGTGACTACTCTCTGGGGGGGGGGGGGTACATTGAAAGATATTATCTACCAGAACCATCCCAACACGCTGATCAATCGTCGATTTGTCTGTTATGTAAACTCGTTTCCGTTGACACATTATGAGCAGTGATGGCAAACTTTATTAACCCTTTAACGCGCGGTGTCCTCGCCGTGAGGACACCAAACTCTGACGTTTTGACTGTTGCCAGTCAAGAAGAATAGATTTGATTTCTTTAAAAATAGTTGCGAGTGACATAGCTCCACGAGAATCCTTTACATTTTAGCATGTTCATTTCCCGTAAAAAAATTGTCACGATTATTTTTAACAGCACTGACATCTGCTGAAAAATGGAAGAACGCGAGAACAGCTGGAGAGATTGCCTAATGCTGAAAAAAGGGCAGCCGTTGCCATCGCTCGACTTAACTACCAGCAATATGGCGGACGATCGAAACGTTCATCGCGTGCCACAGATCGAGAGACCCTTTTTTGACGAACAGCTGGCCTGTGCGCGGGCACAGCCAGCTCTGTCGTCAAAAAAGGGTCTCTCTCGATCTGTGGCACGCGATGAACGTTTCGATCGTCCGCCATATTGCTGGTAGTTAAGTCGAGCGATGGCAACGGCTGCCCTTTTTTCAGCATTGGGAAAGGGTTGCGCCTCAAAGGGTTAAACGTTTGTGACACCTCTGTATATCGAACGGCGGACATTTTGAAAAGATTGTGTTGGAACTGCTTGCTGAGAATTGGTTTATACTCGTTAACACAGTGGAGTACTCAGGGGGATGGTTGGGAGGTTCTAACCGCCCTTGTCGGAGAATTTTTGACATCAGAAATTTTCAGAAAAACACCAACTATGGGCGAAAAGAATTAAAAGGATTCTTATGAGAATCCTCAATATTAAGTTTAAAGAAAAGTTTTTAAAAAATTTCATCATTTTTTTTTAAAATCTTGAATATAGACTCGCAATATCTGTGTAGGTCATAAAATATGTACATAATACTTTATCCGCGGTATCCTCTGGAATAAGTTACACGAACACACACACACACACACACACACACAAAAGGGGGGGGGTATGTCTGGATGTTAACATTTGTCAGTGAAATTAATAATTTAAAAGTTTTAATCATTTTAAAAATTTTAATCATGTTCCATTTACTTAAATCTCTCCGACTCGTTATTTAATTTAAAAAGAAAAACATTTTGAAAATACAATTTTTTTAACTGCTGTTTTAATAAATCTATTTTTTATTTGACATGCTTATAACTAATGGAACTGACGTACTTCAAACCACAGTTTTGTTACTGCTAATTTTTTTAAAACTGTACTTAAGCATTTGATTAATTACACTTAGTTTTATTTTACCTTTTTCAAAAATAACCAGTTTTACGTGTGTGGTTGAAGCACGAAATTAGGACAAAACATCGATTTTCCAATTTAATATTTACCATGAAAGTTTTGTATTTCGGCTTTTTAAATCTGTTCAACTTCTGTGTGTCTATAATTTAGAACATGTTTAGTTATTTGTCTAAAAGGATTAAAGTAAGTTGCTTTATGTTATTGCCGTTTTCCCCCTCGAAATAAAATTACGTGCATATCACTTTATTTCATACTTTCGGTTGCGCAAAGTCCATAAAAAGAAAAAAGAAGAAAAAAGAAAGAAAGAAAACAAAAAAAATTTTCGTATAAATATGAAAAAATATTATTATAAAGCTATATTTACTAATGCATTCTATTATTGAAAACTACTAAATAAATTATATTTATGAAAGTATAACTCCTCTACCTTAGAAATCATGATAATCATACAAAATAAAAACTATTATTTTATGATTTACTTATGTGCGAATTATAATTCATCTACACTCTAAACAGTATATTGTTGAATACAACTGCATTTGGTTAGTCGCTATTCTAGCCGAATAAATTTTGTTAAGTCGTCGTTGGTATTTTATTAAATCGACTAAATTGTTTTTCTCGATTCAACAAAATTAATCAGTTGAAAATCGACAACCGCGCGGTAGGCCAGAACCCTGGAACTTCCGACCTCAACTGTTTACCATGTTTAGTGTTTTATGCACTTTGCCATGGTGGGACCAAATTTTGTTTTTTAAAACTTTTTTTTTTCGTTATTTAAATGTGATTTTTTAAAAAAAACTATTTTATTTTGTTTTTTATCGTGTATTTTGAAAATATCTGATTATAAATAGTAAGAATAAAGTTCATATAATTAAAAAAGAGATCGGGGATGTTGGATGGGTATGTGTTTAGCTTAAGCCGACATTTCTGGAAATTCCGTCTGCAAGTCATTTGGCTGTTTAAAGATTGTGATAGAATGAGAAGTACATATCTAGCTCTCTTCTGTTGGGAAATATTTTCGTTGATGCAGTGAGTCAGCTCAGTATTTAAGACAATGCAAATAGTAGTAACTGAAACTGCCCTTTTGAACTTCCTTTCTTATGCAATCCTGACATTGCTTCATTCTAAGAACAAATATGCCAATTGTCTCTTAAGCTAAGAGCCAATTTCCGTGATTTTGAAATACGTCAGCAAAATTCAAACTATACTGGTATTTAATTTAGTCTCTGAAGGTACTTTTTACTATTATTATTATAAATTACTAAATGTTTCCTGTGAAAGTTTGACGATAAACAGAAAACTTGGTGTTTGTGAAGAAAATACGGGAACTTCATTAAAATGTTAGAAATTCTTTCAGATCATTGGTTAGTAAATAGTTAAACGAAATTAAAATTCTTCGTTCTTTTAAGAACAGTGTTTTAAACTGTTGGCAGAGTTACAGTAATACATTCTATGTAGATTTTCAACGTAAGGTAATTTTCAGGTTTTAAGAATAAGCAGAGATTTTAAATTTCATACTTTTCAGGAAAAACTAAAAGTCAAAATGAAGAAAATTTTCTCTCTCTCTCTGGATATATATATATATATATATATATATATTATATATATATATATATATATATATAATTGTTCATAAGGATAAGAAAATTTATTTTATTTTTTTATTTTGGAAAAGATGGGAGGGAATCGGAAGTCACGTATTCTAATTTCTACCTCTGATCTCAATTATGAAAACTTTAAACAAAGCCATCTAAGCCTGAGATTTGAGCGGCATTCTTGTAATAAATTTTTTTTTAATGTCCTGTTGTCAAATACGTATTTAAATGTACCCTAATATTCTGGAAATTAAGCAGTGATCCATCCGGCTCATTTCATTCTCCGAATCGAATCTTCTTAACGTACCTGCAAATTATTTAGCGTTGTACAGTCGAGAAAATTTTGATATTTTCGAGGAGAAAAGTATCAGTATCGTGACGCCTGGCCATATAAATGCAAAGAAATATGTCTTATATTTATTTAATTTTTTTTTAAGCCAAAAAGCATCGAGATTTTCTTTTTTATTTTTCTTCACCCACACACACACACAGAACTGATGAATCACCCAGCTTCAAATCCTTGACGTATCTCATATTCCCCAAAATCGATGCCGCTTCTGCTACTTTTTTTTCTTTTTCTTTTCCCGTTTTTCCTTGCAAAATGATTGAATGTGTTTCATGGCAGGACTCTTCAATATCCGTTACCGTGGCTTAAACGATTTTCGATATCTTGGTGTCATACTAACGCAAACCAAATGAAGGGTTAAATGCCATTAATCATACCTAAGTATGCATACGAATCAAGCCGATATCCTGTAATTCGACGCCAGTCATCTTTTTTTTTTCTTATATATACATATTATTGTTATCATTTCTTTCTTTTTAATCGTATTTTCTTCCATAAAAGCTAATAAAGGACTGTTGGAAGTCGTATCGCTTTTATAGAATAAAACTCCGGGCTATTTTACTAAGGCAACAAGACAACGCCTTTGCCCCTTGAGGAAGTAGATATAACTTTTACTTTTTTTGCTATTTCTTCACTTATACCCTACATTACCTAATGGTGGTCAAATTTGGTGGACAGTTTTTCTGGGTATTTGTTGTTTTTTCCTCAGTTCGATTGATCGTTAATTTCCTCCGCCAAGCCGTGAAATTGGGTTAGTGTAGGCGCGAAATCTGTATCAGCTGCTGCAGCCTCTGGATATTTTGCATGGCCCAAGCGATAGCAAGATATGATTTACAAAATAAGCATTTCCGTGCGATAATATCATGCTTGCAACCGCTTGAAAGCTGGGACTTCAGTTGAATTTGAAAATAGTTGCACGGATGTGGAATTGAAAAGTGATTGGAAGGAGATAAATATCGGTAGCCGAGAGAGATAAAATCGGCAACAAAAACGAAATGCAAACCTGGTTGGGCTTATTTTTATGCATTTGGATACCATATACGCTTATCGACTGTAAGCAAACCCGGAAGATGAAATTCGTTGAAACTATTATTGATTTATGTAAAGAAAATTACTCCTAGAGAATACTTCGCTATCAAATTATAGTCATGGAAAATCTTTACAAGGACGTAATTGGCCGGAAGTTTTTGATGTTCTATATGAAAGATGTTGTAATAGATTGCAGCATAGCCTTCAAAAAGCATAGAACTTTCCTTATTTGAAAGTAACTTTTAATGCTTGTGCTATTGGCTGATCATTAGCGCTTATTTCAGAAATACTCTGACCTTATGTCCGAAATATAAATCACAAATTTTGATCTTTTTCCCCAAAAAGTGTTTTACCAAGGACTGTGATCTTTTCAAAACCATTTCTTAATGATGAATCTTTTATAAACAATTTTCATTGTATTATTTGATTGAATGTGAAAACAAAGCAATTAATCAGCTATTCTTTGTAACCACATCTTAATATCCTTTATTTTTATGTTTGTTGTCAATTTTTGAATTGTATAAGTGACTATAAAATATTATTTTTTTCTGTTTATACATTTTTTATTGTAGTACACTGTTACTAAATTACTTGCAACCTTTCCACGGAGAAACGCTCAACCATGATTTGGTTCTTGAACTAATCAGTGTAGCCAAATTATGATTCGACATTTCTCCATGGAAAGGTTGCAGCTAATTTAGTACCATTTATGATGAAATGTTAAATTACTTAAATGTTAACGGTGTAAGACTGACTAATTATTAGATTATTTTCTTGTGGAACTCTAGGGGGTTGTTATACTAAACATTATTTACTAGAAGAAACATAATAATTTTTTTAAAGTATACATTTATAAAAGAACTCTGTTCTACGATTTGTAAATACTATTTTGACACATAAAAATGGAGAAATATTTTTGCAAGGTTAAAAATAAAATTTCACTCATTTTTCCCATGCAACATGAACACCAGCAGCTACCCTTTCGGTTGACTACAATCGTAACAATGTCATTACTTCTACTAATGGCGTCTACAAAATGGTGAAATTAAAGAAAAATAATGAGTTAAGCTTCTAAAGAATCCAATTGTTGTTTTCTGGATCGTGTCAAGTTATTTGTTGTGCCTCATTATACCACTCTCGGTGCATATATTGGGGATTCTCGGATAGATAATTCCGTTTGTTTTTTGTTTTTTTCCCCGGCTATGTTACCAACTCGCTTATAAACGACATCATTATTCAACACATTTATGTGATTCTCAAGGACAGGGTCCCCATTTAGTGGCTTATTGTCAGATTGCGAATCGTATTTTGAAATGTATCCGATGCTGTGAGGTAGTACAGGAATACTTCATTGTGACTAGCTTCGACCAATTAAGGTGTCCGCTTGCACGTTTCTGTCATGATACGGCTATGGAAAATATATTTATAGCCAGAGTTGTTCGTTTTATTTTACTAGAAAACATTAAATATCTAATGCTGATTAATTTTCATTGATTGTCCATTGTTAAAAGTATACTTATTTGTATCTTACCGGACTGGTTGATTAAACTAGTTTTTCTTTTTTATGCCTTAATAACGTAACGAATGCTGTATTTTGTGAGGTTTACAAAAATTTATACATTTAAACAATTTTAAATTAAGCCTACTGTGTCTTAATAGCTGTACTATTAGAAATAAATTCTGATAACAATTAAAGCAATATTAAAAAATGAACTGTTCCATGTATTCTAGTAATTCAAGAAGAGAGCTCAATTTTTTTTTTTTTTTAAATGCACATATTTGACCAGGGAAATACGCCATCTTTTGAATCCATCGACTATAGGTGCAAAATCAAAATTTTGAAATTTTGATTTAAAGACATCACTTTATGCCATAAAAATAAATGTGTTTTTATTTCCATTTCAGTAAAATTTGCGATCTTTCATAAACATCTGTTATAACTATTTATTAGATTAGCGTAATAATTAGCTCTAAGTTTTCTTCAGTTAATTTAAACATTAACTGAAGAAATCTTATTTTTGAAGCTTGTTCCAAAAATTAAATGGCCCTCTCTGTTCGAGAACTTTCAGTATACTTTATATAACTTTGTTTAAATTAAAAGTTTTTAAAGTCTTGAACGATTCTCATGTTGGCCCATAGCGAATCAGAAAGAGAAAAGCTGAGTAGATATTTGAAATAGGTAGAAATGGACAACATTCGAAAACCTTTTAGTGTACATATGGGCAACCTCCTGCCCGCTGGCCTGATGTGGCCTGCCACGGCTTTTAATCCGGCCCGCTAATATATCAAAACCCCGTATAAAATCTATATAAATTTTCAAAATCCCATATAAATCCTTATAATTCCATTTAAATTCTGACAGTTATATGGCCCGCGACTTCGCTAACATCCTGAAGTTTGGCCCGCGACTTCTCAAAGGTTGCCCATACCTGATTTAGTAAATAACATTTAAACACTGCATCGTATTTCGTTTTATTATATTTAAACACTGCATCGTATGTCGATGTATGAGTGAATATAACATAGCACTTTTCTACACTCTTCCTCAAAGACTAATAATATCAGAAAGCTTTTCTCTTCTCCTATGGAAATATTGGTTTCAGTCTTTTCGGAAACTTGTAAATCATCATCGTCAGTTAAAAATGATAAAAAAATTATTTAAAACTATTTACTAAAATATAAACTAAAAAATAAAAGCCTCGTACTAAATTTCAAAAACAATATATCTACGTATTGGAAAAATTATTTTAAAACTTTGTCAGTTGATTTTAAATAGATATCGCATAAAAGATTGTTCGATATGGAAATTTGCATGTAGTAGTAAAAAACGGCGAACTAAAATTAACTTCCAGTAAAATCTAAAAGGTATGCTACATTAACAAAAACACATGAAAATCAATGGCATATTGAACGATGACAAATTAAGTGGAAAACCCCGTGTACACGACAATATTTTCAAAGAAGCGGTCCGCCGAGTACACGATTTTATTTTATTTCTTTGTTTTTTTTTCTAATTCATTTATTTGTTCGTTGTTAGATTTGGTCAACTTTTTGTTAAAAAAACAAAAAATGAATGGCCTATAAAATACTTTCCACCACGATATCTAGCTGCGCTTAGTGGAAACATTAAAAATACCCATCCTGGAAAGCAACGATGAGCACGGAAAGCGGAGAGAACAGATTTAACCCTTTGAGGCGTAACCCTTTCCCAATGCTGAAAAAAGGGCTGCCCTTTTTTCAGCATTGGGCAATCTATTCAGCTGTTCTCGCCTTCTTCCATTTTTCAGCAGATGTCAGTGCTGTTAAAAAGAATCGTGACAATTTTTTTTACGGGGAATAACGTGCTAAAAAGTAAAGGATTCTCGCAGAGCTATGTCACCCGCAACTATTTTTATAGAAATCAAATCTATTCTTCGTCACTGGCAACAGTCAAAACGTCAGAGTTTGGTGTTCCCAGATCGGGACCACTGAGCGTTAAAGGGTTAAAAGAAAAGAGATTCCAAACATCTTGAAGCATCGTTATCATCATCCAATGTAAACTAAACTTATCCCCCCCCAAAATTTGAGTTAGTTTGGTCTTTCGTCTTATCTTTCTTGGAATTCGAATAAATGAATGACATACACAATTACAAATGAAGGGGGGGCTACATCTCGAATCCCGTGTACTTATCCCAGGCCGATAGCGACGGGTAAAACCCCGAAATGACGATAATTCCATTCATTATTTGCATTATTTACTCATTAACAATTAAATACCATGACTTGTACATTTTCTCTCCCGGTCTGTACATCGGAGGAGCATGTATCGCGGACTGGTATCAGGCTCGTATCCAGTCAGAATCTAATTCCGTTCTCCGCTGCAAACTATTCCATTTTACGCCCGACAAACCATCTCTTTTCCGCCGCTAATTATGGCCGAGTCTTGTCCCCATTTCTCTGGGAATCATTTTTGAATGAACCCGCCTCATTAGTTCGGCGGAATTTAATTAATCATTTCATTATTTCTTGATTAGACTCCCGTTTGTTATGTCTTCGCTGAGCACGCCATTTTCATTAATTAACAAATCGGCAGAAATCGGGGGAAGATAGACGCGCACATAGTATTATTATACCCCCGCAGATAGTCGCTTGGTAACATGTATTGTTGTGTGAGCTCGGCTGGCCATAATCGAATATCTTGACCTCGATTGGATTTGGCGAGCCCGGCGATATAGTCTTCTAGTGTTGCTTTCCGGTTCGGGATGAAGACTGGAAAATAAGAATATTGCGATCTATTCCGAAATATTGATTGTTCGGTAGATCGGCGCTATTGAGGTAGGACGTGGTAAAATTATGTTATACTTAACGTGACCATTTATTTTTTTCCTTCAAAACAGGACATCTACTACTTTTTTGACAATAGTGTATTTATTTTCTTCCTCAAAACGGGATATTTACTGTTTTTAAGGTAATAGTGTAGGGAGACTGAATTTACAGGTCTGGGTATCTTTTAGTTGTTAAGCTGGCTATGCCGGCACAGCCAGCTTAACGCTCTTAACTTGTCGTCCCTTTTTTGACGACAGCCGGCACAGCCAGCTGTCGTCAAAAAAGGGTCTCTAGATCCGTGGCACGCGATGAACGTTTCGATCGTCCGCCATCTTGCTGGTAGTTGAGTCGAGCGATGGCAACGACTGCCCTTTTTTCAGCATTGGGAAAGGGTTGCACCTGCAAGGGTTAAATACAGAACACAGTTCCAGACTAGAATGTGTTACCGTGAATAAGTACCGTCATGTGTTAGTATAATTTAAGTTAGCTTGAAAGAGGACGATTTACACATTTGCTTGATCTGAGACGATTGGCTTGACCCAGGACGATTTGCTCGACTGGAGCTCTTTAAGAGTTCCCCTCATAGTTTAAATCCTGATCAGCGTAATGAGATAAAATAATAAACTATGTGCGCACATTATCCAGAACTGCCTGCAAACTCATAATAGCCCGTCCCCGTGATAACAGAATATGTCGTGCCTATATGAACAGACGTATGTGTAACGCTCTTGGGCCATAGTGACTTTCAAAATTATTTCTTCTGGGTAACTATCGATCTTTAAATGAAACATTGTCACAAAATCTCAGAATTACTACAAAACTATCTGCAAGACTTTCAAATGTATTAACTCATGCTTTGCGCTTTTAAAATAAGGCTAAATGTCACTGTTCTATAAAGTCAACATTACCAGCAAAACCCTCTTATGGGCCAGCGTTGCCCCCCTATGAAGGGACAGACGATTGAACAACCAAGCGCAAGCCCAAGTCAGGGGTCTGTTGTAGTTCCCCAGTGGTTAAGGCAATGGACTGATAACCAAAAGATTTCAGATTCGATTCTGACCTACCACTGAAGGACACTATACGTGCTTGCGATGTACGTCGCTGGAACCGCTCTATTTGGGATTCCGAAAGTCCCTTCAGGTGCCGTTTTAGCAGTTCGCGAGAGATGCAGTATTCAGAAGTCCCCCTCTTCTGATAAGGATCCAATTTGTTGTGGAAAACTCCAGGAAGGTCGCATGTATCTCTAAATGACACGTACGGTTACTTGAGCTGTCCTGTTCTGGCAAACAAAGCCAAGAAGCGAGCCAAGAAAAGCCATAAGCCCAGATCCACCGTAGATTGTTGTGCGCTAACCACCTTACAATGTGGAGCGGCCCACTGGTAACTAAGCTCAGCCACAGATTGTCTGTTGCTGACAATCGAACTTATTCTAATGCGTACTGCCACAAAACTCTTCTAGTTTTCCTTAGACTACATCTTTTCATACTCGTTTAACTCCTTCGACCCTGACATCCTAATATTAGAACACATCTTTACATTACTCTATATTCTCATTTTCAAGAATTTTAACACCAAAACCTAGTGTCCCATTACTAATACATGCAAAAATAGCAGAACTTTATCATTTATGCTCTGTAGATGACAGAAAGTCTCTAGCAGAGAAGATAATGGGCATGCCAAGCCATTTGAGTCAAAAGTTAAATAGTACATCTTTATGAATGCAGGAATGTATGTATGCATGCATGCAATCAAAATGCATGAGAAGCAAGGGCGAATTAAAGGGGGGGCGACAGCTCCCCCCCCCGAGAATAAAGAAATGAATGTAAAAAATCCTATTTTACTTCCATAAAATGGATGTATATGTCAATCTTCTAACTAACCGCCCCCCCCCCCGACAAACTTTCAATAATCCGCCACTGATGAGAAGTGTGAAATATTTTCATGTTTCCATACAAAATAACTGTAAAAAAAAAAAAAAAAAAACTTCTCATTTTGCTCAATTATAGCCCCGTGTTCTATTATTAGAAAATTTTTTAATTAGTTTGGTAATTGGCTGAATGTTACAATATTTCATATTCAAGATACTTATGCAGCACATCTAACCACTCAATGGTTTTTATGAGCTCTATTCAAAATTCAGGGCTGAAGCGGTTAAATCTGACACCCTATCCTCATGGACTCCGGTTTTTCCCGGAAAAATTCCCACTGCGCCCTAATCGGAGGAAGCGCCAAACTTCAGAATCATTATAGATAGCAAAATGCTTCATCAATATGCATTTGCGGCCTAATAATAATTATTCCGGAACTTTACATTATATAAACGGACGTAGCTCCTAATTTGTTCGGGCAGCCCCATCTAGCTGCTGCTGTTACACTTTAATGAAATGACTGATGATTTTGAGGATTCCACGTGTCGTTTTTTACGAACGCACTTGTGTGTTTTTAGTTTATTTTTTGGCACACCATATAAGTACAATACAATGGTAGGTTAGGTCAGGAAGAAATTGATGATTATGATGAAGCATTGTGCAGTTTTCCAGTGACTTTTTCTTTTTTTCTTATTCATCGTGAGGAATGATGGATATTCCTAGTTTCTGCTTCATAAGAGGATATACACTATTAATCTTTTATAAGAGGATATAAGCTATCTATCCGCTAATCTTTTTCTTAATATTTCCATTTTCGTCCGCTTGCCTTGCCCCGCTCATCTCTTATCGTTTTGGCTAGGTATTTATGGTGCTCTTGTAACCGTGTGTTTTCTATTAATTTTGATGGTTGTTGGTTTTTTAATACACCATCATATTAGTAGAATGTGGGGAACCTGTGGTTCATTATTGGAATGTCTAAGGTCCACATGCTTTATAATCGGATGAATTCGCTTAACCCTTTACCGCGCAGTGTTCCCGCTCTGGGAACACCCAACTCTGACGTTTTGACTGTTGCCAGTGACGAAGAATAGATTGGATTTCTATAAAAATAGTTGCGGGTGACAGAGCTCCACGAGAATCCTTTACTTTTTAGCACGTCATTTCCCGTAAAAAAAAGTCACGATTATTTTTAACAGCACTGACATCTGCTCAAAAATGGAAGAATGCGAGAACAGCTGGATAGATGGCCCAATGCTGAAAAAAGGGCAGCCGTTACCATCGCTCGACTTAACTACCAGCAAGATGGCGGACGCGGACCATCGAAACCTTCATCGCGTGCCACAGGCTAGAGACCCTTTTTTGACAACAGCTGGCTGTGCCGGCACAGCCAGCTGCATCAAAAAAGGGTCTCTAGATCTGTGGCACGCGATGAACGTTTCGATCGTCCGCCATCTTGCTGGTAGTTAAGTCGAGCGATGGCAACGGCTGCCCTTTTTTTCAGCATTGGGAAAGGGTTGCACCTCAAAGGGTTAAAATATGCGAATTTTGGAGTAATAATAGCGAGGATAGCCCCCAGCCACAGAACTTGGGGGGTGGGAAGCTTTAAAAACAGGAGGTTTTGGAGGGCTTAAGGATATGTAGCGGCGCGAGATTGCCAGCGCGCGCACAACACCTTGGCAATGAGTACCTTTTGGCTTGGCTCGAAAATCCTTTTAAGATCTCTGAAAAACTTTAGAAATGAAATTAAAACTCGTAATATGCGAATTCGTTTCAAAAAGAATTGAAACGATAAAATGGACTTTTCTTGCTGTAAAACATTGCAATAAATACTAGAGAGGAGCGCAAGTTGATTTTTTTTTTTTAATGAAAGTCGATTGAAACGCGAGAAACCTGCTGAAAATGTTTGAATTCCAGTCTGAAATATCATCTTTATTTATTTATTTCCTTACTAGCCGCCTCCGGCGACCAGTTCGTTCGCCATCTTAATAAATCTTTAGCTCTATATGTCAGTTCACAATATAGTTTCCGAGGCAACATTCTGAAAAAATTCTCATAATTATGGCATCGTAAGTTTATTTCTGAGTGCGAGCTAAAGTCAAGAAAATAATTAATTCTCTGAAAAAGTGTCAAGTTTAATAATATTGATATATTTATTTATTTAAATAACTGGTAAAATTTTATTCAATGTCAGATCACAGTAGTATCCGAAGTAACATTCTGAAAATTCTCATAGTTAAGTTATTGTGAGTTTATTTCATATCCTGAGCGAAAGTCAACCGAAATTCTTCGTTTTCAGGTAGAACACAGCCTTAAGGTGTTCTAACTCGTACACCTGGAAAAAACCTCCCAATACTCTAGACCGTTAGATCGACTGTCATGTGCGATAGGCCAGAATTTTTTCAATTTGAGTCAGATGGTTGCCACATTAAATGACTTACGTGGCAAGCAAAGACGAAATGCCGCTAAATTTGCTATTGCAATATTTGCATGCAAAAATTGTCATTTTATCATACTTTCGCACTAAACTAAGCAACCCATCCTTTTAAAAGCTCATATGTCTGTCAAATTTTTGATCATTCTTTTTTTTTTTTTTGAGATTCTTATTTAAAAATTAAATACAACTCGTTTTGCACCGAAGTTCTGTATCAAATAGGAGGAGATATTACTGAAATAGAGTATTTAAAATTATCGGCATTTCATGCATTGACAGTTTACTTATTATTACAATCACGCATTCCGAGTAAAACGAATTGCTGACCCACCAGAAATAGATAATGACAATGAATGTTTGTGAACACAAAAAGTGTGACTGTATTTGCAACTGAATTTTCTTCGATAACGGTTCGATGAATAAAATCAATGACATAAGAAAGTTTTTCGGCAACATCTGGAGTCAATTGTCTCTTTAACCCTTTAAGGCGCAGTGATCCCGCTCTGGGAACACCAAAATCTGACGTTTTGACTGTTGCCAGTCACGAAGAATAGATTCGATTTCTATAAAATAGTGGCGGGTGACATAGCTCCACGAGAATCCTTTACTTTTTAGCACGTCCTTTCCTGTCAAAAAATGGTCACGATTCTTTTTAACAGCACTGACATCTGCTGAAAAATGGAAGAACGCGAGAACATCCGGACAGATTGCCCAATGCTGAAATAGCAGCAAGGGCAGTCGTTGCCACGAAAAGGGCAGTCGTTGCCATCACTCGACTTAACTACCAGCAAGATGGCGGACGATCGAAACGTTCATCGCGTGCCACAGATCTAGAGACCCTTTTTTGACGCAGCTGGCTGTGCCCGGCACAGCCAGCTGTCGTTTAGTTAAGTCGAGTGATGGCAACGGCTTCCCTTTTTTTCAGCATTGGGAAAGGGTTGCGCCTCAAAGGGTTTAAAAAAAAAAAAAGTAGGAGAAAAAGAGAAAGCCTTTATTGTCGGAAACTGGACAAACTTATATAATGCCGTAATATTTAGTTAGACTTTCTGCCATCGTCGGAAATCTGGCAATAGCAAATATGGTATCCCCCAAGGAAATGAAACGGTAGAAAACAGTGTTGGAACAAAAGTGTGATTAGGAGCTTAGAAAAAGGGGGGAGAAAAAAAGACTTTCTGGCAAAAGTGCGAAAACTGTCCATCGTAGCACAAAAGAAAATAACGCTTTGATGCATTTTTCCTGTGTTTTATCATTCATTATGTGAGCTTTTGCTGTGGTAATAAGATGGAAAACTCTTAAATGGTTTGTTAGATAGTTATGAAGTATTGTTCATTTGCCTTTGCGGCCGTCTGCAAATGATGTCAAGTTAGGAGGGGATGGAAGATGTAGACGTACGACATCGTATATTTTGGTTAAAATAAAGCCTTTTAAATCAGAAGATTAAATTTTGAAGTTACTCTGAAATTACTAGAATTTGAGAAGTAGGGGTTATAACTGGGGGGGGGGGGCAAAACATCTTTCATGTTTTTTTTTTTTTTTTTTTTTTTTTTTTTTTTTTTTTTAATACAATGAGCTTGCGATAACGCAAAGTCTCATAACTTCGTAATCTCAAAGTTTTCATGAAATACCAAAACAAGTAAATTTTTTTAACACAAAATCACTTCTATATCTCAAAGTTTCCCCATTTAAGTCGAAGTTTTTGTGGAAATTTTAATTTCTTTTCATATTTGGAAATCCATAGAAAAAGAGTAGGGGGGGGGGGACAACTAGGATTGATTACTAACTGTATTTTTCTCTTTTTAAACTACCCCTTTATGCGAGTAGAAATAAGGTTAGATTTATCTATTTAGGACGTATAACAGATGCTACCTAATTATTCCCACCCATCCCGGTTCTCTTTTCACCCTGGTCCCATGGGTATTTTTAAACGCAGCTGTTCGTTCATAACTTACTAGAGTCTAAGGCTTTATTATTTACAAGGAACCAAGATTTTGGAATTAATGCTTAGAAATATATGAATCTTGAATCCCGTTTTAAATTATGTTCCTAAACCAATGTTCGATCCAAAGGAAGGGATGCGTCCGCCCCCCCCCCCCCTTCCTCCGCAAGAGAAAAAAAATGAGTTTAGACTATAAAAGATATAAATGTATTAGAATTTATAAAATAAATCAAAGAAGACTAAAAAGAAATTGCCCGCAATTAAGGATGTACCCTGGGGGGGGGGTGGTCCAGGGGGTCCGGACCCCCTCCGAAATTCAGTTTTTGTAAGCAAAATAATAATGATGAAGTTTTGTTGTATAAAATTCTGCCTTTTTCACTGTTTGGACCCCCTCCGAAATTTTTGGACCCACCCCGAAATTTTTTTCTGGGTACGTCCCTGCCCCCAACTCCAGAATTTTTTTCTGTATTCACCCCTGCCCTAAGCTATAGGCGCAAAGTTATAACCCGCACAAGCCGTAGAAATTTTTTTGTTGCTATTTTCGCTATTAGATTTTATATTATTTTGAACAACTTTACATGTGTGCGAATTATGTTCCCTCGTGTTCAGCAGTAATTTAAAAATCTCTACGCTAACACCCCCCCCCCCTTCCAAAAAAAATAAAAATTAAATAAATAAATACTGATAATAAATAAATGTGTTAATATTATTTCATAAAATGCTATGTCTGACCAAATAAAAAGTTTTGGGCCATTACAGAAATTTTTTTGTGGACAGAGAGTAAAAAAAACGTTTAGCAACGCTAAAAATAATGAAATCGTGCTGCTGTTTTACTTCTTGTACAATAGTGGTTTTGTAGCGCCATCTGTTATCAGTTATGAACACTTGTATTCCCTTATCTGTTTCTTTTAAAAAGACTAGAGGCCAAGGCCCCCAGACTCGCTACGCTCGCTTTACGTATGAGGGATTCGGCCCCTAATCAGGCTTATTCGTAAAAAAGACATAATTTCAACAGACAAAACCCGAAGATTGGATCAGATAGAATGTTACTGAGCTAAGCTACACATTGCTTGGTTCTTGCATCTTCATTGGTACATAAAAATTTAAACTTCACACTACAGTAGACCCCCTACCCCTCATAACACGGAAGATATTTTGTTATGCGAATCCGTGTTGTACGGGTCCTGAGCTATACTCCACCTGGATTGCGGACTCCGCTTATAATCGCTGGAAAAATTATTTGCACTCCTCAGAAACACAATGATATTTAATGTTGCCATTCAAAAGTTATATTAATTAGGAGCTAAAGCGTAATAAAATCAGAACATATGTTTCAGCTGTATTTTTAATAATGTAAAACCTATTGGACACCTTGCGAATTTGCCACTCATGGCGATTTTTCATTATTTGGCGACTTGCGTACATGTAAAGTTAATAAAAGCTAAGGAACAGATAGAATAGCCTGCCACCCATGGCGATTTACACATGCTCACAACCTATATTTACTGTTCATTTAAGCTTACTGGAAAACCGTTATCCATATTTTCATTTACATAATCGTTTGCAGATTGGCGTACTTAGCACCAGGAATAGCATAGGGGCCATCTCGTCACGCTAGCAAATATCCAAAGTGTACTTATAACTGCTATAATGGCATAGTTAACGCCTCCAAATATTTCTACTGGTAGCAAATAATCTAGCTGGACGAGAACCGGCTTTAAAATAATCTGTATTTTAATTATTTTTCATTTTCAAGATATTAGTTATTCTGTTTTGGAAAAATGAATAATCGCTAATTCTAAACTCCTGTTGTCTAAGCGAACTTACTATTTGAAAATTGTCAACTTTGTGTAACACATTTTGAGTTGACACTTATTTCATATAGTTTTTATTTTGGCGTAAAATGGGCGTAATTCTAACTGATGTTTGTAAATTTCACGCAATTCTAGATACTTGGAAACGCTTTGTTGCAAAGGAATGAATGATTTTATGCCAAATCTGGCAACCATTCGGTTTATTTTTTCAGTTTTTTATTAATATCTTCTAAAATAATTCGATTTTTGAAATTTAAATCAGCTTAGCAGGTTCCTCGGAATTTTTCGAATCTGTGGGCACCTTAGTCAAAACTCAAACTTATTTTTTTTAGAATAGAGAGAAACAAAGTTTTTTTCTTAAAATATAAATTATTATTATTATTATCATGGGTGCCGGCAGCACAGGGAAAGGGAGGGGCAATGCCCCCCCTGGATTTTTATATGCAGTGTTTTCCCTTGCTTTTTTGCTCTTTCCAACATGGTAACCAATACGTTGAAGTAGTCTTTGCCCCCCCCCCTGGGAAATATTCTGCCGGCGCCCATGATTATTATTATTATTATTCAAGAATGCATGTTTGCAAATGTCAAAAAAAATATCTGACACTTAATTCTATGTTTGCTTATTAAAAAATATTTTTATAAATTAAAAAATCCAATTGGAAAAATGTAACTTTAATCGTTTTTAAATTCTAAAAAATTCCTAAACTATACAGTTTCACCTTAATCAAAAACTTTCTCCTGCCAATTCAATAAATTAATTATTTGCTCGGGAAAATTTTAATATCTTCTCGTTCTTTTGTACGCAGTACGCAGCGTTAGTAATTATGATTGTTAAAAGAAAAAAATCGAGTTAGAAAAATCAAGGCCTTATCCAGGGGGTGGACCCAGGGGTCTGGTCCCCCACTCCCGAAATTTAAAAATTTCTAAACGAAATAATGAGGATGAAGTCTTTTTGTGAAAAAGTAAATAGCTAGAATGCAGCTTTTACATTGCGGAAACGTATTGCATTACAATCTTAACTAATTAATCAAATTTGCTTAATTAGAGTCAGTAGCAGCAAGGAGTTTTCACTTGTGGGGGGGGGGGAGGTCACGATCCACAGTTTAGTAAGTAGACTTATTTAAAAGACCTGCTATTATTTTTTGTCCAGATCTAAAGTCCTAAGCACGTCCCTGCTTATGCTGGTGCCTTTGTCCGAGACTGTTCGAAACAGCCAAATGACGGCTGATCTACCATTTTCTTTCGCTTGTGTGTACAAACCCCAGATCGTAAGACCAGCGCGTAAAATGTCCCCCCTCCCCCCTGCTGTCCATGCGTCTCAAGAACTGTGCATCCACCTTTTAAAAAGTCCACGACCGAGAAAATATTGACTGTGGCCACCGCCTGCCTTTGCCACTCGAAACAGAACAGGTATACAGAAGTGGCTCGCTCGTATATAGATCGGGTCGTTTTGCAAAATAGAATCCCGAGTAGGGGGGGGGGGAACGCACATAAAACAAATCCCTAATGGCGTCGCACGGCCATGATAAAGGGTGCCAGGCCTGCATGGAAACGGCCTTTTTAAAGAGGAGCGGACCCCGACCTGTGACCTCTAGCTCGGATTTATGAGCCACCGTGTGTGTTTTTTTCACTGGGACCGCCTCCTTGTGTTTTATGACTTGTCTCCATCTCCGTGTGTTGGTTGGCTTTTTTTTTTTTTTTCTTTTTCAGTGCGACTCTTGTATTCTGCGAGGCGCAACAGTTCCCCCCCTCCCCCCCTAGCTTTTTTTCAGTATTAAAATGTTTTCTGAAAATAACACCGGATCTGGATGTTTATATACTTGTAAAACGGTGGATGTTTATATACTTGTAAAACGGTAGTTGTTTACTTTTTCAATGACGTTTTAACCCTTTAATGCCTAATGCACTATAATTTTTATTTATTAAACAGAAAACAGAGAGTTTTAAAAAGGGAATATTTTCTTGATAAAAGTTTGTAAAATTAAACACACATGAATTTTAAAAACTTTACGACTATAGCTTCAATTTTATTTGCTTTATGTTTATGAAACTAAATTGGGTTTGTCATTTAATAGTTAAATTAAGTTTCTGAATTATCATTTATTTACACTGAAGAGTCATTAAGTTATGACCACTTACTCGGTAACGCGTATCGCCTCCTTTGGCCTTCTTAACAGCTGCAACTCGCCTGGGCATGGATGCCACGAGTTGTTGGCAGATAACTGGAGACAGGTTGTGCCAAATATTTAAGCATCCGCCACACAAAGTCGTGATATTGAAGCAGGGGGGTGTTTGAGCTCTAAGCTGCCGGGCAGCTGTTCTCCTGGAAGACGGCGTACCCTGACACGACCATCGACGTGATGAAGGAGAAACCGGAATTCATCCTACCAGGCAACTCTCTTCTACCTATCCGTGGACCAGTCTGGATGTTCCCGTGTCCACTGTAGGCGTAGTTGACAACGACGCTTAGTAAGCAGAGGCACACGAGTGGGACGTGTGCTCCGCAGTCCCATATCCAACAGTATTTATCTAAATTGTGTGTTCCTAAACACTTACCTTGGACCTGCATTGTATTGGGCTGTCGGCTGAGCCACTGTCTGCCGCGTCTACTTCTGGTTTCACCGTCATTAATTCACTTTTTTTTATAAATACACTGCTGGCCATCGTAAATGCAACACCCTGAAGGAAGCATGCAAATAATATGAAATTTACAACATGCATTAGCTGAGGTGAGATATGCAAATGATTAGAATTTCAGCGCAGACGCACATCAAGCGCGCCTGTGGCGCCACCTCAAAGCGCTATTTAAGGCTTGGAGATTTCGACGGTTTCAAGTACAGCAATTGTGTTTTTCTTGCTTTTTTTTCAAAAAAACGATAAATTATGCCTCGTAGGAAACAACGATCATCTTTTGATCAAGTATCCGAGTTTGACAGAGGAAGGATAGTGGCATACCGAGATTGTGGGTTATCTTTCAGGGAAATCGGTCGTCGTATTGGACGAAACCAAACAACTGTGATGCGGATATGTGATCGTTGGGTGCAGGAGGGTACGACGGACAGACGTGATCGACCGCATCGACCTCAGTGCACCACGTCACGTGATGACAGGCAGATTGTACGCATGGCAGTGACGGACCGCTCAGTCACATCACGAACCATATCACAGCAGATTCAGTCTGTAACGCATCATCCAGTGTCTGCGCGTACCATTCGACGTCGTTTACAGCAGAATGGTCTGTCCGCAAGACGTCCGTTGCTTTGTCTACCTCTGACGCGGAACCACAGACGTCTCCGCCGCCAATGGTGCGATGAAAGAAGGATGTGGACGACAGAATGGAATGAAATTCTCTTTACTGACGAGTCACGCTTCTGTATGCAACACCACGACGGTCGGATTCGAGTCTGGAGACACCGTGGAGAGAGGATGCTGAACAGCTGCATTATGCACCGTCACACTGGTCCTGCACCGGGTATTATGGTATGGGGCGGTATCGGATATCTCTCTCGCACTCCTCTAGTACGCATTGCCGGTACTTTAACCAGCCAGCGCTACATCTCCGAGGTGTTGGAGCCAGTTGTCCTTTCTTACCTTCAGGGCTTGCCAACAGCCATATTTCAGCAGGATAATGCACGGCCACACGTGGCACGCATTGTCCAAGGGTTCTTCGTCAATCACCAGATTGAATTGCTTCCCTGGCCGGCGCGCTCTCCGGATCTTTCGCCGATAGAAAACATGTGGTCCATGGTTGCTCAACGACTGACCCAGAGTTCATCCCCAGCTGTCACACCAGATCAACTTTGGCAACGTGTGGAAGCTGCTTGGTCTGCTGTACCCCAAGAACACATTCAAAGTCTCTTTGAATCAATGCCGAGGCGTGTGGCAGCTGTGATCTCCAACAACGGCGGCTACTCTGGGTACTGATTTTGGCAGGAACCACGCTTCATAGAATGCTGTAAATTTAATAATTTGTTACTTGGTCAACATGTTATCTACACAATAAATTTTGTTGTGATATCTCTTGTTTTTCTTGGTGTTGCAATTTGGGTGGCCAGCAGTGTACTAACAACGGCAGATCGTGAACAACCGACCAGTCGTGCAGCTTCGGAGGTACCTATTCCCGCGTCTTCGAGCCATTACAATCTGCCTTCTATCGAATTCGCTTAGATCAACAACCTTTCCCATCACTCACAAACGTTAAGTGCAAGAAGGAATCCTCACCTTCTCCAGCAACAGTTAAATACCATTCCCACTTAATTCCCACTCTCCATGTCATCCAGACGAGTTCATTGAAAAATGTGTGGGTGGTCATAATGTACTGAAGAAATTTTCTTTAACCTGATGTTCTTATGAAGGGCTCAAATGGGCAGCTGGACACAAGATGACAAGATTGTTCAGTTTTACTGTTTGCTCACCTGTATTACATGGTGAAGACTATTTATTTTTTTAAGTGTGGCCAGTGGCTGTTACAAGTTTTTTTTTCGGGGGGGGGGTAATTTTTAAGAAAAGCTTGTTAATCCAAAGAGAATATACAAAAAGCAAATATTACCGTAAAGCATTGTAAATCATTTAGGCTTATTAATAAAAAAAAGCTCATTTGTTTTTGTACAATGAAGCAAAATGTTACCCTTGAACAATGTCTTTGAAAGGGGGGGGGGGAGCTGAAGACCCTCAGCTTACGTACTTTAGGTACGTAACCAAAGAAGCCTTCCATTAAAAATTTGAAAATTTGTTAACAAAATTATAATAATCCAGCCTTTTTGTGAGCGATTCCACTTTATCCGTCTCTCCGCGAAATATTTTTCTGACTACGTGCTTTAGTTGAAAAGTATTGATAGATATGTAAATATAATATGCTAAGCAAGCACGATATGATAATTCTTAATTGTGTTCAAACGAGCTTTTCGGCTTTTAACAATATGACAAAATTAAAAACAGTGACATAATGAATTTGCTTATAACGGACAGCAGCATTTCCTGTTAATTGGGAACTGTAACATATTCATGCTTTGTGCAAAAATTTTCTTAAGCTCTAATAAAAAAGAAGTAATAATAAAGGCCTTTTGGAAATAAAAAGATTTTATTTTAAAGATAGGAGAAACCTTGTGTCATTTTATGTGAGGTCCGTATCCCACTGGCGAACATAACATCAGAATGAAATGAACTTTTATTATAAATTAGCCCCAAGAAATTTACTTTGCTTTATAGTAATATTTTGCTTAAATGTGCATTTTGCATAGGTCAAATATTTACCCCACCCCAAAAGCAATTTATGTATCCGTTATTGAACCTTTTTTTTTTCGTATATCTATATTCTGTTATATTTAAAATAACTTTTCTTTTCTTGCTGATTAATGCTTTTCATTTTAAATGTTCTCAATATGGGTCCTTTGTTTCACCTAATTACATGTATTGTTTTCTCTTTTTTAGGTAAGTTGAATGTTACTGAAATGCATGTGCTAATTTAAAAGGTAAGCTTTATATAGTGTTATTTAAAAGCAGTCGTCTGAGTTACGAATCAAGACCCCATTCCTTGAAAGTTCAAGTACCTTGGAGAGCTTGATGATATTTTATTTTAAATTCTAAATGATAATTAATATTACTTTAAGCACAGCCTGAACGAAAATTTTGGGAAGGCACATAACATATTTAAGAATAAAAATTGTAAACTTTCTTAAGTTTTTGAAAGAAAATTTTAAAATGAGTGGT
The DNA here is from genome assembly GCA_038373885.1 of Cheiracanthium punctorium. Lineage (NCBI taxonomy): Eukaryota > Metazoa > Arthropoda > Arachnida > Araneae > Cheiracanthiidae > Cheiracanthium > Cheiracanthium punctorium. The sequence goes on from JAWZYV010013619.1 coordinate 534,680, forward strand.
TTTCTAAACAAAATTGGGAGGCAGGTGCCCTCCTGACGCTATACTTTTGCTATTTTATGTGCTCTAAATCTGTGGCGGAATTAAAACGAAAATACTTATTTTGTATTTGCTATAAGCTCTTTTTTTTTCTGTTGAAGAGACAAGATGGCAGAGTTTACTTTTTCGGTGCCAGTCGTTGTTTTCCGGCATAGAGGATTGCAATGAGTATGCACTGCTCTATCCCATCGCGGGAATGAACTTTTACTTGAGCTTGGACTTTTCTTGGGCTTGAACGTTTACTTGGGCTTACCTCAGGCTCGTCGTCTCCTTGCGCAAACGCAAGGAGACGACCAAGCCTGAACACAACGATGGGCACAGAAAGTACAAGGTGTCCGAAAAATCCTTGACACATTAAAAAAATTCATAGAAAAGCAACTAATTGTCGTATGAATATGCGGTTTGCAAAATCGTACTTCACGGGTTCACGATTTTTTTTTTTTTTACATCGTAAAAAAAATTACTTCCAAATTGTGTTCATATGTGGCGCTGTATCATCACAGTAAGAAAAACAAATGTAATGTGAGGTGTATAATCACTAAGAAGAAAACAATATCTTTCATTACCAGAGTTCAATGTGTGCACCTTTTGTTGCTCGAGCCACATCTAAATTGTACTCAAGTTCAGCCCACGTACTCAAGTGAACCATGTCCATGTCTTGTACAGTCTCATCCGATCTTTGTGGCCGACTACTTCTTTCCCTGTCTAAAACTCTTCCAGTCTCTAAAAACTTTTCATGCTTGGCCAAAATGCTGTTTAGACTCGGAGGGTTTTCCTTAAACATGTTAGGAAACTCTGAATTGTAGTTACGGATTTTGATTCGAAATACCAACCTACGCAAGGCGCTTTCTCGGTTGCAGTCTCCATAGCTAGAATGAATATTCCCGCACCGTCAGTGCTGTCTGAAACAAAGAATTCTGAAACTCACGAAAAATCCCTATTGGCTCTCATTGCTGAAAACTGGAGATGCAGCGCCATCTATAAACACATTTTGGAAGTAATCTTTTTAAGATGGAAAAATTAATACTTGATTCTGTGAAGCATTACTGTGCGAACAGTATATTCATACAACAATTTGTTGCTTTTCTGTGAGTTTTTGAAATGTGTCGAGGACTTTTCGTACACCCTGTAAAACTCCGCCTTTGCATCTTTGAGACGAAAAGAGTGAATAATTTAACTATTATTAAATATATTCCCACTAACCAGGCACGTAGCCAGAAGAAAAAATTCGGGAACCACCCAAAAGATGGAAAATCTAAAATTTTCCATAATTCCAATCAACAAAAACAAATTTCGGGAGGATCCCGGTCCCCTGTGGTCCACTCCCTGGCTACGTCCTTGCCGCCAACTATTGTATTAGAAAATGTTTTATTATCGGCGTGTTTGATATCATTTATGTTTCTTCCCTCAAGCTTAGGACTTTTTGCCAGTGATAAATATTCTTTTCTTTTTTTTTTTAATTCAGGGGCTAGTTAAAGAAAAAAAGATAAAATTTGACCAAAACGAAATATGCAATAAAGCAAAAAATTCCCCTGAAGTAATGTCTTTGTAAGGGGCTGAAGCCCCCTCGCCCCTCTTATGAATCCGCTACTGCTTTTTACGGGCGTTATTATGCCTTTGGCTTGAGTAGGAGGTTTTTCTATTATCCTGGCGCCCCCTTGTGTGATGCAGGTCTAGGCCCCCACCATTTTACGGGCCTTCCGCCAAAAAAAATCAAAGGAGAAAACATAACAAATTTATAACCAAGCATCTATGTATTTTCATGTATTTTATTGTTGAGTTACTGTAAATGTGAGAAAAAAATATTGATAATAGTGACTTCGTGCACATGAAAAACCGGCTGTCATTGTTAGCCATTTGTTAGTCGAAGATCGAATGGATTTGCGCTAGAAAACTTGAAAATTATGAAGTTTTATGTATGGTTCTGGGATGTGCATACATTTATACGCATTTAACTATTATACATTTTGAACCAACGATAAAGTAATCATGCTTAGTACTACTTCCACCCGAATGTCTGTACTAAAGAATACATTTACACAAAAATACTACATTTTACACAAAAATTCTCATTGGGAGCTACCATTCCCTTTTAGCTTTGCTTTAAAAAAAAAAAAAAGAAGAAGAAGAAGAAATCTTGTGTCAACATTTGAAGAGGTGGAGGGAGGGTCTTCAATTCTCATAGCTAAAGTGGCTTGGTTTAATCCCTTTCTGGTGCGAGCTTGAACAACCGTTGCGGGAACTTACGAAACGTCTGATCGACATTGCAAGATCACACCTCCTAATCAAGCATCTGTTGCGCGTGGTCTTCGCTCACAACGCACGGTCCGTTACATAACTGCCCCTGAAGAATTATTTCATAGCCCGACCACATCTCCATAACTCTCGTCTCGTCGTCCAGTTAGCACTCATTAGCCGAGTTCGTTAACCAAAAGGGACGAAGATTAGTGCGAAACATTCCGAAGTCAGCTAACAGGTTCAAATGAATTCTGAAAAGGAAACCTTTTGTTGTTGTTCTTTCCTTTTTTTTTTTTTTGCTACCCCCATGCACTCCATTATTAATTACATTTTGTTTACACTCCATTACTCTCGGTGCCGTGCTAAAGTGGGGCCTCATTACATGGTATATTCTTCTCTTCCATTTATCTGCCTCTTTCAGTGCGGTGATAATTTCGCTGCGACTCTGCGTCTGCAGAGTCAGTGACTGACGGACATTTCCTCTGCAGTTCTTTGGATGCTGTCGGATATGGATTAGCACACATACATATATCTTACTTTCCTTCTATCTCTTCGTGCGACCATCATGCTAGCAGGGACCATCTCCGAGAATCCAGAGGTCCTTGGCATAGCCCTATTACGAACATGTTAGCAGGAAAATAAATGGGGAGCAGCTAAATGAAAATGAGACTGCTGGAGAAAAAGTTAATAAACTCTTACTTATTTCAAAAATAATCGCTGTGTTGCTGTTAACCCTTTGAGGCGCAACCCTTTCCCAATCCTGAAAAAGGGGTAGCCGTTGCCAACATATGAGTGATCCGAATTAAATGTACTGGCATCTTCCCTCGAATTTTCTATGTTGTTTGGGTCAGTCTTCCACTTTTTTTTTTCTTTCTATTGCAATGGCTGTGCCCCTAGGTTGAATTTCTTGGCTCTTTTTGCTAAGGTACCTACCGGAAACTTGCTATTCTTTGTTTCTTTTTTACGCTGTGGCAACCACACTGTAGTTACGCAATGACCACAGCTGGCTGTGGCACAGCCAGCTGTCGTCAAAAAGGGTCTCTAGATCTGTGACACGCGATGAACGTTTCCCGCCATCTTGCTGGTAGTTAAGTCGAGCGTTGGCAACGGCTGCCCTTTTTTCAGCACTGGGCAATCTATGCAGCTGTTCTCGCTTTCTTCCTTTTTCCAGAAGATGTCAGTGCTGTTAAAAATAATTGTGACCAATTTTTTTACGGGAAATGACGTGCTAAAAAGTAAAGGATTCTCGTGGAGCTATGACACCCGCAACTATTTTTATAGAAATGAAATCTAGTCTTCGTGACTGGCAACAGTCAAAACGTCAGAGTTTGGTGTTCCCAGAGCGAGATCACTGCGCGTTAAAGGGTTAACACACTTATCACACTATGAGACAAAACGGTCTTCATGGAAAAATGTTATGTTTGTAGTTGCGTATTGAACTATTGAACTTTTCGTCTGAAGCAAATAAGCGCCATTATGTGTTCAAACGGCCAAGAACGTTGCCGGACGGCCATCCAGGCTAATTTTCCATTCAGCACAGGCTTAGGGCCCCCGAATGTTTGGGGCTCCCACAAAATCGCAATTCAATTTTTATTAATTTTATCTTTTTTTTTTAATAGCAGATTTTTATATGTATTCTCAAGTTTTTTTTAACAATATTTTAAACAAGTTGCCAGTCTGCTTGATGACTGTATGGCATTTATAACCAGGGATTGAAAAAGTTGTAAATTCTTAGGAATTTTATGTACAGCTTGAATTTGTTTGTTAAGATTCATTGAAAAATAATAGACAACCGCCATTTTTTTTCGGGTGGATGGGGAGGGGGAGCGCAGACTTTTGACAGCAGGGCACAGTCAGATTCTAATTTACCTTTGGAAATTTCACGCTGCCTACATCAGCGTTAGGGGGCCCCTATCCTGAGTTGTGCCTATAGTCAGGAATTTTCTGAATCGGGCCCTGCGGCCATCATTGTGTTTCAGGCAATACTCGAACACGTGTTTCCAAGGCTTATCAACTGTTCCTCAATTTCGCTGTAAAGCTCTTAGACCAGGGATGGGCAAACTTTTTCGGTCGCGGGCCAAAAATCGAAAAAAAAAGTTTGGCGGGCCAAGATAAATTTTTCTAAAATTTTAAAAACAATATGCAAGTATTACATTTTAAATATGTTAATGAGATAAATGAAATTGCTATTTCATTTTTAAAAGTTCCTTATATGGAGGTTCGAAGTGAGATGCACTCATTCTAAGGAACGAGGCTAAATGCTCATCTGCCAGTCTACTTCTGAAAGAATTCTCTCTAAGGTTCATAGTTGAAAACACTTGTTCACATATATAAGATGAAGCAAACATAGCACTGATTTTCTGAGCGTGAGCGGGACATTTGGGAAACGATAATGATTTGTAAAACTCTAACTTTGGCATATTTAGAAACAACTGCTTGAGATGATCGTTAGATTGCAACTCAATTCATTCAAGCTGCAAATCTGACCTCACTGCTTCACAATTTACGTTCAAAGGCATGGTAAAAATATCCAATTCTGTTTGAATGGCACTGAAATCTTGAAATCTGCGTTCGAACTCAAAATGCACTTTTTTCAAGCCATCATTCATAATTCTTCAGCTTCTCTTCATTTATTGAGAGTATTGAATTTAACCTCGAGGAATGAGACAATTCGTTCTTAGCTAGCTACCCAGCAAACAGATTAGGTTTTAGTTTAAAAGCTTTGAGATGGGCACAGATATCGTCGATAAATTGATTTTTCCCTTGCATCTTGACATTCAAGTTGCTCATATGACAAAGAAGATCTGTGAAAAATGCAAAGTCCGAAAGCCATTCTGTATCTTCTTACATTTCGCACTCCGCAGAAAACTGTCTCTCATGGAAGAACCACACAATGTTGTCTTTCTTCCATGTGTGCAGATTTCAGCTGCCAAACTCGCTCAAAAACACATCCTGCAAAATTCTATCTGCGGGCCAGATAAAACCTTCCGGCGGGCCGGATTTGGCCCGCGGGCCGTAGATTGCCCATCCCTGTCTTAGACAGTCAAAATCTCTCCAAGATTTCCATATTTTTAAAGCTCCCAGAGAAAGACATTGGTTTATTTGCTTCGGACGAAGAGGTGTATGTTTGGGTAAAATTATGGTTCCCCAAGGGCAACCGCAACACTTTTCCATCAAGACATTGACCTTCTTGTCTTACAGCCGGATAAATGTGCTAAAAGTTACAGTGATTACTTTTAAAATAATTAATAGTTTATTTACTTTTTTCCATCAGCCCCTTTTTCATTTGACTGCCCCTTATAATTGGTTGTATGATAGGTATACTGTCTAGGAATTTGTGAGAAAAGAGCAAAATTGTAGAGTTATCTTCTATCCAAAATTCGTAAACTATAGCGGGAGATGGACCAAAACGTTCTTTTCACATATCTCTTCCTGTATTAAAGAAGAAAGAAGCGAAATGCATAAAATTCTTAACTCTTTGAGGCACAACCCTTTCCCAATGCTGAAAAAAAGGCAGCCGTTGCCATCGCTCGACTTAACTACCAGCAGGATGGCGGACGATCGAAACGTTCATTGGCACAGCCAGCTGGTAGTTAAGTCTTGCTGGTAGTTACGTCGAGCGATGGCTACGGCTGCCCTTTTTTCAGCATTGGGCAATCTATCCAGCTATTCTCGCATTCTTCCATTTTTCAGCAGATGTCAGTGCTGTTAAAAATAATCGTGACCATTTTTTGACGGGAAATGACGTGCTAAGAAGTTAAGGATTCTCGGTGGAACTCTGTCACCCGCAACTCTTTTTACAGAAATCAAATCTATTCTTCGTGACTGGCAACAGTCAAAACGTCAGAGTTGGGTGTTCCCAGAGCAGGAACACTGCGCGTTAAAGGCTTAATGCAGAATGTAACACACGTGAATACCACAGAAATCAATTTGCGGAACATTTTGAAATTCGACGGCCACCCTTACCTCTCACATATCTTGTTTTCAAAGAGAACAGCATTTTAAAGCAAGAAATTCACAAATAAGCTGTAACAAATATTAGACATGACTGCTTGTTATTACAAACGTTGTTAAAAATTCATATGTCTAAATTTAGTAAAAAAATATATGTATATATTCGTTTTACGCTCTTATGTAAAGTGGCCCACGCCCAGCCTATGGACATTGGACAGGACAGTCTTCAGCGCGTAGGGCAGAAAAGCGTCATGTGATGCTTGGGACATTCAATTCCAATCTCATTCGCAAATGTGGCTTTTCCCAGGAAATTTACTGTTCTATAAGTGCTAAGTAACCGAAAGGAACAAATGACTCCACTTAGTGCCTGTGTAGTACGGCAAGGCTGATCGATGATTTATTGATTGGCAATTATTTAACGCTTATTCTTCATTTCGCGTCTATCGGCGTCATCCGTTAATTACCTGACACCATTGTAGCTCAGAATCTATATAAATTATAGGTACGACTATTGTATTACTAGACAATGGTACGACAGTAAGATAACTTTTCTATCACTTTTTTGACAACTCGCTTCAAAGTAGTTGCGTGATAAACCTTTTAAGAGTTATTCTTTTACTAAAGAAATATCACTTAAACAAACATATTGAATGGGTTAATCCTACATATAGTACTGTCATGGTAATATTTATTATACACATTATAGTGCAACATTCAGTTTTCTTAAAAATAAAAAAAATAGTCCATGCCATTAATTTTACTTACTCAAAAACATTTTTTTTTTTTTTTTCGTTGATAAACTGGGAATACAACCAGTAAAATAGCATCCACCGCTATTCTATAGTAATTACTTCAACAGTTAAGACCGCTTATCAAAATATTATCTGACCTGGACATTTTAGTGGTGATTAATGAACTGGTATCACGATTCAGAATATGCTGCCAAAAACTTTATTGACTAATGCTCTGAATAAGCCACTGAAATACGTGCGTTCACCACGTAGTTCGTATCATAGTTTAATAATAATCAAATTTTAAAAAATAAATGAAAAAACAAAAAAGGAAATGTGTATCTTTCATCGCTACTGGTAAAGGCGTTCACCAAATTAATGTTAGTTGGGAATTGTTTTAAAGAAAGCTGGGGAAAACTAGAGAGTAAAGTGTTATATATAGTTGTTGTAAAAATAGGAACATTCTATAAGTTATAGGTGTAAGTGATTAATTTCTAGATAAAATATAACATCTAAACTCTCGACTAAGTATTTTTCTTAGCATAGAATTTTATGCGCAATTAGCGATTTCGAGAAACTTTGAGTGTTATAACTATAAATTACGTAAGTATCGTTCATTAAAAGGAGTATCTACATGAACTTTATCTAAATTTAAAAGAAATTTTAAGTTTGTAGAGGGTGATTAATTTGTAACAAAAGTTTAACAACTTAAGTCTTTATAGCCAGTATATGTATTTTTGACGCAGTTTAATAGCTTGAAATGCCATATCATTTTTTTTAAATTGAATATATTACATTGGTTCGTAAATAATATTTATATTAGGAATATTAAATCTTGTAAGCGATAAGTTCATATTAGAATATTTAATATATAAATTTATGATACATTTTTTTTAAAAATTTCTATCTCATTTGCTCTGTCATAATAACAACAAAATATTACTCCGATAACTACTCTTAATAACCAGTTTTATCGCCCATAACATAAAAAAATAAAGCAAAAGAAAAATGACGCTTTAATCATTTAGAACTCCATTTGTAAATATGTGACTTCATTAGAAAGGATTTATTATTCGCTATACCTGCAATCAAAAAAGGAAGCAAGTTCAATGTCAGATTTCCTGTGTGGTTGAAGGCAGAGTCTAGCGGGAGCTTCTACTAGCTGCAGTCATTATCCAACCGGACAAAAAGTATTCATTTGACTGGCTTTCAAAGCCACGGTAGCTATCTCGTGTCCGCTACAAGGTGTTGTTGGCATTCGTTTTAGGCTCCATGCCTTTTTCTACTTGTAAAACATTTTTAAGCGCGAAAATGAATGTAATTTAACACTAGAACAGCCATAGTGTAGGGTCAAAATGACTCCTGATGGCTGTTTTAGGTACTTCTATAATTATTTATTTTACTAATTAAAATCGAAATATAAAAATTTGTCACAACAAGCTTGAAAAAATTTTAGGAAAAATAGAAAAACGAGCTGCGGTGTTAAACTGTATATTGAAATAAAGCGTGAGATATTGTGAAAAGAGTTAAAATGGACCCCAAAGGCACTTCAAAAAAGTTTCAAAGAAAATCTGAAAAGAGAAATGAACTGTATAGCCTTTGTGCACTTCAGCCATCTACCAATATTCAGTGTTATTATCCACTCAGTCATTGGTGAGCGATGCGCACACTTAGGAAATGAATGCACTTTTGATGCCAAGAAGAAGTCGATAAAACATGATTCATAATAAGTTTTCTTTCTTTTTTCCTTTTAAGTAAGGCCGAGAAATTGATACTCGAGACATTCGTACATAGAGTGACCCCGAAATAAACTTTTCGCGTTTATTTTTACATGCCCGAGAATCGTTAGAAGGAAATCTAATCTAGTTCTAATGATGGATGGGATGTTTTTCTCTAATGCGCATACTAAATGACGTAAACCAACGTGTCGTCAGCCATTATAACAATCACAACAGGCGATTTTCCCGAAATCCTGGGTGCGCCCTGCGCCCCCTCGGCTTGTTATGAAAACCGCACATTCAAAAACTCTTTTTTTTTTCCCTCTACGCCTTAATAGGGTCGAACGGGATATCCTGTAGTTTATATATATATATGTATGTATATATATATCCCCACACAGGCCGATAGTATCTCAGAAAAATCATGTTATACCCTTCTGAGTTTCGTGTAATACTAATTATTTTCTCTAATTTATCCCGGCACGCCAGGGCGGCGATATCACGCTATATCGCCAGAACAAAGTAACCTATGTGTACAATCACGCACGCAGAGTGCGCATGTAAATGTGCATATGCAGAGAGAATGAAGAATGTGCCGTTAATATGCAGGACAAAAAACAACAATTGGAGACAGGAAAGCTAAGTGCCCCTGTATGTGTGTGTGTGTGTGTGTGCTTATTATAAAAGGCTGTAACAGTAGATAAGGGCAAATGCTTGTTTGGTATTTTCACATATATAGGTTTATACGCAAGGTGTCCCAAAAAGTTGGTAACGGGCTTTTAACCCTTTAACGCGCCGTGTTCCCTCTCTGGGAACACCAAACTCTGTTGCCAGTCACGAAGAATAGATTGGATTTCTATCAGAATAGTTGCGGATAACATAGCTCCACGAGAATCCTTTACTTTTTAGCACGTCATTTTTCGCAAAAAAATGGTCACGATTATTTTTAACAGCACTGACATCTGCTGAAAAATGGAAGAATGCGAGAACAGCTGGATAGATTGCCCAATGCTGAAAAAAGGGCAGCCGTTGCCATCGCTCGACTTAACTACCAGCAAGATGGCGGAAGATCGAAATGTTCATCGCGTGCCACAGATCTAGAGGCCCTTTTTTGACTCTAGATCTGTGGCACGCGATGAACGTTTCGATCGTCCGCCATCTTGCTGGTAGTTAAGTCGAGCGATGGCAACGGCTGCCCTTTTTACAGCATTGGGAAAGGGTTTCGCCTCAAAGGGTTAATTCTTTATCTATTAGCGATAAGTGGGCAGTGTGAATTGAAAAAAAAATGTTCAAAATAAGGTCGGAAATAAGACTCCGTTAAGGAAAAAACTCCTCTCGTTTATTTACAAAAAGTGACACTTTTCAAATTTGTATACGACCCCCGAACAAAAACATTCCCAGTTAGTAAAATGTGCCCCATACATTTATGAGGAGATCTACCAAATTTGAGCCTTTTATCATACAACGTCGCAGAAATATCTTTAAAGAAAGAGGATCGGGGACTATCACGATTTTGAATGTAAACGTTTATTGCTAGAATGGAGAAAAAAAAAAGATTTTATTTCGTAATTTCTATTAATTTCGCTCGTAGTTTCTGAAATGCGATCATTTGAAATGATATGTTTCCCTTCGAGAGCCACGGAAAAGTGGTTTAAGTCAGCGTTATATTTATCTTCATATCTCTGACACTTTTAAGATATAATTCTCAAACTTTGTACGTCACCCCATGAGTATGGGGCACATTTTACTAACTGGAAATTGTTTGTACTGGGGCCGGGCCGTATACAAATTTAAAAAGTGTAATTTTTTGAAAATGAACGAGAGGAATTTATTCTTAACGGAATCTTATTTCAGACCTTATTTTGAACATTTTTCTATTTTATACTGTCCACTTATCTGTAATAGATAAAGAATTAAAGTCCCTTGCCACATTTTTAGGACACTCTGTAAAAGCTGTGTTTTAAAGATTCCGCTTAGTTATAAGAAGGAAGGCAGCTGTAAGTAAATTTAGTTTAAGTAGTCGGGGCAAAAGTCTCCTTTTATTCAGGGCCTGATTACCGAAAAGACTCTGGAAGCTTCCCCCGCAGAATTTGAAGAGGGACCCCTAGCAGTGGCGTAGCTAGAGGGGGGTCAAGGGGGGGCATCTGTCCCCGGGCGCAGCACTTAAGGGGCGCCGAATTGTATATAAAACCTTCACCATTGCATTTTGGCGAATAGGAGAGGGCGCAAAATTTTCAATTGTCCCCAGGCGCTGAAAACCCTAGCTACGCCTCTGGCCCAAAAATGACTTAAAAACTGCGATAAAAATTTAAAATTTTGCTTTTAAATGATCTTTTAAGTTATTGTATATATTTTTAATGAAGAGAAGTGGAAAGCTATTTTTAAGGTTTTTCAGGAGTCTGATACTTCATGTCGCAACAGTTCTAAATTGGTTCAGTTTGCCTGGGACATCTGCTCCAGTTGAGAATTTTTTTCTGTTATGGGGACATTTGGTCGGCAGAAAGGGGTAGACTTTCAATATGTAATGTTAAACATCTTCTACATGTCAAAATTAATCCTGAACTTTCATGTTGTGATTTTTATGATGTCATCAAAACAAACAAAGAATTCCTGAAAAAGCCATGTCTAATGAAAAGTATGACTAAATAAATCAAGTTTAATGTTCCAGTAAGGTAATGCTTTTACTTTACTTTTAAAATTAATTTCAAAAATACTATAAAATCACTTTACAATGAACTAAACTATTATGAAGATTAATGAATAAAATATTTTTATCAAAGGAAATCATTAGAACTAATTAAATCAATGAAATTTCATTTTAACAAAAATATTTTTATCAAAGAAAATCATTAAAGCTTAATTTTTCTCAAACAAAAAAGGGAAGGGGTGGTCTGAAATGAAACCGAGCTTCCCCTCACTTCAGAGGTTAATCGGGCCCAGATTTTGCCCCTCGTTTATAGAACAGGGGTCCTGAAACGTTTTTCAGGTATGAAATCCCATATTATCACTTCATAGCACACACACACACACAGTGAAAAAATAATTACGTATTAGACATATATAAAATAGCTAAATATGCAATATATGGAATCCAGTCACAATAACCAATGATCAATCCTATCTTCAGTAAAATAATTGTGTCCAAAATTAGCAAGAAAATTCAAAAACATTGACATTCAATAAGAAAAGAATCACAAATCGTAACTTACCGACAAAACCCGCATGACAGAACAAAATGCATAAATAACTTTGAAAAATGGAATTACTAGTTCACTCTTCAGGCTCCATCACTAGATAAATGCAAATAGAAAAGAAACAAAGAATAGCAGGATTCCGGTAGGTACCTTAGCAAAAAGAGCCAAGAAATTCAACTTAGGGGCACGGCCATTGCAGTAGAAAAAAAAAAAAAAGTGGAAGACTGCCCCAAACAACATGGAAAAATCGAAGGAAGATGCCAGTACATTTAATTCAGATCACTCATATGTGTGTTTCTTTTATTTTGTTTTCAGATTTTCATTTTTATCGTCAAAAGGAGACAGAATAAATATTGAGTTTCGATCAAAATAACAACAATAATAAAAATCAAATATGAATCCGAATAATTATTATTGTAAGACTTGATTGCTTGTTATAATTTCGCAGCAGACATGAATGTTTCAGTATTAAATTATACAAATGGAATTTGGTACAAACGTGAGTGTGTGTGAATGCCTTTCTGTGCAGTCGTGCTATCGCAGTGATTAAGTAAGCCTTGGATACGATCATCCGTCCAATACCTAATGAGCCTATAACGTTCCCTGCAAATAACGATTTTGTGATGATATGCAACACTTGGATTTAAGTATCGTTTTTTAAGCATTTTTCTCCAGTGCGTCAATAAAGTGTGGAGGAACTTCACACTTGTAACTTAACCCTTTAACGCGCAGTGTTCCCGCTCTGGGAACACCAAACTTTGACGTTTTGAACATAGACATGCCAGGCACGAAGAATAGATTTGATTTCTATAAAAATAGTTGCGGGTGACATAGCTACACGAAAATCCTTTACATTTTAGCACGTCTATTTCCCGTAAAAAAATTGTCACGGTTATTTTTAACAGCACTGACATCTGCTGAAAAAGGGAAGAATGCGAGAACAGCTGGATAGATTGCCCAATCTGAAAAAAGGGCAGCCGTTGCCATCGCTCGACTTAACTACCAGCAAGATGGCGGACGATCGAAACGTTCATCGCGTGCCACAGATCTAGAGGCCCTTTTTTGACGCAGCTGCACAGCCAGCTATCGTCAAAAATGGGGTCTCTAGATCTGTGGCACGCGATGAACGTTTCGATCGTCCGCCATCTTGCTGGTAGTTAAGTCGAGCGATGGCAACGGCTGCCCTTTTTGCAGCAATGGGAAATGGTTGCGCTTCGAAGGATTAAATTAGCGTTAAAATTTTATTAATATACCCTCAAAAGCTTTACACACGGCAGCTTCTAATACTACGACTACGAGACGATGTTGTCAGTTATGTTGTCATTCGATTCACATTTACACAATTCTCGACAGTTCTGTAGATTCTGTGTACAAGATTTTCACAGTGGCCTCCACAAAATGAATAGCATCAAGATAATGCTTCCAAAAATTTTTCAACCACATCGTTGGTTGCAGTGTCAATAGCATCGGTTGAAAGTGGTTCTCGCTGACGGTTACTATGCTTAACCTTTTTGGAAAGTTAAAAAAACATTCTCACTGTAGCATGCATTTAAAAAACGGATTTCCCCCTACCAAACATCAACAGTTAAACGGTCTGCTGGATTTCGTCGTTTGAGAAATGACTTGTTCAACTGTTGGACCCTCTATCTCCCCCCCCCCCACACCCCTCTCCCTTGTTAAGTAATGGCATGTCTATGTTCCCAGAGAGTGATTGCGAATTTAAAAAAATAATATGTATAAAAAAAAAGAAAACAATTACTCGCAACACGCAGACTGCTCTCCCAAACAGACTTCGAAACTAATAATTTCGTAAATTGATTTTTTAAGGTTTTTCTAAGTAAACTAGAATATGAAGCCGTTTGTGGAGGCAATTTACAACGGGCGCTAGAAAAAACGTTCGGCAAAAAACATGTCTACACTCAATGTATTTAATCTTCGTCCACTTAAAATAAATAACTTCGCATTCAGTTTTTATTATATACCGAAATCGAATTTCATGCTCTTCTGAGAAAGTGCGGAGACTTTTCGCATTCGAACGATTAAAAGGGTCACTAGATCTGTGGCACGCGATGAACGTTCCGATCGTCCGCCATCTTGCTGGTAGTTAAGTCGAGCGATGGCAACGACTGCCCTTTTTGCAGCATTGGGCAATCTATCCAGCTGTTTTCGCATTCTTCCATTTTTGAGCAGATGGAAGTGCTGTTAAAAATAATCGTGAAAATTTTTTAACGGGAAATGACGCGCTTAAAGAGTAAAGGATTCTCGTGGAGCTAATGTCACCCGCAACTATTTTTATAGAAATCAAATCTATTCTTCGTGACTGGCAACAGTCAAAACGTCAGAGTTGGGTGTTCCCTGAGCGGGAACACTGCGCGTTAAAGGATTAAAGGGGCCCTATTTTCAATATCTAGTAGACTAGGACCCCCCAAAGGAGCCTGGATCGGATTCGGGCGAACGGGGCAAACAGCGCGATTTTAAAATTCGTTCCCTTCCAAAACCGTTCGATCTGGCAGGCATCCAAATTGGGATCTCTCGCATCTGGAATCCCGAATGCGATTCCTGGCGTACGCCGAACCCCCTGATTGATGAAAATAACGCCGTGGCGTGAGAAATTGCAAAACGTATTAGCATGCTGCAGCCATTGAACAGCTATTTGTCTCCCGGAATTTTCCGTTATTATTTACCAACAAGGCACGCTTATAAATAATGGCCTGAGGACGGAATGCGGCAGTTTCGCCGTTTTGTTTTTTTTTAAGCTAGCACAGTCGACTCCCGATAATTGTAAGTCAAATATTCGTTTAGTCTCTATATCTCGAATTCTTTTCCTTTAAGTCGAAGTGTCTGTAAAAGTTTCAATTTCATTCTCGGAATACCTAAAAAATAAGGGATTTTATTTATTTATTTCTACGAGGGTCGTCCGGAAATTAAATTTTATGTCCAATAAAAAGAAGCAAAAGACTATTACCGGAAAAAGATTTGGTGCAAAAGATACAACGGTATATCAGCTACTTCTCGGCATAAGAACCGCCGGAATTGTAACGCTCCTCATACCGCGTGATAAATTTTTGTTGTCCAGTGTCATAGAAGTCTGCCGCCTGAGAATGAAGCCAGCGTGTCGCAGCTTTTTGGCAGTCTTCGTCTGTGGAAAAAGATATCCGGACAAGAATTTCTGTCGGTGCAAGTCGCTGGGAGCAAGATCTGTACTATAGGGTGGATGGTCAAGCACCTCCCAGCAAAATTTCTGGAATGTGTGCATGGGCGCCGGCAGCATAGGGCAAGGGCCCCCACCTGGATTTTTGTATGCAGTGTTTCCCCTTGCTTTTTTGCTCTTTCCAACATGGGAACCATACGTTGAAGTAGTCTTTGCCCCTCCCCCTGGAAAATATTCTGCCGGCGCCCCTGAATGTGTGTGACACGCTGGCTCCTTTCTCAGGCGGCAGACTTCTATGACAGTGGAATACAAAAACTTATACCACGGTATGACAAGTGCTACATTTCCGGTGATTCTTATGCTGAGAATTATCTGAAATATGGCTGTATCTTTTGCAACCAATCTTTTCAGGTAATAGTGTTTTGTTCCTTTTTATTGGCGGTGGGAAACTCACTTTCCAGATGACCCTCGTAAAAATTCTAGGATTCAGTTTTCTTTCTCTTTAAAAACTACGTATTCCTTATCACTCAGCTTGTTTCGTAGGGGGCGGGGGAATGAATATACCAACTCCCACCTACTGACTAATTTAGATTCAAGAATAGGGAAAAAAACTTTTAGCACATATTTTGATGATTTAAAATACTAATTTTTTTCAATTCTTTTAGTAGTACGTTATAGATATTAGCCTGTATTTTTCGTAAGAAAAAAAAAATCCTTGTAAGAGGTCAAATACCGATAATTCGAAGAATTCGGCCAGTCCCTTCGAATTTCGAGTAATGCCGGGTTGACTATACTTCCGGAGAAAACCATAATCGTATGCTCCTGTTGAAATTAACTGACCGTTCGCACGCTGAATTTTCGTATAAATTGCTGTTATTTCTGTAAACGTTATTCTCGAGATTTTTATTATTTATTTTTTTTAACTATCGATGAAATTTAAAAATAGAAGTATGGTTGCAGGAAATATTTAGCTCTAAGACTTCTTATTTTGGGGAATAGGTAAGCCGCCATGTGTTCTGTAGGCTTAAGGTTGTTCTTTTTAAAAAATATATGCACCTTTTAAGCAGTTATTTAAGGACTCCATATGCTCAAGAGTCTCGAAAAAATGTAGACTGTCTTTTAGCTGCGGTAGTATGCACGATTACAAAAGGTGAACCTTGGTAGTTATGGAACATTCAGGGGAAAAAACAATGCATATTTATTTTCTGAAAATTGGATAAAACTTGTAGGTTTATTCGTAGGCCGTATAGTCAGAAAAAAATTCGGAGGGAGATACGTAGCGATAAAATCTTGCTCCTGAAATCGTGAAGTATGCAACTCTGTAAAATAAAATTTCGGAGGGGGGCACCCGCCCTTGGTATAACTGTTCGGCTCATTTTTGAAGGCAATTTTGTGTTTAATGTTTTGTAAGATTCGCATAAGACAAGTAGGTTTACAGTTTACTGTTACTTTACGAGCATAGTGCCTTTACTGAGGCATTAAATTTTTTTGAATGCTTAAAGTCATTGGGTTTTTTTCTAAAGCTGTTCAGAAGTCCCCGTGACACCTACAGTTTTCAAAAGGAACAGCCTTAAGTGTGCTGCTCAAGGGGAGGAGGGCGATCGCTTTCTTTTGCACCCCCCTCCCTTTTCACCTTAGATCCGCCACTGAACAACAGGGACCTGTTTTTCAAACTTTCATCTTATTTAACCCGTTGAGGCTCAACCCTTTCCCAATGCTGAAAAAAAGGGCAGCCGTTGCCATCGCTGGACTTAACTACCAGCAAGATGGCGGACGATCGAAACGTTCATCGCGTGCCACAGATCTAGAGACCCTTTTTTGATGCAGCTCAGCAATGGGCAATCTATTCAGCTGTTCTCGCATTCTTCCATTTTTCAGCAGATGTCAGTGCTGTCAAAAATAATCGTGACCATTTTTTAACGGCAAATGACGTGCTTGAAAAGTAAAGGATTCTCTCAGAGCTATGTCACTCGCAACAATTTTATAGAAATCAAATCTATTCTTCGTGACTGGCAACAGTCAAAACGTCAGAGTTGGGTGTTCCCAGAGCGGGAACACTGCGCGTTAAAGGGTTAAAAGATGACTGAACGATAAAGAAAAATGAAAGGAGGGGTGCAGAGAGCTGACTAACTACTACTAGTACTACTCCAAACTTGTGCGTGAGTCAGCTTTTTCAAGCGCCGATTAACCCATTGCCATTGATATCCTTTCCAGTCCCTAGGGGATGGGATAGTAGGTGCGGGTGGGGGGGTGTATCGAGAAGAAACTCTGGTATTAATGGTGGGATATATATATGTGTGTGTGTGTGTGTATTTTTTTTTTAATGCATTGGAAAGCGAGCGATCATTAAATGGGTGGGAGACGGGTGTTTAGTGGAGTGAAGTGCGGGGCACCCCTTAATTAGATTAACGCTGCGGAAAATGAGCCCCCCCCCCTTCTTTTTTTCGACTACTGCTTGGCCGAAATCACCGGGGCTGAGTCGAGAGAAATTTTTTGCTGGCCGCGGAAATTATAGGTCGCTTTCTGGTTTTGTAGGTGTGTGTGTGTGGAATTTTGGAAGTTTTTTTATTTTTATTTTTGAAAAAATAAATGAAAGGAAAGAAAAGTTGAACAAATAAGCTTTCTCCTCTCCTCTCTCCCCTTTAAAAATTTTCTATTTATTTTGCAGGTTGATGAGAGAGAAAGGTGTTTTTTTGTGGAATATTCAATGAGATCAAAATTGCTTTTAAAATGTATTAGCATATCGGACGGAGGTTTTTGCGTCCTCGCTTATTTTCGAATTATAGTTTTTAACCCTTTAAGGCGCAGTGATCCCGCTCTGGGAACACCAAACTCTGACGTTTTGACTGTTGCCAGTCACGAAGAATGCATTGGATTTCTATAAAAATAGTTGCGGGTGTCATAGCTCCACGAGAATCCTTTACTTTTTAGCACGTCATCTCCCGTAAAAAAAAATGGTCACGATTCTTTTTAACAGCACTGACATCAGCTGAAAAATGGAAGAACGCGAGAACAGCCGGACCGGTTGCCCAATGCTGAAAAAAGGGCAGCCGTTGCCATCGCTCGACTTAACTACCAGCAAGATGGCGGACGATCAAAACGTTCATCACGGCTGTGCTCGCGCACAGCCAGCTGCGTCAAAAAAGGGTCTCTAGATCTGTGGCACGCGATGAACGTTTCGATCGTCCGCCATCTTGCTGGTAGTTAAGTCGAGCGATGGCAACGGCTGCCCTTTTTTCAGCATTGGGAAAGGGTTGCGCCTCAAAGGGTTAAAAGTGTTAACGCAGCGTTACCTGTGCCTGTTTTGTGGTATCCCCCGGAATGTCGGTGTGCCAGCCCGATTTGTTTATTTGTTTATTTAATGAATGGGATTTGATATCCGCGTTTATTCTCCGAAGTCATCTGCCGTTCATTATGTTCTCAAGCTGCCGTTCTTTTAAAGGAACCATGCAACTTTAGAACAGTTTTTAAAAGAATTGAGAATGTCTTTTCGCAAGCTGTACTATGAAGTCCTATGAGTGGAAACCTGTAACACGTATGAATGCGATTCGGAGAGAAATGTCTAGCTTACGGTATTTAGCCATTTTTTTTTTTTTTTTTCCTAAATCGATGGTGACGCAGCCTATATTTTGTAGAGCGATTTCTGTAACTATTGCAATTTAGTTTACAATAGTTGCTTAAAACTTGTAGGTTTGTTACACTTTAAGCGTGCATAGTAGTAATTGAGAAGAAAAGGTTCTGAATCTTTTCCAGCCCCTGCCTAGTTTATTTTTTAAATGGTTCAAGAAAGCCACATAAGAGGTAATTTTTTTTTTTCTTGTTTGCATTTTTACATTTACACACGGGCGTAGCCTTAGCTTTCTTATTGAGGGGAGGGGGGGTCCATTCTAACTACAAAAGTTACAGTAAATTTTACCATAAATATCTGAAAAAAAAATTCAATAATACTAAAAAATTTTTAATTATTTATCACTGAATTATAAAATTTACAAAATTAATATGCTAAAACTCGCCACTAGATTGCTCTACGCCGCATCGCCTTCTTCACCGTACAAACGATTGCCTTGCAATTCGGTATGCATGATTATTGGACACAATATAACGCGATATCCACTTTGCTATATCTGTTTATTACAATGAATAGTAATCACCACAAATCGTAATATCAAAAAGTCCATTCATTCCCGTGCGAAGAACGGGTACTTCAGCTAGTAATTTTTTAAAATTTATATAAAGATAAATTTTTTTACCGTATTCTGTTTTGAGCGATGAATTCAAAAGTTGAATATTAGCTATAATTAGCATTTGTGCGTAAACTAAGATGGGAGGGGCGAGGGCTTAGACCCCCTTATATAAGTCCGTGCATTTACATATGAATAGGTTCACTCTGTGAGGGCCGAGATGATTAAATTGGCACCTGTGAACGCTGTGCATTGAATTCAGGGTGCCCTAGTAATTGGCCCATTTCCTGATGTGATCAGAGTAAGCGAGATTGCTTCTCAGGTCAATATTTACACCCCGTAAAAAAAAATCAAGGATATTTGGCCGTTAGTGCCAGTTATCGAGAAAACAACGCAAGTCCCATGTTTTTAGTATAATTTTATTAAGACTGTATAAAAGTAAAGAGAATAGCTGCATTACACCAAAGAATTAGCTGCATTATGCTCATTCGCAAACGATAAACATATATGCCCTGTTCAAAGTTTAATAAATAAAATAGTGTACCTTTGTTTATTTTCTTTGGATGTTTGGTCTGATAAGTTTACGGATTGTAAAAGCATAGTTTAGCTTGAAATGAGACATTCTTATTCTTTTTTTTTTTTTTTTTTTTTTTTAATATTTCTGACACTTTCGTTTTAATATTGGTTCATAAGTTTCACGATTTTGTTGCCATAAACGAAAATCAAAAAGAAAATTTAAAAAAAAAAAAATCACTTGAACAGACAAAACTTTTATCAAAAGGCAATACACACGCTTGTGCCTCCTTGGTGTTTGGTACATGGCGACTTCTCGAAGCAAGAAACGTTGCCCGCTTCTACTACTACTGAATTACGGGCATTCCCCGTAAATAACGCGGAATGCTGCCCCTGAAATTAATTGCGAGGCGGGAATATTGGAAGCCGCGAGTGGGGAGTTATTAACGACTTCGCTGCCTCTCTTGGGCACGTGACGTATGGGACAGAGTCGCTTTTAATAAGAAAAATCAATGCATGAATATTTATCAGCCTTTTCGCCTAACGCTTACGTCCCTCCTTCGCTCTCTAAGCCTGTGTTTATGTTTATTTTTATGGAGTTATTGGAACTGGAGGATATGAGTCGTTTTATACTCTGGAAAAGAGCAAAAACGAAGTACAGGCAGTTAAATATATATATATATATATATATATTGAGCGTTGGACCTAGGGTTCATCCTGGTCACACCTGTTATAGAAAAGACGCAACGGTTAAGTTTTTCACCCTGTCTGCGCCCCTTGTGTGGGTCTTTAATTAATCCATTGGAACCGAGCTTTGCACAAGTGTAAAGCAGTATTATTATAACATCTACACCATATATGGGCAACCTCCGGCCGGCGAATATGAGGCTTTGATATTCCCCATATAAAGCCATGTAAACCATTCAAAATCCCTTATGAATCCCGATTATACGGGATCCCACCCTAGCCGAGGGGATAAGATATTCAAAATAGTAAACGCTAAAGTGTGAAGGGCCTGGCCTATCGCACAGGTATCGATCAAAAGGTAAGGAGTTTTCGTAGGTTTTCTTCAGATGTAACGTGAATACGCGTTAGAACCCCTTAAAAAGTCCTTCGACCAAGGCACGCCCCATACCTGATCTACACTTATTGTTTACTTAAAATACACACATACCATCAGTGTTGCCACTGCCAGAGGATCTTTGGCAAAAGTCGCTAAATTTCTGTATAAAGTTGCCAAACTTTATTATATTGTGTAATGCATTGTATTAGTTTCAAATGTGATGTTATGAAAAGTCGCTAAATTCAATGACAAATCCTCCAAATTGGCAACACTGCATATCGTGACCAGCTTTTCCAACTCTAAAGCTTGAAAGTTACATTAAGAGCTTATTTCCTCTTAGTTATCGCTGCTTTTATCCAAATTCATTGTTTGTTGAATCGAAATTGCATTGAGTAGATTCCGTGCACATGCGTAGATATTTTTTTATTTTGAGGTTGGATATGTGCCCCCCCCCTTCCCCTCTCCCAATTTAAACTAGTAGTAGAAAAGAGAAATTTCTTTTGGATATCGAAACAAATGTTGAAAATCAAAAGATTTTGAGACAAAGTTGAGGGTGGGCATGTGTAAAGTGACCAGACGTCCTGCTTTTGGCGGGACAGTCCTGATTTTTACCTGTATGTCCTGCTGTCCCTACAGAGCCTTTTCATAAAGCAGGACATTTTAGTCCTGTTTTATGAAAAAGAAATAAATTGGGAATAAATTCACATGAAAATGATTGTGTTATTTACAAAGATTTTTGTTACTTGTATTTACAGTTTTATTTTTTTTTAATGAATACGATTGTTTTATAATATGTATTAATACATACCTATAATCGATGGATGGCGATTCTATAATTATTGTTAGAAAGCAAACTATTTTGGAAATTTATCTAAAAATTAACAATTAAATTATTTAAAACCTATAAGTTTATATAATATGCCTATTTTATTTGTATATTCGCTAAATTTTTTCAACTCATTTTTCTTATAAAAGTAGAAAATCACATTATGTGTAAAAAAAAAAAAAATATTGTGGGGGGAAGGGGGGTGATCGGGATTAATTTTTACCCCTCTCGACTCCGCAGTTTAGAAGTGTCCTGATTTTCGGTTCAGAAAAAATGGTCACTTTAGGCTTGTGAACTCCTCTTTCGCAACCTTTTATCGTGCGCAAAATTTTCATCCTTAGTTTTAAGATCCTTAGTTTAGTATTTTCATCCTTAGTTTTACCCTGAATCTAAGTTTAATTTGTTCACTCACATATTAAAGAAGACACAGAGGTCCCAGAAGAGCAGTGCTGGGCAGAAAAGTTTCGCCGTTGTTCCTTTTCAATGATGAGACTAAACCTGGGTCAGTGGTGAGTTAACCATTTAACGCGCAGTGTTCCCGCTCTGGGAACACCAAACTCTGACGTTTTGACTGTTGCCAGTCACGAAGAATAGATTTGATTTCTATAAAAATAGTTGCGGGTGACATGGTTCCACGAGAATCCTTTACTTTTTAGCAGGTCGTTTCCCGTAAAAAAAAAATGTCACGATTATTTTTAACAACACCGACATCTGCTGGAAAATGGAAGAATGAGAGAACAGCTGGACAGATTGCCCAATGCTGAAAAAAAGGGCAGCCGTTGCCATCGCTCGACTTAACTACCAGCAAAATGGCGGACGATCGAAACGTTCATCCCGTGCCACAGATCTTTGACGACGCGATGAACGTTTCGATCGCCCGCCATTTTGCTGGTAGTTAAGTCGAGCGATGGCAACGGCTGCCCTTTTTTCAGCATTGGGAAAGGGTTGCGCCTCAAAGGGTTAAATGCCATATCTCCCCCAACTCTTATTTTACGTACGTAAATGCGTAAATTTATTATTAACATCACTTTCTTTTTTTTTTTTTAATGACAGCGTGAGCTACTTTTTTTTTTTTCAGTTCCTAATTAGAAGGGAAATTTATAATGCACGATAAAATATCTCTGGGCTCGCCAATCGGGGCAAAGTTCAGTTAAACATGACAATGGACTCCCTCCAAGAAAGCGGGCACGTTATGCAGAAAATTCCCGATCCCTGGAAAGAAAGAGCTTTCAATCAAGACAGACAGCAAACGTCTATCAGATAGATGTTGTTGTACCCCTCTCACAACTTTGAAGAATAAATAAATAAAATAAGCTATAGAATCAAGTATAAGGCTCAGTAATTCTCCATAACATGTCAGACTAACAAGTTTAATATGGAAGGAAAAATTTAAAAAAAAAAAAAAATTCCTCCCCTGAACTAGTAGATGGATTGACATCACTATGAGGTAGTTGAACCACACCTGTAAAACACTTTTTGATAAAAAATAAATATTCATCCACCTTCCTCCGCTTAAATATTTATTCCAACCATACCCCTTGAAAAGCTTTCAAAATTGGACATCTCCTCAATATATGTATTATATTGAACAACCGCAGCTCCGTTCATATTGAATTTGCTACTTCCATATTCTGCAGACTTGTTTAACTTTTTTCTCTGACAAAACCGTAAAGTCTATTCTGTTCCCCATCCCCCGCCCCTCAATTTTTTTTTTTTTTTTAAGTGCCGTCACTTTATAAATAGTCCCCTAAGAATTCACAGTGCGTGCTTGAGCTTCCACTCCCGTTATTTATTATTTCCACTGCACTTCCCCTCCCCCCACTCTCCCGTTTCTAAATTAGTTTCAAAAGCCAGTGTGTGTGCATTCTAGTTCCTGGGTGTATTGTGCCCAGGAAAGCAAAAGCTATTGTTTCCCCCCCCCCTTTTCTTGTATCCCCCCCCCTCCAGGAGAAACTTAACTTGATATTTGTGGCTGAATCTGATAGCTTTCACGGAATTATTAATGAATATCAGCGATGTTCGGGAAGTGATAAAGAAGGGAAAAGCAAAAATAAAAAATATATTGAAACAGGTTTTTTTTTTTTTTTTTTTTTTTTTTTTTTAATTCTCGGTTTTCTAAGAGATCTTAATTTTTTCCCCTGTCTCTTTTCATGTGTTGTAATTTGCTTTACAGGGACCGATATTTGTAATATGTTCTTTCTTTTTTTTTTTAAATAAAATTATTTTAAGAGTTCCCAATGCCCCCTCACCCCCCTCATAAAAATAAAAAATTTGGAGATAATGCTTCCATGTTTGGCTTATTCATTTATGTGTTTGATGATACAATTTATTATTATATTATATAAATACATATGATTTTTCATCTATTTTTTTAAAGCTTCAACTAAAAAATATTCTGATTAAAATAGAACTTACTTTGTTTTTTATTACTTTAAAACATGATATAGTTGAAGAAAATCGTTTTCTTCTTTTCTAAAATGCTTTTAAAAATGAAAGAAAACATGATTATTGTTTGATTTTACTGTATCTTAATGTTCATTTTTTTCCCTTTTGCTTTTCAGGCATAAATCTAAAGTACAGAACTTATTGCCTTGCAAGAATGAGCAGCAAGGGCACCTAGGAGAACTAGGGGCTGCAAATGGTGTAACTTATGAAGATGTATTAATAAATCACCACCCCACGAGGTTACCACAAGCCCATCTTCCAGGGAATCAAGCTCTCATGCCTCTAGAAGTATGACATAATTACTTTTTATAATTTATGTTATTGAAAAATATAAACTTTCAGCATGCTTTTACTGAAAACTTTTTGTTTAATTTTTTCAAGGGCAGTCTTTTTCATTGCATGTTCCAGTTTTTGTACATGCTTGTAATGAAACATATTTTTGATATCCATTAAAAAAAAAAAAAACTGGAAGATTCAAACATTATTTTCATATTTTATAAAATTGAAATATATAGTTTTCTAGTCATATACTATAAATATTTGGTAACTTTGGATCAGGGCTTAATTTCTAGCAAAAGAAGTACCGGAGCCCTAATATTCTCGAGCTTATGCTCATATACAGCGGCGTACTGTAAGTCCGAGTTACCCCTTCAGTACGGGATAGGTAGAACATATAAAATAATTGGAAGAATTTATTTGGAATGAATGACAGATAGAATTAAAAACACTTATTACAAATATACTATACCTGTGCCCTGAAAATATCTATCAACAATAACTTACTATCAAAAATATCTGGTATACACCAAAAGAGCCATAGGTGCAGAAAAACTCACTTTAGTTTAAATTTTTACATAAAAAGAAATAAATGGAGAATTGGTGTTACTTTGAATTTAATTAGAAAAACAAAATAAATCATTCTGAACGCATCGATTATAAAACACTTTCCAACACAGCCATATTTTTGTACCGAATTTTGCAATGTATTGTACTTAAATTTGGAGATATTTTAATTTATTGGTTAAGGCAATGCGACACGAGGGCTATCTGCCCAAGGGGAAGGGGGGTTCCCTAGGCACAGGATCTTTTTAAGGGTTTTCTGAAGCTGTTCATGTTACATCTGGACAAAATCGCCAGAAATTCAAGAGCAGTAGATCGACCGCCAAGGGGTAGAATAAGGGGTATTGAAATTCTTTTGGTTGCTCCTCTAAAAAAGCCATAATCACTGCAGATACCATTTTCGATCAAAATCATCACTTTGTGATCCTAAATAACATTTATAAATTTTGTTTTGTTTGAATTAGATTAATATGTCTAAAAAATGTTTTAAAGAATGATCAATTGTAGAGTATAATGTATTGGAATTCTTTTCGGTGTCCGGTAAAAATTGTTGTTAAAAAAATTACAATAAAGTACATATTATGTACAAACATAAAATGGAATATATTTGTTTTATAACTTTAATATCACGTCCGAAAATATTTATCAATAGTAACTTAGTACTGAAAATATTTTATATACTGTAAAATCACTTATTTTCGTGACTTTGAACCCGTCGTAATTGCGAAAATTAAAGCCTCGCGAAACATTTTCTGTTCAAATTTCGATTCTATTCATATAAAATTTGTGAAATTTTCAGTTCGCGAAATTACCGACATCTTCATTTTCATGAAAATCACGGCTCGCGAAAATAAAGTGATTTTATATCAAAATATCTGATATTTTTGACATTTTTGAAAATATGATATTTAAGATCCCTGCATAAGACCCTCAAAACTTCTAAAATTAATTAAGCTAATTACAATTAGTACTTTTGTTTATATTTAGGAATTGCATTAGTATACAATTACTTTTTAGTTTTTCCATATGTGTACAAATTTATTAAATCCATATTTAAACAAATAAAAATTTTAGTTAATTAACTAAATTAGTAATTAACCGTAATCAACATTTTGAGTGTTTATATCCTTTATTATTTATTGACGCTTACAAACTCAAAAGCACCTGGCAAGCTCATCTTAATCACCTTGCACATTCAGAGTTACAAAAACTAAGATCTTTCGAACTTTTCCGATTCTAAACGACTGGAAAAATCTGAATAAATTCATATTAGTTGAAGCCAGTTGAAGCGTAGTGATGTCAGAAGCAGCAGTTTTGGTTTTGGTTAAAAGGAAGCTACGGGTTGTGCACTAAGATATTCCACAGATAGATTGGCTTCTGCTAAGCTGACTGAAATCGGTTTCAGGATGCTAGAATTGGTTTGAGGCAAAACTAATCCTGTGGGGTGTGCCTGTTAAAATCTATGTGTGTGTGAAAAGCGTAAAATGACAAATTAATATGTAATGGTGGGCTCCGGAGCCCAATATTCATGAGCTCCGGTTGGTTTTGCCTAATATGTAAAAATTCACTCAAAAAAAAGATGTACCGGAGCTGAGCTCCGGCCCAAATTAAGCCCTGCTTTGGATTAAAGATAACTTATCATATTTTACTTAATTTTAATGAGAGAGCTTCAGCCCTTAATTTTTAAAAATAGCTTAGATGACCTTAATTTATGGCAATGATTAAAATTTTCTTAAAATATAATGCATTAAAAATTAGTTTTAAGGCATTATAATAAAATGATTTTAAAAAATCATGAATTTTTCAGTATTTATAATTAATAAAATTACAAGCACGTGGATGTTAAAACTTCAAAAATTAAAAGATTATTTTATGAATTCCATAATATCATAGTTTCATGTATGAATTGCAATTTTATATTCAATTTCTTTATTTTGTGTAACAAGTAGAATTTTCTTATTCTTTACTCTCTTATTCAAATATAACAAAAATTTACAGTTAATTTTAATTCATTCTTATAAAAGATAAAATAAATATCCGAATATTGCTTTTAGACTTACATTGCTCCTATTGAGTAGTTTTGCTTGAGACCAACCAGATTGACTCACAAGAACTCCTATGTCAAGTTTTAATTAGTATTTTTAAATTACTAGCGTTTTGTTGATAAACGTTTTATACACTTAGAATACTTTGCCTCTTACTGTCCCACCACATACATGTTTTAATAAAGTGAAAAGAGTCATACTAAAAAGAATTTTTTATAACCAACAGCAGTCAAGGTTCATATCTTAAGTTAATATGATAGAGGCTTTGGGCAGTGTAATGGATTTATAAGCATGGTTATAAATATTGTAAATAAATAAAATCTGACTATATATGCAATCCATATAAAACAGATTTTTTTTATGAATGTTATTAATTAGCATTTTAATCAAAGAGCTTTAACTGTTGATTACACTCTATTTAATGTATAGATCAGAGTGAATTTTTAAGATACTGTTATTGTTATCATAAGGAACATCAAAATACTGTTCATATCTTATCCACAGAAAAAATGACTTGTTTGATTGTTGTAGGCTTTCTTTCATATTTATTTGTTTCTCCTTTACCCCCCCCCCCTAAAAAAAAGGATTTCTTTTGTTGATATTATTTATATTTTCATCATGTATTTGAAAGGGTATAAAATATTATAATATAACAATTTTTATTTCAGATCCTTGATGTAAAATTAGGAGAAATTGGACCACCTCAGATAACGACATTGCACCACACTACATTCTACCCCAATCGAGAACATGGACAAGTGATTGGAGGAAAGCCATTTAATCCAGTTTATGAAGAAGTATCCCAGGCTCCTTCAGGTGATAAGTCTACAACTGGCAAAAGCTATGAGTCTGATTTTGAAGAAAGTGGAAAACTAGGTGGACGCAGCTTGACGAGTGACGATGACTTTGCAGAGGATGAATTCAGCGTAGCAGAGTACCCGAGCAGGGAAGGAAGTGGACAGTGTTCAGCCACAAGTAGTGTGAGAGGATCTACAGGAGGTGACTTGTGCAAGGATCCTGTATCGAGTGATGAGGGCAATGGTGAAGACTGTGATTACATGATCAGTGACTTACCTGAAATGTTACCCAGTGACAATTCGTTTAATTATCCTAGAAAACATTTACATATGCATTCAAACGCTAGTTCAGAACGTCCAGACAAAATGCGTGGAAACCCTATGCAGCCTCCTCATAATCACTCGCACAATGTACCAACATATCCTCTTCAAGACAGAACTGTTAATGTAATGCCACCTGCCCAAAGAATAACAGATCCTGTGAAGGGTAAAACACATTCCACACCATTGACAGACTGTAAAAAGCATATGTCTTCATCTCATGTTCCCTCAGCCTCTTTTACACCAATCCTATCTTCTCCCAACACAAAAAGCAATTTAATGCCGATGCCTGCCAATGCTCAATGGCCAATGAATCACGGACACGAAGAAAGATTGAATTACCAGACTGGAGGTTCTTCCCAGGAAAATATTTATTCGACCATTGATGAGGATGAATTATCAGATTATCCAGTCCATCCTTCTTTAACTAGTCTTGCTTGCCCTCAGCGTGGGAGTCCTTCAAACAAACACAACCCTGTGGTGCCAAAGAGCATACCAGTGCGTGGTGATCGAGCAATCCCATCACTAAGTCAGCGTAATGCAGATGACAATGGTAGTTCATATGGAGACATCATGCCAGCCTTTAATTCTGCTTCATTTACGTGATGTGCCCCTCTCGCATTGAGTGAATATGAGCCAATAATAGACTCAAACCCAATGCCAGAGCTACCTGTGATATGACTGCAAACAATTTTACTACTGCACCAGTTTGAGTCCCACTTAATTAAGGACAATTTTGCTTCAGTGTGTGAATGTTTGCCACACAAATTAATTTTGTATTGGTTACCAAATACAAAGATATAAATCAGCTTAAGTGCTGATAGATAGACCACTATAACTGTCTTTATTGATCTTTTTTTTTTTTTTTATCTGTGCATGTTTGTAAACAGTGCTAGAAATGAAATTAAAAGAAAAATTTTGGTGCAGCAAAATATATTTATTAATTCTTTTTTCTTCAATTCCCCACAAGGAATTACCAAAGTTGATATCACAAATGGGAAAAACAAGCCAACAAAATTTTATTTTATTGAATCTTCTTTATGAAAAAACAAATTAAAAAAATTCCTGGTATAATGCTTTTACAATTAATTTAATATTTTTACTACAAATTTCATGTTCATATTATAACTATGTGTAACATATTTTCTCTGAATTAAAATTACATAAATACTGTATTGTAAAATTTTATTTCATAATATTTTTTTGTCTAATACATATAAACTCAAGTACGAATTTGCAGATTTTTCTTGACTACATGAGCACAGTCATATTTTCCTCTAATAACCTTCAGTCTTAGACCAGGAACATCTTTAACGCGTCCAAATCGAACAAGGACAACATTATGCTCTTGAAGGTTATGACCTTCGCCTGGCACATGTGCTACTTTTTCTTTTCCATTCGAAAGACGAACCAGGACACATTTTCTGTTAGCAGAATTTGGCTTTTTGGGTTTCTTTATGACAGTTCTCAGCACAACCCCTTTCATCTGAGGTCTGTTATCTAAGGGATGTTTTCGTTTGCGTTTAGGCTTGGGTTCTGCTGCATGAATAAGATACAGGGCTTTATCTTCAGAGGGTATTTTCGGGGGCCTATCAAAAAATCTCACTTGTTGCAAATTGTTTGTGAGATTCGACATAAGGTTATCATTTTTGTTGAATACATTTAAACTGGAAAAGTATGAAATAGAGGTTTGCTTAACCAGCCGAGGGGATACAGTCAATCTTGAAAGCATTGTTGATAGTTGCCTTTCTATTTGTGTGTTACCTAAAAGAAAAAAGCCAAGTATAATTATCATAAGTTTAATAGATTTCTAACAATTTCAACATATATTGAAAGCAGTCCTTATTTGCATAAAATAAAACCTTGATAACTCAGATCTTTCAGAAAATGAATAATATTAAAGATAAATGCTTTTAGCTAAAAATAAATTTATGGATTATGTTATTTTAATAAAAATTAAATGTTTTCTCTGAAGTAAATATAAGATGAAAATAATGTGCTCCTAGTGTATTGTTTTTTATTTTAAAATAATTTTTTGAAAAAAAAAAAAGTTACATGAGTAAAAATGCAGCATTAAGTTACCTTATATGAATATGCAGTTATTAGTAATTGCTGTTTATTAATGAAAAAAAAAATGGAAGATCTAAATAAACAGTTTAGTTTTAGTTTGAGAACACTGTCTTTAAAGGTTCATGCAATCATAAACAAAGCAAAAGGATGCTTTATTATTAGGGAGTCAACCTGGTATTTTACCACTGATAGCAAATATAAAATGATTGCTTTCAGTTCAGTTTTCAGATCATGGGATTAAAAAAAAAAAGGAAAAAGAGTTAACTTTCCTATGTTATATTAAATTGATTTCACCTTTTTCTTAAATTAAACTTATTAATAAGTTTTTTCTCCCCATGGTGGGCACTTGCCATATAGGCATTGGCCACCACCAAAGCCGGAATTACTGGTCTCTTTATTATAGAGGCACCTAATAGGTGGACCAGCATTGCTTCCTATGAAGGGATGGACGAAATTACACCCAAGCCAGTGCCAGGAATTAAACCCGGACCCATGGTGAGGTAGAATGGCTCTCTAGCCAGTACACAACCCCAGCAACATGCAATTCTTAAAATACTACATATTTTTTCTAATAATTACTTTAGAATATTTTCGTTCAAGTCTGGAGTTAGACAATTAAAAGAAAGAAGTGCAAAATCAATAATAAATACATGCATATATTAGGTAATAAACTTAATTTGTACATTTTTTTTCTTTAAAAAAAAAAAAAAAAAGGCCAATACATTAATCAAAGTACTGCTCCATAGCTAGTTCATTGGACACTACTTTTCCTCAGATCTCTGACAAAAACACGCATCTTTTGAAACTCAGATGGTCATAATCAAAAGAAGGTAAAGTCTGATGAATATAGTGTGTATGGTAAGACTTCTTGCTACAGGAGCATTTCCAAATAGTCGTTCTATGATCTGCTAGCCCAGCTAGTAGGATCAGTGGTGTAGACAGAAGTTTTTCGTGGGCGGGGGTGGGTTACGACTACTACAACTCACATATATGTACAACCACAGATGCCAAGTTTTAAAAATCAAAGAGCACTTCTGTCTACACCACTTCTGTCAAAAATTTAAAAACTTTAGATTTTTTGAGACTAAGCAATGACATCATCCATGTAAGCTCAGAGAGGAAAACAGAAAACAAATATTTGTGAATAAATGCTTAAAAAGCTGGAGAAATTTAAATAAATCTTGAGGGAGAAAATATGATTAAAAAGCCAGACTTGACAACTGTGGCGGACCCCCAAGACTGGCATGCATAGCTTTAAGGCTGATCCATTTGAAAATCATGCAACTTTTGAATAGCTTTAAAAAAATGTAATTATGCTAGAGACTCGGAAAAAATTTAGAATGTCTCATCGTAAGTTGTACTGTGAACTGACACAAACAATGAACCCATAGGAAAAATGAAACTCTCAGGAAAAAAAGCTAAGCATTTGCGTATTTTGCGATATTTCCAAAAACAAGCAACTCGGCCCAGTTTTTGTGCTTATGAATTTTTTCTGAAAGTTGCATGAGACATAAACCTTTAGTACTGTTAGTGTCAGTCCATAGAGCATTGGGTGAAGAAGCATTATTAGTTTTTTAGAGTGTTTTACATCATTGTTCGTTTTTAAAGCTGTTCAAAAGTTCTGTGAGAACGATCGCTCTTCAGGTAGAACACCCTTCAAGCAGGCCAGTACAGCTACATTGTCTGACTATAAAACGGTTTCACAATTAACGCATGCTCTGGTAAACTAATCTCATCACAACGGACAGATTGCTAGTCACCCAAGATCTCCTTTTTCTATATCTATATAAATAAAATTAGACTTTTGTCTGTACATTTCTTGGAATTCAAAAATTTTGCGATTTCTATCCGTTTCAAGCACCCGGGAATCCAAGGCGACCCTCAAAAAAAAGTTTGTCTGTCTGTCATTCTGTCCATGACGCTTTTTTTGTTTAAGCATCACGTAAAAACGACTGAAGCGAATGATATGAAATTTGGTGTCATGATAGGTGGTCACTCAACTTAAAACACAGGCGTCGAATTTTTTAAAAATCTTGATTAGATTTTCAGATTTTGCAAAAATCGTTTCAAACTGCGTAAATTTGTGTTCAAGCATCACGTAAAAACGACTGAAGCGAATGATATGAAATTGGGTGTCATGATAGGTGATCACTCAACTTAAAACATAGGCCTTACAAGAAGGAAGCATGGCTTGAGGGAAATGGATTTGAATGATTTTTGCCATAGTGGTAGTATACCACGTGAATATGCTATGCATAAATGCAATATTCAAATATAGCCAAGAAAAAAAAATATTTGTTTTTGAACAACTTCATTAAAACTTTATACGCCAGTTACATGATATCTAACTTCAGCATACTTGGTTTAATTGGCACGGCTCTCGAATTTTGCTCTGACCCTGCAGGTTTGAATCTCTTGCTGCAACTTTACAATGATTTAAGTGTATAAGTAGATAAAACAAAAAGTGTTAACATTTTTGTAGTGCTGTTTTCAATTTATTGAAGCAATATTGTGTAATTACTTATCTTTATCATGTGTCCATGATCCTGAATGATAATTATGGTAAAAACATTCAAAAGTAAAAATGTCTACCTACCATTTTATCTGACTATAATCTATAATTATCATTAATAATATTTAAAGTAAAAAAATTGTTTTATTTAAATAGTAAGGATATCAGTTATAAAAATATTTTTAAAAATCTGAAAGTAATTAACAAATGAATAGGTAAATTTTTCTAATAAATGATGTGTCAAAAGTAAAAGAAAAAATATTTTGCACAGCATGCGATTTGAATCAAGAATGTCAGAATAAAAGAGAGCTCTACCAATCAAGCCAAGAATGCTCAAGTGGAATATTGTGTAACTGGCATATAAAGTTTTAACAAAGTTGTTCAAAAATAAATAGTCTTTTTTTTTTCTTTAGTATATTTGAGTACTGCATTTTAGTATTTTATACATAGCATATTCACATGATATACGACTATGGTAAAGATCATTGAAATTAGTTTCCCTCAAGCCATGCCTATTCCTTGCTAGGATATTCTTCGAATAGCATATCTACAAATTTTCACCTCTATAGGCATGTTAGTTACAGATAAAGAGTGCTCTCAATAGGCTAAGCTCAATTATGATCAACTTGTACGTACATACAAAGACATTTGTTTGAGATAATGTAATTGTCAGATTTATTTGATAATAATGACTAGCTATACATTCAAACTGAATCACTGAACATTTAATACAATTCCAACCTGATCCATAATATGAAACTCCATATGATAATGCACACTAATGAAAGTTTTTATATTGTTTTTATTTTCATTACAAAAAAAAATATATATACACTTACTACAACACATTGTAGCAATTTTCAGTGAGCATGTAATGTATGTTTTTTACAGAGTTCTCAATTGCTTTTAATACACTTCAATATTCCTTTAGTCCTAAATTTACATATACTGATTATGTATGGGATGTTGTGACATC
Organism: Cheiracanthium punctorium; assembly: GCA_038373885.1. Taxonomy (NCBI): domain Eukaryota; kingdom Metazoa; phylum Arthropoda; class Arachnida; order Araneae; family Cheiracanthiidae; genus Cheiracanthium; species Cheiracanthium punctorium. Next base: position 568,291 of record JAWZYV010013619.1, read on the forward strand.
TAATTACATTAAAACAAAATATTTATTTGCACTGTATGTACAGATCTTCAATATGTACTGCTGGGGGGAAATGCCCACTTGTACTTTATGTGCCCATTATTTGTCATACAGCAAAGTTACATATACCAACGGTTTACAATTGATGCACACTTTAATTTGCTAGACATAAAAATTGTGTAATTAGGGGCCATCTCCATATTAAAATTTGCACCAACTTTCCCCCCCCCCTCCCCCCAACAGCAATCCCTAGATTTCACTTCATATATCAAAACTTTAGCTCATTTTATGCCCGGATACTAATTTTCAATAAATTTGAACTGAAAATGAGTGAGTTTGGATCTTCCAAAATCCTCCTTTCCCTATATTAAAATATTTTTTCATAGTTTAATTCATATTGCATATAATATTGATAAGAAGCTGATTTTTATTTGTACTATTAGAATTAAACAACCCAAACATAATTTACTATTATTATAATTTTTAATAAAATATTAATATGAATTATGGATTATTAAATTAATATTTAAAAAAATTATGAATAGTGACCTAGCTAAATTTTGATGGAAATGGATGCTGAAAGTAATATTACATAGCTGTGCAAAATTTCAAATTTTTACGTTCAGTAGTTTAATTTATATTAAATAAAATGTGTTATTTCAGGAGTTAAGGGACCATATATAAATTTATTAAGTGACAATTTTTTTTAAATTGCTTAAAATAAACATTAATTAGATTTATTTTGCTTAAAAATAGTAAATGTTAGCGGCATTAAAAATAGCAAATTTTAAAGCAAATAAATTAGAGGTTTGTACAGTTTGATGATGAATCTATAAAGCTACTATTATTGCACCTGCTACTATTTCCTCCAAAATAAAATGTTTCCCATGTATAGAATTAGATGCAGAACTACGTCTTCTGATACAACGTCCTATTTCTTTCGTCCAAAAAATTGGACAAGAAATATTGTCCAATGTCCAATTTTTTGTCCTATCCCTTTAACTAACATCCTCAACATTCCAGGCATGAATTTGACCTTTTTTAATATCTGAAGCATCAGGTCTTAGGATTTCCCCATACTTCAACAAACATTCAAAACCACATTTTTCTGCCTAAATTTTCATCTGACTATAAATTAAAATATCACTAAAGTCTTATAAAAATATTGCACACAGCAGATGATAATATTAAATGAAGAAAGTAAAATGACAAACACAGTGATAATATTGGGTCGGCAAAAAAGTAACAGCATTCTTTACATGAAATTCAAACAAATAAATTTTCAATCATGAAACCATTCTGCAAGTTTGACCGTAACTGAGTAAAATAACCGCTTGTTGTCCGAAGAGCAGAGAACAGATTCTCACTCCTGACAACAGTTCACATGTTTAAGAGAACCTTCAAATACTAGAAAGATTTTCAAAATCGTAAGCAGTCGTTTTGGACCACTGACTAAATGTTCTAAATTGTACTCCTGATAATCTCAGTACAAAAAGCTTTAAGACTAGAAACAGTATTTTCACTATAAATAATATTTATTTCTTTCTGTCGCGAGCGAAATTAATGAAAGGCGAAAAGTTCAGAACCTACAAATTGCATTTTTAAATTTGCAGAAAGTCCCTTAAAATCGCGCAAAAAAGAATTCGTAATATCTCCGGAAGTTGTCGTAGAAAGTGAAAATTTATATTTAGGATAATTTGAAGGCTTTCTTTTGTTTAACAAAGTCAAAATAGGGTGTTGCCATTGAGAAAAACAAAGTTGATGCAGAATAAAATATGAAGAGAGCCCCTTATGCAAATTAAATTAATAGTAAATTAAGTATATGTTATTTGTAAACAAATGGCAAACTGACAAATAAAGAGAAAGTGGGCTTTTTTTTTTTTTATACCTGCAGCTGTACATTCTAATTAGTCTTAAACATTTACAACAATGAAATGTATTCCAGGACAGCTTAGCATGCCATTCCCATTCAACATCTAATATATAATTCAGCACTTTCTATTCATGTGAATACACCCAGATAATATAAACGAACACGCGAATGCCATTCGCAAAAAATTTTCAAAGTTTGCTGACAGCTTTACTATATATATATATATATACAATCAATGCCGGATATTGTGAATTTTTGGCTAAAGTGAATGTCAATTAGTAGCCCTGATTAACATGCATTAGAAATGTCTATAGCATTCGGATATTGTCCATAGCATCCAGACCATTTTTCTGTTTTAGTGAACCACGACTTCAGTTATAGTGAACGTAGAAACTGAACTTCCAAAATTCTAGGAACGCAGTGATGATACTGTTTGATGATGCCTACCCCCAAAACGAGTGATATTTGTGTGTGTGTGTGCTTGAGTAAAGAAAAAGATTATTAAATACATGTCCTGAAGTACAGGTGAATTTACCAGAGTCTATGTTAGCATATATTAAACAAGGGAGGGAGGATCCAGAATTTTTTCATTGCTGCGATGCATATTAATCTTCAAAAATATTGACTAACAAAAGCAAGGTATATTTCAAAATGAATAGAAATCAAAATTTCGCACTTGACCTTAAATGATTCCATTTTCCGTTCCCAGTGGAATATCAGTTTAAAAGCGGCAGCACGTTTTGCCAATTGAATGGAATGTAGATAATTTCTATAAATGGAATTAATTATTCTTTAATAAATATTTTCTGTAACCATAAATGTAATTAATTACGTTTGATTTACCTAAGCATTCAGTATGGACAAAAAAAAAAAGAAAGCAAAAACTATTTTTTTATTATGTATTAACTTTCGTTGTTTTCAACATGGATAAACTTCAGTTTTATAGAACTTTGGATATAGAGAACAAAACTTGCCGGTCCCTAAGGGTTCATTATAGCCAGAGTCGACTGTTGTTTTTTTTTTTTAATAAATAACAAATTTGTCAATCATTTAACTTTAATTTAAAAGTAGTAGTAATGGATAATATATATTATAATATTTTTAATTTGTTATTTTGAAATAACACGTTTTGCTGTTGGTGCTGATATAAGACACTGTGGGCATACACTGATATTTTGCAGAAAATTTTAAAGAAATTATTTGAGTGCACAGACAATCTTACATTTTATCTAGGTCTGCAGATGAAGTATTGCAATCAACATAAAACACCGCATTTCTTCACACACTTTGCTAATTTATTTCATTTTTATGCACCAATGTATTGCAAAAGAACTTACTAAACAAATCATTGTTGAACTTTCATTTTCTGGAGGCCATGATTCAGTGCCTTAATTTACTGAAATTTTAAACAACTAGATTCTCTTTTTATGCAGTTTCAAAATAACAAGGTGTACAGAGTGATATATGGGAGGGTTTATGCAGCAAAATCTATTCACCATTATTCTTTATTTTAGCATACTTCTTTTACATGGTGTTGCACAGAAAATATTCACTGTAAAAAGAGAATCCAGTTTATTACAGAAAACAACAAATCTTAACAAAAAAATATTTATTTTTGCTTAAAATTTTCATTTGAACTTTATCGATAACATTATTTTTTAGACAAGATGACTAAATGTTCATTGTTGAAGAATAAAAAAAAACTGCATGCATACTAAGGAATGTGAGGGGGGGGGTTGTTTATCCAATGTCATCGTAAGTTAAGATTTGTTGGGGGCACAATGTTGAGAATCGCTGATCTACCGCATGCTCCTTTTATTTTTATATCCACCATGCTCCATGCATAATATTATTAGTCTCGGAGAGAACAATCTAGAGAAAAATATTTACTTAAATTGAAAAGGCCACAGCTAGGAAATTTTTTCAGAAATGGTTTCATGTTTTCATAAGGTAATTTTTAAACAAATGTCATTAACATGTAATTAATTCAATTGTAACACAACAAATGTAATTAAACATGTAACTAATTCATGTTCAAGTTATTTTGTGGGGGTAGTATCAATAGCCATACGCCCTGGCAAATAATTTGTGACACCAAATGAGACCAGTTTCTGCGAAATGAATGCATTTGTAGTTAAATATTTTTCAATATGGAAGAGGGAGGAGAGATTCAGAACCAGCTGCACTCCATCTGCTTTTTTTTAGAAAAGAAAATGTTGCCCTAGGTCGTGGTCTACTTGACCTAATTACAAATATGGCCCTTTCAGTGACCATATTTTAATAAGAAAAAATCTGATATGGACAACACAACTTCCTTGCACATCTATTAAATCAAAAATATTTTCAGCATACTTCATCTAAACTTATTTTGTTTGAAAAAGATAAAATACTGCAGTAATACTAAGGTCTGGCGATTTCTAGCTAAATATTTCCGATATCGCCAAGCTGGGTTCAATTTGAAAGATTTGTTTCTGACATTTAATTTGGCGATATTTCACTAAAAGCCAACAAGCTTGAGATAGTTTGCAAGATTTTGGGATAGCCAAGGTAGTAATTGACCACAGACTCAATGAATTGAATGTATCCATAGACCTTAATGTATTTAAAGTCATTTAAGAAATCCTGTAAATAAATTACCCAGTCAATTGCCATAAAAAAATAGATGCACAGTTATATGTTACGAAAGTTCTTAATACAAAATCTCAATATCCTATAGTTAAAAGTTTAAGAGTTATGCAAAATACAAAATTATTTTTGATGTCTAATTTGGCGATATTTTGGCAAAACTTGCCAAGGTCGATGACAAATGGCGAGATTTTGGGCATGCACCAACAATGACTGACTACAGATGTAATATATTGAAGATGTCCGTAGACGTAAATGTATTGAAATTCTCTTGGATGGTCCTGTAAATAAACTCTCAAGTACATTGGAACCAAAAATCGAGATGCACAATTAGATGTAACAATCTTTTATATGAAATTTCAACATTCTATGACTAATAGGTTTTGAGATATGAGAATTAAATACTTATACACCAAAAGTCACCAAGCTTAGCGACTTTTGCCGTAATTTTTGAGGGAGGCGCATGAGTGTGGTCAGATGATTACGTAACTATGTGGTAGGACAGTACTGTGCTTGAAATGGATGAATGCCCCTAAAACTGCCTCTGACTGTAATGTACGGAAATCTTTTGAGTGTTCCTGTAGCAGAACTATAAATGATAAAGACACTGTTTTCGATGGAGATCATTTTGTAACCCTTAACATATATCATTACTGAGTCATTTGAAATAGCCTAATACCTCTAAAATACGCTTTAATGAATTTCTGCCCATAGAGTGTAATGTATTTAAAATCTTTTGGGCAGCCGTGTAGATAAACTATCCAGTCAATTGGAACAAAAAGGGGAGGTGCACAACTAGATGTTACAATAATCCTAAATATAAAGTTTCAACATTCTACGACCAATAGTTTTTGACATATGCGAGTTTAAAGAATTTCTGCCCATAGAGCGTAATGTATTTAGAATCTTTTGGGTGACTCTGTAGATAAACTATCCAATCAATTGGGACCCAAAGGGGAGGTGCACAACTAGATGCTACAACAATCCTAAATATCAAGTTTCAACATTCTACGACCAAATAGATTTTGAGGTACGCAAGTTACATACATATATACGTACAGACAGCATGGAAAAACTGGTCCAAATACTCACAGTCAGTCAAAATGGGTTGTACATGCATTTATATGAACGTGCATGCTAGCATACGATGAGATGCATCGCAATAATTCTTAAAAGTAAATTTAAAGGTAGTCAAAATCATTTTTTTTTATCGAAATCTGGCCACAGAGAAGGGATATAGGTGGAGGGAGCCTCCTATTGTATTTTCCCGGGAAAGTTGAAGCTAAGATAAGAGCGTCGTAGGAGAAGAAGAAGAAGTGGATTTGGCTGCTTATCGCCCTTTGGTTCACAAACTCAAGCATTTTATTTTTCTAGAAGGGGAATGGGGGGGGGGGGGGGGGAAATGGTTTTTGCAGCACTATTTATTTTCTCCCTCTCTAGTTATTTTGAAATTATTTAGTCTTAAATTTTGTTTTGCAGAATTACTTTGAAGTTTTGGCTTTTGAAACATTTTATTTTGTTGTATTTTTCTCAAAGCAATCTTTTGTAAAATGCTTTGAACGCAGCTTCAAATAATCTAAAGCTTTAAATCTTCCTCTTTTTAACTGTGTTTCCCAAAGAAGTCTTCTCTGTAGATCTTTAGGAAAGCTTAAAAAAAAAAAGTAATTCTTGATGGAAAAAAAAATTGTAGGATACAGCATCGCTTTGCATGTCGTATAACAAGACACTACTTTTTTCACAATTGTTATAATTTATCAAAATAGCAATTTTTATTTTTAAAAAAAGGTCCGAAATTTCAATAAACTTCTTTTTTTTTAAATGCTGGTCACGCAGAAAGGACTAGAAACTTATTTATGCAGAATAAAATAACCCATACATCGACAACCTTTTCTTCAGAATATTTAGAAGAATATTAAGTAATTTAAAATTCAAAGCTTGCATTCAGTAGTGCATATAGGTTTCCATTTTGGGAGGCGGGGTGCAATATTATTTTAAACCATATTGTTACTAGAGTTAATATGAATGTTTTAAACAGCTGATTTTTTAGCAATATTTTTACATTTATATACACATATATAGTGAATTCGTTAATTGAAATTCATGTTTCTGTTAGCATAATGAAATGGTATTTCCCCCTCCCCCCATGATTTGTGATATTCTTTCCAAATTTCTGATTTGTGATATTCTGAGTCCAAAAACAGAGGAATATAGCTTCAGTGGATCAGCTTAAAAAGTTCAATTTGTTACTAATAGTCTGAAAAAATTACCTTAACAATAAGGACATTTTGAAAAAATAGAATGTTTAAGAAAGAAACATGAGTGAGGCACTACAGCGCCAATAGACATTCTAAAACAATAACCTGTTATATTAACTGAGAAAATAAAGAGTAAATTTTATTTTGATCTTATTTTTAATTTTAATTTGAAATTAAAAGTTAAATTAAGTGACTTTTAGATCTGCAATACTTGGCGAGTTAATATAATCACCAAATTGGCAATCTAGTGTTTTAAAGAACATTCATACATTTTAAACAGCTAAAATTGCAAAACGTAGCCTTCCTGTGAAATGTCAGTTGTCCTTCTTTCAAGAATTTTTCATTGCATCCATATGCAGAGAAATAATGCACCCTTTTCTTTGGATTAGAACAATCGACCTCACACAAAGCTATGGAGAACAGCAAAGGAAATGGAGAAATTCCACTCCGCTTGACCACAAGTCACGTGACTCGTGTGCACGCTTCAGTTTAGGGTTACAATTGCTCCCTCCACCTATAGTCCTTCTCTTTGAATCTGGCTTCCGAAATTTTTTGCAGTCACATTACTTCCTTAAACTCTACAAGTAAGTAAAAATTACCGATAACTTTATTAAAATAGCAAAGTAACAGAAAAATCTTGTTTTAGAACTATATATTTTTTAAATATTACTGCAATTTATATACTAGAAAAGTAAGTAGTATTAGCAATAAAGTACTTCTTTTAAAGCTTAATAAGAACTTATTAAAGAATTTAAAATTAAAATAAAAAATACTATGAACATATTTTTAAAAAAAATTAACATAGCAAAATATTGGTGACATGAGATGACACCAATTACCCGTAGAATTAAGGTATTTCACCAAGCTTTTGGCATTGTGGTGGAACATGCAATTCAGAAGATTTTGCAAACCACAGGGAAATGAAATTTGTGTAATTTATAGATAAAATGTTATTTAATAGGAAGAAATATGACTATGAAAATAAGTAACAGATTTAAAATAGCAACTATAATAAAAGCTCAGACAGCAACACACAAATATATGCAATTTTATTTCAAGTTATTTAGAGCATTTGATTTCATCAAGTCTCTGGAAATTGCAAATACCATTTTATAAATAGGAAACAACAATTAAATTTATGCATCTATGTGTGTTAAACAAGGAAAAATCGCAAGACCTATTGCTTAAACTATAATGTGTAAATATCAGTCTTGATAGGGTACATGGTACAAACATAAAAATAATATAGATAAGTTTCATGGCAATTAATACAGTACACTCTTGATAATCCAGAGGTAGGTTAGTCCTGCATGTTCAATAATTCAATGCTCTTGGAAAACATATTATATTGTCTCCCGATCAGCCCATGGTGCTGGTATTTTTACTCTGGCTGCACAAGTAAGAGGTGGGCTGAAAAGAGGCCAGGAACAGGTGAAACTATTGGGATTCACGATAATAGATGCATTTCAATGTGAGTTGTGAAACATTGCAAAACTCCTTCAAGCATAATTTGGCTTTATTTAAGATAAAAAGCCTTACAAACTCTTTAGATAGCATGGAGAAATGACAGTGATTTTACTACCAACTCGTCGCTGTATTGGCGCTAAAGTGATCACTTCTCGAACAGGGATGTGCCAGCTGAAATTAAATTTTGGAGCAAGAACAAAGACATTTTTGGAGCAATTTGGAGCAAGAAAAACAGATTAGTGGAGCAACTTGGAGCAAGAAAAAGTCACTTTTGGAGCATAAGAATGTCAATTTTGAAGGGAAAGAGAAAAGTCATTAAAGAATGCCAATCAAAAAAATGAAAATTAAGGAGGTTCTTAAAAACTCTTAGCTTAAAACAAAAACCAGTCTTTTTTTTTTGGGGGGGGGGGTCGGAAGCTTATGAAATAAATAAAAAATTCAGTTATTTTATACATTGCTATACAAAATATCTATTTTAAATCAAAAATACAATATTTACTAAACTATATTAACCCATTTATGCCTAGCATCCCTTTTTTTGGGACGGCATTTTCTCTATCAGTCGAAAGCGTTATTTATTTTTCCTAGCCTTTATTCACGAGTATAGAACCTCAACTCCACATAATATTTTAACATGACCCAGTAGGATGTTGACATTTCAATTTTTTTACATAATAATTTTAAAAGAAATCATCCCTTGCTCAAGAAGTTGACATCAGAAATTTATCTATTATTGCTGGTATTAGCAAAAATCAAAGAAAGTCTCAAAAATATCTGGGCACAAATGGGTTAACTACCATCAGCAACTAATAAAAATTTGGTAACAAAAAATTACAAATTTATATAAAATTAAATTTAAAACAGAGGTCAATTTTTACTCTTAAGGCATTGGAGGTTTAAACAAAGGGATGCCAAAGAAAAAATATTCATTTTTAAGATTAATAGAGAAAGATTGAAATTAGAATGTGTGATGACTTTAGTAAAAATTCGGGAGATTTACAAATGTTTAAACATACACGGAAAAATTAAAAATTTAGCAGTTTTGCTGAATTTGGAGCAAAAATGTCCAAAAACGATCTTTTTGTAGCAGATTGGCACATCAGGGTTGATTTGGCACAATTTGGAGCAATTGGAGCAGCTGGCACATCCCTGCTATAAGCAAAACAATTAGATTTAGCATACAAACATGGCGATGCAGACAAATGTTAGTGACACTAACTAAAACACATCAATGGTTTCAAAAACAGGCGCAAACCTCAGCAGCAGTTAAGCATAAATCAGTGCATTGATTTCATATAACTCAAATAATTAAGTGCTGAAATTAAAAAGGTTACCAAAGCATGTCAAGGAAAAATCGCCAAAAAGCATTCTGTGGGAAACTGCTAACCTAAGCAAAATCAACATCTCCACTGAAAGCACAAAGCAGCTGCAAAATTAAATACTTTTTAACGTATAGAATAAAAATGAGTGAAGCTGCATTCATAAGCCACAAGAATGAAAATGCTTTTGAGCGGATGTGGGGGGCTGTATATAGCATTCACTGCACAAAATACAGGACAGGGGTTATATGCGAGTGTCAAAGAACAATACCTGACATTGCATCAGCATCACACAACCAACCACTGCAGATGTAAGCAAACATGCTTGTTCTTATGCTTCTCTACTTCTCGTTATTGTTTTCTAGCTTACCTAATGTATTTTGTAGTGTATTTATGTAGAGTACTACAGTGTGAAAGTACATGAGTAAGTTTGTGTTGAAAACCTAAGAGAGCTTAATAATCCAGATTTTTTCAATAATCTGGCAGTTGTCTTATCCCATGTATGGCAAATTATCAAGAATGTACAGTACATATTTATGAGAGCACAGTCTGGCAAACAAATTGAAATGATAAACGCTTTTCAACAACATTGTTACAAAGCATTAAAAATATTTTAAAAATACATTTTTGAAAATCAATAGAAATATTCAGACCATCTTTTATTCTACTAGCGATATGTCCTTTCGTGATCCAGTAAAAGATAAATGCATACATGTATTTACTTCCAGAAATAAAATTACTCGAAATAAAACAGAAACTACAATAGTCAAAACATCATTTGTTTATCTATATAAAGAAAAATTTTAATTGTTTATTCCTAACAAGTCTAAAAGGAGCATTTTTGCATAAATTCAGAGATAAATACAACTAGAAAATATTTATATACAATGATGTCTCAGCTAAAAAGATTTTTCTTTTTTCTGGTTATCAAACTTAGCTGATAAATGTTTCAGTGGAGGTACATGTTAGTGATTATCCAAACCTAACCTGTATGAATCAAAATGTAGCAAGGATGATTTTCTCTTTTTTTTCTTCTTCTTTAACACAGTGATAATATTATTTTGCAGTCTTAAATGAATTTATGCTTACAATTTTTTTGAAAAGGATTTAAATACTTAAAATGGAAAGCATACTACAGGCATAAAGTTCATCATGATCATACACACTAGATACCAAGTTTCAGCAAACAAAAATAATTCCACAATAAATTACTTCATTATTCGAGGTATTACTCAGTGGCATTAAGTCCATATAAGTAAGTATAAGCATCAACAATAATTTCCATTGGAAAATAAGTATTTATTTTATCAACCAAAATAAATTGTGAAAGGGAAATATTTTACAACATTAAACTAAGTTAAATATTCATATGCAAGCCATTACAGTTGTAAAGTTTTCAGTTCCTAATAGAGCTTTTTAGTCTGTGTAGAGAACACGCAAAAACAATTCCAAAATAGCCTTGTTGAGTCCTATTTACTGATGTTAGTATAGTACTTTTTCCTTTTCTTTTTTTCTGGGGGAGGGGGTGGGGTAGGGGGGCAATTGATGTTTTACCCATAGATGCTTTCTTTTGACTTAAATTAAGGAAATTGGACTTAACATTACTGAATATATCAGTCTTAAAATAATAAACTTCAAATATATTTTATTTAATTACTACATAGCTTTAAATCTCTAAACTTCATCTTGAATGTAAGCAATTTCATTTTTGCTACAAAACTGTAATGGCATCTAGTGTAACAATGGCATTCTTTCAGGCAATCTTTTTCAGGCAACTTAATTTTCAGGAGAAAATAAATGTTTGAAAAGATAACTGAGCAATCAGATTTAAAGCAGCTCCATACAAAAACTGAAAATTTGTTTATTATCAACATGCAGAGAAATATAAAAAATAAACATTTCTTTTAACATAAAAATATATATATATATATTTTATACAAATCAGATTATATCAGGTTGTAACGAAAGTTTTCCGCCAACAAAAGTTCCAAACAAAGTTAGAAAAAGAACCTGAAAGGAGTACCTTTAATGAGAGTAGTAATCACCACCCACATCTATGATTTTCTGCCAAAGTTTTGGTAGTTTTTCAAAGCCTTCGGCCAAGAAACATGGGGGGCGCAAGACCAAAAACATAACTTTCAAATGCTAAAAATCATTTGACAAAATATGAGCAAACACGCCAACGTGAACTGTTTGCTGAGATCATATCTGCGGTGGCGGGAAACTTTCGTTACGACCTAATACAAATTTATAACACTACATGTTCAAATACTACATTTAAATATGTTTAATATATTATTACATTCAAATGTTCTGTTATTCCTCGTAACAAATACAATACCAAACTATTTGTCTATTTTCTGTTAGTTATTCCAGGGCTCACCCGTACTCACGTTTGACATGTAAATCAGTATATTTTTTTTTAAATTGAGACTCATTTTGAAACTGTGAATCTAATTTTGGCTTGCAAAATTCAGCCAAAAAAGTGATTGCACTGTTTTTCCCCTCCCTTCTCTTTTTAACTAAATAATAGTCATTTCATTAAACTTGCAAGAAAAAATTAAAGTAAAAGCTGACCAGGGCAAACAGAGGTAGACTGAATGTAATGAATGGTATTTACATTCATTACCACCTGGATTAAAAAATTTAAAAGATCATCTGACATCCATGCTATATTTCATCTTTGCAGGCGTGAGGCATTCTTATAGAACAAGAATAAAATTAAAAAATTTTGTCATTTTTGTTGGTCATTTTCGATTTTATTGCTGTATGTACATAAAGATTTTTAGAAATTCCAGAGAGCACCTAATATTTATTAGTATAACCTAAGTATCTTCATATGAAATTGGGTGCTTTTTTTGGTGCCGCCATGTCACTATAATTTCAATAAGTTACTTCACTAAAATGCAAAATGTCGCAACTACACTGAAGCAGGAATCAAACGAGATGAAGCATTTGGAGTAGAGAGCAGTTAGTATCCTAGATGCCATTTTGGATTTTTTTTTTCTGAACTTTATGGCTAGCTCAACTAGCATGCCACAGTGGGAAGGAAGCCAGTTTGCACTGTTCAACGTTTGATGGTTGAAGACGGCATGTAATATAGCTTTACTTTTGTGCAAAATAAATATTTGGGGGCAAAATTATCAACTACTTGAGAAAAAGAAGTTTTTTTTTTTTTTTACTTTCTAATTGACTTTTATTTTTATTAATAGTGAGTCAGTATGACATGCAGATTTTTCTATCTAAGCACTGTTCTATTATTGAAATAAATATTTTCTATTAAAAAGGTTAAAAACTCATTAAAAGCCGTCAGTAGCACATTCACCCCATAGAAATCAACTTTAATAATAGCCAAAAACTCTCCAAATACAAAAATAACTATTATGCCCTAAACATGGAAGCTTTGCAGATTATAACCACAGATGGTGCTATAAATGACATGACGCATGTGCAAATAGATCCGGGATGGAATGATATTCTGAGGGAGAGAGCAAGGCATTTTGAAATCAAAGCTGAGGAAGGTGGTGCCGCCACCGAAAGTGCTACTGCGGCTTTTAATGAGTTTTTAACCTTTTAAATATTTTAATTCTGTCTGCCGTTTTCTTTTTAAATTAAATATTTTCTAACTTCAACAGTCCCGTATAAATATGCATGTACAGCTTCTCTAGAAGTCAATTCCATAACATGCCACTGTGAAATGAACATACAAATCACAAGTATAATTAAGAAACAGGAACAGTGGTATAGTCGAGGGGGGCGACAGCATCCCCCCCACATTTTTTCATTTTGACTTATGCGTCCCCCCACATTTTTTTTTTCAGGGGGGACGCTGATTTTCCGTGTTTTTAAAAAAACTCTAACTTAATGAGTAGTAGCAGTAAATTTCAATTTTAACCTCTAAATTAACCTTTTCACCGCGGCTTACTGTGGAGCATTTTTGACCCAGAAAACGGCAGAATATGTAGGATTTCATTCCCCTACTTTTGAGTTGAATAGCATGCCTTACGCCTTTTGTTTGGCAGGTGGGGGTAGATATTACTGACTACACAAGTCCTCAAACAAAATGTAAATGTGGATGCAGCACCCCGGTCAATTGACTATCACTTTCACCCCAGTCAATCATCCACAAACCCACCTTACTCTCCTGGAGTATAAGAAAAGAAATTCCCGCCTCCAGAAATTCCTTATCCATCTTCCATGAAGGGTGAATGGATTTCCCGACACAAGAGGGGAAAGAAGTTTTGGGTACGGTAATTGTACCAGCGCCGTTCTTTAGTCACATTTATTTTTTGGTACAACTGTTGTACCGCCGGAGTCAGAAGGTTAAAAAAAAAAAAAAGAATTATTTAAATGAAACAGTAATCAACCATGTAAATGTGAATAAATTTCTTTTAAATTATAACTTTTTAAATCCTGCCTAGAAATTGCATGCTTTAAAATCATAACATATAATTTGAGAGAAAAGTCAGATTGATTTTCAGGCAATTTATTTCTAAAAACTTGAGCATGCGCAAGGTAGTACAGCAAGTTTAAAATTCAATTTCAAAGCTTCAATCCTCCACGTATTATCCTCCCGCCGCATACATATATACTATTTCAGAAAAGAATGTGTACATCTGGGTTGAATTTCTTCTAGAAATGAGCATCCCCCACTTTTTTTAGGACTACACCACTGAACAAGAGGTACTGTTTTCAATGAAAAGATTATCTATTTAGGAAAAGAGAATTCAAAAAATGATAATGAGTTGTTTTTGTAAACCTCAGTAATCACAAGTTGACATAACCTATGGATTTAATCTCTTAACCAGTTTTTTTTCTTCCACAAAAAGCTCCTCTTTCTGCTATAAATTTTTTTATTGTAATTAAACACATTATAAGCACTAAAACTAATACTTACAGTTTAAAGCTGGGATTAAGCTTTTAGATACTAAGTTCAATGATCTACATGCCCTCAAAATGTTAGCCATCTTCAATAGCCTGCATGTTTGAACAAAATGTTAAAGAAAAAATTATTTAAACAGTAAATATATGTAACACCAAAAAATAAAACATGCACTAAAATAAAATTTGGATACACATTTAAATGTAACTTTTACACTACTTATGCATTTAAGAATAATAATAATGGGCTATGTACAAAGCAATCAACAACAGTTTAGGTACTTACATATGGGCCATTCCATGGTGACTGATGTTACAATTTAACTACATTTATAACCTTTGAAATTCAAAAATGGCTTGAAATATATATATATATATATATTTATTTATTTAAATTGATCAAGAGTCAAAAGTATCATAAATAAGTTCTACACTGTTATCCATTTTCAATAAAAGAAGTTTTTTTTTTTATTTAATTAAGGGAAATCAAAAAACGTGACTGATGTTACACAGAAGAGACATTGAGAAAAATGAATTTTATATCAATTCAAATCCTCTTCGAACTAATAGTATGAGAAGTAAAATAATTTTTTTCTAGTTAAGTACAGATTTCAATCTTTATGAAAACATTTTCTTTCATTTAAAAAATTAAAAAAATTTTAATGTAGAAAATATTTTATTCCTGTGACTGATGTTACATTCACATAAACATGCTATAATTATATATTATTTCTTCTTAAAAACAAAACTACCAAATTTACTTTTTGTAATTGTATTAATCTAGTTTAATCATAATAAATAAATTACAGTAATGCTTATTGTACATTAATAAAATTTAAAAAATAATATTGTTAGTGTATTTCACTAAAGGGCGATTCCATGGAACTAGGGACACCAGTGAAAAAGAAAACAAACCAAAAAAAAATCTTATAAGGAATGATAGTTTTTTCCCCTATAAAGTAAAATTTCTATAAAATTATGCTAAAAAGTTGGTAAAACATTTTTACATATATTTTTGTCTTTAGAGGTGTAGAAAGTTCATCTTGTTTTCTAAAAGAATTCAATGGGTATGTATAAAATCTTATTTTTTATTGAAATTTCATTCATTTATGAGAAGATTAGACAAGCGCAGAAACCTTTAACTGCAATATTTGCCTTGAGAACAATTTTTATAAATTAGCCCTAACATTAATGTAACATCACTCCTAATAACATAAAAAGTAGTAGTTTCATTTGTGAATTTTAAAGTCATAAAAATGTGTAAATATATTCTATATAAAATATGTGTAACATTAGGCACATTTCTGTTTTTCAATTAGAAAGCTACTTAAAAATATTGGGAAAATAGCATTGACTGCTGCTGAAAGACAGAAAAGGTGATGAGATAAATTAAAGAATGAAAGAAAGTATAAAGATCATAAAAGCAAAGCAGAAACAATAAAGAGCCAAAATAAAAGAAATGATCCAGCTAAATTACCTCAGTCAATTCAGAAGAAGGTAAAAAGATTAATTTATCTTGAAATTAGAGTAAATGTTTGAAAAAGAGTATTCTGAATTGATTAAGGTACCGTATTACCCGCGTATAAGTCGAGAAATTTTGGACCAAAAAAAAAGGCTTTAATGTTGGGGGGGGGGGGGGGTAGACTTATACGAGGGCCCTTAATTTTTAATTTCTTTTTTTCTAAATAAGAAGTCCAAAATATCCTTTTAAAAGACAATTGTTCCCTTCCCGCATTCCATAACACAATAACGTCGTTTAAGGTTGACTTCCATACCAGGAAGAATGTAGTGATACAAAGATTGAAAACGTGTATCATGTTGCTGTTGTTCTGGGATTTCGGCCAATTAGCTACACGTGGGCTCTAGTCTGAAGGGTAAGGCTCCCCTGTGGAGGTCTTTCTAAGGGATCCTAACCCAATACGTGTATCACGATAAGCCGATGACGACGAAGGAATTTTGTGAATTGTTTGACGTCTGATTTCTGATACCAAATCTTATCTTGAATCAGTTTAACTTTGTATATTAGTACTTTACCATATCATACTATCAGTAGCATCCTATTATTATTAGTCATTATTTTCAGTTTAATTTTGTATACTACTTTTTCATATTATTATCCTTATTATTGTACATTTAGTACTTTCTTTTCTTTTTCAGATGATTTTGAATAAATGTATTTCTTTTTTAAATTAAAGTTTCTTGTTAAGGTGGAAAGTGGTGGGTCGACTTATACGCGGGATTTTAAAAAATTCAAATTTCTTAATCAGAAAAGTGGGGAGTCGACTTATATGCGGGATCGACATATACGTGGGTAAATACAGTAATTCAGCTAGGTCATTTCCTTTTTATTTTGGCTCTTTATTGCTTTTGCTTTGTTTTTCTTTTATAATCTTCAAATTTCAATTCATTCTTTAATTTTTCTCTCCTCCTTTTCTGTCTTTCTGCAGTAGTCAATGCGATTTTCTCAATATTTTTATGTAGGTATCTAATTAAAAAACAGGAATGTGACTGATGTTACATATTTTTTTAAAAGTTTAAAATTCATAAATTTAACCAATATTAATCATTCAAAAGACTAATATTAAAGATATCTTCATAAAGGAAGAGAAAATGACTTTTTATATTTTGGGGACTAATTTTATTTAAGCAAGAAAAACTTTTATAGAATTTTGTGACTGATGTTACATTAATATTTGGTCTAATTTACAAAAATTGTTTTTTAGATAAATATTGCAGTTAAAGGTTTCTGCATTGGTCTAATCTTTTCATATGTAAACTGAATTTCAATTAAAAAATAATAATATTGCATTCATATTTGTTGATTTCTTTTATAAAACAAGATGAACTTCCTACACCTCTTTAAGACAAGAACTCATGTAAAAACAGTAATGATGCAGCCAAATACTGTGTATAAAACTTTTAAAAAGGTGTTGTTAACTTTTTTAGTATCATTTTATAGAAATTCACATATTTTTACTTCATCAGGAACTAAAGTATTATTTTTTTTTATAAGGCTTTTTTTCTGCCATTGGTGTCCCTAGTTTCATGGTGATATTGTGGGGCCAAATGGAGGTTGATGATTTTGGTGGTCAAAACTCTTGCTACTGGAGTTTTAAAACTATGTATTAAAGAAGTAAATGGCATCCATCTATAATTAATATATTGTTCCCCCCAACTTAAGCACACCCATGGATAAGAACACATGTGCATTAACTTATTGAAGACAGGCGATTGATTTTTAAATCAAGTAGAAATCCTCTAAAAGACGGGCTTGGCATGCATATCTACCAGCAGTCTGTTTTAAAGCTGAATTCAGAAATTTATGGTAAAGTACTAGTATTATGGTAAAGTAGTAATTAAGAAGCAGAAATGTGACTGATGTTACACATTTTTTATAAGTTTAAAATTGATAAATTTAACCAATATTAATTATTCAAAAGACTAATATTAAAGATATCTTCATAAAGGAAGAAAAAATGACTTTTTATATTTTGGGGACTAATTTTATTTAAGCAAGAAAAACTGTTATAGAATTTTGTGACTGATGTTACATTTACAAAAATTGTTTTTAAGATAAATATTGCAGTTAAAGGTTTCTGCATTGGTCTAATCTTTTAATATATAAACTGAATTTCAATTTAAAAAAAATAAGATTTCATTCATATTTATTGATTTCTTTTATAAAACAAGATGGACTTCCTACATCTCTTTAAGACAAGAACTCGTGTAAAAACAGTAATGTTGCCAAACATTGTGTATAAAACTTTTAGAAAGGCGTTGTTAACTTTTTTAGTATCATTTTATAGAAATTCACATATTTTTACTTCATAGGGAACTAAAGTATTATTATTAGTCGGTAATACTTTTGCGGTGTCAATTATTGAAAAAATTATAATGATAATGTAACCCAAGTTGTTTTCATGAAAAGATTAATTTTTAAATGTTGGGTTATTTTTTATCTGAAACCTATAGATATTATTATACCATGGTGATAATTAAGCACTGAAAAAGCTAAATTATAAAATTACGTTAGAGCTAAAACATGTCAAAAACAGTACTTTAATTGGGACTTTTCTCAGAAGCCAATTTCTGCAGTTTTTGATTACATCGCCCCTTTAAATTCCCAAGTGTGTATTTACACCAGCAACACAACATCAAATAACATACCTTACTTTTGAATTTTCACTTTACACATACACCATCTTACATCACATTCTAAATTACAGTATTTAAAAGCGCCTATTTGACAACCCCCCCCCCACATATATATATGCATACAGAAGAATGCTATGTAATTTAAGCTTGTAGGTGTATTAAATCAAAGTTGAAAAATTAGATAAATTCTTTGATGCAACTCAGAAATTGAACCAATTTTAATAACCGCTCCATCGCAATATGTTTATACACATAAATGCGCTTTAATAAGCTGTGATAGGCATAATAAATCATAATTTTAAGAAAGATTGAAGAATTAAGAAAGAACATACTCTCCCAAGTCGAGATATTCTGATATTTTAAATTATTATAAATTCAATTCAAAACTGATCCTTTATAGAAATACTAAAGCATATATATAATAAACATTAATTAATTCCATAAACTAAAATAGGGAAAAAAACTAAATGAACAGTACGCTTCGTTGTTTACATTCAGCTTGCACCACCTTGGTAATTAGTATATTAGCACACCTACACACGGTTTCCAAAGTGTTTCGGCTGTATTACCAAAAGTGTTAAAGAAGTTGCTTGGCTGCCGCAAGGATTCACCATCTGTAAAGGAGAGGTTAGTCACCTGACTTAAGTAGTCTGACTGAGAGACGTCATTGAGTCTAGGCAGACATTGAATGTTGGCCCTACCGGGGCCATCGCTAAGCAACGGCCCTGCTCATGAGTTGCCACCACTAAAAATAAGTTTATCATTGAGGCCTATTTTCCCTATTTGCAGTGTTCTATATCTATTTTATTATTCTAAGTATTATAAATATTATATTATTTTATTGTTTTAAAACAAATTTTTAATAGTTTTATCGTACTAAAGAACTTCAGATGTAGGTAATCGTTTTGTGAATCTTACGCCGTTTTCTTTCATGAAAATGTATCATAAAATTCGAACATTTGGCTCTGAATGTAAAGGTAAGTGAGCACTTTTATAATTTATTTAGAAATTATAAAAATATGTATGTAAGGCTACTATGCAGATAGATTTAGTAGCTACTAAACCTATTGTTCAGTTACTAAGTTAGTAAGTGGACGGAGATACTAAATGTTCGTAAATCGGTATTCAGATACATTTAGTACTAAATCACGTGACCAACACCAAGGGAAGTCAGGGCCAATGTCAGAGTGCCTATTCGGACCGGCCGGTGCGGATAGCTTACAGGCTATTCGGCCCGTTATGTAGTGCTGCCATCTATATTTAAATGTTCGTACTAATAATTCACCAATAATTTATTTAAAATTGTATGTTTACTTAGACCAAAGAAAACGAATTTCGTCCGCAATTTCTATTTTTAAAATTTATATTTAAGCTTTGGTCTGAAATGAGTAAGCTTTTAATATGAGGTATAAAACTACAAAAATTTAAATTCCCGTTAATGAAATTCAGTGTAAGCTTTACAATAAAGGCAATCGTAAGTTTCCGAAAGGTTTGACTACTGGAAATAGAACTGCATGAAAATTCTTTTATACATATTTAATGTATTCATGACGTTATTTTATACGTAAGTAAAATTATCAAATGAAACAAACAATTTTTCAAATTTATATACAATTCCAATTTTAACGATCATTAAATTCATCGAAAATAATCCTCGCTTGTTAACTTTGCTTATTATTTTTTTAATGAATTTTACATATATTTTTATGTAAACTATTATTTTTTTAAACATACTTCAAGTTTGCAATATATATAAAGCTTTGGTTTAATAAAATTTAATTAACTTTTACATAAGGGATGAGGGCTCCTCACGTCGTGTTCGTTTTCTTAAAATAAATTTAATGAGGCAAACAAATACAATTCTAAGGATGTAGTATCTCACGAAAGCAGGGCCCGATTATGAGCATCAGGGGCCTGGGGCATTGATGGATTTGGGAGCCGCATCTATGAAATTTGTTTTACTTTACATAAAATTTGATATAAAAAAGAATATTTCAGAACAACATTTGAAATTGGGGCCCTGTGCAAAGTCCCTATTTTCCCATTCGATAATAAAGCCCTGCACGAAAGTAACATAAATATAATAAAGTCAATAAAAAACACAGAAATATTATATTCTGCTCCATATATTCAACTTTTTAAACCAATCATGCAATTAAACAGGTTTAGCTTTTCGAAGAATAATTCTTTTATTTTATTTATTATTCCGCCCCCTCTTCTTTACGCGAAACATTGGAAAGAGAAATTCTAAAATGAAGGCAATATAAATTAGTTTATTTATTAATAGGTATTTCATTTAATTTTTTGTAACCATGTCCATGTATAAATGTTTTTGGAGTGCTGTAACATAGCTCAAATATAATTTTCACAGTGACCTTTTGTGTGCTAAGCAGATAATATTTTTGCACTTATTTAATTGAACAAACTAGTGTCAGGTTTAACAATATAAAAAAATCTGGAGTGACTCCACTCGACTTTCCAAACACTTACGATTAAGATCATTACCAAGCATTTTTATAAATTTTAATCGATGAATAATTCAAACATATATACCAAATTGAAGCTCAATGGAATGCGCCGTTTAAACGCTAGCGCACTTTCAAGAATTTCCCTCCATAGGCCATAATGTAAAAGAAATCTTCGTCGTAGCCCTGTAGAAAAACAGTAAGTCCTATGCGTACCAAACTCAATACCGGTCTTGCGACGGTGGTTTGCAACATATATACCCAATTAGAGCTCAATCCAATGCCCCGTTTAGGAGCTATCGTGTTCACTCACATACACACACACACACACACATACATACACCTCGTAAAAATAGCATAAATGAATTCAGAAGACCTCAAAACGTGTCACCAAAATCTCGAAGTCGAATTTTTACTTTCCGAACATGTACCCCTCCAAAAAAGTATTCGAGCAAGAGAGAAATTTCCTACGTTGGTTTCGTATATTAAAAATTATTTATCATAGAATATGAATTAGGCTATATATAAATGCGACATTTCGTATTTCCGTAAAGTTGTGCATTTTTCAAAAACTCAATTATTATTCGTAAATCTAATATAGGAAATTTCTCTCTTGCTCGAATACCTTTTTTGGAGGGTGTACCATGTAAGGAAAGTATTGTAATCATGAAAAAAATCGAATTCGAGATTTTGGTGTATTTACACGTTTTGAGGTCTTCTGAATTCATCTATGCTATTTTTACGAGATGTGTGTGTGTGTGTGTGGGCGCCGGCAGAATATTTCCCAGGGTGGGCAAAGACTACTCCAGGGGGAAGCAAAGACTACTCAAGGGGGGGGAGGTAAAGACTACTTCAACGTATGGTTACCATGTTGGAAAGAGCAAAAAGCAGGGGAAAACACTGCATACAAAAATCCAGGGGGGGGGGCATTTACCCTCCTTGCCCTATGCTGCCGGCGCCCTGTTTGTGTGTATGTGAGTGAACACGATAGCTCCTGAACGGAGTATTCGATTGAGCTCAAATTCGGTGTATATGTTATAAACCACCGTCGCAAGACCGGTATTGATTTTGGCGTGTATAGGACTTTTAGTTTTTCTACAGGACTACGACAAAGATTTCTTTTACATTATGGGAGGAAATTCTTGAAAGTGCGCTAGCGTTTAAACGGTACATTCGATTGAGCTCAAATTGGGATACATGTTATAAACCACTATCGTAAGACCGGTATTGATTTTTGTGTGTTTAGGACTTAGTTTTTCTACAGGGCTACGACAAAGATTTCTTTTATTATGGCCTATGGGGAGAAATTCTTGAAAGCGCGCTTAGCGTTTAAACGGTGCATTCGATTGAGCTTCCATTTGGTATGTATGTTTGAATTATTCATCAATTAAAATTTATTTAAATGCTTGGTAATGATCTTAATCATAAGTGTTCGGAAAATTGAGTGGAGTCACTCCAGATTTTTTCATGATTACAATACTTTCCTTATATGGTACATGTTCGGAAAGTAAAAACTCTCAGGTCATAAAATGAATGATTTTTAATTTTAAATAGTTATAAGCATAGTACATTTAAGATTTTAAATTTTCACTTTGCATTGCGCTAGTTACAAGTATAGTTGCACACATTTAAGTAAATTTTAAAAATGTTTCCCCTAATACAACACATTCTCATAACATTTTTCTTTTTTAAGTTTTATGAGCACTTTGTCCTATGGCGTGAAATGGTAAAATGAGTAAGTATTCTTATAGATAAATTGTCATATTTAAAGAATACTAAGCAAAATACTAAATAAACAATGACGTTATTTTATATATTTTTGCAGCACTTATATTTAAGTAATTAGCATTTCATTTGTTCTATTCATACATTTAAAACATCGAAAATTGGTTCTCAGAATTCAGTATCATCAGTATTGTCACCAGTCATTCAAGGATTCTGACCTACCGTGCGGCTGTCGATCTGGAGCTTTGGTCGGTTTTCTCTAGATGTCACGTGAATAAGCGTTTGAACCCCTTAGAAAGTTTGCCGCCTGAGACATCCCTTAGACAGATTATCCCAAGTGTAGTGTTTGCCTTAAATACACAATGCAATACAATGTATCCATTCATTTTACTATCAAATGACCAAAGAGAATATGGCACTGCGAAATATTCATAAAAGTACTGTATGATCTGTTTTGCATAAATGTTATCGGTTATGTACTAGTAGAGTTCAGCCATTATAAGAACGGACTAAGGTATCCTCCTCCATTTTTCCAAGCACATATACTTCTTCAGAAAAAAAAGGTACTATACAATTACCAATATATCAAATTAACTATATTGTTTTACTAAACAAGAACAAGGGTCGCTGATCATACTGCAATACAATAAAATAAAAGGCAAGTCGTTTCGAAATAGTACCCTACACTTTTGAGTACCATCTCTTATCTTCCATATGACAGTAAATCAACATTAAATGAGTACTAATGAATTGAAAGTTTAAATTTTATTAAAATGTAAATATGTAACCATAGGAAGTCGGGAAAAAACGCACAATATTGAAGGGGTTACTTTTTTAGATGAGCAGGGGGGGGGGCGTGAAATAAAAAAAATGTAAGGCAGGAGTGGGCACACGAAAGGGCGCAAACAGATGTACTTTCATGTATTTTGTATTTATCTCCATTGAAAATTGACATTCAGGTAATTTTCCAAGGACAGTTGTCTGATTTATAAGTGCACAGTATGCACAGTAGCCCCATTGCCCCCTAGGTTTTGGTGAAGTGAAATTTTTTTAAGCATTTGAATTTTTTTGTATCCGTTTTGCAGTAAAATGTTTCATACTCTGAAAGCCCCCCCCCCCCAGTAGAAACATTAGTATTTTCACTTAAATCCTGGTTTCAAATCAAATTTGTAGAAGAGTGGGGTGAAGGCGCTTTTTCCAGCTTCACATTAAAAACATAAAGAATGTAGGAAAAACTCTAACGGAAAAAACGCCAACCAGAAAAAAAAACTAATCCTCCCTTCACCCCCCCCCCTTTAAACCAATAATTTTTACTTAAATATTGTACATGAACTTATTTCGTTGTTCAGTAAATATGATAATATATTTAATCAAATATTGGCTTGCCCCCAAATTCTTTTGTTTTTGAGTAAAGGAGGTGCTTTTGTAATTTCAGAGCATTCAATTTTAATCTATTATCATATTAATCACAAAAATTTAAAACCAAGCCACATGTCAAGATCATGAAGGTCATAAAAGGGAGGAAAGGAGGGGAGGGAAATCTTCCCTTCTTTTTCCTGGAAAAAAGGAAAGATTCCTCCAACAAAAGATACTATGACCGTCGGAAATAGTGTACGGTCAAGCAATTTCTTTGAGGTTGATTCCTGTTCAACTCACAAAATACATGTACTGTACAAACATTTTACATTTAAGAATATTATACCCAGTAAAAACATTTAAAAGCTATGTGATAATAAATATTTTATCACATTTTTTATATCAGCTATTCTATCTAGAAAGATACATCCTTTTATTGAGATTTTTTTAAACAAAATATTCAAAATTATATAAATGAAAATTTTTAAAAGCTGAATAGAAACTGAATTGACTTCAAACGATTTATTTAAATTTTAATGAAACTTAAAATCATAATAATTTCATTTTTTTTCTCTAAAATATTTAAATCATTTTTATTTCCTAGTTTTGTGGAACTTCTAAATAGTGATGAATTATATATAAATGACAATAAAACATTCAAACTAATATCAAAATATTCAGAAGCCATGTGCCTCAGATTAACTAAAATCTTAAAGGTAATATGATATATTCTCTTGAAAATAATAAAATAAAGAAATAATTTAATTACTGAATTATTAATTTAATTAACTGATTGTTCAATTTGTGTGTATTCTTAGGACAAAGTCCTAGTCATTCGGTAACAAATTATAACATTTTCGAAAATTTTAAATACCATCTCTCACCTAACAGGCAATCCTAAAAAAAGAATATAAGACTCTACAAATTTAACATGCACGTTCTCTGTAATATATTACCACCTTTAGTCTGATTCGTAATCAGTTATGGATTATTATTACTGGTTTTCTTTTTATAAGTGCAAGAGTTTACTCTGATTCATGGTAATTTATCATTTAACTCTTTGGTTTTAAATAATAATTCTTAAAAATAAAGGATTTATAAGTATACCGTTACCGGGTGATTCAAAATAGATGTTAAGGCAAATATTTTTTAAACCGTAAGTGATCGAAACATACTTCCAATTAGAAAAGTTCGCCAAATTAAGACTAGCTTTCAGATATGGCATTTTTTTACTAGGGGTTGTGTACATTTAAAATACGAAATTTAGTTTTTATACGGTCCCTCTTTCTTACCCTTTATATTTAGAAGAATGTTGCTCTTTGTCTAAGAAAATTAATGAAACAAATCCCGTGTCTCTAAGTGAAATAGTTAGCTAGAAAATTAATTTTGAAAATGATGACTTATACCACTTTACCTACGGTGTTGGCGTCAGTTTTCAGTCAGTTTTAATATAAATTTTAAAAATAGAAATTGCGACGAAATTCGTTTTCTTTGGTCTAAATAAACATACAATTTTAAATATAATTATTGGTGAATTATTAGTACGGACATTTAAATATAGATGGCAGCACTACAGAACGGGCCGAATAGCCTGTAAGCTATCCACACCGGTCGGTCCGGATAGCAACGGCCAGAAAATGTAGGGATAAATTAACAGGGAAGCTAGTAGACCAATGAGAGCGCTTGTTCCAGGCGTGCGTTTATTTAGTCGGTGATTTAGCAGCTTGTTTGGTCACGTGATTTTAGCAGCTTGTTTTGGTGACGTGTTTAGTATCTCCGCCTCCAAATTCTATCTTAATCCCCTTTACTAAATTTAGTAACTAAACAATAGGGTTAGTAGCTACTAAATCTATCTGAATAAGGGCCTAAATCATGTTTAGTGAATAATTACTCATTTGTTATTTATAAATAAATTATTTTAATCAGAAATCGTATTACTTGAGTAGTTTATTCTTGCAAATAAGCATGACGTTGTGACACTAGTTAGACAATTTAATTTTGCCAGTTGAAAATCTTATTTATCAGTTAGATATGCCTTGATTATGTGATATGCCTTATTATTCAGACGTTAGATATGCCTTATTATTCAGACTTACATCTGGTACAGTGCAGAAATAAAGTAAATTATAAATTATTGATTTTTGCCCGTTTATATAGAAACTTCAAATGTGTTAATATTTTGTACAAGCGTTCATGATGCTTGCTCAATTCCTAAGTTCGATTGCGAAAACGACAAAATAATAACATATACTACATGAAATGTCTTTATTAAAGAATAATTAATTCGGGGATCGCGCTATAGAGCGTATTTTATCAATTTTCTCCAATATACAGGATATCCCGAAAACACTGAAATGCGCTTTAATATATCATTTGTAGAGATGGGGGAAAAGCGTTATTTTCAAAGAACAGTTGTTCAGTGTTCCCGCTCTTTTTCCTGTTTTTTTGAGAACAGGTTCTTTGATTTATCGTAGCTTTATTATGACTATTTTATTCAATTTAAAAATGAAAATATACGTCCTTTTTAACATGTATTATGCTTTAATACAATTGCAAAATGTTTAAAAAAAACTTTGCAACCAACATACTGGCTTTCTTTAATCAAGTATATAGTAATTTTTGGTAAAAATATTTTAATTATATTAACGTTCTATAATATAGTGTTAAATATGCACATATTTCTAAAATCAAAATTTTTTGTGCTTTTTATTAACTTTTGTTAACCTTACTCATAGCATGTATGTAAAAAGAAATGGAAAAACTTCAATTCTAGAGAGAATTATTTAGGCCAGGCGGCCTAATTTTCGATTACTTACCTGAGTGATACAATATTGCTTACATGAGTAAACAATATTTGAGTCTGACAGCTCCTAAAATGACATAATATTCATAACTGTTTATTTTGATTAGACTATATTGCACAAAGCTTTGAAAGCAGCGGAATCAATAACTTTAAAATCCGTCCAAACAAAAGATTTTTTTTCTATCCATGAGGAAAAACACGAAATATTTTCTTTGAAAATTTCATCAACATAAAGCTACTTTAAAGAAGTTCAGTTATAGGGGCTATCTATTATAGGGATTAGAGGCAGTGGCGGCTCGTGGGTTATTTAAGAGGAGGTTCAGAAAACAATTTTCGAAAATTAAATGTGCAGATACGACGCACCTTACAAGTTAAAATAGATTTGCGTTTCCAGCAGTTAATGGAAAACAATGCACGCGAATGAAAGAAAACAAGTCATCTTTGCAGGGCCGTACCCAGAAAAAAATTTTGGGGGGGGGGGACCAAAAGGTGAAAAAGGCTAAATTTTTCACAAAAAGGCTTCATTATTATTGTTTTGTTAACAAAATTTTAAATTTCGGGGGTGGCGGACCCCCTGGTCCTCCCCCCCCCTAGGTACGGCATTGTATCTTTGGTGTTACATTTCGTCACCAAGATAAGTTTTAGCAAAGGCACTGTCTTGATTCATTTTATTTCCATTTTTTTTCAAAGGATACTATTGAAAAATGCCATTGCTTTAGCTCCGAAACACGTCTTTCACTCGCATCTAATTTACTTTACACTAGTTTGTAAAAAAATAATGTAGAAAAAAATGATAGAAATAAAAAAAATATAAAGAAAATGAAAAAAAAAATTAACTAACCGAACGTAACAAACCATTTGAAAATCCGGAAGCTATACCGCGAAAATTGGAGCTGTGTGCACGATGAAACTGTGCGAACGGAATGATTTCATCAGTGCCGTACACTTTTCCAGCTGTCTCGGCTTCTCATACCAGAGAGCGGTTCAGCGAAAAAATTTTCCGTTCGCACGTGCGATTGATTCATGACTGCTGTAGTAACCTACAGTACAGTGCGTTAGCTATAATAAGCCTATTTAATAATAGTGGGAGGAGGGGGGAGAGTAAAATTCATGTTTTAAATTTACATAAATCTAGAATTGTGATTAATATTTGTTTTAAATTTAATTTGTTAATGTGTTTATTCGTTAGTTTTTCCTTTGGGGGGTTCACGTGCTCATGTACTCAAATGGAGGAGCCGCCACTGGTTAGAGGTACTACACCAGGGTGCCTCGTTATATTTTTATTTTTTCAAAGTCAAATAATATTTTCTGTTAGATGTTTTGGCCAAAATTTCGAATAAAAACACTAAACAATTGACATTCTACTCAGGTTAAAATGTTCATAGTTTTAGATTTAAAAATACCACGTGATAAAAGCCGAAGCGAAAGATGACTCCTGTGGGACTGCAAATAGGACGCAAATTCAACACAAATACAGCACTTAGTTCACTGTGCCAGTATGCTAGTGACGCTTGTAAAGTAACCTAGACCCTCCCATCACCAGCACCACGTAAACGTATAGCTACATCTAGGGTTCCTCCACCAGCTGTAACAACCAATCAACATGTAGGGCTAAGTAGGTAGGTACCCAGAAAAAAATTTCAGGAAGGGTCCAAAGATAGAAGCAGAGGTAGAATTTATCATAAAAAAAAGCTTGAATATTGACATTTAATAAATAGAAATCTAAATTTCGAGAGGGATCCAGACCTAGAGATCCATCTCCTGTTTATTCTCCAGTGGGTTATTGATGGCATGTGGTTGGCACAAGGTTGTTACGTTGGGCAAACGTTGGATGTCCATATGGAAATGTCGGTATTCTGTTGGCTAAAGGTTGTGATGGCAAACGTTGGGTAAACAACCGTTGACCATCCGATGGCTGAATGTTGTGTTGGATAACCGTAGCTTAACAACGACCATTGCGCATGCGAAGAGACACACGATAGATTCATGTCCGTTCGCCGTTCCGTTTCCGCCATTGCTTGTTATGATGTGTTGATACACTTTTATAAAGTGATTGATAGTTGAAATCTGAAACGAATATTTATCTTTTCAGCTATATTTCTGCGAATTTTATTCGTTGCATAGGTTCGTAGTAATTTGAATCACGATAACTATTATTATTGATGCATTGATTATAGTTCGATTGTCCATAAGCCTAACGGTCTTCAAAGTATGTAAACAAACCACTTACTATGCAGCTATGGTAATAAATATATAATAATTGCACAGTGCTTATTAAAAGATGCGTTTTTGGATTACTAAACAATGCTAGACAGCTTAATAATAAAGTTTTATTTGCTCATAGTTGTACAACAGTCGAGAAGGTAAAATTGGACACAATTGTTTTCTGCTAATAAGTTGATTCTGAAAAAAAATCAACTTGAGTCGTGCTTATATTTTGCAAGATTATAATGACTAATGAGATTTCAGATTTAGAAGTAGTTATTAAACTAACACTACTTCAATTTTGAAATCTTGTTGGTTCACAGTGGTTAATCAACAACAAGGATTTAAATTTGTGCATCAAAATTGCTTTGTTGTTAAAGGTATGTATAAACATACTTGCCAACTTTTACGGATCTTGGATTGAATCCGTAAAATTTACGGATTCTCTTAGTTTTTTACGCGTTTACTGAAGAGGGCTATTTTTTTACACATTTCAAGCAGTCTGACGTCACGCTTAGAGATCGGCGAGAAAATCTTTCCTCTGCACTTAAGCCGCTACGTCAGTTTTTCCCCTGTACTCTTTTCCCCTCGAGACGGACGGGAGACCGGTTTTTTTCTCACTAGAAAAGAGAGAAGGGGAGGGTGGTGGCTGCAAATGTAATCTTTTTTTTCCCTCTTAAGGAGGGAAAGAAAGGGTATCCTCTTTCTGCCTGGTGACGTCATGCCCGATATCCCTCCTTTTCTCCCTGCCAAAAGGAAGCGGGAGCATATGTCGGTGGCGGTATTCTCAGTCTATAGTCTGTTTGCGCAAACCAGAGAACGAAAGTAAACAAACGGGTTATCAAAAAACTACATTTTTTGGCACCAATCTCTAGTTTGGAGTTAAGAAAGGTTAAATTCGCCTAACAGCGTAAAGGACATTTTGCATGGTGTCTGAGTTCGAGGCTAAAATTCGTCTGCTGACGGTATTTACATCCGCCAGCTCCTATTGAAATGCATTCAGTATCCATTTTATAATTACTGTTTCTCATTACTAGAGCCGCCCGGAATGAGTTATTGTCTTTTTAATACTTAAATAGATGGT
Source organism: Cheiracanthium punctorium (assembly GCA_038373885.1). NCBI lineage: Eukaryota > Metazoa > Arthropoda > Arachnida > Araneae > Cheiracanthiidae > Cheiracanthium > Cheiracanthium punctorium. The sequence goes on from JAWZYV010013619.1 coordinate 598,501, forward strand.
TTAGAAGACGATGATATCGCATTTCGCTTCAAAACTGTGTTAATAAAAGAATATTACTGTTCTAAAATTATTACGCTATTGCAAACACGTATAAATAATACATCATTGAGTTGATTTTGAGTTTTCTGAGTTTAAAATAGTACAAATATTCATTAAAAACCTCCCACTTTTTTTTAAAGTACGATCTTTTAAATTATTTTTAGTATTTATTATTATTAACATTTTAAATAAAATCTCACAATGAAGATAAAATTCATTTATAAAAAGCTATTATTTGTTAATGACTAATATTCTAGCTTCTTTTGCAACAGCTATAATTCTACTAGAAAGTGTCAAATAATCCCTTAGGTCCAAACGAGCTGAAACCGAAACTAATCATCACCATAATATCGTGCAAGTGGAGTATCAAATATCGCCAAGTGACGTCACGTGCAAAATGTCCAATGGTAGAAAGCAGAAATTCATGCTGTGTTTGGCGCTTTGGCAAAATGCCAGGTGTTTACTCTTCGCCAGTTTCCATGTGCAATTGTTTTATTTCGTTCTCTCTTTTCGGCCGTAGTGAAGAGTGAACTTGTTTCGTTAGCTTTTTTTTCTATGCACGTGTTCGCTGATAGATAATGTCTTTAAGCAAACCATCTAAAAGTTATTTTCAAACTTATAAAGTTTCGTACACAAATGAATTTCCCTGTATTAAAAAGTCGTCAAAAGGGATAAAATTTGCTTTTTTTGAGGTATGTCGACGCGACTTTAATATATCCCATGGTGGTCGCAACGATATATCGCGGCATGTTAATGGGGCAATGCACCAGAATAATGTAACTTGTTCAGAAAACAGCAAAAGCATATCCTCGGTCACAACAGCTGTATTAAACTCTGATGCTTCCTCATAGTTCTCCTCACAAATACTTAGCTTTTTTTCCCTTCTCTGTACTAGCAGAATAACTTTCTACTACTGATTCCTCCCTCTTCTCCCTTTTCAATTATAAATTTTAACTTTTTTTGGACACAATAAACTTAATTTTTATCATTCATTTTTGATATCATACTATATATATAATTTTAAGTTATCCAACAACTGCCTATTTGCTTAAATTTAATTGTACTAAATTAAGTATTTTAGCTCTGTAATAATTTAGTTAAAATGCATAGTTTAATTATGTTATTATAATCTAAGTATATGTATTAACCTGTATATAAAAGAAAGGACATAGCTATTAAAGAGTTGGAAGTGTTAAAATGAAGAGAAGAGGTAAGATGTAATTTTGTCAAAAAAAAAAAAAAAAAAAAAAAAAAGAAAAAAGAAAAAAGAAAAAAAAAAACATGACTTTTTAAAACACTTAAGTATTTCTATTGTATGTTTTCAGTGTGCATGTATAATATATATATGTAACATTACAAGTCAAAAGCCTATGAAAATCCCATATTTCTGGAACTACGCAGTTTAATCCAGTTGGAACAAAGAAATCCGCGTTCAAAAACTGCAATTAATACACGGTCCCC